>CM031614.1:30160174-30271739 GCA_018398815.1 Conus ventricosus | reverse complement strand
CCCCCCCCCCCCCCCCCACACACAACACACACACACACACCCCTCCACCTTCAGAAAAACACACAGATGGGACGTTTGAGGCGACGGGACTGGCGAAGGTGTGTGTGACAGAACACGATCGGTTCATGTCAACATCGACTGTAAGGTCAGAGACGACCCTCCTCTCCCCCACGCCACCCCCCACCCACCCCAACCACCCCCTCCGCCCCTCTCCACTCACTCTCTCCAGAGAACAGGAAAACACCGATTCTAACTCACCCTAGCCCTCACCTAGGTTCGGGGCTAGGGCGACCTAGAATCGGTGTTTTCCTGTTCTCTGACAAGTAAGACTTCAATAACCAAAAAATAACGATTATCTACAAACAAACATACTGTGTAGGATTATCCGTTTTTAATACTAATTTACTAAACTTTTCAGATTTTAGTTTTTGTTTAATCCTGTGTTTTTCCTGGTCATTTTCAATAACATCATTTTCACGCAAACATTCATCAAATGCATCTCTGTCTTTCATGTGAAATAGAACTACAGTCTTTAACTGTTCTCTAAAGTCTTTTAAAAACCGAGTTATATTCTGGCATAAAAATCCACACATTATCCCAGCATGTCTTCCATGAAAGCTAGTTTCGACAAAGTGTTTCTCTTTTTAACTTGTCTCTTTTGCTGAACAGTCATCTATAATAAATAGTGTCTGCGTTCCTTCAAACAATATAAAAAAGCGTTTAGACATTCACTCAGTTTATTGCTGGATCAACTAAAAATATGTTATCATCAGTCCATATAAACCTTCTATCGTGATATGCTTTGTTTCCATTTAAGCGTTGGACAGAAAATCACAATATGAGAAAAATTATAACGATAAACTGTTTGTAACAGGTCGAGGAAAAATATTGTTTTCCCACACCGTCTGTCCACAAATTAATGAACAATGAGGGGTTTTTATCATAAAGTTTACTGCTCCTTTTTTTTATAATAGAATTTAATCTAATCCGGGTTATTATGTTTATCATACTTTCTGTTAAACCTGTTCGTATAATAAAATCCTATGAGGCCTAAATGTGTAACATTAACCCAATTCAGTTCTGTTAAAATTTTTTCTATTTAAGACAACATTGATTTTGTCGCTTGTTGTTACGACCTTACATCCTCACCATTATGAAGAACGCCCGATGGTAACTTTAAGATGTTTAACGTCTAAGTTTTGCCAGCTAATTTTAAATTTCCCTTTTTATAAGGTCGTCACTAACGCCCAAAACCCCCGTCCTCTTACATCTTTAAGACAGAAATTTCAAATATACATTGTGAACGATTTTTTAATTTTCTGCTTGGAAAGAACTGTAATTTTGTAGAAGCTTTCTTTAAACCGTTTCTCTTCTGTGGGGATGTACTGTTTTTTCCCATACGGGCGTTATTTCAATTTCTTTCCGACTATTGTCCGGCATAAGACTTACATGTAAAGGGCCAGATTTGAATGCTTTTCTGAACTTTTTTGACGGTTTAAAAAATGTAAATGGGGCTTATGAATTCAAATTTTTATTTCCCATTCAAAATTTATGGTTCCAGTGCCATTTGAGGTCAGGTTTTCGAACTATTTTTATTCTACTGGCCAACATTATTTGCTTCTAGATTGCGCAGCTGTTCTAGTTTAGGAAACTTTTGTTGTCGCCACCTCTTTGCGTTTATAATCACCATTTTGTGTACTCAAACCCATACAAAGTGCCTATCTCACCATTCTGTTCAAAGTCTGTAACGTCTGCAAGGTCTTTTAATTCTAAGGTTATACCCTTACAGGTGCTAATGTAACTCCGGTTCTTCTGGTCCACGCGACATTTTTTAGTACAACTTATTATTTTATTTCCAAAAACAATGTGCAGGTTATCACATTTTACGACTTTCCTGTTTTGTCTGTGATCTTTATATTAAATGATCCAACCCCTCCCACAACTAATCTTTTAAACTGTAAATTAGGGAATTGTATATTTTCATAATCGCATATGCAGCTTTCCCTGAGGGAAAGAGCTCTTAAAACAGTTGAGGGACTTCCTCATATAAGTTTTCTTCAGTGCTCATAATCGCAATATGCAGCTTTCCCTGATGGAAGAGCTCTTAAACCGTTGAGGGATTCCATCATATTAAGTTTTCATCAGTGCTCGCTCATCTAAACGAACATAGAGTAATGAATGTAATGCAAGATTGAGCGGACTTTCCCCTCATAAGTAGTTTTGTTGGTGTAACAACAAATCTTTTAGTGTCCTGAGTGTCAGCTTCAAACCCTTTACATTTTAGCTAGCTTTTTATCAAATAAGTAATCTGCTTCTTCGGGTTTTGAATTTTAAATTATTGTTTTTAGATTTGCATTGTTAAGTTTGAGAGTAATGCCGAAGTTACTCATTGCTTCTTTTAGTGAGAAAAACCCCGTAATAACCATCAGGTATTGTTAACTGGTTAGCTTTGAGCCCTATTTTATCAACTTTTGTAACCTTATTATTGTTCTTGGTTTCGCTTATATTAAACCCTACGACTTTGTAAAATATTTCATGGAGTGCGACCATTTTGGTTCCGCAATCGTTATAAATGGGCATGTTCTAAAAACGAAGGACTGTCTTGAGTTGTTATTGTTCAAACATTTTTTAAACAAAATAAAAATGAGTGCGTTCAAATATCTAAAGATGCAAATATTCTGTTGGGCCGCACTACAATCTTAAAAATTAGCAACTGATACTCTTGACTTTGCTGTGACCCAGACTGTCACTTTTCATAAAAAGGTGAGTACTCCTTTAAAAGCAGATATCTTAACCCCCCTATTAAAAAGACTACATCGAAAAAGTGTGGTTTAGTCATCCGATGCAGTTTTATCAGAACCATTTAAAACTTTGCTGTGTTTTGTGCACAACGGGGTGTGGAGTATCGTTGCTAATCATTTAAATCATCCTGACCCTTTTGGTGAGGTCAGTGTATAGATTTCATTTTTATTACCCCTTCAGACGTATTTTGATAAAACTGCGAGCGCCATTACCAAATGACAAAAGTTTAATCCATTCAGCAACAGAATAGACATGAAGGCTTTTAAAAGAATCTGTAACGAATTCAATATTAAATGTTAAGACAGACTTTAGACAAAAGTCGGATCTTAATCATGGCTTAGGCACCCCTTTTATTGGGGCCCGTGCACAGAAAGTATAACTATGACGGGAAATCCCCCTTACACATCTTTCTTTCAGGCACAGCTGTTCACCTAGGGTCCATAGAGCAAGAGCATAAAACAGCATGGACAACTTTTATCTTAGACACTTCTAAGGGTCTACCAGAGCGGGAATAGAACGAATAAACGACTCTATTCGTACTTACGTTTGGTGTTTGCTAGGTTCGAAAAGCCAGACAAGGTCGGGCATAACAAATCCTTCTACTGGCTTTGATGCACAAAAACAATACTTAGCAAATTTAGAGGACGCCATTAATTCTCCCAGTTGATTTACCTTCAAGTTTTAAAAAGGTCCCAACTTGTTTTACAATAGAAAGATCGAAAGTAGACTTTGCTGTTGGCACTGGTTTATACATGCTGCCTTCTGACCTCAGACTCCAGGTAGGAACAAAAATTTAAAACTACAACAATGAAATCCTTGTAGCAGGTAAATGAACAGAAGGTTGGGAAAAACGATATAAATTCTGAGCCAGTTAATATTACAAACAATAAAAAAACACCCAAGAATAAGTCATCCAATCGCCGAGGTTCAAACCCCAAAAGGGATGTTGAAGAGTGGACTTTGTTCGCGATGCCCATGATATGAAAAGACGCATTGTTTTTGGATTAACTGGCTAGGATTACTTGGTCTTTATTTACAAAATTTGTAACCCAACTATTAAGGAACTAATGCCCATAAGTGCTCGGCCATAAAGCCAACTACTTTGCTTGCAGTAGACAAAAGCCAGCTAATAAACTCCTAATATCCCTGGCAAAGAGTCTATAGCTTTCCCGGCAAATTTTTTTAATAAATCGCAAGATGATCAAGCTGTTTCTTTACCATGATTTATCAGGCAATGGCGATGGAGGCACTGAACTTTGCCCTCCACCACCACCGTAATAGCCATCATAGTGTACTTATTGCAAATCCTAAGGCCGTTATAACGCTTGCTAATGTGACACCTTGCTCTCTAAACAGTGTTCGTATTCGTTCTGCTAGCGTTGTGTCTTCATATAAAATTTTTTCGTAGTTTCTCTTTTTTCTATTCACTTGAGTTCGTAATAGGTCTCGGTTAGTAGTCAGCATTTTTGTCTTGCTGATCTTTCTTGCTCAAGATTTTTTAGTCTTTGGGCTATTCTTTCTTTAATATAAAGCCCTACGTTTGCGGTCGTCAGTCTCAGCGAGTTTTTCTTTTTCTCTTTTTATATGCCCATCTGTTCCCCTAGTTTGCTACATTGTTTGTTAATTCGCCTTTGATGGTTGTTAAAGTACGCCCTAAGGGCTAATAATTCTCTCTTGTGAATAGTATTTAATGCTGTTTCTTCTTCTTCAGTGAGTTCTGTACTGTTTTTCTTACTTGCCCACTGTTTGAATTAAATTCTTCAGGTTTTGTGTTTTGCATTTGGTTATCTGTTGGGAGTTCTTGTTGTGCGTTTTGAACTTTGCAACTTCACCCGGAACTAATTTTGGTTCAGTAAAGCAAGGCGATTCTGCTCGCTCACAGGGACCCTTTGTTTAATTGTAGTCATGCCAACAAACTTTGATGGTCTCGTTTATCCGTAAGCGGGACACGTTCTCCTTTGTCGTTTTAAAATACAAATGGTTATCTTTTATTTTCAAAATCATCAGGGTATTAGTTTCAGGAGGTTCAGTTCTAAACTTTGGTTAAATGATCTGACCTTTTTCTTCTGTTAAATTCACGCCTTTGCGCCCCCTCTAATTCATCCCGCAATGAGGGCGTTGAGCGATGCTGTGTCAAAGGGTCCTTTCACCCATGTCGGCGTCTCCAAGATCACTAATTTTCATAATCTTCTTCACCTCCAATTCCCCCCATGTTTTTAAATAATTAACTTTTTATTTTGTTTTATAAAAATGTCACAAGTATATGGCTCGATTCTTGACCGAATAGAAAGCTGAAAGAACCCGTGGCGTGAAGGGAAATAAACGGAATATTACTGTTCCAAATAATCCATTACTATTGATGCAGATCAAATTCTTACTGTTAAATTTCCAGACCTAGGAGCGGATGATTTGTTGTGCCAGGCTCTGCCGGCTTACTTTCAAAATAGAACTCGCTTCAACAACAGACCCACCAGAACAGTTGTCCAAATTTGGGACGGGCAATCGTTTAAGAAAATTTTATAAAACTTTAGGGGAAAAAAAGTATTTCTTTACACAATGCAGACATATTTTTAACCTATTTTTGATTATGGCTAACCGCGAATGAAAGGGAAGATCTTGCGTTTCAAGGAATCGGCAATGAAGAAGCATAAAACTTAGAATAGGCGCCCAACTCCTCAGGTGCTAAAAGCAGCAAAAGGCTTTAGCTGTAAGTATGCGTTTGGAAATCGCTTTTCCATTACCTTAGATTTGAGTTGTTAAAGCGCATGCCCCATACCCTTTAAGGGGCATTAAAGAAGATTGTCATAGAACTAAAATTTTAATGATAAAACGTGTTTCAGATCAACAGACACCGAAGCAAAGTACAGCATTTCTGACATTTCGTTAGAGTTTGATGTTGTTAGCAACTCTAATTTAGCAAGGCTGATTGAGCAACAATTGAGTTTACAATTAGTAATATATTACGGGAAAAACGTGCGTCATCATTAACATATCCTAAAAGCAGGGCAGACGTATATGGAATTTTAATCTTAGTGTCGCAGCAAATCGCTAAAGGTTTTTTTATTGCTGTGTGAAGATGAAGAAACCCTTCGCAAGAGCAAGTGAAAAGTTTTTTAATCCAAAAATAACGAAAGTGCAATGTACAATTGATGGTAGTCCTAACAAAATCTATGCTAGCGGGCCCTTTGACCTTATCATCATTTTGACGAATAAGAAAATGTTTGGGGGTGGGAGGGGTAGAGTCCAACAGCAGACCTTGCGTCTAAAGATCTACACCTTCACAGTGTTAGGCTTGATGATTATTTAACATCAAAATACGGTTTTTTGGATTGACCTAAGGTCAACAGAGGATATTCAGTTGCATGGAAGTGGGAGAACGGTTAAAGACGTAAACATTCAAATTGAGAAAGAAAAAAAAGCCCATTAAACCACTTTAAAGTACATTTGTTTTTATTAATTTATACACAGCTGAATATTGCCAAAGAACAGATTAGCCGATATGAATACTAAATTATTTTTCATTTTTAAAAAAGCATGTCTGTTCAAGTTTATCCAAATGTGCCTACAACGCCGAGTCGCCCAAAAGAAGAGATAGTAGAAAACCCCGGGATAAAACCCTTTTGATTAACCAACATTACACAAATGCTACAAAAAATAGAGCAGGGCCTTTCAAAATACAGCAAACCAAACGAAGGTATTTTGCTGCCCTTTATGTGTTACCTTTGTTAATACTGGGCTTCAATATAAGCGCCCCATTTTGCAGGAACGAGTGTTGGTCTCTTAGCATCAGGCATAGGCGCACCCGCAGCTTTACCTCTAGGTGGTTTGTCTTTAGCCTGGCCCGTGTTCATTAGCCGTAGGTGCTGCTAGCAAAAAATAAAAACTAAACTCCAAAAGCACACAGCCATGGTTCAACTAATAACAGCTAAACTTAGTTCCTTCAAGTGATAATAAAATAAAGCACTAGCTGACTCAAACATCACGGATGAAGAATTAATCGTTTACAGGCCGATTTTGATGACTACAAAAGACAAAAGTTTGATCTTCAAGAAAGGCGAGGACAAATTTTTCAACAGCCAGACACTGAACAGATAAAAAAGGAATGTTTAAAAAAAGTAAAAGAAACATTAAACTCTGCTCTAAAAAGCTCAATTAACAACGCCAAAGGGTGTTTTTACTTTAGTTTATGAGGGCCAAGCGCAAAAAAGCCATCGATATTGATTAATTATTTTTTGATTTAAATAAATATTTTGAGTTTGAAAAGAAAATCAGATGGGTAAAATATATGAAGGCCCAGACGAATTGTTTGAAGCAATGCAAGAAGATTTATCAAGAGCACTGAATGATATTAATCTAGAAGTCATTGATCCAACAAACGTGCAGGCAAGTGTTGTACATGCAATTTCTCAAGTTCCAAGTAAAATAACAATAGACCCGCCCGTTAAAGTAATGTTAGCTGTTTTAATCGACTATATAACAATAAATGAAGAAAATCTAGAAGTCTGGGTCTCAACTAAACAACAGACTATTCTTTCTCTTTAAAGACCCTTTAAAACCCGGTTGGGAGACCAACTGCTTACACAGTTGATGTGGCCCCTGAAGAAGCCAAAAATGAGAGGCTCCGGTTGGTCAGAGGGCGAAGTTCATAGAGATCAGATTAAAACAGTTTTAAGTATGCGCGATTGTTGGCAAGTTTACATTCCACTACCTCCAGCATTAGTTGCAAAAAGAGCAGTTCTAAACATTTAAAGAATTACAGACGACAAATGTTTTATGTGGTGTGTTTGCAAGGCGCATCACGCCCCCAAAAAAAGCAGAGAGGTATCTAACTATCAGCCTTCATCAATGATCTTAATTTAGCGGAATATCCTTTCCCGTTAGCGTGGTTCATTGATCAGTTTGAAGAACAAAACAAACAATAACTGTTAATGTCTACACATGGGGTGAGGAAACAAATCTACAGCCGATTAAAGTGTCAAGAACAGCCCACAATTGGCGAACCAGACAAAATCATGTTGACTTACTGCTGATGTTTTCACCAGCGGGGCTACCCCATTACACATTGATACGCACAATGAGTTGATTATTGGCTCATACTTCAAAAATTGGGCATTTAAAAAAGAATTCTGTAGAAAATGTTTAACAGGAATTTCCCTTCCGTTCCAGCCGCGCTTGAACATAAAAAACTTGTATCGGCCCAGTTGACTGTAATACAGAACTAATTACGCCCCCCCCCGGATCTAAAGTTAGTTTTAAGAATGGAAACGACTGCAAATTCTCCATACATTGTTTAGCAGATTCGAGTCGCTTATTGTTCCTTTGAAGGGCCAGCGCCCCAAAAACTTCGAAAAACAGTCTTAATGAGTAAACATTAGATTTGTTCATTTGCCCCTTTATTATTGTCAGGTCGGATGGGCTCATTCAGCACCCGAATTATATAGAGGGCCTAATGCTGCAGAATACTTCTTAAAACGCATGCAGCAAGTGCGTAACGCTGTTCTAATAATCTGAATTTATCTGAAATCTGATGACGCCTGAAGACCAACAACAGTATGACTCAGCCACAATTGTTGGATTTGTGGTTTAGAACTCAGTGAAGAAGCCAATCCAAAAGTAAGAGACCATGATCACATTGTGGAAAGTTCAGAGGAGCAGCGCACAACAACTGCAATCTTCAACTAAAGTTTGAACCAAAGACATGGAAGCTGCCCATCTTTTTCATAACTTGCGAGGTTACGACTTCATCTTATATGAAAGCAGTGGGCAATGCCTTCAGGGTGTCATGCATTGCACGTCATCAGAAAGTACATGTGTTTCACTTTAAATAACATGTCTTTTTATGACTCTATGCAGACATGATTTGGGGTCATTAGAGTCACTAGCTATGTCCTTAAAGTCCTGCCCAATAAAGGAAGAATATTTTGACCCCCCTATCGTTAGAAAGGGCGTTTACCTTATGGTACATGAACAGTTGGGGAAAAGGGTTTTATGAAGGGAACATTCCCCTAAAGGGCGTTCTTTTCTAGTCTCAGAGGAAAGGACATCAGTGTTCTAATTACCGCATGCTCAAGTGGTGGCAGAAGTTAGATTGTAAAAACGATGGGGGACTGTCATGACTTATTGTTGGCTGATACATGTTTGTTGGCGGACGTCTTTGAAAATTATAGAAAGACCTGCATGAAACATTATAGCCTGGATCCGCGCATTACATTTCTGCGCCGGGATGAGTTGGGATGCTTTCTTAAAGTTTATGGAGTACAGATTGATTTATTGTCTGACCCGCCAATGATTCAGATGATTGAAAACGGATTGCGTGGGGAATTAGTATGGGTCACATCATTACTGTAAGCAAACAACAAATACTTGGACGATTACGATCCGAGTAAAAGGGTCTAACTATCTCATGTATTTTGATGCAAACAATCTGTATGGATGGGCTATGGCGCAATCGCTTCCATTAGTAACTTTAAAATTTTACACAGGTAAATAATATTCAAAGGGCATTAAAGTGGTTGAGCAGTTTGGGCGCCGGGTCAAACAGCGTGGTTTCATTCTAGAAGTTGATTTAGAAAATCCTCATGAACTCCATGACCTGCATAATGACTATCCATTAGCAGCAGAAAGTCTAAAGATGAATCCAAGAGAGCCGCCTAAACTTGTGCCTAATCTTCGAGGCAAAAAAAAATTATGTCTGTCATTACAGACTTCTACAATTTTATTTAAGACATGGTTTGAAGTTGACAGCAGTTCATTGTATAATTGCTTTTGATCAAGAACAGTTCATGAAACCATACATCATGAAGAACAACTGATCTCAGAACTAAATCCACAGATGCTTCAGAAAAAGACTTTTTCAAGCTGATGAACAACAGCTGCTTTGGAAAGACTATGGAAAATCCCACAAGCGCAAAGACGTCAGATTAGTCACCAAAGAGAACGAAGCAATTAAGCTGACTTCAAAACCTAATTATCAGGACTTCAGAAGATTTCATGATCAGCTTTTTGGCATAATGATGAAAAAAAAGAAAGTCAAATTGGACAAACCTGTATTTATTGGGTTTACTGTTTTAGAATTATCAAAGCTTTTGATGTTAGAATTTCTTTATGACTACTTCAAACCCTCGTATCCAGAGTCCAGAGTACTTTACACAGATACAGATAGTTTTGTTATAGATATCCCTACTGAAGACATCTATAAAGACATGGAAATAGAAGTAGCTAAAGGGCAAGCAGGATGGTACGACACATCCGATTATCCTAAAGATTCGCCTTTACATTCAATTACTAATAAGGTTTTAGGAAAGATGAAGGATGAATTATCTGGAAAGGTGATTAAAGAGTTTGTTGGATTAAGGTAAAAAATGTACAGTATTTCGAGCCAGGAGAAAAACCATTAAGAAAGCAAAAGGAATATCTCGCAGTGTTGTGCAGTCAAACATATCACATGACAACTACAAAGAAGCATTGTTTGACAATAAGACTTTTCATCATGACAACGTAAAACTGCGATCTAATCTACATGAGATCAACACAACGGTTGTAACAAAGAAGTCATTAGATAGAACAAACACAAAACGTGTGTTTGTTAATCCAGAGTTTTCATATGCATATGGACATTGGAGAACCGTAAATTAATTAAAGCGGAACTGTGTCTGGTGGGATTATCTGCAGTTCTTCTTTTACAAAAGATCTTTGAGGAGCTGGCTGTTTCGTTGTGTCAGTTTCTCGTAAATAATACACGGGCGGATTCATTTTACAATTCTTTTTATTTCATACGGATCAACACTCCAAACTGGATCGGTTGCCCTGATGCGAGTGTCCCTTCTGCTTCCCCCGGTAAATAAAGGTACCTTACTTTTAAACCAAACGGTAATAGTTTGCTGGGTGTACTAGAGTCTTCAGCAACATTTATTGTTTTTCTTTTGATTGCTTGTACTGGTTTTAGCCCTTTAAATTCTTCATTATTCATTGCGCGCAAAACTGAGGGCAGTCTTCTAACCCATTCTGTGTTGCGAGAATTGTCAATAAGTTCTCTGTGATACTGGTAAGAAAAAAGTCTTTCGGCTAACTGTTTGTTAAAGTTTTCGACTAAAGCCTGTGATCTGTGAACTCCCGGAATGCCTCTTTTAATGGTAACTCTATGTTTTAACAATAATTGATTCACTTGGCCTTTAAATTCTTTTCCATCATCGACTTGAATCATGCGAGGATAAGTTAGCGGGCCTCGTTGGTATATCAGTTGTATAGCAACAGCAACAGCAGAAGCACTCTTTTGTGTTAATGGTTCCGCATCTTTGTATCTTGAAGCTATGTCAATGACTGTAAGTGCGTTGTCACGACCGACCCCTGGAGGTCTGCCCTGACAGGATCGGTCTAGGTGGGAGTGAAGGGAGTGACTGACCTCACACGCCCGCAAGAGACCACACAATAAAGATTACGATACAACACCCCATTTATTCACAACACACACAATCGCAAATAAATGTTTCAACACACGCACCATGCACTATCACAATCAAACATTCCAACACACATAACATGCACAATCACAATCAAGCATTTCACCATACGACGTACACAATCACAACCACAACATCTCATCACATATAACATATACACAATTATAAATAAACATTTCCAGCATCCATCCCTTCCCACACCATGGAGTGCCTCCACACCCTGCCTCTGTCAAGTCTACTGGGAGCACCCTGTCGCACTAGGTGCTCCGAACCGGGTCGGTTCTTGAAGGGAGTCGCTCAAAGCCGACACCCTCGACACACAAGCAGGCAGTGAAGAGCGGGTCCCGGGGGGGGAAAACGTGGCGTTGTTACTGGAGGTCCTGGACGGGGATCAGGGCCGGCCAGTCAAGCCGGCGGGCTTTTCTACCAGTCCGCGGTCCTGACCAGAGCGTGGCCTCAACCAGCGCGTGGCACCATCCAGTCCGCGGTCCAGCCAGAGCGTGGCCTCAACCAGCACGTGGCACCATCCAGTCCGCGGTCCCAGCCAGAGCGTGGCCTCAACCAGCACGTGGCACCATCCAGTCCGCGGTCCAGCTAGAGCCCCCCCCCCCCAACGTGGCCTCAAACCAGCTCGTGGGTCACCATCCAGTCCGCGGTCCCAGCGCCAGAGCGTGTCTCAACCAGCACGTGGCAACCTACCTAGTCGCCGGTCCCAGCCCGAGCGTTGGCGCTCAACCTGCACCGTGGCACATCCAGTCCAGACTCCGGGGTGAAGCCCCCGGGAGGGGGGGGGAGGGAGGGGGGACGATAGCGGGTGGAGAGAAGAAAGGGAGGGAGGAAGAAGAAGGTCAAGGAAGAGGTAACTGGGAACCCCGCCGTCAGTACAGTTCTGACCCATGCTGTTAATTCTTAACAGCCCTCGCATGCATGGGCGGCGAGGGAGTCTACTAATGCCACCAACAACCCCAGCTCAACACAGACTGAGCATTACACAGTAAACCCATCAATTCAGGATGTTCTTTAAAGTCTTCTCACCGAAGCAGTAAAGACGGCATTAATTTAAACAGGCTATAAACAAATATGAGTCATCTTCATCTTCTCTCTACTCAGCTTACATTTTCCTTTCATTAGGAAATAACAAAACACAGTCAACTTATCGCTTTATACTGCCACCACTTTGGACAAATAATTAAGTCAATGGCATAATTGTCACATTTTTCGCCACTTTCAAAATATCACAAATCTCCAAACCACGCATCGAACAACAAATCATGCGTACGCCACGCTCGCGAACATTAAAATCGTTCTTCCTTGCACACACAAACAGACGGTGGCGTAGGATAAGAGGTCCGGCGGAATGTGTCAGGGGGGACGAGCGAGACCATGCAAAGTACCTTCCCGGAATCACCAGGTTCTCTCCCCTCCCCTCGTCTCTGGCCGCATCACCAGATGCATAAACAGGAGAAAGAATTTCGGAAATAATTTAGAATGGCAGGTTAAAGATTGAATTAACCAGAGAAAAGGTCTCACACAATAATTCTCTTTACAATTCGGAAAACAAAAAGAAAAATTGCGCAAAAGAGAGAATAAGCCGGCTAAACAAACAACAAAACCAAAAACAAACAAACACCGAAATGATTGCTTACAGCTACCCATGGGTGACCCGAAGAGGGGGTCATACGACTCTATCTGCCTCTGTCAAGTCGAGGGACTGAAAGAAGCGCAGATTGGAAAAAGAAGAATGATGTCCCTCTCACTACAGGCCGACTGTAGGATGAAAGATACGACTGTTTCCTTCGATGATTACGGGTGAAGAACAGACGGAGCAGGCGCTCCCAGAGACAATCTTCCCGCTCGAAGTGAAGAGCTATAACCTCCCTCAGCGATGGCGGCAACATGCCACCTAGTCACAGATGTGAGCTTGCTTCAAGCCTAAAGAAATGAAGCACGTGCGACAGGTAAAAAGACAGGCGAGAGGACCGATAGACAAGCAAGTTCGAGCGAAAGGTACCGGCCACCCGGTGAAACTTGCAGTAGTTTAAGCAGGGCAGTGGACTTAGAGAGATGAGAGAGAGAGACAAGCCCCCACGACGTTGAGTGACTACACCAAGGTGCAAGCACACCAGGCCCCCCCCCCCCCCCCCCATTAAAGGAGGATACAACGACAACTGCAACGGACTATAAATAAATGAGTAATTCCGCCACCCTAGATGGGTCAAACGTCGTAGGCCTCGTGACAACTCGTGCCAAACCCCCCTTCTAAAAGCATCTGTTTCTCCTGAGATACTGTGCTCCTTTGAACCTTGACGCATGTTTCGCAAATTTCACAAACAATGCGGACCGAACCCAACTCTCTGTGGTCGACAGAGTAACGAGGAATCATACAAACTCATTCTTCGATAGAATCAACAGGGAAATACATAATACTACATTTATCAAATCAACGATGCAAATCTTCCAACCATGGAAAGTAACAATCCGAACCATTGGTGATTCACTACCGTTAACATTCATGAAGTGAAAACTGTCATTCACTGATACAGAGACCAAAAGGGGAATAAAACCCTGGTTGTGGGGAAGTTCCCTCTGATGTTTTCCCAAGTTGCTGATACGGAGCTCGGCTAAGATAGTCAGCCTCCGTATTACTGGAACCTTGTTGATTTGACGGAAAGTGAACGCTGACTCTGCAGTTCCACTGCCTAACTCATGAGTCGACGACATGATGGCCGGATCCGGTCCAAGCACTCGGAGAGGATGATGATCGCTCTTCCAGTAACAAACTTACGGCCGTACTTCGTCTTGGGCAGCCAGTGGGTGTCCAAATCGCCGGAGAGCCTCAGAATAGTAGGGGTATCGATAGATCCTATGCGTGGGCAGCCTCTGGGTACCGACCTCGCTGATTTTCCACTACCGAAGTGTTGCGGTGACGCGATTCGGATGGAGGATTAAGGGGTCTCACCATGGTCGTCCCCAACATTGCTGAATGCTCCCACAACCCGTGGCACCTGACCCTAGTGGAACACGCTTCAAGCGTACCTGTTTTTAGGGCGTTGTCCGTTGGCAAGAATTCGCTACTGCGGCAGTACTGCCTAACCTGTGCGTTCATCCCTGGCCAAAGAAGTCTTGTCTTACTCGCTAGAGCAGTCCGCTTGGACGCCCATATGACTGCCATCATGGGGGAATGTGGCTGCCGGAGAACAGCATTTCTCAGCTTTGGGGAATGACAAGCTGCTTGGCACACGATCTGCCCTGAGTGAAAACCTAAAGAGGATCCCCTTGTGGAGCTTTGAAGTCACCGTGGCGTGTCGGGTCCGGATGAGAGGGACGATTCACAAGTTGTGTAGGCGTTGGACATCCAAGTCCCTGGCATGAAGACGGTAATGCTTGCAGGATCGGCCTTTGCCAGAACCTCGTCAGCGATCGGCTGAAGACGGGACGCAATTCATGTTCCTGATTCTTATCTGTGGCGCGTGTGGTGACTCCCACACACGCCTGTACGGGCAAAATCCGTAGACACGGACTGACTGCGTCCGTCTGCGAAGGTGATCGTATCCATCGATAGGGATACAGAGCGCTCCACTGCGATGGCCATACTTCGCCACAGAGTTAGGGGGTGGAGATAGAACGGTATGAAGGACGGGTGGGGGTTTTTAAAAAAAACGAGCCTCCAACCGCACACAATCGTAACTGGCGCCCCGACGGGCTCAGGAAGAAACCAAATTTTAATCCACAAAGATCGTTGATGCTCCCGAATCCCTGATGGTGTGACAAGGAGGAACATCAACAGAGAGAAACACTGGGCACTCTGAATCACAGAAATGCTGGGATGGAACCACGTTAGCCGAGGGCACGAGGAGTTGGGAATAGGACCAGCACACACGACTACCAGTGGCTTTAGGACAATCTTTCTAATGTAGGCCAGGACGACCACAACAAAGAAAACACAGTCGGGGCGCTGTAAATCCCGAATGTGAACTGCCTGCCTTGTTCCCCCCGCTAGCCGTGGTTGTCGGCGCTTATTGCCACTAAATTCCTTGTGGAGGGCTTCACTTTCGTATCTGGGCGATTCCACCATAAGCCTGCGAGCTTCTGTCAAAAACCTCAGCGGATGAATCGCAGCCGCGAAATCTGTGGTGCTGTTCTCGCCTATCCGGATCCTCAAACTTGGGGACACAGTGTTGGTGAGCAGTTCAATGAGGATCAATCCCGAGCTCCAATTTACCAACTACGCCAGTCCCCAAGCGTTTGCGCAGCCTTCACCAAATGCACGAAGGTCTCGTCTTTATTCTTCTTCAGGGACCTAAAATTCCTCCTTAGCTCTGGGGTAAGGTTTGGAAACGCTACGCAGAGCCAACGCATTCTGCAAAACCACCTTCTTTAAAAGGTGAGACACACCCCTTGCACACCAAAAAATCCAGAAAAAAGGTGCAAAGCCTTTTTTTCCTCAACAATTGGTATGAACTAGAAACCTTGTCAAAAGCTCTGGGAAACATATAAATGTCCTCATGGGTCAAAACTTGAAGTTTTTAATTTGGGCCCCCTTAACTCTATCACCTCCCTTGATTCCCCCCCTTTTGTTTAAACGCTTCCCCCCCCGGGAGACCCCCGGGGGCAGAAGTTTTTCCCCCCCCCAAATTTTCCTTCCCTTTTTTTCCCCCGGCCGAGCCCCCATCCTAAATTTCCTTAAAGTTTCCTTCCCTTTTACGGAGGGCACCCTTTTCCCCTCCCAAAAACCCGCTGAGCCTCCCCTGCCTGGGCCCCTCCCCTCCCGGGGCCCCCCCAAAAAAACCCCAGCCCCCAAAATTTTTTTCCCCAAAAACCCCCCAAATCTCCTTTTGGGGTCCGGGGGCCCGGGGCCCCCCTTTCTCCGGCCCCGCAACCCTTTTTCCAATCCAAATCCACTCTTTCCCTTTCCAGCGGGGAAAAAGGGGTTCCTTTGGCCAAAAAATTCCACCAAAAATTTTAAAAGTGTTAGGTTTTTTGGGTCGGACAAGCCTTCCCCCCTTTAAACACCCCCGCTCTAACACGGGGCAAGTGCGGGGGCCCCCAAAAACCCCAAAACTAGTCCGCGCCCCCCCGGGGGCCCCGCCCCCAAGAAGCCGGCGGGGGGGCCCCGAAAAAAAACAAAAAAAAACTTTTTCCCCCCCCCACTCTGGCAACCCAGCGCTTCCACCCGGAAAGGCGGGGGGGCTCCCGGAAAAAAAAAAAAAACCCCTCCCAGACGGAACCGGAGGGGAAAAAAAAAAAAAACAAACCCATAAACCCCCGCCTTCCCCCACCGGGGAAAAAAAAAAAAAAAAAAAGTTTGCAAATACAAAACAAATAAAAAAAAAACAAAATTTTAAGGGTTGGTGGTAAGGAAGGGTTGGGGGTCGACCCCCCCGGTTTTGCTCCCACACAGGTCCCCCACCACCGGCCCCCTTCAACGGGCCCCCAGCCAACCCCACCCCGAAAAAAAAAACAAAACAAAAACAGCCCGGTTTTTCCCCCAAAAAAAACTCGGCACACCGGGCCCCCCCCAAAAGCACCCAACCCCTTGAGGTCTCCCCTGACAGGATCGGTCAGGTGGGAGTAAAGGGGAGTACTGACCTCACACGCCCCGCAAGAGCCCCCACACAATAAGTTTTAACGATAAAAACCCCCCATTTATTCAAAACACACCCAACCCCCGCAAATAAATATTTAAACACACGCACCATGCACATCACAAAAAACCTTCCAACACCATAACATGCAAAAACAAAACAAGCTTTTCACCTCGACGTCACAATCAAAACCCCAAAATTCCCCTCACATTAACAAAAACAAAATTATAAAAAACATTTCCCACATCCCTTCCACACCCGGAATGCCTCCACACCCCCGCCTTGTCAAGTTACGGGACACCCTGTCGCACTAGGGTCCCAACCCCGGTGGTCTTGAAGGGGGTCCCCAAAGCCGACACCCCGACAACAAACAGCTAAGAGCGCGTCCCGGGGGGGGGGGGGGGGGGGGGGGGGGGGGGGGGGGGGGGGGGAACGGGCGTTGTTACTGGAGGGCCGGGCGGGGGTCAGGGCCGGGGCCCTAACCGGCGGGCTTTTTTTCCAGTCCGCGGCCCGACCAGAGCGTGGCCCCAACCCCGGTGGCACCTCCATCCGGTCCCACCAGCGGGCCTCAACCGCGCGGGCACCATCCCCGCGGGCCCCCAGAGCGGCCCCAACCACCGTGGCCCCCATCCAGTCCCCCGCCACCAAGCGTGGCCCAAACCCACTGGGAAACCCAAACCGTCCAGACTCGGGTGAAGCCCCCGGGGGGGGGGGGGGGGAAAAATAGCGGGAGGAAGAAGAAAGGGGGGAAGGGAAAAAGGAAGGGAAAAGGAAGGAAGGAAGAAGGAAGAAAGGGAAAGGGAAGGAAAAGGAAGGGACTGGAAACCCCCCGTCAACAGTCCCCATGCTGTTAAATCTTAACAGCCCCCGCATGAGGGGGGAGGGGAATCCTAAAAAGCACCAACAAAACCCCCTCAACAAGACCGAATTAACACATAAAACCCCTCAAATCAGGGATGTTCATTAAAAATCTTCCACACAAACAGGGAAAAGAGCATTAAATTTAAAAGGCATAAAAAAAATAAATCACTTCATCCCTTCACTCAGCTTAAAATTTTCCTTTTTTAGGAAATAAAACCAACACAACTATCGCTTTATAAGCCCCACATTTGCAAAAATAAATTCTGGCTAGTTTCAATTTTATAGCCCCCATTTCAAAAAACACAAATCTTCAACCACGCACCGAAAAGACAATCATGCGTAGAGCTCGCGAAAAAAAACTCGTTCCCTTGCACACCAAACAACGGGGGCCGAAAGATAAGAGTCCGGTGAATTGGGCGGGCGGACCCGCGAAAAACAAAACCAACCCCGAAACACCAGGGTTTTCCCCCCAACCCACCGACAAACCGAATAAACAAGAAAGAATTTTGGAAAAATTTAGAAAGGCCCGGTTTTAAAAATTTAAAAACCAGAGAAAAGGCTCAAACAATATTTCCTTACAATTTTTGAAAACAAAAAAAAATTTGGGAAAGAGAAAATAAGCCGGGTAACACAACAAACCAAAACAAACAACCACGAAAATGATGCTTACCACTACCCTTTTGGGGGACCCCAAAAGGGGGTCAAACGACTCTCTCTGCCCCCTGTCCCAGTTAGAGGACAAACCAGAAGCGGAAAAAGAAGAAGTGATGTCCCTCCCACGGCCACTGTAGGAATTTAAGAACCGACGTACCTTCGACATAAGGTGAAGAACCAAAACCGGGGCAGGCGTCCCGGGGCATCTTCCCCCGAGGAAGAGGAAACCCTCTCAGCGATGGCGGCCAAAATGCCCGCACCCCAGAGTGACATACTTCAAAAAAAAAGAAAAGAAGCACGGGGACAGGAAAAGACGGGGAGAGGGCCCTAACAGCAAGTTTGAAAAAAGGACCCGCCACCCGAACCTGCAGATGAAAAGCACGGGGGTGGAATTAAAGAGGAAAGAGAAAAGCAAACCGAAGGAGTGAACTACACCAAGGGGCAAACCCCACCACAACCCCATTAAGGGCGGATACACGACAACAGCAACGACAAAAAATAAAAAAGTAAAACCGCCCCCAAAAGGGGCAAACGTCGTAGGGCCCGGACAAAATCGGACAAACCCCATGAGGGGCAGATATCAAAGGTAGGGAGATAACCCATCTCCAAACCAACTTTTTGATGATGGGACAAAATTTTATTGCCTTATAACTCCATCAACCGTTTTCCCTCGGACCAGTACACATTTCCGTGTATCTTTGAAAAAGGAACAAATAAAGAAACAACAACATAAAAAAAAAAAAATTTTTTTGGGGAAAATGTATAGTAGAAAGTGGAAACAGGAATCTTAAAAAAAATAAGCAGAAAGGCATTGAAAATCATTTTGGTTGAAAAAAAAGACCCATGGGAAAAATTTCCCCCAACAACAAAAAAAAAAAAAAGAATTTTAAAGGAAAACACAAACTAAGAGACCACCATAATGATGAGGGGTGAAAATCATCAAAATTATAAAATTTCAACAAAAAATTGCTGACTTTTTTTTTCTCTCCAATCTTTTTCTTTCCTGGTCTCTCCATACAATACAGGGAAGTCTAAAATAAAGGCAATAAACCAACAAAATTAAAAAAGTTGCCCCTAAGAAAGCAGGAACAATGTTGGAAGCAGGGCTTCTCTCCAACCCGTATGTTTTCAAAGATTTTTAGTACCATTATCTGGTTCATTCTATCATGAATTGTAATACATGATCTTTTTATTCACAGAATTTTAAGTACCATGATCTGGTTATTCTATCAGTGATTGAATACCTGAAATTGTTCATTCTATCAGTATTTTTAAGTACCATGATCGGTTTATTCATCATTTTTTTAAATACCATGATCTGGTTTATTCTACAGGATTTGTAAGTACCATGACTGGTTATTCTTTAAGATCGTAATGCATGATCTGGGTTTATTTCGGCAGATCTGTACGAAAATGATGTGGGGATTTGGGTATTAATCTTTAAGAGAAAGATCGGTTCATTTGGACATATCGTAAAAGCAAAAGATTGACTGACCCCGTAAATACAAAGATCTGGTTCATTTGAGGGGTTTATCTATAAGTGTACTGATTTGGGTTTATTCAGGCCGATCTTAAGGCAATATCGGTATTCAGGCACTGATCTGCTTTTACAATGATCGGTTTATTTGGGCACTTTCTGTTAATGAATGATCTGTTTGTTTGGGTGCTGTTTTTTAAGTACAATGATTTGGTTCATTTAGGTACTTATCTGTAAATGCAATTATCTGGTTCATTTGGGTGCTGATTTGTAAGTACAATGATCTGGTTCATTCAGGCACTGATCTGCTTGTACAATGATCTGGTTAATTTAGGCACTTATTTTGTAAATGCAATGATCTGGTTCGTTTGGGTGCTGATTTGTAAGCACAATGATCTGGTTCAGTATGGTACAGACTATAGAGGTACATGCATTCAACCTGTGCATTAGAAAAGTCTGAGTGGAAGAACAAATCTGTGCAGCAACTTGAAAATTTATGAGTTTTGACAATAATGATGATGATACTAACGATGATAATAACAGGATTAACACCACTGAAAGTGTAAGTTTATGAGGATAATGGTAACAATAAAAATAGTAGTAGTAGTAGTAGTAGTAGTAATAATTTAAAAAAAACAATAATTCTATATTGATCATGATGGTGATGATAACAACACTGCTTGTACTTCACCTTTCCTTTTCCATGTTAGGATATGGTGGAGAGCTTACAAAAAGAGGTGTCTGCTATCACACCACACACACACAGAGTTCCAACCCAAAGTCACACACTGGACATCATATCACCTTTTCCACTGAAACCAGTCTGACTCTTGGTTGGTAACTGTGGTTTTGCTCATGCATACACCCCCCCCCCCATTCCCCCCTCCAAAAAATGTTAATGAGTATTTGCTGCAAAAGCATTCCTGCTTTTCCAGTTCAGAATTTGCTCATCATTTATCTAACATAGGAAACACTAGCACATTCTTAGCTGTTGGCTTTCTAAAACTGACAAATACAAACAAAAACAATTCTTGTTAAAAAGAACTGAAACAACACCAGTTTGTTGCTTACAATTAACATTTTTATCTTTTGTCTCAGTGTTATCAAAATCTTTGATCTGAACTAAACAACAGTCTGCAGATGGAGCAATTGCCTTTCATGTGGTGGATATATCATGCTGATACATAAACATTTGTCTCATGGTGATTTTTTCTTCCCAATGCCAAATTCAATATGAGGATTAAGACTGGTTTCACCAGAGCTGGTCACATGTGAAAAGAATTGACAAACCAAGCTGCTGGTGCCGCTGCCTGAAATAAGAGTAAATGAACAACACATAGTGACATACTGTAACAGAATATACGGATCTGCTATCATTCAGTTCTTTCACATCACCTTTCTCTTTCTCTCTCTCGCTCTTAACATTCAGTAAACTTCAACATGAGAAACATTGGTTTTTTAACCCCTAGTTAGACAACAGATGTAAACCACTATCTCTTCCCACCCCCCCCCCCCCCCCCCCCCCCCATCCCCCCCCATCCTCTTTTTTTTTCAGCAATCATGAATTTGAAAGATAAAAAGAGTGTTTGCCTTTTAGAGTAAAATTATAGACTTTCAATAATGATACATAATTAAAGCAAGACTATACAACACACATGCATGTTCACCCTCTCTCTCTTTCACACACACACACACACACACACACACACACACACACACACATACACACACACACACACACACATACATACACACACACACACACACACACACACACACACACACACACACACACACACACACACACACAGAATCTGAATGCTGATAAAACAGAACCCTTTCTCCTAAAACTGTAGTCATCTTTTCTTCCGTCCCCAGAACCAAACAATCCTGCAGTAGGTTGTTATAATGTACTTTACTACCTCTGCCAGAAATGTAAATTTCACTCTCAGCTTCAACATGACTATCAGTATACACATTTCAAATGTTTGCCACTCTGCTTCTGATGAAACCGGACGCACTCCTTCAATTCATTACTTACTAATAACTGAAGTTGTCAAACCCTTGTCTTTTTTGTTCTGCTATCCAGACTTAACAACTGCAATTCTACATTATATAACTGTCTATTGCTATCAATAGCTTCAAAAACTTCAAACTTCAGCTGCTAAACATGTTTTGAAAGCATAGAAACATGATCGTATGTTATCTTTCCTCAATTTCCTTTACTTGCATCCCATAAATAAAAGAAATACTAAATTTTCCGTTTGTGTCACATTTTGTCCAGATTTATCTTGTCCATCTGTCCAATCCTCTGTCCATTAAAATCTGTCCAGGCAGCTTGTATTATGCATTGACACATGTATTTTTTTTTGACACCTCATGCTCCCTTTCCGTATGATGCACCATCTGTCTGGAATTCAATGCTCTGTCATTTACATTATACAGAAAATACTGCTAACTTTCAAGTCACTCAAATGTGCCTGTTTCCTCTGTTGTTCTCTAAGACTGTAATGCGCCTTGTGCCAGATAGCAGTTCTGAATAGGGTTCAATACAAATCTGAATATTATTGTTATTATCTTATGATCTCTGTACTCATCAGTTTTGAGTTTCTGTGTTTAAGTATCTGTGAGATAGTCTGTGGATGTGAGAATGTGACGTGACAATTGCCACCTCTACAATCCCCCCTCCCCTTTTTCTGCTCCTTCCCCCTCTCTCCTTCTCTCTCTCTTTGTCTCATGAAAGGTAATTAAAGATTACTAATCTACACCAACTTCCTGTCTCCACCTCTCTCCCCTCTCATCCCCCCCCCCCTCCCCCTCCCCATGCTTCCCGCAGTCTGTCAGGTGTTCCTTTTGATAGCAGCCAATGCCCACTTTGCTCCCCCTTCCACCCCCTCACCTCTCTCCCCTTCCTCCCTCGCTTATCTGATCGTGCAGCCATCATGGGAGGTCTAGGAGTTGGCGTACTTCTGAGAAGCTGTCAACCTCCTTCCCTCTCTGCCACCCCCAAAACTCACCCTGGTTGCTGCTCATTCCAACCATGCATGATGCCATTACGTTTAAGCGGCAAGATATCCAATCTGCCCATATTGGGACAGGCGGGGACTGGGTAGCTTTGTCAATTTGCATATAGGCTAAAAAAAAAATCACCAACATCTACAAGATAGTGTTCTCGAATCTTCTACACATGATCTCACATGGTAGGTGGTGGGGGATGATCACCACCCCTCCCCTCTGCTTACTAACACCCCCGCTCCTCTTTGTCTATAGTGACATGATCACTTGTCATGTGTCTCTGACTGCCTGTCAATCAAACAGGCATCAGGAACCGGATGTGTAGCTTAGCACACAAAGAGTGGAGACGAACTCTTCTCACTTCACTGCTCTATGGAAGTTTGCAAGACTGATCACCACCAGTTAGCCACAAAGAAAACAGGCGCAGATGAGAAGAGGGAAACATCATCTCTCCAATTCTGAAAATCCTGTGTAAGTTTTCACTGATCAACCCAGAAGAACTATAAGTTGAGACTATGTCTCTAGGTCTTGAGACTATGCATTGTCTGAATGCATGCCAAATGTTTTAACAGCATAACTTTATGCCAATACTTGGTGACCTCTATCAAGATGATGAGTGAGTATTCTATTGCAATACTTTGTTTGCCACAATTTGGTAAAAACTATTAAGATGCTTGATTAACATTCTATGTTAACAGTATCACTTTTTGCCAGTTTCTAGTATTATCTGTTAAGATGATCACTGAATGTTACCTTCTGACAGGAAACAAAAGACAGTATGTCTATAGTGGATGAAAACGGTCATGCTGATTTATGAATATACTATTAAGTATGTTGTCTGAACAGCTTCTGACCGCCTCGTTTTCATTCAATGCCTGCCTACCTTGCGCTGAAGAGTGAAGAGATCTAAGCTAAGTAACAAATTTGTTCATTTTCGTTGTCCTATTTGTTTGTGTCTTGCCTGAAGAAGACCTAAGAGGTCGAAACACATCATGTTTTGTCTTGTGACTCGTTCGTCCACGTTTCTCTTGGCAGTTCGCTAACATTTATTTAAGATTTGTTGAACAGAAGGAAAGTTTGAAAAAATAGTAACATTTGTATAATATCCATAACTTTCAATCTTCGTATTTGAACATTACATGCAGAATAAAAATTGTTAGTAACTGAATAAAGAATAATATGAAACAGAACTGGTGTGCTTGTGAGTGTTTGATTAGGTGCTTACTTGTCTAGAATGTGAAAAAAACCAGGTGAGAAACAGGTGGAACACTCTGCTTGTCATACTCAAGAACTTGTTCACAAATAATCAGTCGATGATGTTCCACAGTATCCAGAAATAAGTTACAGCCTTTTTCAAGGAAAGTCAGTGTGGTTATACCGTCTGCTATACAGGTAATCCAGGTAAGAACTTATGTCACGACTACCAGTGTAAGGGTTAAGGCTTTGTAGTAGGTGAATGTAAGTCTAATCAACATGTGTTACTTGGGCTAAGTGCATTCCAAGTTGCTTCAACTTAGTCTATAAGAAAAATTGAAGAACTGTTTGACTTCAAACTGTTTAGCATTGTATTACTGTCTCCTACCCTTTGTTAAACTCCATCAAAATCTGAGTGTGAGTGGATATGAAGATTATGGCAGATGTATTTATGCTAATCTAATCCTTTGTGGCTGAGATCTCACACATTTACTGAAAGCCAGAGTGCAAGTGTGAGAACTCAACAAGCCAGACTCCCAGCTACTTAACTACAAACCAGGTTCTGTTTTGTGAGCAGAACCTGGGTTGCTGTTCCTGTTTTAGCCTGGTCTACCTGCACAGTACAGGAGACTCACCCGAACAGCCTGCCTAAAGAGAGGTGGACCAGTCACCAGCAACAGAGAGAGATCCACACTCTCCTCGACATCAGGTAAGTTCTGATAATCCAAGTGGTCCAACTCAAATCATCCAGAACTTTCCCTTTCTTAATGATAAGAGAAGAGTGAGAAAAAAAATCATGCCTGGCAACAAAGACAGACAGCGCCTAAACTTTATTCATGTGTATATCTTTACCCTTGTATAAACAAGTAAAGTTGATGTGTGAAAGTACACTTAATTGTGTCAGTTCTTTGTTGTTCATTCAGTATTGAATGCTTGAACTTATCTCTAATTCTGTCTCTCGTAGCTACAAGCACTTTTGAATATAAAAAACCTAAGAAGAATTACCCCTGAGCCATTCTTGAGTATTTTGAACAGTCCAAGAAAAATACAAATTTCTTTCGATGACCAGTACCGGAAAGTTGCTCCTTCCATAAACTAATAAGAGAGAGAGTGGAGGTGCAATTTTAACATAACTCTGGTAGAAAAAACATTCGGAGTCCTTGCCCTAAAGGACACACCTACCCACCCCCAACTCTCATCACAGAGAAGTGAATGAATCTATGTGATTATTTGAGTGCTTCATACAACTTTGGCAGTGTGATTGTACCTTTTCATCTATGTGAATGGACTGCTGTTGCCTAATGTGACTTTGGTGGTGTGGTTGTTAAGGTTTCATCTAAGAGAGTGGAATGCTATTGCCTTACGCGATTTTGGTGATGTGGTTTTAAGTTTTCATCTGTGTGAGTGGATAATGCTATTGCCTTCAAGACTATGGCAATGTAGTTTAAGTCTTCATCTGTGTGAGTGGAATGCTATTGCTTTACGTGACTATGGCGATGTGGTTTAAGTTTTCATCTGTGTGAGTGGAATGCTATTACCTTACGTGACTATGGCGATGTGACTGTAAGTTTTCATCTGTGTGAGCGGAATGCTATTGCCTTATGTGACTATGGCGATGTGGTCTAAGTTTTCATCTGTGTGAGTGGAATGCTATTGCCTTACATGACTTTGGCGATGTGGTTTAAGTTTCAATAGTGTGAGTGGAATGCTAGTGCCTTACATGACTATGGCGATGTGGCTTAAGTTTTCATCTGTGTGAATGGAATGCTATTGCCTCACTGACTATGGCGATGTGGTCTAAGTTTTCATTATTGTGAGCGGAATGCTATTGCCTTACGTGACTATGGCGATGTGGCTGTAAGTTTTCATTATTGTGAGTGGAATGCTACTGCCTTACATGACTTTGGTGATGTGGCTGCAAGTTTTCATCAATGTGAGTGAATGCTGTCTGAGGGAGGTAGTGGGACAAGCTGAGGAAGTTTCATCAACAAGTGAAAACTTCTACATGCCTTTTTATATTTCACTGAATATTACTCATAATGCCAAGGCCTTATTAAGCTAGTTACTCATCTTCAGGCTAATTGTTTTTAACATCCCTTATAGTGTATGAGTCAAGCAACTGTTTTTTAATTAATGGTAATGGATATTTGTTCTGGTATTAACTTTTAATACTTTTTGCAAATCCACATCATTTGGTTGTAATAAATAGATTGCATGAGTACATTACCTTTTCAAAAACACATAAAACCTATTTTTCCACAAAACTTTACTCTTTGCCTCCCTTGACCCAACTGTAGTTTTCAAAACCTTTTAGTCTGACATGCTGACTGTCTATGAAGTGCAATGCTTTGCTTTAAGTTTTGATTGGGTTTATTGAATACTAAATTAAATTCTCTAAAAAGTCACATATTTAAATAATTCCTCATATACATGATTTCCTATCTTTTCCCATGATCCATGAACCAAAGATATGCCCGCTGTCAGGAGAAAAAGGCTAAAAAGAGGGATTGTAGCATTAAGTACCTTACTTCCTAGTACGATGTAACAATAAGTTAGTCATTAAGTCTGATCTTTGCATATTACTGTTACGTTTTTTTTTTTTTAACATATTGTAAAAGTGCAACATCTTTGAAAGCATTGTAAAAGCCCATTACTTTTCAACAAAATATTGCTGCAGAACATTAACATTGTAAGACCTTTTACTTCTTGGAACCAAATCAGAAAAGCACAATACGCTGTGGTGAAGTACAAAAAAACACACATTACACTTATAGTTACAATCAGGTTTGATGTCAATGCATTCTTCAAATGAATGTTGCAATAGAACAATAAAACAAGGGGCCTGGGTAAAAGAGGTGACCCTAAAAATGACAATGCTACATCAGAACAAGAACATATCCAGGTTAACAAGGACAAACATCAACTTTTATGTGGCATGTCCAGCTGATCACACAAGCAACCTTTGGAACACTATGGCAAACTACTTAAAGAGCTATTTTAGGCCATATTTTGTCTATTACACGTGATCTATCAATGAGAAAAGACCAGGGAATATTACCTCTTCAGAGCCTCTTGCTGCGGAGTGTGACCAGCCATAGTTACAGGCGCTGGGCGATCCTTCTCACCTTCTTCCTCCTCATTTGTCAGCGCCGACAGCTCATCGTCCTGCTGGACAGTCAGAATGAGATAATGATTATGATGAAGATTACTGCTGTAAATTGCTTACTGTGGGGGCTGTCATTATCACTGTTCTTGGCATCCTCCTCTGTTCATCATTATCCCTGTCATTGCTGATGATATGATAATTATTTTGTTGTCATTCAACCCTTCACAGTTTCAACTTTTACACACACAACACACACACACACACACACACACACACACACACACACACACACACACACACATACACCCACGCAGACACACACACACCAGGGCTCCCAATGACGCACATATGTGCGTCCATGACGCACTATGAGCGAAAAGGACGCACTAACAAAACGTGTAGCGAGTCCTGCGGGACGCACTACAAAATCAGGCAAACCCCAAAACGTGCCGCGGTCAGTGATCAAAGCTGAGCACACCACAAGCTTCGCGCGCGATTGCCTGCCGTCAAATTCAGGACAGCGTGTGCCCACGAAAGTACAGTAAGCCAAGAAGCTGCGTAAACACTGATAGGCTCGCCTTGTGGCCCATGTCACTGAACGGTTACTCAGTCAACCGGCTGACTTATTCAGACTGTGGCGCCCACCGCCACTAATTAACCAATTCGATGACTCACAAGTTGCAACAATCGCGTGCACAAGCCTAGGCGAACGAAGCAGAAAGGAAGTTCACGGCTATCGCATCTCGCAAATATGTCGTTGCTTCAGTGGTTGGGCGCTCCTAAAAAACGCAAAGAAACATCTTCTGAAGATGCTACAGACAGTGAATCGTCGATTCCTAAAGAAATATCTACAGCAACACCACCTAACAAGAAATGTTTTTTTTAAAGAAATGTTTGCAGTGAGAGAGAGAGAGAGAGAGAGAGAGAGAGAGAGAGAGAGAGAGAGAGAGAGATTCATTTTTTCTGAAATGTTCAGATTATCAAGCCCATAATTAAAAAAGCAAGAAACACTACATTTTCTGTATTGGTTAATTTTGTTCATGGGGACTCTCTATACCCCCTCTGGGACCCTCTATAGCATCAGTGAAGGAGCCCCTGGGACCCCCTGTCTGTCAGTACAAATGGTAGCCCTGCACACACACACACACACACACACACACACACACACACACACACACACACACACACAAGAGCTTCATCCTCAGAACTGTAACCAATCGCCTGTCCTCAAATTCAAACCTGGTCCAATGGGGGAAATCAGACCATCCTACATGTCCATTCTGTCATGGCAAACAAACAGTGGAACATGTTCTGAGTTCATGCAAAGCAGCAATAACCCAGGGAAAGTACATATGAAGGACTGCCAGAAGAAGCACTATGCATCCAGAAGCTCAAGCAACACAAGTTCTACACAACAGGAGGCCACAAATCATGGTCTGGAACAGCTGTTATATTAAAAGCATCAAAGCAGAGGATGACTAGGAATGCACAGAAGACCTTCCAGAATGGCAGACCATCCAGAGATTATCAGGAGTGTCATGTCACTGGATATTGTAAAGGGTAGAGGAAAACTCTGGTTCATTAAAAAAAAAAAAAAAGATGCGAAGCATATAAACGTACACCCAGTTTTCCAAACCGCTTATAAATCGGCCATGTGCTTTGTGAGATAAGAAATAAAGGCAAAATAACGGTTTTAACGGTTATTTAACCGATGTACACTTTTGAAACTGGTATTTTAGTCCTCACTGGGCTAAAGCCTGTGTACATACCAAATTTCATCCAAATCGGACAATATGTCAAGAATAACGGTTTTTAACGGTCAGATTTTGAAACACTGCATGGAAGTGCCATTTGTGTGTGATGACCTTTCTATATACAAAATTGCATTAAAATCCACCAATATATAAAAAATAACGGCAAAATAACGGTTTATCGGTTATATAACCGATATACACTTTTGAAACTGGTATTTTAGTCCTCACTGGGCTAAAGCCTGTGTACATACCAAATTTCATCCAAATCGGACAATATGTCAAGAATAACAGTTTTTAACGGTCAGATTTTGAAACACTGCATGGAAGTGCCATTTGTGTGTGATAACCTTTCTATATACAAAATTGATTAAAACCCACCAATATATAAAAAAATAATGGCAAAATAACTGTTTAACGGTTATATAACCGATAATCGATATGCACTTTTGAAACCGGTATTTTAGTCCTCACTGGGCTAAAGCCTGTGTACACATCAAATTTCATCCAAATTGGACAATATGTCAAGAATAACGGTTTTTAACGGTCAAATTTTGGAACACTATATAGAAGTGCCATTTGTGTGTGATAACCTTTCTATATACCAAATTTCATTAAAATCCACCTATATATAAGAAATAACGGCAGAATAACGGTTTTTAACGGTTGTTTAATCCATTTTCAGCATTACATCACTTACATATGGACAGAGGATCCGATTTGTCACAAGATCATCCAAACCGCTTATAAATTGGCCAAGTACTTTCTGAGCTATTCCATAAAGAAGAAAAACCGTTACAGGCCGTTACAACCGTTAGTAACGGCTATAACGGGGCAAACTAAAACATCAGGCATCATCCGTGACCCATAATGAACATACCTGCTAATTTTCATAAAGGTCGGCCAAGTACTTTCTGAGATATTCCATATAGAAGAAAAACCGTTACAGGCCATTACAGCCATTAGTAACGGTTATAACGGTACACTAAAACATCGGGCATTATTCGTGACCCATACCTACAAATTTTCAGAAAGATCGGTCAAGTAATTTCTGAGATATTCCATAAAGAAGAAAAAGCGTTACAGGCCGTTACAGCCGTTAGTAACGGCTGTAACGGTAAACTAAAACGTCGGGCATCATCCTTGACTCATAATGAACATACCTGCAAATTTTCAGAAAGATCGACCCAGTAGTTTTGTCTGGAGCGAGTGGAACACATTTTGACCACGGACACACAGACAGACAGACAGACACACACACACACATACAGACAGCATTTCTTCGTTCCCATTCTAAAGTACTCCCTGTTCTTTAAGAACTGGGAGTACACAAATTATGGTTCAATTCACTGTACCATACTAAAGCAGAATGCAGCAAGCTTACATCTACAAGACTGAAAAGTATGTCAGTCTACCCAGCAGGTAGAGAGAATATGGCTTCCAGGCCTAAGTCCTCTCCATAGAGGTTGGAGCAAGGAGAATTGTAGGTTCATCAGCCTATGATCTCATAACACAGCCCAGGATTTCTGGTAAAAAGAGAACAAGAACCTTAAGACAATGGCAGAGGCAACTGGAAAGAGTTGCAGCTAGATCTGGTGGAGAAGACACAAATATAAACTTCATTAGGCCTAAATTTCTCAACTTTGAACAAGTATCAAACAGCAGTATGGCTTATATCCATCTAAAAATGCATGCCTTGAGGTGCCCACCCATCCAAATGTAGCCAGCTTGAATCCCAGCACCACTGGGAAAAATAAAATTAAAAAAATGTTGGCAGCAGAAGGGCATCTGAGAGTCATGACCAGGATGTGGTATGGCCCCTTAGAGTGTAAGGAGTTCAGAGCTGAAACACTTGTCTGAGGGGGTGGGGGTGGGGGGTTCTTTTATGAGGACTTTCTACTGTCAAGCTCTCCCAAGAGTTTCTTCCTAATAAACACACATACACATATATGAAACTGTTGTTGTCATCATCATGATCATAACTGCGGGTAGTATAAGACTTAGGTGGCTAAGCATAGCAGGATCTTGCATATGGCAGGGAAAGGGCTTACCACAACAGAGTCATCCTCCACAGAATTATTAGCCACATCACCGACACCACTGTCCCTGAATTTCAGTGTAGCTTTGAAGCAGGCACAGGCAACTGTGACATGGTGTTTGCTATTCATCAACTGCAAGATAAGTGCCCAAAGCAGAACCAAAAACTGCACATGTTGTTGGTTGACCTGACAAATGCATCTGACACTGTGAATCAGTATGGCTTTTGGAAAATCCTGCACAAGTCTGAGTGTGCAAAGATGTTCACCCCTTTGATTTCTTCCTTTCATAAGGGCATGCAAGGGCAGAGGAAAATGGGGATCTCTCAGACCATTTCCCAATGGCAAATGGAGTGAAACAAGGTTCTGTGTTGACCCCAACCCTGTGTTTTATCTTGTCTGTAGCAATACTGATAGATGACAGGTGGTATATAGCCAGTTTTTCACTGATGGCAAACTTTCCAACCAGCATTGTCTTAACCCTATGCGCCCTGCCCATTTTACTTGAGAAGGACACGCCCAGCCTGAAGGTTTTGGAGTTAACAGCAACATTTATGGTTACCCAAATAAAACATCTATATCTCAAAAACTACTGGATGAAACTTGTTGAAATTTTGCATGCTTCCTGATGGATAGATGTGTTATGTTATCTCAAAATTTCAGACTCTCTTGTGAATATTTTGTTTGTGAGATTTTTAAAAATAAAGTTTTAGTTAAAAAACTTTGTTGTTGTTGTCACGCATGTTCACAACCATTTGCATGGCATTCGCGTCTTCGTCAACATGTGGACTCACTATTGATGAAGTTTGAGAAGTTTCACCATCTTCGATTCTAAAGCAGCCACTTCAGGGTCAAAATCAGAGTCATAGTCGAGTAAGATCTCATCTATGACTTGTCTAACAGTATATCATGCTTGTTTGCTCATATTGGCTTCTAAAACGAAGAAAACACATGCGTAAAATTGCTCAGAAACAGCGCTTGAACCTTGCCAAATCACTGGGAAGGAATGCACAACAGAGTAAGCTCCCTTTCCTCATGAATATTAATGCAATTAGAAGTGAAAGTAAGTGGGTATCGCCGACCCACAATTTGCCAGCTGCAGGCGCTGAGAGGGGGCTTGTCTCAGCCGACAATTTGTTGGTCGCAGGGTTCAATGAGTTAAGGTCAGAATGAGAGCGTCTGAGGCCATTCTTCATGACTACCTCTTTGTGAATAGCAGTGCCCCAGCTGCACACTGCCTTGAGGACATCCACTGAATGACAATTCACTTTTCATTAGCCTTAACATGTTTTGGACTCTCTAATAGTCTCCGCTACACTGAGTCCATTTTTCTCATTCTTACCTGTCCAAAAAAGGGCCTCATTCTTACTTGGCATTATTCACACCTTGCAAATAAGATTCCAAAAATATTTTTTGGAGAGAGAGGGAAGCCAATACAAACATCCTGCTCCCTTCCAAATCATTTCCAGTTCTGAACAGTTTACTTCAGTTTTCCTTTCTTTCCTTGGCCAGAGAACATTTTTGACATGGCACTTCATTTAGACTTGGCCTTCTCTTGAGCTATGGAACCCATCAAAAGGCTTTTTACCATGGCTTTTATCTCAAAAGTGTGGACATCACCTGCTTCAAACCCACTCTACTCCATGACACCCATGTTCTCTAATATTGCATACTGCCAGCATTTGCTTCTGTCGCTTGTGTTTGGGTTGTTTTTTTCTCACCTACTTTCACAAAATATGCATTTATTGCTACATTACTTCCTTGTAATCCTTGTGAGAGCTGGATTTTATGACATGGAAGGATGTTTTGGTTTTGACTTGTAAAAACCACTAAAAATTGAGTCTGTTTGAATCAGTCTGCCTGTTTTTGCTCCATGAGTCGGCCAATGCTCTCAGCTGCATGAATTCACAATGGTACCATAGCCTGTTGAGTTTAGCCAGCCCCCCAAATCCTCCCTACTTGTCACTCAGGTACTCTCAGTGCCTAAGAAATTTACTGAGTCAGGAAGGCATTATGTTTTGTTGGGGAAGAGTCATGCCCCCAGCATGGCTCTGCACTGGCAGTTTAACTTAAAAAAAAAAAGGGGGGGGGGGGGGGGGGGGCACTACTTCCTTCATGTTAATGTTTCAACAAGGCCATTTCTTGCCATCATGATGCCTTTTCCGGCACTGCAAGCAGTCTACCCTGAGCACCTACCTTCTCTGATTTGGTTTTTTTGTTTAAGCTTTCTTCCCAATCCTCTGGTGACATCCTTTCAGATTAAAATGAAGGCAGCCAATAATCTGTCCTCATGTGTTCTTATTTATGCTGGTCTGCAGTCCAGGGCAACTTCTTAGAGCAGCATTTCCAGAACATCTTTTACTTAGCAGAAGGTTGTGCTGCTGCTTTCTCTGTTTGTCATGTATCTGCACTGCTCTCCCTATCTCTTTCATCCTTTTCTGTTTTGGAGTCAGTCAGGTTTTTTGGACTATCTCTTATCTCTCTCAGGCATTCTCATCTTCAGGGTCTGTGTCTTTTGGACATACCCTTCTTAGAGGTCTTTTTTAATTAAACAAACCTTTGATTCATGACTCTAAATTGCAAACTAATGATGAACCATAGTCTTTCTCTTTTTCTTTTGTACCATTTTCTATGCTACCTCAGTGGCAGTGCACCCACACCCATCATTCCGACACCCTGTCCACAGCCACAGCCCGGTCAGTCCTGCTGCAGCCCCAGCACTGGCAACCCACAGGGAGCAGTCAATGTCAAGTCGTCATGAGACAACCGATCAGAGGAGACACTGCACTGTGGCCGAGTCACTTCGGTGGTGTTTAGTGGCACCTGTTCTGATCCAACACATGCAGGAAACGACTAAGCCCCCTACTGACGACAATAATTGCTTAGTCGTGGAGGGCCCTTTTTTTCTGTCCCATTTTCTGTGCCACCTCAGTGGCAGTGTTCCTACATCAATCATTCCGACACCCCATCCACTACCACAGCCCAGTCAGTCCGCTGCAGCCCCCGCACTGGCAATCCAGGGAGCAGTCAATGTCAAGAGGCAACCCACCAGAGGAGACACTGCACTGCTGCCGAGTCACTTCGGTGATGTTCAGTGGCGCCTGTTCTGATACAACATATGTAGGACACCACCTACTAAGCCCCCTACTGACGATAATAATTGCTTAGTTGTGGAGCCACCATAAGTGAGCTCTCCTTCAGGAGGGATGACAACAGCCCCATGGACTGATACCAGTGACCTCAATGGATTCAAACCAACGCTACAGACATGGAGAGGACAACAAAACTGAGGTCACCATGAGAGCCTGGCATGAAGTGCCACACAGAATTGGAGACTTTTTTTATGCTGATCATTGAGAATGATGATGATGAAGATAATGCTACAGATTTCCATTCCGTCTGAGACTGCATGAGAGGGCTACCCTTCCCTATTATAATATATCCCAGCATCAACCAGACCCGAGCCATACAGACACCTGAAGTGTTGGTCAGGAAATTTGAGCAACACTCTCAGAGACACATCCATTAAGTGGTGAAAGTCGACTGTGTGGTCCCAGTTTTCCAAGCTGAGCCCATAGCAAACTCAACTCTGGGTAGGAGCCGGTCGGGGCAGAATAATCCTACATGACTCTGATGGGAACTGAACCCACGACCTTCCAGCCGGGAGTCTATGACACTAACCACTTCACCAAGGCAGCTGGTGTAGTTTTTCCTCTTAACTGAGGACCCTGATCCAAGATCTAGTTCACAGAGTGACAATGAACAAAGAACTGATTTTGAATATCTTTTCACAAGGGAGGGAACACAAACTGCTATGCTCCCACCTTGCTGATGATCAACTGGGTGAACTTCAAACTGTTTTAAATAAGCTCTTAAATCGATTTTAGCAATCTGTGGGTCCAAAATTTCAGTTTTATTTTCTGGGCATTGTAAACTTGAACATTTCAGCTTTTCCAAATGAAAATGTTTTGTTTAGAATCAAGATTGGAAACTTAGTTTAGCTACCACAGGATAGCTTTTGTATGTATACTTCCCTATGTGCCTACCAAATTGTTCCAAGTGAGGTTCTTGAATCTCACCAATCTTGAACGAAGAACCAAAAGATCAGGCAATTAAGAACAAAGTAAAAATTATTGAGATCGCAAACTGGATGAACTATGGTTATAATGTGAAAGTTAATTGAATTAAGAATGGCAATTAGGCACTGGAGGGAGTTGAAAATTCCCTACCCCCCCCCCCCCCCCCCCCCCCCCCCCCCCCCCCCCCCCCCCCCCCCACTTCCTTGGTCATTTTCATAGTACCCCTCTGTAATCTTCCCAATCCTCCCAATCTCCCCACTTCTTAGTCTATTTTGGCAAAAGGTTCTAACACATCCTGTTAAGGTGGCCATTTTGACAGTGAAGGAACAAACTCTGATGATGAAGGGTGTGGTAATGGACTTTTGACTCCCATCTCCCCCAGGCCTTTTAACCTCATTATATTTCTGGTCCTCAAGAAGAGTGGCAAATGGAGGCTAGTCACAGATGTGACTTTCTTCTCTCATGTTTTCCATTCCATCATGATGAACAGGAGTCTTGATTCCTCCTTGACATAACCTATCTGGATTTTTCAGATGCCTCCTTTCACATCCCTCTCCTTTGGTCATCTGAAAATATAACTGCATTGGGTTTCAAGGAAAGCTCTTCCATGCAGCCTTTCCCAATCTTGTGGTTTTCGGCAGGATGATGGTTACTGTGTTGATGGATATGAGGGAGACAAGTTCTCTGTCCTTTAACTGCCTGGTCAACCTGTTTTTGAAGAATATGGCTGCTGCTTTATCCTGACTAAGGTCCTCTTGATCTGCAGAGGACTTGTGCTTCCCAAGTTTTCATGGTAAATGTAGGAAAGTCAGACAGGAAGCCATCTCAGAACTGGGGATACATTTTCTCACAGATCTGCATCTTGTTTGGCTCCTGACTCAAGAACACAAGGTCTGGTGTCTGCAGTTCAAGCTCCTATGGCCTCTGATGATATATGACATCTACACCAGCATAGGGGAGGCAATGGAAGCCAAAATCAACAAGTTCACAAGGAAATGGCTTGGTGTCCCACCCTGTCTGACTGACACAGTGCTGTACTGTCGCCAAGCAAAGCTGAAACTACCACTGAAATCCATCCTGGAAGAATACAAAGCAGGAAAGATCAGACTTCAAAGCATGCTGGAGGACCCGGGAGACAAGGTGGTAGAAGCAATCAAGCCCCAGCTGAAGACAGGCAGAAAATGGAAAGTTCAAGAGGCGATGGATTCTGCAAAAGAAAGTCTCAAGATCAGAGAAATAACAGGACACACACAGACCAACAGACAAGGACTGGGGTGACCAAAACTGAATGGTGGTCAAAGGCCAAAGGAAAAGCCAAAAGAGACATGATGATTCAGGAGATGAGAAAAGAAGAAGACCAAAAAAGACTCCAAAAAGCGGTCCAGCAGAGCCAGCAAGGGCAATGGACAACGTGGGAGAGTGCACTCCAAAGAAGTCTCACTTGGAATGACATTTGGCACATGACCCCTCTCAGGATCAGCTTCATTCTCAGATCTGCATATGACCTTCTGCCCTCAAATGCAAACCTGGTGAAGTGGGGAAAAACAGACGATCCTGCATGCCCCCTCTGCCATGAAAAACAAACAGTTGAGCATGTCCTAAGCTCATGTAAAGTAGCCCTGGCTTAAGGAAGGTACACATGGAGACACAACCAAGTGCTCAAAGAGATTGTACAAGTAGTCTGGGCTAGTACCAACACCACAAAAGGGAAAATCAGGACTCTAAAGCACCCACAACATTCTTCACGGCAGGAGGCGGCAAGTCATGGCCAACAACAACAGTGCCACTCGGAACATGCAGGCAGAGTCTGCTGGACGGGGCAGATGACTGGGAGTGCACTGCAGACCTCCCAGAATGGAAGAGTCACCCAGAGATCATCAGCAAGAGTGGCACGAGACCAGACATAGTAGTCCACTCTCAGTCAACCAAGCAGCTGATCATGATCAAGCTCACAGTGCCATATGAGAACAGAATGGAGGCAGCTCAAATCTACAAGACTGAAAAGTATGCTGATCTGGCAAACAGCCTGAGGAGAGAAGGCTATCAGGTCAAAGTCCTCACTGCAGAAATTGGAGCTAGGGGGTTTGTAGGAACGTCTGCATACTGCCTCATGAAACAGCTCTCAGTTGCAGGGAGGGAAAAAACCAGAGCCCTGAAAGCAATGGCAGAAGCAGCAGAGAGGTGTTCAAGCTGGATCTGGTCAAGGAGGAACAAAAGTGAACTTCATAAGGCTTAAATTTCCTACAAATATCAGGTGTCCCTGTGGCTCAGTGGTTAGAATGCGAGTCATTAAGTGGAAAATGAGCATGTCCAGAGGGTCATGGGTTCGAATCCCAGCCATGGCTCGTCCCAAGATGGGGAAAAAAAAGGGGGCAGCAGAGGGACATCTGGAATCATGAACCGGGTGTGGCCCAACCCCCTAGAGTGTCAGGAGATAAGGGCCGAAACACTTGCTTGAAGGGGGCTTCTCTTCTGAGGACTCTCTGCTGCCACGCTCTCCACGAGTTTCTTTCTACTTCCTTCACTCTGTTCATGTCTTGGTCTTGGTTTGTGACCCTGAGAGGTATCCAGACTATGTTTGTTCTTGTTTCCGTGCTGTCAGAGTCGGTCCTACTGGGCTGTTTAAATTTGCTTCCCCTTCTGTGGACTCTCAGCAATGTATGGAGTCAGTCCACAGTGGAGTGAGGTGTTTCCTTTCCAATGACTTGGCTCCTTTTCTGCCCTTCAGCCATGACTGATTTTGTTTGGCTGAAATCAAGGGTCCCACTTTTTTCTCTAGTCATCTCACTTGATTTGTGTAGGCATAAGCAACTCTGGATGGTAGCTTTCTTTTACCCTCAGTCTTTAGAAGTCAGCATCATATGATCTACTCTGGAGGTGAAGGATCACATAAATGTGCTGCAAGTGAAGGCAGTCTTCCAGTTGTTTAAGTCTTGATTGGAAGTCCAAAGAGGCAAGATGGTTAGTCATGATGGTTATTCACCTCCCTCCTCCTGTATAGCTAGAGTAAATGCTAAACTGGTGAGTGTTGAGATTAATCTGACTGCTCTCTGCACTTCTCATGTGGACCTTTTTGCCACGAGGTGAACAGCTTTCTGTATTCATTTTGCTAGTGTCAAATCTCATGGTGTATTCAGTAAATGCCATGCTGATAACATCGGAAGGACCTATTTTGTTATGCCATCCTTCCAATACCTTTGACTTCAGCAATCCTGAACTGGTATCCAGAAAGGAGTGTCAGGTGATTCTCATATATCCCCTGAAGAAATCTAAGAACTGAATAAATCCTTTAGAGATCCTGCCTGTGAAAGTTCCCTATTCCTCTGCCCAAGGCCAAACTTTCTGATTCAGCTCAAGACAGGACACACATACAAGACCAACACCACACACACACTCACAAACACACACACACAACACACACACACACACCACACACACACAACACAACCACATCAACACACACACACACACACACCACCCCACACACACACACACATACAAGGAATACCGGACACTGACTCACCTGCATCACTGGCTGACCGTCCACTCCCTGGATCAGGGTTGACCCAGTTCTGTAACCCATCACATCCAGTCACCAAGATCACATAACCCAATCGCCAAGATCACACAACCCAATCGCCATGTGACTCACTACATAACTCACCACCTCCAGTCACCAAGATCACACAACCCAATCGCCATGTGACTCACTACATAACTCACCACCTCCAGTCACCAAGATCACACAACCCAATCACCTGACTCACTACATAACTCACCACCCTCCAAGTCACCACAATCACCACTCACAATACCACCATGTGATCCACAAACATACTATAAAAACTCACCACCTCTGGTCACCAACATCAAACAATCCAATCACCAAGCAACATCCCACATTCAGTCACCACTGAGCTGGAAAGAAGGAAGTGGCACTAAGCTTAGCTTAGTAGCAGGTCTGGGCAGCAGCTGGCCAACATCATGTGGAAATCAGCCAGCACACTGCAGTTTCCCGACAGTGCTGTGAAGCTTCATACAAATGGTTGTAACTTCACCATGTTCAGCTCTGCAGCCATGGATTGCTCTAAATGAGACATCAAAGTAAACCATGTGTGTGTGCATGTGTGCAGGCATGCCTGCGTGCAAGCATTTTTGAGTGTGTGTGTGTGTGTGTGTGTGTGTGGTGTGTGTGTGTGTGTGTGTGTGTGTGCAATAGCACATGTGTGTCGGAGGGGTAGGTAGGGGGTAATTACAAGGGAGAGAAGAAGTTTGCATTGAGGTCACTTGATTTTCATCGTCTGGCAGAGTTCCATGATTAAATAAACAAATTTGCTGATCAATAGTTCTTTTCCTGTAAGATATCTATGTCCTCTTCAAAAGGCTGTCTCGTCTACATGCCTGTCATCTCTTTCTGCCTCCCTCCTGTCTCGCGGTAACACTCTGATTCATGTTATTTGTTTATCACTTAATGGCTTCTTTCTTTTTGCTGCAAGTTATGCACAAGTGTGTGTAAGAGTGTTCATAAATGTGCATGTTTGGTGCATACATGTACCTGACACACACACACACACACACACACACTTCCAAAATCATGTCAAAAATGTTGAAATTGTGCAGTAGCTGAGCATCTGTAATGAAAAGTCACTCTGAAAAAAACACACCCCGTCTAGATCAGTAAATATATTAAAAGACTAGATCAAGTGAACATTGACAATATAAGTAACTATAATCGCTGAAAACGGATTAACTCTATCTCCGAAAAATCGCACATGATGCTTTTTAATGCAGGTTATGACGTCAAACCTCTGCCTTCTTTTAAAATAGATGGATCTGTTATTGAATATAAACAGAATGTAAAATTTTCAGTGTTTATTTTTACTCTAAATTGTCACGGATTATCATTTAGAATCTGTATTGACAAAGACCAGAAAAAATTTGAATATCCTTAAGGTAATAAGTCAACAACCATGGGGAAAGGACACTCAAACGCTTAAATTTACTTAGCAACAGCATTGGTACGTTTAAAAGTAACATATGCGTAGGAAGTGTTCTTCTCTGCACCTAAATATTTAATCAAAAAGTTACAAAGTGTTGATAGCAAAGTTTATAAGCTAGCACTCGGTGTTCCATAGCATGCGTCATCTATAAAAACCTATTTTAGAGATTTGTATATACCGCTATGAAAACAGATGAAACTCTCATTAGCAAAAATATTTACGAAGTAATTCTACTCAAAACTCAGTTGCTATGGAAATCGAGTTAAAATCAGATATTCATTTCCCTAAACAGCACATCAAATATATTCTCTAACAACAATAGGTACATATACGTCTGATCTGTTTAAAAATGCAGGTGTTAAGCCTAAAAATGTAGCTCCGCGACTGTCTTATAGCATAATCCCTAAATGGGAACTCATCGCTGCCAATTTTGACACGGATTATTTAGACTTCAAGAAAGAGGAAGGTCCAGCTGTCTCTGCATCTGTCCGCTCTCATATAGATAATCATTATTCAAACCATTTGAAAGTCTATGCAGATGGTTCTGTCCCCAATAACGGTCTAGCTGGTGCAGCTTTTGTTATCCCGGCCTTGAAGGTGAAATGATCCTATCGCATTGGAAAACATGTTTCAATATTTACAGCTGAACTTGTTGCTATTGCAATGGGTTTGAATTTTCTGCTGAATCTACCCGTTTCTCTGCTTCATATACTGTTTTGTGTAGATTCTAAATCTGTTTTGCAAGTGCTAAATTCATTTAATACAAAAGTAAGAGGGGAACTTGTCACTGAAATTATTCACTTAATTCATTTCCTGTCTGTACATGGTACCAGTGTCAATTTTTGTTGGGTTCCTTCTCATTGTGGATTGTCTGCAAATGAATGGGTGGACCGAACAGCAAAAAAGGGTGCAAAGAATCATAACAATTCTATTAAAATACAAATCCCCCTGTCCCTACAAGAAGGATGTTATCTTTTGGAAAAAAAAAACTTGCTGGAATTTGATAAAAATGCAGCAAGAAGGAAGTAATCTTTCTGATGACCTTCAGCGTAATGTTTTTTGGTGCCAGTAAAAATAACTATCATCATAGGCTATTCACAAGCATGGTTTTTAGATTTAGACTTGATGCATTTAAAACAAAATTCAGTCATAATGTAACGTGTGCATGTGGCGAAAATATCTCGCCGTTTCACGTTATTTTTCTTTGACAGCAGTTGAAAAAACATTTGCCTAGTTGGCTCTCAGACACTGAGCTATCCCGCTCATCTTTCGAAAAAAGTTACTTTCGAATTATTTACAATTATTTGACATTGTACAAGGACTGTATAAGAGTCCCTTGGTAACTTGCTCTGATTGATTCCCTGTTTTGATAATGTTGTGTTAGGTTGTATTACAGTTAGTGTTTTTTCCGTATAGTACTGCCAACACCCCTTCCCTCCCCCCTCCCCACTCCCAACCCTCCTCTATCCCCCTGACCCTGACCTGCCCTCCCCTTCAATGTCATTGGAATTTACTAATTTAAACACATTTGCATATACAGTATTACTTAAGTGTTTTCGCTTTCACGCGGACACACACTCACACATGTACACACATACACTCACGCGCACGAGTGCGCGCACACACACACACACACGTACACACCCACACACACTTGGCCTTTTTTTTGTTGTTGTCTAATATCACTTAAAGTGAAAAGACATTAAATTAAAGAGCGAACGAACACACACCACACACACACACACACACACACACACACACACACACACACAATGCACATGCGCACGCATGAGAGACAGAGATAAATTCTTTATCTAAACAAAGAGTTTTTACCTAAATAAAAATGAAGGAATATGATGACATCTTTTCTCTTTGACATGCCTATGTACTATTTTCAATATGTCAACAAAGTGATTTGAGTCATCAGGCCACAGCTGCAAGAACAACACAACACAACAGTCAAAGAACACCAGCACTTCACTGGTGCTTGGTAAACTGGTGTACCATCCACATCCACTTCAGAAATTGTGGTAATTTAACATGCCTACATTTTAATACTTTTCTCAACCAAGATAAACAGGAAGCTTGAACCAAGAGGAAAGTGCAGATGCTAAAAACAAACTGAGGAGGCTGCTAAATCAACTAAAAGCAAAAGCCCTTTCTCATCCTATCTCAAAATGCACATATTTAAAAAATGGCTGAGATTTAAAAAAATGGTAGATTTGAAAAATTTAATGTATTCCAAAATTTGATGAAATAAGCTGCAAAACTAAGAAATCAACCATAAAATACTAATACTTTGCTAGTGGTTTTATGTGGCTAATGATATTTAACACATTTTTTTTCTAGCTCAAGACAGCCTAACAAAAGAAACTTTATCGTTTGTTAACATGACAGTGTGTGTGTGTGTGTGGGGTAGAGTGCCTGTCATCTAGTCTTAGACCGAAATGAAAATCCACAGCATCATCGTATCATCCTCATTCTCATCGATCAGCACATAAAAGTCTAAATTCTGGGGTTGATGCATGTGCTCTCATTGGCCTCAGTTTCGTGTCCATCCACTCTGTGCTTGGTTTAGTTCTGTCGGGTCACTGGTATCGCAGTCCATGGGGCTGTCATTGGACCGACATGGCACCCTCCTGAGTGCAAGCTCACTCATGCCGTTCTGCGACTAAGCAATTATTGCGTCATAGGGGGCTTAGGGCGTGTCCTGTGTATGGGCAGACGCACCCTCGACACCACCGCAAGTGACTTGGCAGCCAGCTGTTCTCCCATCGGTGGGTTCCTCTTCTTAACTACATGGGACTGCTCCAGTGGTTGACTGGCGGTGGCTAGCGAGGGTACGTACTTGTGCTTGGCCGGATGGGGTTGGAATGAGGCATGTAAGGCTGCCACAGGAGATGGGCACAGGTTGGATCACACAAAGAAAAAGTTTACGTCACTCGTTGTAAATCCACCTTTCCCACTTCCACTCTCCCTCTCATTCTACTTCCCCGTGATTGTATAATAGTGGATACTAAAAGAAGTAATACCCCCCTCTCTCTCACTCCTCCTCATATCACCGTTGATGAATGACACGCATATCTGATGGTATCAAACTTTTGGCCAAGCACATTTGCTCATTAGCAATTCATCCTACAATTGTTGATAAATTATCCTTTTATTTAAGTTCACACAATTCGATTTCCTTAACTCCAATACTCTTAGATTCAAGTTCATGAAAAAAGCAGCAATAAACGTCATAGTTGGGGGATGTTGCCAGTGCTCACATTTCTTTGTCAGAAACATTTATTCAGTGTTTATCGACTTATTCCGATTTTTCAGTCACTATGACTCACCACCCACACTTACTATGCCGTTTTACCTGTGCTGGTGATACATATAAGTCACATTATGGTCGTAGGGCTTAGGGTGTTCTTGTATTGATCAGAACAGGCCATGAACCCCAATGATTGGCAGAGCTGTGTCTCCATCGGTGGGTTGCCTCTTGACAACTTGACATTGACTGCTCCCTGTGGATTGCTGGTGGCGGGGCTGCGGCGGACCGACTGGGCTGTGGCTGCGGATGGGGTGTTGGAATGAGCGGCATGGATGCGCTGCCACAGGGGTGGCACAGAGGTTGGGACAGCAAAAAAAAAAAGTTTACGTCACTCGTGTAGATGTCTCCACCTTTCCCTCCTTCCCTCTCTCCCTCTCACATATCTACTTCCCCAGTGATTGTATAATAGTCGGTGCACCACAGAGAACCCTCTCCCTCTCTCGTTCACCTCCTCCCTCTCCATATCCACCGTCTGCTAGTGAATGGACACGCATATCTGAGTGGGTGATGCAAACCTTTTGGCCAAGCACTTTGCTTATTAGCATTCATCCTACAATTGCTTGCATAAATTATCCTATGTTATTTTAAGTTCACACAACTACAGTTTCCTTAACTCCCAATACTCTTATGATCCAAGTTCATGAGATAAAAAGCCAGCAATAAACGTCATAGTTGGGGGATGGTCTGGCCCGTGCTCACAGCCATTTGCTTTGTCAGAACACTATTTAGTTCAGTGTTTTATCGACTTTATTCCGATTGTTTTTCCATTCACTATGACGTCACCACCCAGCACTTAACGTATTCGACCTTGCCGTACATTTACCACAGATCAAGTGCTGGGACCAGCCCTGATGTGCCCTCTGCGGTCGCTGGGCTATAAGCAACATTATCCAAGTGCTGGGAATATTGAATAGACGGTCAGTTGTTCCTAATAGAGATGAAGAAGACCCAGATAGTCACGAGGACACATACGATAGTAAGGGCTTGACGGAATTATTGCAACGTGAGGCGTTGGACCGTGGCCAAATGGTTGGAAGAGACAAGCTGACGAGAGATAGACTAGATGCCGGCTTACCACGGCTTACCGCGCGGGCCCACTGCTTTCAACAGTGAGAGTGAAAGGGACAGGTGGTTGGGTGTGTGTGTGTGTGTGGTGTGTGTGTGTGTGTGTGTGTTCCTTTTTTCTTTATTACATGTGTGCCAGTTAGGCATAAGAATGTGTGTGTGTGTGTGTGTGTGTGTGTGTGTGTGGTGTGTGTGTGTGTGTGTGTGTGTGTGTGTGTTCCCTGCTATTGGAGTAGTTGGATTTATGGCTGTTTCTTCCACTTTACTGTTGGATATACCATACTTTCTGGTCTTCAATTGTTAGTGGAGTATTTTTTCTCCTTGTTGAGTGTTTGTTGGCATGCTTTCTTCATTTTTTACATTGAGAAGAAAATAACATTCACTTTTTTATTTTACTTATTTTTTTGCACTTGAAATTACTAAAAATTTTAAATTGTTGTTGACTAACCATTACTAACATGTTATAATATAATAAAAGTACAGTGTATCTCCTCCATTTTACAAAAAAATAGCATGAGAATTGGTTGTTTAGTTCCAAAGATATCCACACTTCACATATGCTGGTATAAAATAAGAGCTTTTTTTAACAATGGCTGGCGATGGGGATTTATGCAAAATAGAATGTCTGGCGGTGAAAGGGTTAAAAGAGTGCATCATTCATGGCACTGGGCACAGCGTACAGCGTTCAGGCAGGTGATGCTACAGCATGGTGGCCAGACAGAGAGCCCATAAACAGTGTTACCACTCCTTTTTTTTGCTCATAGCCGGTCAACAACATCACATAATCTGGCCACTGGGCATCCCCAGTCACCAACAGTACACAATCTAAACACAAAGCAACACACTACATGCAGTCACCAACATTCCACAATCCAATCACCAGGCATCACACTACATGCAGTCACCAACATTCCACAATCCAATCACCAGGCATCACACTACATCCAGTCACCAACATTCCACAATCCAATCACCAGGCATCACACTACATCCAGTCACCAACATTCCACAATCCAATCACCAGGCATTACACTACATCCAGTCACCAACATCACACAATCCAATCACCAGGCATCACACTACATCCAGTCACCAACATTCCACAATCCAATCACCAGGCATCACACTACATCCAGTCACCAACATTCCACAATCCAATCACCAGGCATCATCACTAACATCCATCACCAAACATCACACACATCCAATCACCAGGCATTACACTACATCCATCACAACATCAACACAATCCAATCACCAGGCATCACACTACATCCAGTCACCAACATCACACAATCCAATCACCAGGCATCACACTACATCCAGTCACCAACATTCCACAATCCAATCACCAGGCATACACTACATCCAGTCACCAACATCACACAATCCAATCACCAGGCATTACACTACATCCAGTCACCAACATCACACAATCCAATCACCAGGCATACACTACATCCAGTCACCAACATCACACAATCCAATCACCAGGCATCACACTACATCCAGTCACCAACATCACACAATCCAATCACCAGGCATTACACTACATCCAGTCACCAACATCACACAATCCAATCACCAGGCATCACACTACATCCAGTCACCAACATCACACAATCCAATCACCAGGCATCACACTACATCCAGTCACCAACATCACACAATCCAATCACCAGGCATCACACTACATCCAGTCACCAACATCACACAATCAAATCACTGGGCATCACACTACATCCAGTCACCAACATCACACAATCAAATCACTGGGCATCACACTACATCCACTTACCAAAAACACACAATCCAATCACCAGACATCACACTACATCCAGTCACCACTCACACAATCCAATCACTTGGCCGCTCATCACATCAAATCACCAACACTACAATGGAATCCAGTCACCATATTTCCAAGAAGAATCTGATATTTCACTGCCTACATTTGATTTAACTTCCCATTAAAAATTTATCAAGAAATTTTCTACACCCACCCACCCCCACCTTGTGCGTGTGTGGGTTTTTTTTTTTTTTTTTTTTTTTTTTTTTGAAGCCCTCTGTTCTCCCTTGCATATTTTTGGACAGGGGCAGACAACTGGGGGGATTTTCAGTTGGTAAAATGGAAGAACCCCTTCACACCCCCTCCTCTCCCCCTTCTCTCTCTCTCTCTTTCTCTCTCTCTCTCTCTCGCAAAGTCTCATCAGTCCTGGAAAATATAATACAGATGCATAGAAAATTTGTTTATTAATTTTATTCAAAACAAACGAAAATCCATGTTTGTTGACAAACTGTATGATTTGCAAATATTGAAATAACAAGAATGCCAGCCTTAGTGTTAGTGTTACTTATACGATATTGGTGATTGTTATTTAGACTTAATTATTTATATTTCTACAATTGTGTTAACGAATTCTTGTGAACCTGTCAAAGTATGTTCATTGCATGTAACACCGGTTTTTTAATGTGTGGATAATTTTTTTTTTCCTTGTGACTGAGGGAGAGGGTTACTTCAGTGATGATGGTTCAAGGTTGTATGTGTGTGTGTGGATATTCCTACCTTGTGGGTTACTTCAGTGATGATGGTTCAATGTGTGTGTGTGTGTGTGTGTGTTTTAAATTTATCCCATAATTATAGCTCAATTGAGATTACGGTCTTCATGGTGAATGCTGGAGGTGTTCAGTTGTTTGGAAGCCCACGTCAGGAGCATATCTCAGGCATATTGTTTCAGTAGGATGTGTTGTTGTTGTTTTGTTTTTTGTTTTTTTCCAGCTTGTCGTGGATGAGTTATTTGATGTGGTGGAACTTGTAATCTGGAACATTTCTGAAACGAGGTCAGGATGGTGAGCAACAATATTGGTTTTCTTTAACGTGGAGACAGCCTTAATATTGGCCTTCGTGATCGGCTGGGCTATAAACAATAAACAATTTATTTATTTTATAATTCTATCAATTAACTTATTCTAATATTTATTTATTTATTTATTTACTTCCCCCTAAGTGGAAGGGCTGATAGAACTTTTCTACACAGTCCTTTGCTAACAATTTCCAGTATGCAATAATGAATCTCCCTGTTCACATAGAAATGATCTGTAAAGTAGATCAATGTCCACTAACTTTGGCAGAAAGGCACTGTTGGTATTATGTGCTGATGACTGGCAAGATGGGCACTAAAAGCCTGCTGTAGGATTTAAATAAAAAAATCCAATGTTGACTGTGTTACATGCTAAAATGTCAGAATCAGGCTGTGTGGTCACTGTTTAAATCACTTCACAGATCATCTCTGACAGTGTTGTTCAAATATTTTTGCATACCATTGCAAATGCTACTACTAGAAATACTCAGACCTGGCTGATGCCACGACCTATCTATAAATGTATTACAGCCTTGTCACAATCTATAATCAAAATGGAATACCAGACAATACTACCATCATCTTGGTTAGTGATTATTTTTAAATTCAGAGTAACTGTCTTATTTTGTGGCATTTTATGTCCAGCTGTGAGCATCCATATATGTCAGTCCGCCCATTGCCGATTTCCTAGGTGTTGTCACTGGAGGGACCGAGTGGCTATCTCCCGTCCATAGAGATGGTCAGTCAGCCTGGCTGTGCAGCACAGCAATGACCCTCACCTCACAGCTATAGTCCTACACACAGGATCCTTCCAGTAAACCTCTCTGACTAAACATCTCCTCTCTTAAAACACTGCTTTCTACAGAACACTCCCCCCCCCCCCCCCCTTTTTTTTTCTTTTTTTTTCACTGTCCAATGTTCCATGTTCCCTGAGTGGTATTACTCCCTCTCCTTTCATTTCATGCCCATGACACAACCACAGCGAGTCATTCTGTCACAGCTTCTGCACAGACAATCCACAAGTGCTGTCCACATCAGGCTGTCATGGAGACACTTGCCAGGGGATATTTTTACTGATGACCAGTCACTTCACAGTGTTCTGATCAACCTGTGTAGGACATCACACCCTGGACACCCCTACTGACAGCATCATCTGCTTAGTTGCTGATTTTGCTTGAGTCAGCATCCTACTCCGGCGGGCACCATCACAGCAATCCATACAATGAAAGCCTCATGACCATTGAGGATGATGCTGATGAACATGAAACTATGGAGTTATGTTCTAGTCCGAGACCACATGACAGGCTGTATACTGCATTTCCTTATGAAATAAACCCCAGGCCTGAAAAATTCAGACACCTGCAGCAATAGATTAGGAAATGCGAGTCCCACTGTCAGAGACACCTCCATCAGACACCTCCATCATGAGGATGAAACTTCACTGCATGGTTCCCGTCATTCCATCTGACCCCATACCGCAAGTCAGGACATGTGAGCCACAATGTCATTGACACATCCATCATGAGGATGAAACGTCACTGCATGGTTCCCGTCATTCCATCTGACCCATACAGTCAGACATGTGAGCACATGTCACTACACCACATAATGAAACTCACTAGGTCATTCAGACATCGTAGCCACATTCCTGACCAACCTCAGCATGTGAGGAACTCCATCGAATAACTTCACTGTGTGAGGCGATGTGACTCACATTATCAGGGTGGGGTTGGGAATTCTGACCAATAAATGCCTGTGATGGAACTCAAACCCACAACATTCCAACCTGTTATCTGCACCACCATGGGTGGTTTACCTGCCAAACTTGTTTTGTGTTATGAATGCTTTAAATCTTGCTGACTGTGCAACCTGTTTATACAAAATCTTATGAGTAACCAAGAGCAAATGAAAATGTTGACATGCATGATTGTGGTCGCTGTCTTCAGCAGAATGGAGCTTGGCAGGCAAAGCCCTTCATGTATTGAATCAGATCAGCATCTCTGAACACCACTGAAGGGATTCAGCAACACTACAGGATTATCTGCCAAAACACTGAAGAACACACTATAGACATATCTTTATGTGGGTGATTCCCCCACCTTTGTTACTATTCATCCCATCTTGCCCAATAACGTACTTAACTGTTAGTATGAGGTGACTGGACTAAAAAAAAAATCAAACAATGACATGGTTTAAACCTGCAACATCCAGCTACATTCTTTGATAGTCACTACTGTACCACAGTGGCTAGTACAAACAAGCCTTACCAGGCCCCACCAGTTTGGCATCCTCAGGTGATATGGATTCTGGATCATCTGCTGCTGGAAGGGCAACAGAACCATATCCTGCTTCAGTCTCTTCATGATCTCCAAACACTGCCTCATTTGTATCCTCACCATCACCACTGGCCTTCAGCTTGTCAGCATCTGAATAACATTAATATCCTTGAAGACACAGTGAGGACAATCTACTTGCCATTAATGAATTGGCAAACAGCCCACTACTTACAGTGGATTCTAGTCAACATTTACAAACAGACATGGCAATCTATTTACCATTCACAAATGTACCAGGTAATCTATCAAATATTCATACACATATATGGCAATCTATTCATCATTAACAAATATACAGAGTAATCTATTCATTAGCAGAGCAATCTTTTCACAATTTAAAAACATGTAAAGCAATCTATTCACCAGGAATAACAAACATGGCAAACTATTCACCATTCACAAACATTTAGGGCAATCTACTCTCACTCACAAACATATATGGGCAATTTATTCACCTTTCACACACATATATAAAAATCTATTCACTATTCACAAATATACAGGGTAGTCTATTAGCCATTCATAATCTCTTAACCACTTAAAAGAAACAGGTCACTGATTCACCTTTTACACACACATAGAACAGTTTATTCGCCATGCATAAACATACATAGCAATCTGTTCACCATTAAAAGGTAAGGGGAATCTGTTCATTATTCATAACTACGATCTATCCATCATCTACGAGATTATTCAGTGTCAACAGACATATAGGGCAGTGTAATCACCATTCATATAATACATAGTAAAAAGGAAAACGGTACAGAGTAAGCTATTCATTGTTCACAAACATGCAAGGCAATAACGAGCAGTACAATTTTTTTTACCATTGATAAATAGCACTTTTCCCACTATTTCTTTTTAAGAAGAACAATCAAATTGACTAGACAATTGTTATAATCCTACTTGGAATGAAAATACTCTTGGTAGCTTAAAAGCCAATAGAAAATAATGGGAATCAAATCTTTCTTCCATACACTGAACTGCTGGCTTGGTAGCAATGTCACTATTGCCTGTGCTGTTAAATCAAGATTCCTAATTGTCATCATGTTAAGTGGAGAAATGGCAATGAGTTGTTCAAGTCAGGAAAGTATTTCTAACAAAATTAATTCAGTTGTGTTCCTATTTGGCATAACAACTACCACGATGTTTTACATCTTAATCTGAGTGTGGCCCAGACCAGTTTCATGTAATTTGGCTCAGAGATACACAGTTGGAGTCAACGCAGTTTATGAGTTAGCCTGTCTGGTAAGTCCGTAGGCACTTACTTAGGTGTGCTTAGGCTGATCTCTCCCTTTTGTAGTAACAATACTGACAAAAGCACCTTAACTCTTTCTTCAAGCCATCATGTTCAGACTGCCCGAGTACTGAGTATAGTAAATTTGAGTATAATGAAAGAACTAGGTGGAGAAGAATTAAGAGAGTGCGATAAGTAGACTGTCCAGGGGTGTCTCTACATTGAGGAATTCAATCACATGTCAATGGTAAGTGTGAATTGTAAAGATCACTGGCTTGGACAAAGTGGGCTGCATATCAACAACCATCATGCTTCCAAGCTGTATGCGTCTAGTTACTTATGTCTTCAGTTCAGCCCTGTGGATGAAACCTGCCTGGTTGGATCAAGACTTCCACTGTGGACTGTGGACTGACATTCAAAATACATCTTTACACTGAAAGTCTATACACTGGCAGGCAGCATTCTCAAGTACCCTTCCCTGAGGAGCAATAGCAGCCTGGCAACAGCATTTGGCGAACACTTTCCATGGACTGTCATACTTTCAGAGTGGACATTGCTGGTCTATCAGCATCTTCTCCATGTCTGATGCTTTTGAAAAGGGCAAGTTTATTGCTTTATTGAAGACTAATATGAAGAGAGAAAGATGTCTGATCCTGATGTACAACTGATTGTGTGGCGCGAGGCAGAATCTGCCAGGGATGTCAAGAACAGAGAGATAGTCATCATGTCCAGGGAGACAAGCCATAAGCCAAAGGAGCATGGAAGGAAGATTTAGCTTCCACAATTCATTTACTGGCATTGTAGCAAGCATGGCCTTTTCATGCCAAATATGAAAAGGCTATCATCTAGTCACACATGTTTAAAAAAATAATACATGTCAAACTATTCACAAGTAACAGACAGACAAGACAAGACAAGACAAGACAGATTATTTAATATCGAGGGTAATAGATAAGCAAGTTCATGCTTTTTACATTCAGCCCTCACCCAAGTGGGGAACAAAAAAAAGAGAGATATGTAGACAGAATGACAGGTAAACAGACATATACATACACAAATACATATTACATATATCCATACATTTGCTATGCACAAACATGCACAGCAATCTATTTCCCAATCACAGAAATAGAGGGCACCCTGAAAGGCCAACCACTGCACATCAATGACAGCAAATTCACCCATGCAGAAAAAGAAGGGCACAGTGACGACACCCATGTATGTCAACTATCAGCCAGTGAACAAACCGCAACTATCGAGGGAAATGTAAAATAAGCTGTACTGTTTCCATATAGCCTAGTTTCAGTTTTGGTCATACCACAGCTCAGCATAACAGAGTAACAGAAACAACAATGAAGGCAGCTGCCTATGTGATTGACATGTGTGACTAAACACCACATACCAATGAAGGGCAAAGGGTGTATGGGACAAATGGAGGGACAAAGCCATGCAGATCTTGTCTGCCTGATATAGTGCAATCATCTTTTTACTGAATAAATTTTGTTATTTTCTCAGATCATTTTGTTGTCAGTTTTAGCCTAAATAACATAAAAAAACAAAATGTAACAAAATGACTTATACTTTAAGTGTTCATTATGATGAAACCAGCAGAAAACCCCTTTGATGATTCCACCTCTTATTCTAAAGTTAACTGCTCTTCTTTCCTGTATGGTGACCAACATTTAGTGGCTGAAGAAACATAACTATTCTGTTTTCATGAAAAATGAACAGAAAAATCTTTAGAAAGGATTTTCAAAATGGCTCATTGTCATATTCACATCTTTGCCTAGACATTTCTGGTAGCAACTGTAGTGGTATACAGTTGACCAACAAAGATCACTCTGTCTACAAAGAGTGTGTGGCAATTAGTCAAATGCTGAAATAGCAGACACACTTATTTTGATGAGTTACTTCTGTTTTTCTATTCTTTTAATTCACCTGGCATCTCTATCACCTCTGCTAGTCTCCCATCCATTGCCCCACTTCCCCTGCTCTCCTGATTTCTGAATGCCTTCTTTCCCTTTTCCACCAGCTATAATATATGCTTGTTCTGTGTGCAGTAATGTACTGTGGGTTCAGTTTTACATCCATAGAATAACACACTCAGGTCAGTATATGAGCTGGAAGATTTAATCAGACTAGATAGACTATTGTGTACAACATACGAATAAACTGTAACAAAACCACGTAAAAGTGGGAGAAGGGGACAGCATGCATTGGCCCTTGTTCACAGAGCTCTTCTTGTTTTCTTTTCTTTCTTTCTTTTTTCTTTTTGGTTGTTCTTTAGGGTCACTGGTCCTGCTGCCTCACAAGGCTGGAAAAGGAGGGAAACTGTGGCCTTGATTTGTGGTCAGTCTGGGCAGACCTGTGAAAGGGCAGTGCTAGAGCTACTTAGGTCATCCCTGGTAGAGCTGTTCTAAGTCAGACAAGCATCGCCTCACACTGGGGCTATACTGCGTAGAGGCGCATCCCCTGGCTGGTGGATTGGAGATCCCTCAAGCTTTGTGCTTTGGGGGTGCATTGGATAATATGGAAGAAGGTGCCACAAACCAAGAGAAACTAAGAGAAGAAAAACTTGGAATCCAAACCCGCACTGATTGAGTACAATCTGATCCTTACCAACAGGCAAGATGACTGGCCCACCTGCCTCTCATGTGCAAGGAAAACCACAAGCACCCCTGACCTTGCAATGGCCACAGAAGACATTCAGAAAGTCTGCAACAGGGAAGTGTGCACCCAGCTGGGCAAAAGCGACCATCTGCTTGTTCTGTTGAAACTGTCCCTAGCAGAACAGCCTGCCCCTCAGAGGAAGAAAGCAACTGGAATTACAAGAAGGCAGACCAGTCAAAGTTCTGACACCTAACAGACAAGCTCTGTACAGAAAGTAGCATTGACAACAGTAAGGACACCAATTTCAACGTCAAGCAGCTGACTAACTGCATACTCCAGGCTGCCAAGCAGAGCATCCCAAGGGGCCAAAGGAAAGATTATAATTCTTTTTGGAGCGACCAACTACAGACTGTCCATGACGAACTTACGGCCACTTGAGACCAGTTAGAGCAAACTCCCTCCACAGACAACATCACTCTGTACTGCAGGGCAAAGACTGCCTTTGATGAGCAGAAATCCAAAGAAGCTCACAAGTCATGGCAGGAGAAGACAGGCACTCTCTACATGACGTCAGAATGAAATTCAAGAGGGGGCTGAGGATGCTGACACCAACTCCCAGCATGACCTCCGAACTCACCATCCACAAACTGAACTGTGCAATTAAGCAGCTGAAGTTGAAAAAACCACCAAGCAAGAATGGGATACCCATCGAAATGATTCATCACCTTAGAAACTACACCAAACTGAAACTTCTGGACATTTGTTTCAATCAGTTCTGCGACACTGGGGTGTTTCCAACAAGCTGGAAAGAGGCCATCATAGTTCCCATCCTTAAGAAAGGAAAACACAAACACAGCAAGAACAACTACCATCCAATTAGTCTCCTGAGCTGTCTGGCAAAACTCTGGAGCGTATCATGCGTATCATCAACCAGCAGCTCCAGTACCACCAGAAAAGAATGGGCTCCTCACACCTACACAGTCAGACTTCAGAAAAAAAACAGGAGCACTGAGGGCCAGATCACCTTGCTCACACAAGACAATGAGGACGGCCTCCAACAGAAGATGATGACACTTGCTGGCTGTCGACTTTATCGTCTTTTTTGTTGTTGCTGTTGTTCCATCTTTTGCACCACCTCAATGGCAGTGCAACCATGCCATGTATTCCAACACCCCATCCACGGCCACAGCCTGGTCAATCTTGCTGCAGCCCCAGTATCGGCAATCCACAGGGAGCAGTCAATGTCAAGTCGTCAAGAGGCAACCCGTCGGAGGAGACACTGCACTGCTGCCAAGTCACTTCGGTGATATTCAGTGGTGCCTGTTCTGATCCAACATACGCAGGACACCACCTACTAAGCCCCCTACTGATGACAATAATTGCTTAGTCGCGGAGCCGGCATGAGTGAGCTCTCCCTCCAGAAGGCACCACCACATCGGTCCAACGACAGCCCCCATGGGCTTGCCGATACCGGTGACCCCGCTGGAATCAAACCAACACATGGAAAGGACATCAAAACTGAGGTCACCATGACAGCAGGGCATGAAGGGCCACAGAATCTGAAACTTTTTTTTTCAATGCTGATCGATGAGAATGAGGATGATGAAGATAACGCTACAGATTTCCATTCTGGTCTGGGACTGCGTGACAGGACTGCACTCTATGCTTCCTTTCATAATATATCCCTGTGTCAGCCAAGCCTGAGAGATACAGACACCTGCCATGTTGGTCAAGAAATTTGAGCAACACTCTCAGAAGTGGATCCATTAAGTGGATGAAACTAAACTGTGTGGTCCCGTCTTCCCAAATGAGCCTGTAGCAAACTCAACTCTAGGTATAAACCAGTCGGGGCAGAAAAATCCCACATGAATCTGATGAGAACTGAATCCATGACCTCCCAGCAGGGAGTCCGTGATGCTAACCACTTCGCCATGGTGGCTGGTGACCTTACCATCTTTGTCGACAAAGTCTGGAAGAAAGGTTTCTTTAAGCTGCTCCAGAAGAAAGTATGTGGAAGGATGTATGCCTGGATCAGGAGCTACTTCTTCGACAGGACAGCCTGAGTCAAGCTAGAAGGTCACACCAGTCTTCCAGGAAAGATCAGAGAGGGTGTATCCCAGAAAGGAGTCATCTCACCAATCCTGTTTACCATCTCCATTTATGATATTACTGACCGGTTGACCTCCCATATTCCCCGGGCACTGCATGCAGATGACCTTGCTGTCTGGACCAAAGCAGAGCAAGTCAGTACTGCAAGTATCAGGATGCAGGTGACCCTGAACCACATCTCGACTGGACAAGAAAGTGGCTTGTCACCATCAACAGGACCAAAACTGAAGCCACCTGTTTCTCCCTCTCACCCAAGAGAGAAGTGTTCACCCTACGCACCAACTGGCAAGAAATTCCCCAGCAGGACACCCCAACATATCTTGGAGTGAAACTGGACCAAAAACTAACCTGATCCATGCAAATCAGCACCATACATAGCAAAAGCCTCAAGAAAATGGCCCTGATGAAGAAACCAGCAGGAACAAAATGGGGAGCCAACATGACAGTCCTCAAGCAAGTGTACACTGCAACCGTGAGACCCCATATGGAGACTATGCCCCCAGTGCCTGGTTAACTGCCACAAAGCATTATCTCCCTAAGGTGTGACGACAAGAAAAACTCCTGCGGCAAAATGAGAAAATCAAAAGACTACCTTAATATCCCCTATATTCCAAGTTTAAGGCTTCCACTAAAAAACAGATCAAAGTGACAGAGCCCACACCACCTCGTAAAGGCTCTAAAGAAGAACCCTTATTGGCATCTCACAGATTCCACTCAACCAGTTGAGATGCTGCAGGACTGGGAGGACTGGCAGGTGGACATCCAACCTATCACCTTTAGTATCCCAGGCGTAACAGCCAAAGCACATCATGCAGCAGAGGAACTCAAGTCTCTGACCCTCAGAACTCTCAACACTTCTACCCACCTACCACATGGGCTAGAGCATACACAGATGGGTCAGCAGAAGAGGCTGTAAAAAACAGTGGAGGTGGAGTTTTCATCAAGTTCCTTTAGAAAGCCTGCAGCCACAGGCACATATTCTACAAACTACCAAGCTAAAACCTGTGCCCTACTCCTTGCTGCCCTGACCCTTAGCCAGGAAAACAGGCTCCCCACCAACAGTCTTTCTGAAGACTGTGAATCCATCCTGAAGAGCCTCCAGACACCAGAAGGGGAGCAAATAATCAGAACCATCAGAGAAGAACTCAGTCTCCTCCAACAGAGAACTCCTGTAGTCCTGCAGTCGATCCCTTCTCACTGTGGCATTGGAAGGAACCAGGACACAGAACATCTGTCCAAGATCGGCAGCAGGCAGTAACAGTCAGGGCATCCAATGTCCTACGATGAAGCTAAAACCATCCTCAGGAACAACTTCAGAAGAGCGTGGAACCAATGTCTGGACATTTGGGACTTAAAGAGGACAGCATCCACCAACTCCACAGAGCAGCTCAAGTTACCATCTTCAGACTGTGAACAGGACACTGCTAGCTCCTCTCCCATCTCTCACATCTTAAACTCTCTCATACAGACCAGTGCCCTTGTGGCACAGCCTCCCAAACTCCCACCCACATGTTACAGTGCTGCCCCTCCTTACAAGCATTGAGATGCCAGATGTGGCCCAGTCCGGTTGAGGTCAAGGAGAAGCTATGGGGACCGGTGGGGTCTCTGCGGCGGACCGTGGACTTTACCCTCCTAACCAGATTGAGGATATAGCATGGCCAGGAACACAAAAGAAAGAAAGAGGACATGCATCAAGCTACACCAACCACTGGTGAAGATGGCAGCACCACCCTAACCTTGACACCAACTATTAAACAACTACCGTGTACAGCACACATAACCTCCTTCTTCTTCCTTCCCTCCTCCTCTGTCCCCCTCCTCCCATCCTACCTCATCACATCTTCCCCTCTTCCTTTTTTCCTTCTTTCCTGGGTGATGCAGTCATAGCCTTCATGATTTTGGTATCTTTGAGTGACAGCTCACATCAATGCTAATGTAGTCTAAATATGCCTCATCAAAAACATCTGATGAACACAATGATGTCTTATTCAAGATATTCAAGGATGTCTCATCTAGGTTGATAGTCCATTTCAGATTCTGTCATAATTACAACCAACTTTCTATCATTTTGGATACAACTTAATGTTGGAGAAGTATTCCCACAAACGTAAGGATTTATTTTTGGAACAAGTAAGGCTTTTTAAATTGCTAATTTGACGTGGCTTCGCTTGCTTTCTTCACCATAAATCATGAATTCATCTCGTTCTTAGCAATATTCAACAAGATAGACCTCTACATTGCCTAAGCTGGTCCTATATTTAGTAATATGTTTATCTACATGTACACCTGCCTGGTAGAAAATGAGCCATTTGATTCAATCTTCACAGAACATAACTTAACATTTGTTGCAATATTTGCATGCAATACCATTTAACATGCCTTTTTTTTTTTAGTGTGTGAAGCAATGATCCTAAGTTATCCAAATTTCTAAGATGAGGACAGTTTTATAATACGGAAAGTTTTGCTGAAAATGTTAGTGCACTTTTAAGGCTGTTACAAGTCAGTGACAGTTTCACCAACTGGCTGGGAAGGTCTTGACTATATCACTATGCTAAGTTTGATTATGGTATTGCTTTCATTTTCTTAGAAAATGCCACCATTAAGGTTTGCCTTGAATACACACATGCATGCACACATGCCTTTCGTCCGCTGGGTCGGAACTCATCAGGGAGACACAGCTGGTTGTGTCTGCGCTCCTGGCGTCAAATAGAGTATAAAATGTAGGGGACAATCTTTGAGCCTACGTGTAGGCTCAAAGATTGTCCCCTACATTTTATACTATTTGCATAATGTCTTTAGTTTTTCAGCAACTTTTTTCCTCCCCACACTTCCGTTTGGTTTCATTTACTGGCTGCTCTGGGGGTGCTATTGGATTCTTTTTTGCACCCTTGGTGGTGAGAACACCACAGTATTATGGACTGTGGTGTGTCTCTATTTGACGCCAGGAGTGCAGACACAACCAGCCGTGTCTCCCTGATGAGTTCCGACCCAGCAGACGAAAGGCCTCGGAGCAGGCAATACAAATATATCTGCCTTCAAAAGGGATTACAATGGTTCCCTTATGCAGCTAGTGAAGAGTTTTCATATCTGTAATATATTTTCTTAATTTCATGTTCCCAGTTTCTCCATCTTCAAACTCCCCCCCCCCCCCCCCCCTCCTTAAGTCCAAATCTTTGCCAAGTCATTACTATGAAGACAGTTCAGTTGGTGGCCTGCGCATGTTTTTTCCCCCACTATTAGATTGTTCGTCTATGTATTTGTCTGACTTTATTCAAGTTTAAAAGGCTGTGCCAGTCTTGATTAAAAGTTACTCTGTGTTAGGTTCTCTTATGGGAGCAAAAGTTACCCGACTTGTTTACTGTTTATTGTTTACTGTTCCCTGCCTCATTTCATTTCCAATTTTATCATTTTTGTTGATTGACCAGTCAACTGGAACAAATCTTGCAGTGCAATCACACAGAGAGCAATTTTTTTTTCCTCAAAAGGAGTTATTGGTGCATGTTCGCATGAAAAAACAAAGAAGAAAGAGTACTCTGTATCTAAAAGCTTAAAGACTAGAGTTGAATTTCCACTGCTAGAGTTAAATTCCCAAGGCTGGACTTAAATCTTTGCAGGCAAATACTCCTACCATCTGACACCAGACCCTCCTCTGTTTACTATATTATAAAAACAGTGGCTCACACTGAATCATTTCAATCGAAAGAAGAAGAAAAAAACAATAACTGAAATAAGAAGTTTATACTGCAATTTTTAAAATGGAAAGAAACAGTGCCTGCTTCAGTTTTCTACAGAGTACTTTTCTTCCATTGAGTAGCACCATCTTCACTTGATTTGCTTAGTTCAGGCGGATGCATGGTAGTTTCTTTCATAAGGCAGTCGATGCTATGAAGATATGAAAATTCTGATGTTTAACCTCTTTGGTAGCATGAAGATGGCATGTCTATATAGACCATCCACTATCCAATCTTTCATCATGTCAACTTTCCTGAATCATTATTGTTATGTTCATTTCTGACTCTAACAATAGCTCCATGTACAGTAATCCAAGATTTGTGATAAATTATTATCCTTGCAACCAGCTACCATGGTGAAGTGGTTAGCGTGTCATGGATTCCCAGATGGGAGGTAATGAGTTTGATATCCATCAGACCATTTATTTGTGGGATTTTTCTACTCCGACTGGCTCCTACCAAGAGTTGCATTTGCTATGGGCTGAACTGGGAAGACTGGGACCACACAGTCATCCACTTAATTGATGTGTCACTGAACTGGGAAGACTGGGACCACACAGTCATCCACTTAATTGATGTGTCACTGAACTGGGAAGACTGGGACCACACAGTCATCCACTTAATTGATGTGTCACTGAACTGGGAAGACTGGGACCACACAGTCATCCACTTAATTGATGTGTCACTGAAAGTGTTGCTCAAATTTCATGACCAACATTGCAGGTGTCGGTATCTCTCAAGCCTGGTTGATGCCATAATATACAATGAAAGTAAGCTTACTGTACAGCGCTGTCATGCAGTCTCAGACCAGAATGAAAACAATCTTCATCATCTCATTGATCAGCATTAAAAAAAAAGTCTCCAATCCTCGGCATGCCCTTCATGCCCTGCTCTTATGGTGACCTCAGTTTTGATGTCCTCTCCACATCTGTGACTTTAGTTTGATTCTGTTTGGGTCTCCAGTATCACCAAATTTGGGGGGGGGGGGGGGGGGGGGGGGGGGGGGGACTGTCGTTGGACAGATGTGGTGGCATCCACCGTAAGTAGAGTTTACCCATGCCGGCTCTGTGACTAAGCAATTACTGTGGTAAGTGGCTTAGTTGGTGGTGTCCTGTGTATGTTGTTTCAGCAGTAGTGTCTCCTCTGGTGGGTTGCCTCTTCATGACTGAACACTGATTGCACCCTGACAGTGCTAAGGCTGCGGAAGGCCAGGTCAGGCTGTGGCTGAGGATAAGGGGGTCAGGAAAGAGCAGCGTGAGTGCAGTGCAACTGGGGTGCAGTGCATATGGGATAGGGAAAAAAAATGTCCTTGCTTAATACAGGTTGGCCTTGTCAAGATCATCACTGCTGTTTTGGTTTTGAGTTTTTTGTTTTGTGTTTCTTTCACTAAACACAGCAAAAAACAATACATTTTGTTAAATATGATTTTTTTCTGAATGATGTTTTCACTGATATGTGGTGCAACAGTGATATATCTTGTTGAATTTTTATTATTACTGTCCATGTTTTTATCCATTGTTGTTGTCATTAGCATCATCATTGTGACAATGAGTTCTTTCTAAAATCATTTGTTTGCCTTTACAGTTTCTCACAAACTGTTGTGCACATGTGTGAAGTCATAAATGCAGAACTATGAAAATCAATAATGTTAATAGAATAACATTACAAATCTCAAGGAAAAGATATGTCCCTGCTAGTCACATTATGTTAAAAAAATGACACCATTTCAAATGAACTTCTCATCAACAAACTCTCTGTTACAGTTTCTAATCCAAACTCCTCTCCATTCTACCATCATAATAAATTTTCCATTCAATGTATTAATTCAATACTAGTAGTAAAATTAAAAACTGCCCACAAGACAAATTATGTCACTTCATGACAACAAAGAGCTAAATCACCATCACCATACTAGTGATGTGCAGTTAGCGCAGGGATACTGTCCACAGTATTTGGTAGTTACACCAAGATACACAGCATGCATTCCAGTGAGCACAAAACACACACAGAGAACAGTGTCAGAAGACAGTGGAAAATCATTACCTGCTGACAGCACTACATAGCATGCGTAAAAAAAAAAATAATAACAAAAGAAATTAACACACTGCTTATATGATCACAGATATCTCTTAGCTTAACCTTAGACAGCAAAAACCAAGATAAGCCTGTTTGGAGGACCATATTTACACATGTAAGTGACAATTCAATTTGAATTCTATCACAATAAAAAGAAAACTGTGCACTAATCATTAGCCTTCATATAAGTGTGTAACCTGCCTGACACAGTCAGGTTAATAGTAATTCAATTATTTTTTTTTAACACAGTATGTAGTGTTCTATTTACTGTCATTTATTTATGTGGTATTTAGGAGTTTTAGAATATTTTGATTGTTATTTTGTTGTTCATTGTTATTTTCTGTTAGATTTTCAAAACAAGACCTTTTCACTTCATTTTCATGTACAAGTGAGACAGCAAGTCGGATGTTGGCAGAAAAAAATGGTGCTAAATCAGGTTAATTAACATGACTAGATATATGAGTGTGAATAATGCCTTGTAGTATTGTTTTCTTGATTTAATGATTTTATTTTACTGCATTTAGTATGATGGCTTAGATTTGAATGGATTCCGTTTATGCTTGTATAGGAATACAATATTTAATTTGAATATATTGTATGTGAATTTTAAGTTAAAATTTACTACTGGCATAAGCATAATTATGTAGAATTTATTATGTAAAGTACATTGAGTGCAAAATTATTAATTGTTTCACATTTTAAAACAATTTAGCCCTATATTAGAGAAGTTTATTTGTCGTCTGAACTAAACGGTGATGGCCTTGATATGACCATTGGAGGTCTGATGGGCTATGAGTTTGATGATTAAATTGATGGTATATATGCTTCTGGAAACTCTTACCTGCGTTCCTGGTTTTCAAAGTGCTCTTTGAAGTGGAAACATGGGATTAGTATAACCTCAGCCTGCTTTATATAATGGTTGCTCATGTGTTCAATTTATTACTTGCTATAATATGCTTATTTTTTATTTCATAACTCTTGATTTAATTGCCTCTGATTTGAGTTTTTGCATGAAGATAGGATGTGGCTGCTTATGTAGTCTGATGGAACTGCAATGTGAACCCACTCCTCGTTAGGTGGGGAGGAATGTTTTCTTGCTGGTCTAGTAAGGAATGTCCGCAAGAGTCCTTGCATATGAAAAAAATAATAATTATTGCACTTTGTTCTCATCAACTATTGTAGTTAATAATTTAATGTTTATAGTCAGTGTTTACAAGCAGATAATGTCAGTAAGCTCGAAGGCAATAATTAATATTTTTGCGATAAATGGAAAGGTACGTTTGACGATGTCAGATGTCAGATGTGATGGGTGTATACGTATTTCGGTTTGTAAGGTTTCAAGCCTTCAAGCATAGGAGTATTGTTTGCCAACTAACCACACTTGGGTATAGTTATGGGCTTGCCAAAAACCATTCAGTTTGGCCAAGATGTGTGTAGTCCGCTGAATTCAGTTTGACAACTGGGTTTGATCACAGTGCATTAACACCATCTACTTTGAATAATTGATGAACATCATTTTGGTCATAAAATAATGATCATATGTCCATCTGCCTATTTCCTTTTCAATGTCCAATTGAGAAGTCATTGAAATCAAGAATTTGTTGTGCTATGTTCTAGATTTTTTTGTTTCTTTTATTTGGTTTGATGACATGTTTATTCTTGTTTTCTATCCTATGTTTCAGTGCCACTTTTTCTGCCTCGTTCTATCGCCTCTTTTTGTACCTGATCCTCTAAGTCATTACATTCTAACCAACTGTTCTGACATTGTTTGAGCCAGTTTATTGGCATCTGATTTAACAAAAAAAATATCAGTTTCCAAATTTGCTGTATGATCAATAAAGGTCAAATAGAAGGTTGTTTGGATTTTTTTCTCTTGGGTAAAAACTGTGAACCTGGGTTACAGTGAATAAATATGGAGTTATTTTTCATCACTAATGATTGACGATGACATTTAATTTTCATCACTATTTGCAGATGCTGGGCACGTTTAAGAACAGTCAATGTCCATTCCGTGGAGTTCCAAGACTCTTCTTTTCTGCTGCCAGAGACAAGTCAGAACTGAGTCTTGTCTTGTTTTTTTCAGTAATATACTACTGAATTCTTTATTTTCATACTAAAACATGTGTCCATTCTTCATTTCTTTCTCTTGTAGTTGACTGGAGACTGAAATGTGCATCCTATGAATAGCATATGGTGTCAGTCAAAATACCAGTCTTGATTAATGCATGGTCTGACTCATGCCTCAATCTGTGCTGACGAAAACAGAGCACATGATTGTCAATTGATAGTAGAGGGCTGCAGCACACAGGGGTCAAAACTGATTCAGCCATATGGAACTTTCCATCCCAAAATAATCTGATCTTTGTTTGATTTTTAAAAAAACTTTTAGCCTACGGTGCACATGGCTCTGTGCATTGCTCATAGCTCTGCTGCCTACGGCACGCACGGTGCCATGCGCCGACTGAGAGCTCTATTGTCTATGCGCACACGTCCATGCATTCTTATTTTGAAAAATTCTAGCATTCAAACTCTAACATCCTAAGGGAAATAACTCCTGCCAGAACTTAGCAGAGGGTTCCTGGTAGCCCGACATGCCCTAGTTAATAGTTCAAGCAAATTTCACATTCGCTATCTGCGGCTGAAACAAAGAACCCTTGCTGGGTTTTTCCGACCTGAACTGACTGCGTTTCTGGCACCGGCTTTTCGTCTGTAAGTCGAAATGGCAGCTCAGCGCCAGCAAGTCATTTTTTTAGAATAAGTTATTGAAGAATGTATTCAAAGGTGGTTCCGATAACGAAGGAGAGTCGATCCGCAGTAGAGATGATAGGGAAGATGAGGAACATCTATTTGAAGATGTTCTTGATTACAGTGACAAATCAACCGATTCGACTGATTCGGTCACACACACACACACAGGCACTTGACTCGCAAAATCTCTACAGCCCAAATTCTGTGAAATTGTTTAATAATGGATAATAACTGATAGTGAAAAGCACCATAACCATAAGTGTATCAGGTGAGTGCTTTGTTGTATCAATTTGTCTTCATGCCATTACTAAACATTGATCATCAAACTCTGCACTTGTTTTTATTTTTAAGATTTTGGTTACTTTAATTATTCATGCATTGTCTCAATGTAGGATCTCTAAGAGTTTTGAAAGTACATTCATCTAAAAGTCCTTGATTTCTTCTTTTCAGACATACCAAACATGATGTTAACACGGACCAAATACAACACGTGAAATAAATTCCAAAAATGCCAAAATCGCTACATAGGCAGGGATTTTAGCGCGAGTGGCTGTGTGCAGGAGGGGGGGAAACTCACGCTGCACACATGCGCAGGGATAGTGTTAATCAAGGAAAGCTCTGACTTAACAGTTCAGAAATTATGCAAAGTATCACTTGATGGTTTACACACTGTACATACTGAACTAATGTTATTGTAGTTACATACATTTGATGGACTGTTTTGAATACAACATAAATGACAAATACTTTTGCAGATCACAAGTACCTTTAGCAAATCCCAATCCCTATGTACAGCTGTACAAGATCAGTATGGAATACTGTAAAATCATGAATCCACAAGCTGGCATATCATGCATGCTACATATTGCTACAGAGTGGCATAAACATCAGTTAAATGACTGAGTCATCACTGGCTGTTCATCACATTGAAAATACTTGTAATCTACGATGAAATCTGTGTCCAGTCCCTTTGGAAATATTAATTTTCAATGGTGAGAGAATGAGTCTGCGTGAGTGTTTCGGTTTGTGTTGTGATTGTGTGCCCGTGTTGTGATTGTGTGCCTATATGTGACCAACTCCCACAAAATGATAGGTAAGTTGAATTTTGAACTTACTAAGATATGTATATCAACAGAAAGAGGAGAAAAGGATCTTTCCAATGATATATAAAGAATATCTGTATGTTAAAAAATGAAAAAGTTAAGACCCTTCAAAATGTCCCATTAACATGGTAGCCATTTTAAGAAAATGGCTTTAAAGTTTCCGTACTTTCTCAACCATTTTTCCTTAGCAACCAAGGTTTAATTTTGGTGTGAACTTATGAAAATGTGGGAAACCATCAAAGTAATCATTGCAAACACTTTAATAATTGAATTATCCCGGTCAAACATATTGGTGTATAATGGCTGTTCAGGGTGCTGAAAAATGAAAAAATCTGATTTTTTTTATGTAATAGATACTTTTGTTTTTAATGTTATCTTAGCACAGATACACTAATCACAATTGATTGAATTAATATGTATTTTCTAGTTTCATTTTGCTCAGCGTTTTAAAAACAGAGTGGATTCTTGGAGGGAAAAGAAGGTAGCTCTCTTGCACTGTGCGTTAACACATATCGGACTCACAATTCATGACATCCTATGATAAAAACAGCATATACTTATAATAAACAAACATACCTTATCAGAAAACAAATGCTTGTGCATTACACTTTCTTCTTCCTTTTCAGTTGCCTGGGTGGATTCTCTCTTGTCCTCTTGCACACGCACACGCACCCCACGCACATACACACACACACACACACACACACACACACACGCACGCAACCACACACACACACACACACACACACACACACTATATCCAGAAGTTCAAAACCTGTGCTCCCTCTCCTCTCCACAAACATGCACACACACGTATGTTGGCCATCAGCAGCTGGAATGCATTAAATGATCATTTTGATCTGCATACAGTTACAGGAAAACTGTTCTGCCATTTGTAGATCTGGCAGAGGCTGCCCATTGCAGTTCATACCTCTATCTGTTGCATATATCACCGTCAGCCAAGTTTTGGCATTATCGCGACGGCATTATACCCGACAGATCTGCACTTTCTTCAGTTCGTACAACTGGTTCCTCATTTTCTTTTTCATCTTCGATTTCAAGTCCAACAGGCTGAGACTGACACACCCGATCGAAGTTGATGCGGAAACTTCATTGTCAGCTTCGCTGTCAGTTTCTCTCATTGGAATCGAAATAAAATATTCCTTTTCATTGCTATTGCTGGTGGCGTAATATTCATTTAAAAGGCCACTAATTCCCTAGCCTTCATAATCGAAAATATTTCCTGATTTTCATAAATTCAACAGCGTTACAATACGTCGATCCATGATGGTGATTTTTCGAGTGAAGCGACGACAAAGGCAAACGCAAGAGATTCCATTGAGCTGTGGCCAATGAAAGGCACAGTCTCTGCTGTTAAACAGCTGAGTTACTAAGGCCATTTTGGTATTTGATTGCTGATTGGTTGGAAGGCTTTCTTTTGTGTACGACTTTGAATGTCTCCTAGAGGCCTTCTGATTGGTTTATTTAAGAAAATTGTGTACAGATTCTTAAAATAGACACACTGAGCTTTTGAATAATATGCAACATGCCAGGGGCTCTGTGAGGGATGTGCACTTGATTATCTGTTTAATATGAGTAACTTTTTGCAATCAGTGCTGCTTAAAATTGATGACATGGAGTGAAAAAAATTCATTTAAACACATTTCTAGCATAATTTAGGTAAAATCAGTGAAACATAACATGCTTTAATGGTTTTCCTATGAGGTGGTGCAAAAATCTCATTTTATCCCAAAATGACCCTCACCACTTTTTGTTGCCCCCAGTGGCTATCAGCCCTGCGCAACTTATCTATCATTTTGTGGGAGGCCGTCACATATGTTCATACACCCATGTGCAAGCTAACATGCAGGAGTACTAATATATATATGTGTGTGTGTGTGTGTGTGTGTGTGTGTGTGTGTGATTATGTATGCATGTGTCTGTCTGTCTATTCTCGCATGTGTGAGTGAGTGTGTGTATGTGTATGTATGTATGTGTGTTTGTGAGTGCAAGTGTGTGTGTGTGTGTGTGTGTGTGTTGTTGTTGTTGTTGTTGTTGTTGTCTTCAATTTAACATCTTTCCACATAAAGTGATATTAGACGAAGAGAAAGGGTGTGGAGAGGGGGAGCATGAGGAGGAGGTGGGTGGGTGGGTTTTCTTGCAATCATATACAACACAAAAAAGCATCTTTACAATCTTTACAATACAATAATTTTTAAAAAAAGTTTAAAAAAAAAGGAAAGGTATGGGAAAACCAACTTTAAATAACTATTTTGAATGGGTTGCGGGTTCGAATTTCGGTATAGGGGGATTTTTCCCTCGGAGTTAACATTGGTTCTGACTCCATTCCCCATATAGTCCTTCGAATGAGACTATAAACCGAGGTTCCGTGTGTGAACGCACGCATAACATCTTGCACACACGTAAAATCCCATCACCAACTTTCGGAAGAGAAGGCCAGTTTGGCCGTTGGTATGGATGACACGTGACACATAGCATGCACCTTCCCTGAAGATGGAGTATGGCTGCCTTAATGGCGGGATAAAAAAGGGTCATACACACAAAACTCCACTGCCTGGCTATACAGGGAGTGTCCCAGGAGTATCAGCCTGCGTACGCAGAAAGAAAGAAAAGAACTATTTTGAATCATAACACAAACTATAACAAATGTCCTACAGGACTGTAGTTAACAGTTTGGAAAATCAAACAACAAACTAAAATTCTCAAGGATACTGTACAGAGAACTCTCAGAAATAGCTGGTAAAATAGGTCTCAATCTTTGGCATTCCAGAAGAATCTGTTGGTTTGAAATTTGTTCACAGCACAGACAGTCAACATTCTTGCCGAATTTTGTTTTGAAGGTATTAAGCTTCATCCTGTAAGACAGCAAAGTAATATGTCTAAATTTGAAAATGTTGTTATAATTCACAGCTATTTTGTTTGCTAAACCAACTGAATTCAGTAACAGACTGGAGAATTTCTCCTTCCTATGGAGAGATTTTGAAACTTTGTTCCACAATGCTTGCTCCAGTAAATGATGCCTTCTGTAACGGATAATGGGATGTTCATTTCTATAGATTCCCTGTCTTGCCTCGCACCTTTTTTTGTGGCTCTATCAGCACAATCATTGGTCCCCTTTAAACTTAAAATGTTAATCATTTGATTGATTTCTATGATAATTTTGGATTTTTTCTTGTAATCAAATGAACGTAAAGCATACAGTAAGGACTGAGAATCCACACAGGATAAAAATGTTCAATGGAAGATCAACTATGTAATTAAGATACTGATCGATTTTTACCAATGAAGTATGACTTTTCTTTTTTTAAAGCTGGTATAACAAAACCTGAACCAGCACGGTGATCATCTAAGAGTGAGCCATCTGTGTATACCTTTAAATGATTTGGGTATTTATTCTCTAGGTAATTTAGGAAAATTTATTTCTGATTTTATTTGTACTTCTTCCAAGACAAAGTTGTCAGTTGTTGAACGATGACAGACTGTTTCCAGTATTCTGGTATAACACCCTCAACCCAACATTTCTGAAACAATTTATGTAACAATAAAACAAAGTTATCTGGCAAGTGTTTAAGCGTGGTGTGTGCATGTATGTGTGTGTGTGTGTGTGTGTGTGTGTGTGTGTGTGTGTGTGTGTGTGTGTGTGTGTGTGTGTGTGTGTGTGTGTGTGTGTGTGTGTGTGTGTGTGATGTGTGTGTGTGTGTGTGTGTGTGTGTGTGTGTGTGTGTGTGTGTGTGTGTGTGAGCATGAGTCAGTATAAGTGTGTGAGTAGTGAGTGAGTGAGTGAAAATGTATGTATATGTGATGTGTGTGTGTGTGTGTGTGTGCATATGTGCATGTGTGAGAATGTATGTGCATGTGTGTGTGTGTGTGTGTGTGTGTGTGTGTGTGTGTGTGTGTGTGTGTGTGTGTGTGTGAGAGACTCTGTGTGTGTGTGTGTGTGTGTGTGTGTGTGTGTGTGTGTGTGTGTGTGTGTGTGTGTGTGTGGCGCGTGCACATGTGTGTGTATGTTTAAGTGAGTGAGCGAGTAAGTGAGTGAGTGAATGGGTGAGTGAGTAAGAGAGTGTGTGTGTGTGTGTGTGTGTGTGTGTGTGTGTGTGGTGTGTGTGTGTGTGTGTGTGTGTGTGCGCGCGCACGCACGCACATGCACGCACCCATATGTGTGCGTTGTGTATTGCATGTGTGTATTGCCTGTTGTATGTTCTCTGTGTGTGTGTGCATGTGTGTGTGTGTGTGTGTGTGTGTGTGTGTGTGTGTGTGTGTGTGTGTGTGTGTGTGTGTGTGTTTGTGTGTGTGTGTCTGTGCGTCTCTCTATGTGTGCATGTATCTGTTTGCCTGAGTGTGACTCCATGTGTCTACATGCATGTATCTGTGTGCCTGTGTGTATGATAGAAGCACTTTCCATCTTTACCTGCAGATGTGGAAGGGAGATGAGCCAGTTGGCCATTCACACTGCTCAGCTGTGAGTCGTAAAACGCTCGCAGTTTCTCCATGTCTGCCTGTACTTTGCCTCGGTTGCTTCTCTCAGCCTCCATCTCATCTTTCATGGTCTGCATTTTCTTTTCATATTCCTAATAGCCACAAACAGTTTCACATGAATGCCCCATCAAATATATGATTGGACACTACTGGCCCCATGACATATTAACAGAAGACTTTGTGCCCTGTAACATGTATGACATGACACTATTTGCCTATGCCCCATAACATGTATGACAGAAACTATGTGCCCCGTAACATAGTAGGCATGTATGTATAGGACACTGTGTGTCCAGCAACATGAATGATAGACTCTGTGATTCCATAACATGCATGATAGGTTACTGTGTGTCCCATAACTTGTATAATAGACACTGTGTGCCCCATAACATGCATGATAGGACACTGCGGGCCCCATATGTATGACAGGACACTGTGTATCCCATATTACCTATCTATGATGGGACAGTGTGTGTCCCATAACATGTATGATAGAGACTGTGTATCCCATAACATGTATGACAGGTTACTGTGTGTCTCATAACATGTATGATAGACATTGTGTGCTCCACAACATGTATGACAGGACACCGTTGTGTCCCTTAACATGTATGATGTGATAGTGTGTGGCCCGTAATAAACATGATAGAACACTGTGTGCTCTGCAACATGTATGACAGGACACTGTGTGTCTTATAACATGTACGATAGGAAATTGTCTGCCCATAACATGTATGATAGGACATTGTGTGCCCCATAACACTTATGACAAGACATTGTGTGTCCTGTAACACGGACGATAGGATATTGTGTGCCCCATTACATGTATGATAAGACACTGTGTGCCCCATAACATGCATGATAGGGTAGTGTGTGCCCCTTTATATGTATGACAGGGTACTGTGCTCCATTACATTTGTGACAGGGCACGTAATGGTTGAGTTTTACGTCCTCATAGTGAAAGCTTTTAGGGACATGTTTTTCTTTCATGGTAGTCTTTGGTTCCATTGGTTTAAGAGATTTGTGGTGCGGCTGGACATTCTTGCCATTAGACTGTGATTGTCATTAAAGTTGTCTTTTGCTGTAGTTGTTGGTGTTCATTTCGTCTTCTTCTGGGGTGGGTCAGAACCAACTGTCGAATCCAGAGGACATCAGGGTGTTGGCAAGCATCTTCATGGGTTGTGTCCCGAGGGTTGGGTGCGGCAGTAGAAATTCATGCAACTGTAACTGGTGTGTTCGTCCGTAGTCTCGGATGGCAGTCATGGCAACGGGGAGGGCGGTGCAGTCACTCACAGCATGCTGAAGAGAGGCCTCCGTCACGCATTGGCAAGTCAGGCCCAGGAGGACACATCTGTGGTATCCTGTCCGGATTCATCGGAGGGTTTGCTGGAGTCCTTGGGAAAGTTGCAGTTGTGAAGTTTTTCTTTGCATGGGGATGAACACCCATCCTCGCTCGGCACATCGGGCCTTCTGAGTGTCGTTCCTGATGTTGTAGGCGGCTTGTTGAGCTTTGTTGGTAACCTCGGCCAGAGATAGTCGTAGGTTGACTTGGTGGCCAGTTCTTGTGGCGATTTTGGCGGCACTGTCCACCATGTCATTGCCCTTGAAGTATGGGAGGGCAGCCACATCAGGGTAAGGTCTGTTCCTTTACAGATAAGCTCCTTTTGGTTCTTCGTCCTCCCTGTCAACAAGCTTTGCAATGACGACTTGGAGTCCGTTAGGATGATCACGGCCTGGGGAGGTCGTGGCATGTTGTTGATGGCAGCGCAGGCCTTTAAAATGGCGTAGAGCTTGGCAGTAAAAATGTTGATCCCTTTGGGAAGTCGGTACTGCTTGGTGGTTTTGAATTCTGGGATAACCAGAGCGCATCCTGCCTCACCGTTTTCTAGCACTGAGCCGTCAGTGTAGATTTTTAGGTGATGGGCGTATTCTTCTTCGATCTTTTCCTTTGCCAGCATTGACAAGTAGAGTGGGTTGTCTCTCTTGGGCGTTGTCTCTCCGTATTGATAGATGATTTGCAGTTGCTTCAGTTCCCATGGTGGTAGGGGATGGGTAGGAGTCAGCTCCACGTCATGTGGTCCGGTGTTGGCCCTTGCCCAGATTTGTTTGGTTTGGTCACTGAAGGGTGTTGTCCATCTGTGGAGGTCAACCTTCCTAGTTCGAGGATACTTGTCCTGTTGTCCAGGAAATCTTCCTCCATGGTCTGCTCTTCGTCCATGGTCTGCTCTTTCTCACCAGTTGTAAAGACTGGCTCTTCCTCACCGGCTGTGAGGACTGGCTCCACTTCATCAGCCGCAGGGGCTGGTTCTTTTACACTAGCTGAAGAAAGAACTCCAGTAGATGTCTTCTGCTGGAGTTCTCTCTTCAGCATAGCGTTCTCTTCCCCAAGACTGGAGATTTCAGTCTTCATCTCCTCCACTATCTGAGTGGAGCAAGCAATGACTTCGGGGATGGTGGGTTGATCTGTTGGGTGTGTCCTTGTGCCTGGATAACTGATTTTCTAGGTTTGGAGTGTTCACCTCTGCAGTTGATACATCTGCATGTGGTCGCGGTGCACGATTGTGGGTTGTGGCCAGGTCTCCCACAGACAGGGCAGGTTTTTTCTTTCGCCCAGCATTCTTTCTGGGTGTGACCCAGCTTGTTGCAACGGTAGCAGGTTCTCGTCTTTTCAACGTAAGGCGAGACGTTGTATTCTCTCTTGTTGATGGTCATGAGAGTGGGCAGCTGGGTCATCATAAAGGTAACCTTCACTGCCTTTGATGGCGTTCCATCTCTTAATGACAGACGTTCAGCTGTCTTAATTGGGTGGTTCGATTCCACCTTTTTGAGAGAAGATTTCCATTGGCACATAATGGGGGATATCTCTGACCACCCCGCTGGTCATGGGGATAGGGATGAAGCACTGTACAGGTGTCTGTCCTATTTTAGTAATTTTCATCAGTCTGTCTTGTTGCAGTTAGCTGACACATCCTATCAGCAGTCGTTTAGGTGAGAGGGTTTTAATTGAACGGACTGTTCCAATCAGCCCTTTCAGGATGTCTGCTATTTTCCAGTCTAAGGACCGGAGCGGGGCTGTTGTAGGCCCATTTTCTTCAATCATGATCGGAAGGTCCTTGAAGATGGGCCTCAGTCTGTGGGCTGGCGTGGGTTTGCTACACTGTCTGTAGGCAGTATGCACCATCGCTTTGTTGCCACTGGTGGTTGTTTTGCCTGTTTCTTGTTGTGTGGCCATAGTAGGTGGTGTCTCCCCATGTCCATTTGTGCTCGTCCTTGTTTTGTCATTGGCTGATGGAGGAATATTGTTAGCACTTGACGTCGAGGTCTTACTTGGTGATGTCTCTTCTGTCTCTTCACTTTTTTTCGTCCTTGTTTTGTCAGTGGCTGATGGAATGTCAATGACACTTGATGACCGGCTCCTTGGTGGGGATGCTGCTGGGCTCCCTTTTTGTCTTTTATTTTGTACAGTTATCCAGCTGTCCTGGCTTAGTTCTTCATTGTCCATGGTCACGACAATTTCAAGGGAAAAAAGGGAACTATCACTGAGGACCCTCTTTCTTAGGGCTGGACCATTAATTGGGGTGTCCATCTTAGTTTCAGGAAGGTTTCAGCCATTGCTACCAACCCAGCAGTCGGCGCACTGGCTTAAAAACAGGACACTGTGTGCTCCATAACATGTATGATAATACACTGTGTGCCCTATAACATGTATGATAAGAGACTGTGTGCCACATTATATGTACGATAGGATACTTTGTGCCCCATTATATGTATGATAGGGTACTGTGCACCCCGCTACATGCATGATAGGGTACTGTGCACACCAATACATGTATGACAGGATTACTTGTGTGCCCTTTTCTTGTCTGAAAGGACCACTATGTGCCTAACATGTATGATTAGGAGTTACTGTATGCCCCATACATGTATGATAGTCCGTTCTGTGTTCCTCCTCTTTACTTCTATGAACGGACACTGTGTGCACCATTACATGATAGCGTTCTTTTGTCACGGAAGCGTAACGTCATGGGGGGAAAACGTCTGTTCGTGACAAGTGAGTTATAATGTATGATGTGATAGTGTGTGGCCGGTAATAAAAATAATGGAACTCTGTGTGCCTCTGTAACTCTGTATACAGGACTCTGTTGTGTCTATATTATTATAATATGATAGGAAACTGTCTGCCTGTAACATGTATGATAGGGACATTGTGTGCCCCAGTAATAAGGATGACAAGTCACTGTGCGCCCTGTAACTTGCGGACAATAGGACATTGTGTGCCCATATATGTATGTATAGGACACTGTGTGTCCATTACATGTATGACAGATCTTGGTGTGTCCATAACATGTTGAAATCTCACCTGTGTCCCATTACATGTTATTGACAGGACACTGTGTGTCCTTTTACATGTATGACAGGGTATAATTTGTGCCCCTTTACATTTATGACAGGACACTGTGATTCCCAATATATGTATGACCTGGATCTGTGTGCCCAATTCATGGATGAAAAGACACTGTGTGAACCAAACCATGTATGAAAAGACACTGTGTGAACCATAACATGTATGATAGACACTGTGTGCGGCATTATATGTATGATAGGATACTGTGTTCCCACATAAACATGTATTGATTATCTATACTGGGTGACCCCATAACATGTTTGATACAATACTGTGTGCCCCTAGAAAATGTATATACAATACTGTGTTGCCCCATATCATGCATGTAAAGACAAGTGTGCCCCGTATGGGTATGATAGGACTGACTGTGTGCCCCTTTTCATGTATGATAGTTACTGGTGTGCCATTACATGTATGATAGGTGACTGTGGCTGTGCCATTATGTGTATGATAGGTACTTTGTTGTGCCCATTACATGTACGATAGTTACTGTGTGAATGCCATTACATGTATGATAGGTTACTGGGTGCCCATTACATGTATGATAGGCACTGTGTGTGCCATTAATGTATGATTGGTACTGTGTGTGCCTTTACATGTTTGATGTACTGTGTCGTGCCCCATTACATGGTATGATAGTTCTGTGTATGCAATTACTTGCATGATAGGTTACTGTGTGTGCATTACATGTATGATTGGTACTGGTGTACCATAACATGTATGATAGGTTACTGTGTGCCCCATACATGTTTAATAGTTACTGTGTGTGCCATTACATGTTTGGACAGCGACTGTGTGTGCCATAAATGTATGATAGTTCTGTGTGCGAAATTTACATGTTTTGATATGGTACTGGTGTGTTGCCATTCATGTTTGACTGGATACTGTGTTTTCCCCATTAAATGTATGATAGTTACTGTGTGTGCATTACATGTATGATAGGATACTGTGTTCCACATTACTATGTTGATGGTTACTGTGTTCCCCATTACATGCTATGATAGGATATGAGTTTCCCTTGTACTTGTATGATAGGAACTGTGTTCCCCTTTACAGTAGGATTAGGATTACTGTGTTCCCCATTAAATGTATGATAGGATACTGTGTTACCCTTTACATGTATGTTAGGGATACTGTGTTACCCAGCACTTGTTGACAGGACACTGTGTGTCCTTTACATGCATGACAGCATGGTGTCCCTATAACATTTGTCAGGACACTGGGTGTCCCTTAACATGTATCGACAGGACACTGTGTGTCCCCATTTAACATGTTATGACCAGGACACTGTGTGCCCCATTACAAGTGTTGACAGGGAAAACTGTGTGTCCCATTACATGTATGTCTGGTAACTGTGTGTCCCACTACATGTTATGACAGGCAGGACACTGTATGTCCCAATACATGTATGGTCTGGACATGGTGTGGTCAAATTAAATGTATGACAGGACACTGTCCCATTACATGTATGACTGACACTGTGTGTCCCACTACTTTGTATGACAGGACACTGATGTCCCATTTATGTATGACAGGACATGGGGTGTCCCATTACTTGTATGACAGGACATGGTCTCGTGTTGTCCCATTACTTGTATGACTGGACACTTGTGTGTCCCATTACATGTATGACAAGACACTGTGTGTCCCATTACCGTTTGACAGGACATGTATGTCCCACTACATGTATGTCAGGACACTGTTTGTACCATTAAATGTTTGACAGGACTTGGTGTTGTCATTAACATGTATTGACAGGACACTGTATGTCCCATTACATGTGTATGACAGGGACACTGAATGTCCCATTACATGTTGACTGGACACTGTGTGTCCCATTACATGTTTGACAGAAGATAGACAAGATAATGTTGCTTTTAGACAGCCGACCGCAATAGGCAACATCAGGGCTGTATGTATGACAGGACACTGTATGTCCAATTACATGTTTGAAAGGACACTGTTATGTCCCAGTACATGTATGACAGGTCCCTGTTATGTCTCATTACTTGTATGACAGGACACTGGTGTGCCCCATTATTGTGTGACAGGACACTTGTGTCCCATTACACGTATATGACAGGACACTGTGTATCCCATTACATGTATGACTGGAACTGTATGTCCCATTACATGCATGACTGGACCTGTTGTGTCCCATTACATGTAGGGACATGTCACGGTAATGTACCATACTACATGACAGGATACTGTGTGTCCCATTACTTGTATGACAGGACATGGTGTGTCCCATTACATGTAATGACAGGGACACGGTGTGTCCCATTTAAATGTATGACAGGACATGGTTTGTCCCATTACTGTATGGACAGGGACACGGTGTTGTTTCCATTACATGTATGTCAGGACATGTGTGTCCCATTACATGTATGGACAGGACACTGTGTGTCCCATTACATGTATGACAGGACCCTGTAGGTCCCATTACATGTTATGACAGGACATGGTGTGTCCCTTTACATTATGCCAGGACCACTGTGTTGTCCATTAATGTTTGACAGGATACTGTGTGTCCCATTACATGTATGAAGGACACTGTGTGTTCACATTACATGTTATGACAGGGACACTGTATGATTCCATTACATGCATGACAGGACCCTGTGTGTCCCATTACATGTATGAGACAGGACTGTGTTTGGTCCCATTACATGTATGACAGGACATGTATGTCCATTACATGTATGACAGGACATGGGTGTCCCAATACCTGTATGACCGAACTTGGTGTGTCCCAATTAAAATGTATGGACAGGACATGACTGGGTCCCATTACATGTATGACAGGCACTGTGTGTCCATTACCATGTATGACAGGGACGATGTATGTCCTACTACATGTATGACAGGACTTGGTGTGTCCTATTACATGCATGACAGGACATGGTGTGGTCCCATTACATGTATGCACAGGACACTGTGTGGCCCATGTCATGTATGACAGGACACGGTGTGTCCCATTACATGTTGACAGGAAAACTGTCGTGTCCATTTCATGTATGACATGACCTGTGTGTCCATTACATGTATGGGAAAGGACACGTGTGTCCCATTACTTGTATGACTGGACACTGTGTGTCCATACATGTTTGAAGCGACACTGTATGTTCCCATTTCATGCATGACCAGTCGACAGATGTGTCCGACAACATGTATGACAAGATACTGTGGATCCAGTACATGCATGAAGAACACTGTGGGTCCCGTTACATCTATGACAGACACTGTGTGTCCTGCTACATGTTTGACAGGACCACTGTGTCGTTCTACTTCATCTATGACTGGCTGTGTGTCCTTCTACATGTATGACTAAGGACACTGTGTGTCCGTTACATCTATGACGTACACTGTGTGTCTACATTCTTGTATCGACAGGACACTGGGTGTCCTGCTACATGTATGACAGACACTGTGTTTCCCATTACATCTATGTGAGGACACTGTGTGTCCTGCTACATGTATGACAGGGACACTGTGTGTCCTGCTACATGTATGGACAGGACACTGGTGTACCATTACATCTATGACAGGACACTGTGTGTCCTGCTACTTGTATGACAGGACACTGTATGTGTCTGCCACATGTATGACAGGACACTGTGTGTACCTTACATCTATCGACAGGGGACATGTATGTGTCCTGCTACATGTATGACAGGACAATGTGTGTCCTGCTACATGTATGAAGGACACTGTGTAATCATGCTACAGGTTTTGACATGGACCGTGGTGGGGTTTTTTCCGACTACATGTATGACATGACACTGTATGTGTTCCTGCCTACATGTATGACAGGACTCGTTGTGTTCTATCTACTTGTTTTACTTGACACTTGTATGTCCTATTAGATGTTATGAAGACATTGTGTGTCCTGCTACATGTTTGACAGGGAAAACTGGTGTCTGCTACATGTATGACAGGACACTCGTGTGTCCTACTACTTGTATGACTGGGACACTGTGTGTCCGATACATGTATGACAGACCATGTGTTGGCCTGTACTTGTTATGACAGGACACTGTGGTCCATTACATGTATGACAGGACACTGTTGTGTCCCGTTACATGTATGACAGGACAGGTGTTCACTACTTCATGTATGACAGGACATGGTGGGTTCCTACTAAATGTTTGAGCAGGGCACGGGTGTTGGTCCTGCTACATCTATGACAGGACACTGTGTGTCTACTACATGTAATGACTAGGACACTGTGTGTCCTGTTACATGTATGACAGGAAACTTTGTGTCCTACACAGGTATGAGAGGATACTGTGTGTCCAACCTAAAGTATGACAGGACAACGTGTGTTACCTTTTACATGTTTGTCTGGACACAGTGGGTCCTACTACATGGTATGGGAGGACACTGTGTGTCCGACTACAATATGACAGGGACACTGTGTGTCCAATTACATGTATGACAGGACACTGTGTGTCCTTTTACATGTTTGACAGGACACTGTGTGTCTAATACATGTATGACGGACACTGTGTGTCTAATACAAGTATGATCAGGACAGTGTGTGTCCTACTTAATGCTTGACAGGACACTGTGTGTCCTACTTACATGTATGACAGGACACTGTGTGTCATACTACATGTTGACAGGACACTGTGTGTCCAACATACATGTATGACACGGTCATGTGTCGTCCTGCTTCATTGGATGACTGGACACTGTGTGTCCTGCTACATGTTATGACAGGACTTGTGTGTCCTACTACATGTATGACAGGACCACTGTGTTTCCCATCGCTACATGTATGATGGACAATGTGTTGTCCTGCTTCATGTATGACAGGCACTGTGTGTCCCATTACTGTATGGACAGGACACTGTGTGTCCCGTTACATGTATGACAGGACATTGTCATGGTGTGTCCTACTACATGTATGTCAGGGACATGGTGTTTGTGTCTACTACAAGTATGACAGGGACACTGTGTGTCTACTACATGTATCGGACAGGACCACTGTGTGTTTCCTGCCTACATGTATGACAGGGGAAACTGGTGTGGCTTATTACATGTATATGAAAGGACTCTGTGTGTCCTACTACTATGTATGGACAGGACACTGTGTGTCCTTTACATGCATGACGGGCACTGTGTGTCCTATACATGTAGGACAGGACACTGTGTGTCTCGACTACATGTATGGTACAGGACACTGTGTGTCTTACTACATGTATGTCAGGTCACTGTGTGTCCTGCTTACTTCTATGACAGGAACTGGGGGTGTGTCCTATCGACATGACTGACAGGACACTGTGTGTCCCGTTCATGTAAGACAGGACCACTGTGTGTCCTGCTACATGTATGACAGGGACAACGTGTGTCCAACTACATGTATGACAGGACTCTGTGGGACCTATTACATGTTATGACAGGACACTGTTGTGTCCTCCTGCTTAATGTGTGAGAGGACACTGTGTGTCCTACTACTAATATGTAAGACAGGACCACTGTGTGTCTCATTACTGTATAACAGGTCACTGTGGGTCTATTACATTGGTATGACAGGACACTGTGTGTCCTACTACATGTATGCAGGACTCCTGTGTGTCTACTTCATGCAATGACGGACACTGTGTGTCCTATTACATGTATGACAGGACACTGTTGTGTTCTACTACTGTATGACAGGACACTGTGTGTATACGTACATGTATGACAGGACACTGTGTGTCCTTTACCATTATGAAAATGACACTGTGTGTCCTTTCTACATTATAGACCAGGACCACTGTGTGTCCTTCTTCATGTATGACAGTGACACTGTGTGTCCTACTCTCATGTATGACAGGACACGGTGTGTCCTTTATACATGGATGACAGGACATGTGTGTCCTGCTACATGTATGACAGGACACTGTGTGTCCTTACTACAAGTAGACAGGACTATTGTGTGTGCTACTTCATGTATGACAAGGACACTGTGTGTACTATTACATGTTACGACAGGTACTGTACTGTGTGTCCTATACAAGCATGAAGGACACTGTGTGTCCTACTACATGTATATGAAGGACAGTGTGTCATACTACATTGGTATGACAGGACACTGTTGTGTTCTACTACAAGTAATTTTTGACAGGACACTGTGTTGTCCTACTTCTTTTTGACAGGACACTGTTGTGTCCTACTACAAGTAGGAATGGACACTGTGTGTCCATTACATGTATGACAAGACACTGTGTGTCCTATTACATGTATGACAGGACACTGTGTGTCCTACAACAAGTATGTCAGGACTACTGTGTGTCCTAACCACATGTATGACAGGACACTGTGTGGACCTATACAAGCATGACAGGAGACTGTTTGTCATGCTACATGTATGACAGGAACTGTGTGTCCTATTACATGTATGGCAGGACACTGTGGTGTCCTTTACATGTAGGTCAGACACTGTGTGTCCTACTTCATGTATAACAGGACACTGTGTGTTCCGCTTACATGTATGGACAGGGTCTATGTGTGTCCTACTTCAATGTATGACAGAGCCTGTGTGTCCTACTACAAGTATGACATGGACACTGTGTGTTCCTTACTACAAGTATGGACAGGACATGTGTGTCCTGCTACATGTATGACAGGACATTGTGTCCTGCTACGTTTGACAGGATACAATGTTGTGTCCTACTTTACATGTATGACAGGACCTGTGTGTCCGACTTCATGTATGACTGGACATGGTTGTGTCCTACTACATGTATGTCAGGGCTCTATGTGTCCCATTACATATATGGACAAGGGCCTGTGTGTCCCATTACATTGTATGACAGGACACTGTGTGTCTCGTTACATCTAATGACAGGGACACGGTGTGTTTCATTACTTATATGACAGGAGATTGTGTGTTCCATTAATGTATGATCAGGTCTCTGTGTGTACCCGTCTACATCCATGACACGGACCACGGTTGTGTCCCATTACATTGTATGACAGGGACACTGTGTCGTCCCATTACAATGTATGACCGGACATGTGTGTCCCTTACATGTTTGACATGACACAGTGTGTCTTATTACGAGACTCTAATCCATTACCCCTTACACTGTGTGTCCACTACATTTATGAAGGGCACTGTGTGTCCCACTAAATGTTGATGGTCACTGTGTGTCCTTTTACATCTATGACAGGACATGTCGTGTCCTACTACATGTATGACAGGTCACTGTGTGTTCCTCCTTTTAATGTATGACAGGACACTGTGTGTCCTGCTAATTGTTTGACAGACACTGTGTGTCCTACTACATGTGTGACAGGACACTGTGTGTCTACTACAAGTTATGACAGGACATGTGGTCCCATTTTCTTGTATGACAGGACACTGTGTTGTGTCCTATTACATGTATGACGGACCAATGTGTGTCCCACTACATGTATCAATGGGCATCTGTGTGCCTGCTACTTGTATGTCAGGTCACTGTGTGTTTCCTATTAACATGTTAGGACAGGACACTGTGTGGTCCTATTACATGTATGACAGGACACTGTGTGTCCCATTACAATGTATATACAGGACACTGTGTGTCCGTTACATCTTATGACAGGACATCTGTGTGTCCTGGCTACATGTATGTCAGGACACTGTGTGTCTACTACATGTATGACAGGACACTGTGTGTCCTACTACAAGTATGACAGGACACTGTGTGTTCTCCACTACATGTTTGACAGGTCATGTGTGTCTGCTAGATGTATGACAGGGGACACTGTGTGTCTACTACATCTATGACAGGACACTGTGTGTCCCGTTTACATGTATGACAGGACAATGTCATGGTGTGTCCTACTCTGTATGACAGGACTTGGGGTGTCCTACTACAAGTATGACAGGACACAGGTGTGTCCTACTACATGTTGACAGGCACTGTGTGTCCTGATTACATGTTTGACTGGACACTGTGTGTCCATTACATGTATGACAGGGAACTGTGGTACTAATACAAGTATGACAGGTCCCAAAGGTGTGTCCTACTTCATGCATGTGTCCTACTACATGTTGTGTCCTTTTACTTGTTTGACAGGCATGTGTGTCCTATTACATGATGGAAGGACACTGTGTGTTCCCACTACATGTATAACAGGACACTGTGTGTCCTGTTACATCGATGACAGGACACTGTGTGTCATGCTACATGTATGACAGGCACTGTGTTGTTCATACTACATGAATGAAGGGACACTGAGTGTCCTACTACAAGTATGAAAGGGACACTGTTTGTCCACTACATTGTATGACAGGACACTGTGTGTCCTTGCGATATGTATGACAGACATGTGTGTCCTACTACATCTATGACAGGACTTGTGTGTCGTCTGTTACATGTATGACAGGGGTACACATGTGTGTCCCAATACTTGTTTGAAGGACACTGTGTGTCCTACTACATGTATGACAGGCCTAATGTGTGTCCTTACTACACTATGTCAGGACCTGTGTGTCCCTGCTACATGTATGACAGGACACTGTGGGGTACCATTTACATGTATGACAGGACACTGTGTGGTACCTTGCCTTTCTTGTTATGGTCAGGACACTGTGTGTCCAATTACATGTAGGACAGGACACTGTGTGTCCTCTACTTGTATGAAAGGGCACTGTGCGTCCCACTACATGTATGAACAGGACACTGTGTGTACTATCTACATGTATGACAGACACTGTGGTGTCCTATACATGTAGACTGGACACTGTTGTGTCCTTTAATGTATGACCGGGACCACTGTGGTGTCCTATTACATGTTTAACAGGAACTGTGTTGTCCTACTACATGTATGACAGGACACTGTGTGTCCTACTACATGTATGACAGGACACTATGAGTCCTACTACAAGTATGGACGGACACTGTGGTGTCCCATTAACAGTTATGACAGGCACGTGTGTCCTATTACATGTATGCTGGACACTGTGGGTCCTCTACATGTATGAAAGGGCACTGGGTATCCTGCTACTTGTTGACAGGACACTGAATGTCCTATACATGTTATAATACAGGACACTGTGTGGTCTTTTACATCCTATGTTAGGACACTGTGTGTCCTGCTCAGTATGACAAGGACACTGTGTGTCCTACTACATCTTTGACTGGACACTGTGTATCTGCTACTGTTGACAGGACACTGTGGTCCTTTACATGTATGGACCAGGACTCTGTGTGTCCCTTTACATTGTTTGACCGGACTATGTGTGTCCTACTTACATGTATTACAGGACACTGTGTGTCCCAACTTCATGTATGAAAGGGCACTGTCTGTGTCCTATGACATGTTATGACAGGACACAGTGTGTCCCACTTACTTGATATGAAAGGGCACTGTGTGCCTACTTCATGTAAAACAGGACACTGTGTGTCCTGTTTAAATCTATGAAAGGACAACTGTGTGTCTGCTACCATGTATGACCAGGACACTGTGTGTCTAATATTGTATGACAGGGACACTGTCGTGTCTACTACATGATGGATATGACAGGACACTGTGTGTCCCATTACATGTATGACTGGACACTGTGGGTCCTATTGCAGTAAGACAGGGACACTGTGTGTCCCACTACATGCTATTGAGTGGGCACTGTATTGTCATGCTACATGTATGCAGGTCTCTGTGTGTCCGATTACATGTATGACAGGACACTGTGTGTCCTATTACATGTATGACTGGGACACTGTGTGTCTCACTAATGTATAAAAGAGCATGTGTGTCCTTGCTACATGTATGACAGGACACTGTGTGTCCTTCTTCTTGTATTGATAGGACACTGTGTGTCCTACGACATCTATGCCAGGGCCATGTGTGTCCTGCCTTCACGTTGACAGGACTCTGTGCATTCCATTACTTGTATGACAGGACACTGTGTGTCCTCTTTACATGTCGACTGGGACTCTGTGTGTCCTATTTACATGTATGACAGGACATGTGTGTTCCCATACTTGTGCTGTAAGGGCACTGTTGCGTCCCACTACTTGTATGACTGGACACTGTCTGTCCTACTGCATGTATGACAGGACACTGTTGTGTACTTAGTACATGTATGACGGACACAGTGTGTCTATTACATGTATGACAGGACACTGTTGTGTCCTATTACATGTTAATAGGACACTGTGTGTCCTGTCTACTTGTATGACAGGGACTTGTGTGTCCTACTTACATGTGTGACTGGACACTGTGTTGTCTACTGCAAGTTTGACAGGCACTGTGTGTCCCATTACAGTATGACTGGACATATGAGCCTTTTACATGTATGACAGGACACGGTGTGTCCCCTACTGTGTGACTGGCACTGTGTGTCCTATTACACTGTATGACAGGACACTGTGTGTCCACTACATGTATGAATAAGGGCACTGTGTGTTCCTGTACATGTATGACAGGACACTGTGTGTCCTATACATGTATAACAGGACACTTGTGTCCCATTACATCTGACAGGACTCTGTGTGTACCTGCTACATGTTTGACTGGACACTTGTGTGTCCTACGACATCTATGCAGGACACTGTGTGTTCTACTACATGTATGACAGGACCACTCGTGTGTACCTTTACTGTTTGACATGTCACTGTGTGTCCGTTACATGTATGAACAGGACACTGTGTGTCATATATCATGTATGACAGGACACTGTATGTGACTATACAAGTATGGGAAGGAACTGGTGTGTCCTACTACATGTATGTCAGGACACTGTATGTCCTATTACAGCTATGACAGGTCACTGTGGGTTCTGCTTCTTGTTTGACAGTGACAATGTGTGTTCCTGCTACATGTATGCAGGAACTGTGTGTCCTGCTACATGTATGAAAGGACACTGTGTGTCCTATTACATTATTGACAGGACCACTGTGGTCCTGCTACATGTATGACAGGGAAACTGTGTGTCTATTACATCTAGTCAGGCACGTGTGTCCTTACTACATGTATGACCGGACACTGGTGTGTACTGTCTACATGTATGACAGGACAATGTATGTCCTATTACATGTATAGACTGGACACTGTGTGTCCTGCTAAATGTATTGAAGGACAATGTTAGTGTAACTGCTTACTTGTATGACAGGACACTGTGTGTCATGCTTACATCTATGAACCGGAAACTGTGAGTTCCTAATAAATGTATGAACAGGACACTGGGTGTCCCATTACATGTATGACAGGACTTGGTGTGTCCTACTACATGTATGGACTGGACACTGTGTGTGCTACTACATGTATGACCAGGACTCTGTGTGTACAAGGACATGTATGACAGGACATGGTTTGTCACTATACATGTATGACAGGACATAGTGTGTCCCATTACATGTATGCAGGACTCTGTGTGTCTATTTCATGTTATGACCAGGACCACAAGTGTGTCAGTTACATTGTATGACAGGTCACTGTGTGTCCTATACTTGTATGACAGGACACGGTGTGTCTCTTTTACATGTATTGACAGGACACTGTGTGGTCCTACTACATGTATGACCGGACCACTGTTTGTCATACTACATGTATGACAGGACACTTTGTGTCCTACTTACAAGTATGACAGGACACTGTGGGTCCTACTACATGTATGACAGGACACTGTGTGTCCTACTACAAGTATGAAGGACCCACTGTGTGTCAGAATTACTATGTATGACAGGACACTGTGTGTCCTACTACAAGTATGACAGACACTGTGTGTCCTACTACATGTATGACAGGACTCTGTGTGTCCTACTCATGTATGACAGGACACTGTGTGTCTACCAGATGTATGGACAGGGACACTGTGCTGTCTATTACATGTATGACAGGGGGACACTGGGGTCCTATACTAGTTTGACAGGGGACACTGATGTGTCATATACATGTTATGACAGGACACTGTGTGTCCTACTTACATGTATGACAGGACACTGTGTGTTCCTACAGAAGGAAGACAGGACACTGTGTGTCCTATTACATGTTTGACGGACTCTGTTTGTTCCGACTACAGGTTTGACAGGACACGTGTTGTGTCCTTACTTACAAGTATGAAAGGGACACTGTGGGTCCTACTACATTGTATGACAGGACACTGTGTGTCTACTACTATGTATGACAGGACACTGTGTGTCCTATTACATGTATGAACAGGACACTGTGTGTCCTACTACAAGTATGACAGGACAATGTGTGTCCATACTAATGTTTGACAGGACCACTGTGTGTCTAATACATGTATGGACAGGTACACTGTGTGTCTTACAAGAGTATGTCAGGAACTGTGTGTCTATTACATGTTTTGACAGGACACTGTTTACGTGTGTCCTTCTACTGTATGTCAGGACAATGTTGTGTCCTAACTACACATTATGCGAGGACACTGTGTGTCCTACTAATGATGACAGGTCACTGTGTGTCCTACAATGGTATGCAGGGACACTGGGTGTCCTACTACATGTATGACACGGACTGTTGTGTCGTATACAAGGTGACAGGATCATATATACTGAGCCACACACAACATAAATACATCCATACAAGCTCTTCACAGAAAATTTCTAGTACAAAGCAAGACTTACAGGCATTTGAAAACTATTTTCTGATATAAGCTGAGATCTTTATGCAAGGCTCAAGTCGTTATCATTTGTTTGCTTGCAGGGGCATCTGTTCATCAGAACACTTTCACAAGTCTGCCTACTGAAAACTAGAACGAAGCCATATTTCTGTTAGTATTGTGTCCATGTATTCACCAGAATTGCTGTGAACGACTGAGATGCTGTCTTGGCTTTAGTGTTTGGGTTATGTATGTGGGAAAATAATAGCACATTTACCTTTTTGCCATGACTTTGACTATTCATTGTTCAAAAACACAGAAAATTGCTACCAGCTATGGATGGAAAGACCAATTCTTTGATTATACTAGTGGATCCAGAAACTGAGAAAATGACACTATGTATTTTCTGGACAGAATGGTCAATGTGACCAGCAGGATTAAAGACTGCAAGGTTACAGGATGTAAATTGTCCATGACATTTCACAACAAAGCAAAACAGCTAAACACACACAGCAAGAAAATAGCCAACATTAAGAGATGCAAGAAGAGAGAGGGAGGAGGAAGACTGGCACACAGACTGGAGAGAGAAGGGGGAAAGGACGGGGAAGAGAGACACACAGAAAAGGAAACAAAATTTACAATTAAAAAAACCAATTGAGAACCCCCATAGCAAGTGACAACTGTGCACACATGACAACCCTCCGCACATTTTACTTGCATTTAACAAATCCAAAAACAGACACCATTACTCTGTACACAATTGTTAATTTACTGTCAGTTCTGATATGGCTTCCCTGGTCAGATGGGCTATAAACAATAGGACTTGCCATCATTTTCAACTGCACTAAACAATATGGCTTACCTGCCGCAACCGTTCCTTCTCCTCTTCCAGTTTTTGACGAGTTTCCGCCACATCTTCTGCTGCATGTTTGTTTCCTATTGTGGTATCTGCCCATTGACATACATTACATGTTCATAATGTGAACATTTTATACATTTTTCTGATTCACTGATTCTTAGATCACGATCACCATGATTGCCTGTCTACTAGCAGTGTGGACTTTTATACACATTCTGACTCTTAGACTATGGTGTGCATCTGATAATGTGTGTGTGTGTGTGTGTGTGTGTGTGTGTGTGTGTTGTGTGTGTGTGTGTGTGTGTGTGTGTGGTGCGTGCGCATATGTGTGTGTGTGTGTTTGTGATTGTGTGTGTGTGTGATTCATAGACCTTGATTTGCATTTGCTAGTGTGTGTGAGAATGTGTGTGTGTGTGTGCGTGTGCGTTGGTGTGTGTGTGTGTGTGTGTGTGTGTGGTGAAGTCAAAATTATCTTTATTGGGGGTTTAAAGAATAAGCTTTACAGCTTTTTTTCATCCTGCCCTCATAAAAAAAGCATAAATATCAATTACAATAATGGAAAAAAAAGAGAAACGCCAAGCAATGCATATGTAGAAATCAGAAATATACAATGTAATGAAAAAATGAAACAATTAACAATCATTTCAATCAAAATCTGAAGGACAATAAACGAAGACATTTGAGAGAGAGAGAAAGAGGCAGGCAGACAGACAGGCAGAGAGACAGATGAAATTGACTGAGAAACCAGTACAGAAGAGAGAGAGAGAGAGAGAGAGAGAGAGAGAGAGAGAGAGAGAGAGAGAGAGAGAGAGAGAGAGAGAGACAGACAGACAGAGAGCGAGAGAGAGAGCGAGAGAGAGAGAGAGAGAGAGAGAGAGAGAGAGAGAGAGAGAGAGAGAGAGAGAGAGAGAGAGAATCTGCAACAATATAGATAAGCATAGATTACTTTATAATTTGTCCATCAAATATTTTTTTTCAATGCCCTTTTAAACACTAGTTTAGAATGACATGTTTTTAAAGAAGAAGATAAATTGTTCCATGCCGTTCCACCAGAATATGTGAAGCTAGATTTGTAAAGATTGTTAGGGGGTCTAGGAAACGAAAGTTTGTGAACATGTCTATGTTCATTGTTTATAAAGTTTTGGATAATTTTCTTTGGAGCTATTCCCTTAAATACCTTATACATGCATAAGCATTTATTGAAGAAAAAGTCTGTCTTTGAATGGAAGAATATTTAACCTTTTATAGTCATCACCTTTGGAATTAGATTTTTTAACTGTACCAACTTTATAACTCTCTTATGTAAACGATTGATTTGTTTCAAATTTGTTTCACTAGAATTATCCCATGACATGGACGCATAATCAATGAGAGATAAAATATGTGCATGAAAAAATAATTTCCTAGAGTGGAGATTCAGAAAATGTTATATTTTTGATAACTGATAAATCCTTTTTAGAAATACGTTTTCGAAGATCAGTAATGTGGTCATACCACGTTAAATCATTATCAATGACAACCCCCAGTACTTTATGAGATGTTACCTCTTCGATCCTTTAGTGATCGACATATAGTGCTGTGAACAGGGACCTCATTTTCTGCTGTTTTTGCCATGTAGTCACATACATATATTTTGTTTTATTTGCATTCAGGGACATGCGATTCATTTCTGTCCATTTTATCAATCTGTTGATGTTGTTCTGAAGGTTATATGCTAGAATCATAGGATTATCACTGCTAAATTGCAATGAAGTGTCATCAGCAAATATTTCACAATCACAGTCTATGTATAAAGGCAAATCATTAATGTAAATAGAAAATAGGAGAGGTCCTAATACTGATCCCTGTGGAACACTAAATTCCAAATTGAGTAACTCTGACCTTGAGTAACTCTGACCGTCTGCTACAAATTTCAACAAGTTGTTGACGATCACTAAGAAAAGATCTAATGAAGTCCAAGGCCTGGTTCGATAGCTTATAGTGTGTAAGTTTTTTCATGAGAAGGGAATGGTTTATAACATCAAAGGCTTTAGCAAAGTCAACAAAAAGAATTCCAGTAAATTTGTTATTAATATTATTCATATTTGATAGGCAGTAAGCTGTATAAGAGACCTATGGCACGAGTGATTTTCTGTAAAGCCTGACTGATTTTCATGAATCAAATCATAATGCTTAAAGTGAGAATATAATTGTTTTTGAATATGTCTTTCAAGTGGTTTTGACAAAAGGGGAAGTATTGAAATAGGTCTATAGTTAGAAGGATTGAGTGTGTGTGTGTGTGTGTGTGTGTGTGTGTGTGTGTGTGTGTGTGTGTGTGTGTGTGTGTGTGTGTGCGTGCGTGCGTATGTGTGTGTGTGTGGTGTGTGTGTGTGTGTGTGTGTGTGTGTGTGTGTGTGTGTGTGTGTGTGTTGAGTGTGTGTGTGTGTGTGTGTGTGTGTGTGTGTGTGTGTGTGTGTGTGTGTGTGTGTGTGTGTGTGATTCATAGACCTTGATTTGTGTCTGCTAGTGTGTGTGAGAATATGTGTCTGTGTATGTGCGCGCATGTGTGTGTGTATGTAGTGTGTGACTGTGTATGTCCGTGTGTGTTTCTGTAAATGCAAGTGTGTGTGTGTGTGTGTGTGTGTGTTGTGTGTGTGTGTGTGTGTGTGTGTGTGTGTGTGTGTGTGTTTGCCTTTGTGCAGGTTTGTCTGTGAATGGGTGCTCCAATTATAAACAGAGATGAAAAAAATACATGTAAGAAAGCAATATTTTCAGAGGTCCCATGGATGAAATCAAACCATAATGGGTCTTCCTTTCCATAAGTGCACTAAAGTAGTATAAACACATACCAGGCAACTAGAAGAAAAGACAAGCCCAACATTGACACTGACATGTTACAAACACATCTAGAGGCATCCGAGTCAGAACTACATTTGAGACTGTCCAAATCTACCCCATCTTCATGAGCAGTAGATGATTGGTGTACCACAACAAGCACTGTGCTCAGTCATGAACGCCAGGTCACGGCTCCTGTCCCAGTCTCTGTCACATCATTTCACTTGGCAGGGGAGGAGTCATGAGTGGAGGGCAGTGCCAGGCAGTGCCCATTTCCTCCTGGTTATCCTACTGGACTGTGGCTAGTTTCATAGTTTCACACCCTCCACCACCCTCTCCACATGAAACACACCGTGTTTAATGCAGCAATCTGATCTGGTTGTACACTGACAGGGATCAGCTGCACGTTGGTCTGCTTACAGATTAACAATGGGAGTGAGAAAAAACTCATAGCATGAAACATCCACCACGCACACCAAGGGATGGAAGTGGAACCCCTGACCCTCACACTGACAGTCTAGTGTTCAAACTGACTTGACTATTCCATCAAAGAAGTGACTGACATCAACAAAGTAGGCATACCTATACATCATCATCCCTGATACACCCCACCTCAAAGCCTGTAGATGATAGTGATAATAGTGTTGCCTGTTACAAGGCAATCAATACAAAGCTGGAGTAACTAGATGTCAAGTCCTCATGCAGGAAGATACAGTCTGGCCTTCCACTACCTTCTCCATCCACATGTCAAAAGCCATGTGTGACAAAAGACACCCCCTTCCCGAAGGATAACTAAAGACTCAAAGGAAAATATGATCAACAACATCCTGGGTCAAAGGAAAGCTCAGTAAAGAATATCCTGGGTCAAAGGAAAAGTGCTCTAAAGAACACCTTGGGTCATACGAAAGCAAAGTAAAGAACATCTTGGGTCAAATGAAAGCAAAGTAAAGAACATCATGGGTCACATAAAAGCTAAAAAACAGCATCTTCAGTCACATGAATGCAAAGTAAAAAAAAAAAAAACCATTTTGCACAGTAAAGAACATCTTGGGTCAAACGAAAGCAAAGTAAAGAACATCTTGGAACATGGGAATGCACTGTACAGAACATCTTGGGTCACAAGAAAGAACAGCACAGAACATCTTTTGTAACAGGAATGCTAAAGAAAGAACATCTTGGGTCACATGACTGTAATAAAAGAACATCTTGACCCACAATAAAGCACAGTACAGAACATCTTGACCCACAACAAAGCACAGTACAGAACATCTTGGGCCACAATAAAACACAGTACAGAACATCTTGGGCCACAATAAAGCACAGTATAGAACATCTTGGGCCACAATAAAGCACAGTAAAGAACATCTTGGGCCACAATAAAGCACAGTGAAGAACATCTTGGGCCACAATAAAGCACAATACAGAACATCTTGGGCCACAACAAAGCACAGTACAGAACATCTTGGGCCACAACAAAGCACAGTAAAGAACATCTTGGGCCACAATAAAGCACAGTGAAGAACATCTTGGGCCACAATAAAGCCCCAGTACAGAACATCTTGGGCCACAATAAAGCACAGTACAGAACATCTTGGGCCACAATAAAGCACAGTAAAGAACATCTTGGGCCACAATAAAGCATAGTGAAGAACATCTTGGGCCACAATAAAGCACAGTACAGAACATCTTGGGCCACAATAAAGCACAGTAAAGAACATCTTGGGCCACAATAAAGCACAGTGAAGAACATCTTGGGCCACAATAAAGCACAGTGAAGTACATCTTGGGCCACAATAAAGCACAGTGAAGAACATCTTGGGCCACAATAAAGCACAGTACAGAACATCTGGGGCCACAACAAAGCACAGTACAGAACATCTTGGGCCACAATAAAGCACAGTACAGAACATCTTGGGCCACAATAAAGCACAGTACAGAACATCTTGGGCCACAACAAAGCACAGTAAAGAACATCTTGGGCCACAATAAAGCACAGTGAAGAACATCTTGGGCCACAATAAAGCACAGTACAGAACATTTTGGGCCACAACAAAGCACAGTACGGAACATCTTGGGCCACAATAAAGCACAGTACAGAACATCTTGGGCCACAATAAAGCACAGTACAGAACATCTTGGGCCACAATAAAACACAGTGAAAAACATCTTGGGCCACAATAAAGCACAGTGAAGAACATCTTGGGTCACAATAAAGCACAGTACAGAACATCTTGGGCCACAATAAAGCACAGTACAGAACATCTTGGGCCACAATAACGCACAGTACAGAACATCTTGGGCCACAATAAAGCACAGTAAAGAACATCTTGGGCCACAATAAAGTACAGTGAAGAACATCTTGGGCCACAATAAAGCACAGTACAGAACATCTTGGGCCACAATAAAGCACAGTACAGAACATCTTGGGCCACAATAAAGCACAGTACAGAACATCTTGGGTCACAATAAAGCACAGTACAGAACATCTTGGGCCACAATAAAGCACAGTACAGAACATCTTAGGCCACAATAACGCACAGTACAGAACATCTTGGGCCACAACAAACACAGTACAGAACATCTTGGGCCACAATAAAGCACAGTACAGAACATCTTGGGCCACAATAAAGCACAGTACAGAACATATTGGGCCACAATAAGCACAGTACAGAACATCTTGGGCCACAATAAAGCACAGTGAAGAACATCTTGGGCCACAATAAAGCACAGTACAGAACATCTTGGGCCACAATAAAGCACAGTACAGAACATCTTGGGCCACAATAAAAGCACAGTACAGAACATCTTGGGCCACAACAAAACACAGTGAAGAACATCTTGGGCCACAATAAAGCACAGTACAGAACATTTGGGCCACAATAAAGCACAGTAAAGAACATCTTGGGCCACAATAAAGCACAGTACAGAACATCTTGGGCCACAATAAAGCACAGTACAGAACATCTTGGGCCACAATAAAGCACAGTGAAGAACATCTTGGGCCACAATAAAGCACAGTACAGAACAACTTGGGCCACAATAAAGCACAGTAAAGAACATCTTGGACCACAATAAAGCACAGTGAAGAACATTTTTGACCACAACAAAGCACAGTAAAGAACATCTTGGGCCACAATAAAGCACAGTACAGAACATCCTGGGCCACAATAAAGCACAGTGAAGAACATCTTGGGCCACAATAAAGCACAGTACAGAACATCTTGGCCACAATAAAGCACAGTACAGAACATCTTGGGCCACAATAAAGCACAGTACAGAACATCTTGGGCCACAATAAAGCACAGTGAAGAACATCTTGGGGCACAACAAAACACAGTGAAGAACATCTTGAGTTACGGGAATGCCTAGTAAAGAACATAATGGGTCATGGAAAAGCGCAGTAAAATTGACCTAGGTTAAACTGAAAGCGCAGTCCAACACATTCTGGGTCAAAATCAAGCACAGGACAGACCACCCTGGGTCAAGAAAAGTACAGGTGAAAACATCCTTGATCAAAGATATGCACAGATAAGAACACGTTGGGTCAGGGCAAAGTGCAGGTAAAACACCTTGGATCAAAGCAAAATACAGGCAAGAACACCCTGGATCAAAACAAAGTACAGGTAAGAAGACTCTGGGTCAAAGCAAAATACAGGTGAGTTCAAAGTACTGCACAGGTAGAAACTTTCGGGGTCAATAGTATGAACGTAAAAAGCTTTGGGGTAACAAAAAAGCGCACCAATTTGGTTTAAAGAAAATGTTACAAAATCACACCTTGGTTCAAAGAAAGTCACAAATAAGAACACTGTGGGTCAAAGAAAATCACAGATAAGAGCATCTGGGTCTTAGAAAAGCATATAGAAAAACACCATGGGGTCATATTTTGATGCCATAAACTGAAACAAGTGAAAGCACATCAAAGAAAACCCTAAGATGATTTGACAGACATCTTGAACAAAGTGGAAGTCACATCCATAGTACAGAGGAAGAGGGCTATGGGGAGATGTGCAGAAGGATCAAGTGCAGAAGCACATCAGGGATACACTGGAGCACTTGGAGAAATAAACCAATCCTGACTACAGACCATTGGCTGCCAAGTGAAAGCCACCTTTAGGGATGGGGATCTGGCCCATCAACATAGCCTTCAGCTTCTTGATCTCCTCCTGGTATTGCCGTAGGAGGGCGTCCTTCGGGTCCTCGTTGATCTTGGGCTTGTTCTTGATATTCTTGGCCCGGTTGGCATAACGCAGGGTACTCAACGTTTCTTCATAGTTGTTGTCAGCTGGGGACAGGCAGGCTACCATCATAGTCTTGGTATTGCCACCCAAGGAATCCTGCAGCAAATATTCATGGATATAACAGCCTGGCAGATAATCTGTGTCAGGGTTCACTAATGTGAGTGAGCTCTAAATACATGTTCTATAACCTTGATTGTGTCATACATATATCCTGCATCTGTGCTTTAAATCATTACACACTTAGATTTCATGCAAGACATGACTTCACATGAGTTAAATTCTCAAACAGAGCTTTCTACATATGTGATGGGCCAGCAAGTTTTCACTTCCCTGCAGTCTTGTCACCATAATCAGGCAGATGACCAGAATGTGCCTTCCTATTGCATCCGACAATGTTTGCAGACAGGGGTATGAAATACAGCTACATTTTCTTTAATAGAGTACATGAGAAATAACTTCTATATTAGCTTTGAAAAAGTCCCAGCAAGTTGTGAACTTGTTTGACCTCATCCACTCTGATACAAAGAAATTCTACTGGCTTTTCCCAGTACACACACCTGGAATTTCCTGTGCTAGGAAAAAGGTCGATCAGGCAAAGAGACAGCATGACTCTCATTTAACAATGAAGTGCTTCAAATCATATTGCAAAAGGGATCTGTATTATTTTCAAGGTAAAAATAAAATGTTTCTCCCCTGATGCTGCTATAAAAGAATGGAATAAAACGTAAACAAATTTGATTTTTTGTCGACCATATTTTAAAATTGACAATCATGCCACATATTGAATTGTTCATTCAAATATACTATGAGCTGAATGTTTGCTCTTCCCTATGATACCTAACATACCACTGTCAGTTAAAGTCTAGCTACCATTAACAAAAACACACAAACACACAAACAAACAAACAAAAGTGACAAAATATGCAAATCAGCAGAGAGTGAGTGCTGTGTGCAAGTGTGGTGGACCAAGGAATCTGTCAAGAGCACTGCTGGACAGAATTAAAAACAGTTTTAGAGGTTCTCCCCAAATGGAACAGTGGATTGTTCTCCACTCTGTTTCCGTGTCCAAAAAAATATGGAAAGAGAAGGTTGGTCATAGATTTTGAGCTGCCTGCTCCAGAACATATCTGCTCCAAAATTTCACATGTAGAGAGTCAGAAAGGCGAATTCCCAATCCAACCAGAGAAATATGTGTTCTGCCTGGCCCTTTTGACATTCATTTACATGTGTATTGGCCTTTTCTGACATTTATTTACATGATGTGTATTGGCCCCTTCTGACATTTATTTACATGATGTGTATTGGTTCCTTCTGACATTTATTATTATCATCATCCTATAATACTGTTGATCTCAAATGATCATCCATCAGTCATTGATTGTGTGTTTTGTTTTGTTTTTTCCCCCCTCAACTGGTATTATCATATTAATGCCACCAAATTATTTCACTTATGATCATCATCCTACAGTACTGTTGATCTCACTTATGACAATAATCATCATCCATCGGTCATTGATCATTTCCATTTTTCTACCAACCGGCATTGTTATACTAATACCACCACATTATTTCACTTATGTCAATGATCATCACCCTATAGTACTGTTGATCTCATTTATGACAATGATCATTATCCATTAGTCATTGATCACTTCCATTTTTGCCCCCAACCAACATTATCATACTAATGCCACCACATTATTTTACTTATGACAATGATCACCATCCTATAGTACTGTTGATCTCAAATGATCATCATGAATCGGTCATAAATAATGTGTGTGTGTGTGTGTGTGTGTGTGTGTGTGTGGATGTATGGGTGTATGTGTGTGTTGTTGTTATTAGCATGTCAACACTTTTCCTATTGTATCATTCCCATTCACTTCCTTTCCAACCAGTATTATTATACTATTATCCTAATACCAACACTATTTCACTTCTCACAATTAGTCTCATCATGATCATCATTCACCCACAATACTGTTTACATGTTTTTCTCCCCCTTTTCTCATTGATTATTTCTCTCTCTTCTAAACCAACATGATCATATTAATGCCAACACATTATTTCACCTACTACAATGAACACCATCCAACAGTACTGTTCACCTTTCCAACAATTCTGTGTGCATGAGTTTCCCATCCCCCCTCCCTGCACATATGTGTGTGTGGGCGGAGAGATATGAGCTTTCCCTCCCCCATTGCCCCTCCCCCCCCTTTTTTTTTTCTCCCCCCAACGATAGCTTCTCACCCATTGATCACTTCCATTCCTTTCCAATCATGATTAGCATTACCCCCACCCCACATACAACTACCCACATATAACTACTATGATCACAATCACCACCCATTAAGGTTTTTTTTTTTTCATCATTTCTATCCCTTACCACTAAGCACTATCATCAATCCACCATAATCATTACCGTCACCAATATATCATGCCATTAAACTATAATTACAAAACAGACTACAAACTCTACTGTTTCACCCCCTTGTCCACCTCTTGTCCAACCCCTCCCCTTTTTTTATTTTAAAGAAGCCCACTTTACCAGTATTCCTCCTCTTATTATGTACGTTCTCATCATCGCTACTATTATCACCATTATTGCCATTAATACCATTATTATCATCATTACTATTTCAACTCCCATGATCCCTTCCTAAACGGCCTTGTTTTCATCCAACAGCAATTTTGATTTTGCGCCGAATATGAGAAGAAAACTGGTTTCTTGTTGTTCATTTTCACTGTCCTAAATGTTATTTGTTTTTGCCTGAAGAAGACCCAAGAGGTCGAAATACATTGAGTTTTGTCCTGTACTTTGTTGGTCTGTGTCCTTGACGGTAACTAACCCCCTCTCTTTCTAAATTTATTTACATGCTGTGTATTGGTCCCTTCTGACACTTATGTACATGATGTGTATTGGCCCTTTCTGACATTTATTTACATGTGTCTGGCCCCATGTGACATTTATTTACATGATGTATATTGGCCCTTTCTGATATTTTCACACACACACAAAAAGAAAAGAAAACGAACTTGAAAATGATGTGAAAAAAAAATTGGAGGTTAGAGGACAAAAAAAAGACATTCCTTTACATGATTACATGATGTGCATTGGCCCTTTCTGATATTTATTTACATGTGTATTGGCCCCTTCTGACATTTTTTTTAATTATTATTTTTTTTTGCTGTCCCAACCTCTGCGCCACCTCAAAGGCAGTGCACCCATGCTGCTCATTCCGACACCCCGTCCACAGCCACAGCCCGGTCGGCCCCGCCGCAGCCCCGGCACTGGCAATCCACAGGAAGCAGTCAATGTCAAGTCGTTAAGAGGCAACCCACCGGAGGAGACACTGCACTGCTGCCAAGTCACTTCAGTGGTGTTCAGTGGCGCCTGTTCTGATCTAACATACGCAGGACACCACCTACTAAGCTCCCTACTGATGACAATAATTGCTTAGCTGCGGAGCCGGCGTGAGTGAGCTCTCCCTCCGGAGGGCGCCACCACGTCCGTCCAACGACAGCCCCCATGGACTCGCCGATACCGGTGACCCCGACGAAACCAAACCAAAGCCACAGACATGGAGAGGACATCGAAACTGAGGTCACCATGAGAGCAGGGCATGAAGGGCCACAGAATTTGAGACTTTTTTTATGCTGATCTGACCCTTTCTGATATTATTTACATGATGTGTATTGGCCCTTTCTGATATTCACTTACATGATGTGTATTGGCCCTTTCTGACATTCATCTACATGATGTGTATTGGCCCTTTCTGACATTCACTTATATGTTGTGAATTGACCCTTTCTGATATCAATTTACACGATGTGTATTGACCCTTTCTAACATTCATCTACATGATGTACACTGGCCTTTTCTGACATTCATTATATGATGTGTACTGACCCTTTCTAACATTCATTAAAATTTACACGATGTGTATTGACCCTTTCTAACATTCATCTACATGATGTACATTGGCCTTTTCTGACATTCATTATTTGATGTGTACTGACCCTTTCTAACATTCATTAAAATTTACATGATGTGTATTGGCCCTTTCTGACATTTCTTTACATGAATTATATTGGCCCTTCCTGACATTTATTTACATGATGTGTATTGGCTCTTTCTGACATTCATTAACATGATGTGTATATGCCTTTCTGACATTCATTTACATGATGTGTATTGGCCCTTTAGACATTTATTTACCTGATGTGTATTGGCCCCTTCTGACATTGATTTTTATGTGTATTGGTCCCTTCTGACACCTGTTTACATTATATGTATCAGCCCTTTTTGGCATTTATTTACATGTTGTATATTGGCCCTTTCTGACATTTGCAGAAAAACAAAAATCGTGTGAAAAAAATGGAGGCTGGAGAACAAAACCAAAAAAAAAAAAAAAAGAAAGAAAAAGAGAGAGAGAGGAGAGAGAGAGAGAGAGAGAGAGAGAGAGAGAGAGAGAGAGAGAGAGAGAGAGAGATAAGATAAGATAAGATAATGTTGCTTATAGCCCAGCCGACCGCAGAGGGCCACATCAGGGCTGTCACCACGTTAAAATCAACTCACCAGTCATTTAAAAAAAAAAAAAAAAAAAAAAAAAAAAAACTTTCACACATCTCGTTAAATGACATCGTCTACAAACGAACCAGAAACTTTGTTAAAAATCCTTCTTCCGTAAAATCTCAAATCAGATGAAAAATGTTAATTTCTCTCAAAAACCCAAGGATCACGTCAGGCGGGACATCCCTGAACAGGATCTTCATGGACTCCGCTGTAAAATGTTTGTGTCTCACATCGTGCAAGTCCCAACACTCTAAAAGAACATGTTTCATTGTGAGTGGCGCATGACATGGAATGCACCACGGAGCTTCTTCACTCTTTAAAAGGTAAGAATGGGTAAAATACGAATGGCCGGTGTGCAGCCGGCACAGAACCGTTTCCTCTTTACGACCACCCGACGTAGATGGGAGGAAGTCTTTAAGGTTTGGACGGATCTGAAAGAGTTTGTTATTCGTCTGTGTGTTCCAATCCTCCTGCCAGAGGTCTCTCACATAATCGTTAATTTTGGGTTTCACATCTGAGCAGGGGATATAAGTGTTGGACAGTTTCTCTCTTGTGGCGTTCTTGGCTAAACGATCAACCATTTCGTTCCCGCGACGCCAAAAATGCCGGGAAAACCCAGCAAGAGTAATGTTGTAACCGTCCGCCTTCAATTTGCAAAAAAGTTCAAAAAAAAGAAAAAAGTTCTGGATGCTGAAGGTTGGGGCCCAGCTAGGCCTCCAAAGCTGACAGCGAATCCGACAGAACCAGAAAGTCCCTCTTCGAAGAATGGGGAGATTATCTTCAAAGCCAGTACTAGAGCAGTAATTTTCAGCAGAATAGACAGAAGCATTGAATGTATATGTTCCAACAATATCTGAGAAGGAGCCCCAGGGCAGTAGGCTGCACAGGCACTCCATCCCCCAGACTTGGAACCGTCAGTGAAAACTTTTTGATAGGATGGGAATTTGGAACAGAGTCGGATACAAAGCCTTGTACGCCAGAGAGCTGGTAGACTCCTTACGGAAAGCTGCGAGATCAAAAACAAATCTTGGTGTGAAAAAGGTCCATGGAGGTTGATCCGGAAACTTGGAAAAATCGGAAACTACTCCCAGGTCTATACCTGCATTCCGCACGTGAGGCTGCATCGAAGGGCCCAAACGGGGGGAATACATTTCGGGTTATTTTCAAACTTACTTTGGAACGGAGGGTCAAAAACACAGTCTAGGCAGGATTCTGCGGTTTGAAAAACAGTCGGATGTAATAATTCAAAGACAGTTTCGGGCCTGCGGTTGGACAGTAAAGGGTTTTCACCTGCCTCTGCGTACAGGCTGTACACAGGGGTGGTGGGGAAACCGCTCCAAGACAGAGATGAACCCCTTGATGGTGGATAGGGTCCAGAGTTTGAGGCAAGATGATCTTGCGGCGCCGTACACAGCACAACCGTAGTCCAGTTTGGAACGGACCAGGGCTCTGTAGAGGTGCAACAAAGTTTTCTTATCAGCGCCCCAGTCGGTGTGTGCTACGACCCGCAGAATTTCAGTGCCTTTTGGCAAGCAGTTTTGAGGTTTTTAATATGGCTGAGAAATTTAAAGTTTTCGGTCAAAAATGACTCCCAGAAATTTGGCCTCTTTAACAGCTGGAATGGGAGATTTCCCTACTTGAAGTTCCGGTCTGGAAAAAACTGACGGAAATTATGGAAGTGAATACACTGGGTTTTTGTAGCAGAAAAGGTGAAACCGTTTTCATCCGCCACCGATGGATTTTATCTACGCAAAGCTGGAGCCTGCGCTGGACACTCGGGTACAGGCTTCCAGTTCCCGTAGACAGCAAAATCATCCACAAACAATTGAGCAGTCTGAAACCCTGCTGAACTGATTTCACAATGTTGTTGATCTTAATACTAAGAGGGCAGGCGATAGTATGCTCCCCTGTGGAACACCCAACTCCTGCTCGTGGACATCAGAGGGGAGTGGTGCCAACCCGGACCTGAAACTGGCGTTCTGCCAAAAAATTTTGAAATAAAAAGCGGTAGATGACCCGAAAACCAGATCGTGGAGATCATGAAGTATCCCCGAAATTTCCCGGTGGTATCGTAGGCCTTCTCCAAGTCGAAGAAAATTGCCCCTGCATGCTGTCTGTTTAAAAAAGCGTTTCCAAAGGTTTGATTCCAGACGAATCAAATGGTCAACTGTTACTACGATGTTTGCGGAAACCACACTGTTCTTTCGCCAAAAGGCCATCGGTTTGAGTTTCCACTGAGCCTAGCATTGACCATTTTCTCCATCAGTTTACAGACACAGCTGGTCAAAGCAAATTTGGACGGTAGTTTGAAGGGTTAGAAAGATCTTTTCCAGGTTTGGGGATGGGAATAATGGGGCTTTCCGCCAAGAGGGTGGAAAACAACCTGAAGTCCACCCCATGGTATATACTTGTAGCAGTATGTTCAGACCTTCTTGCGGAAGATGTTTCAAAAAGTTGATAATGAATTTTCATCTAGACCGGAGAGGAATCGCTGCAAGAGAGTAAGGCAGATTTCAGCTCGTTTAACGTGAAAGGAAGATTGTAGTCTTCCATGTTGTCGGATGAAAAGTTGCAGGGTGATATTTCTTTAGGGCTTTGTTTTTGACAAAAGTGGTGATTTATTAGAAGAGGAGGGAAATTTTTTTCAATGGTTGAAGCAAGCAGATTAGCAACTGCTTTCTTCTCTGTTATTAAAGAATCCGAAAACTTGAGATGGTTCACAGTGGGACAGGTGTTCTTCCCTTTGATTTTCTTAATGATGTTCCACACTTTTTTCTTAGACGTTTTTGATGTCAGCCTGGAGCAGAAGCTTCTCCAGGACCGACGTTTACTGTGTCTTGATTTAGCACGGAGTTTCTGATGGGCTCGAGCGTTGGGACCCGAAGGTCGTTGGTATACCCGACGCTGAGCCGTTTTCTAACTTTGGAAATTTGTTGGCATTCTGAATCGAACCAGGGTGTTTTTGGCATTTGAAGTTTATCGGAGACACTGGAATACAGGCCTTAGCACATTTAATCATAGTGTTAGTCAGTAATTCAGCTGGGTCAGGACTCTGAAAAAAATCAGTGTCCTGGAACCCTTAGAAAACAGTGGCTGCAAATAGATCCCAGTTTGCTTTCTTATAATTTAAATGCTGAGAGACAGAGACGTGTTCAGTTATTACAGGTTGTAGAAGGACAGGGAAATGGTCACTTCCGTGCAGATCGTCATGGACAGACCACTCATAGTCCAGGACCAGCGAGGGGTCACAAACCGACAAATCTAAACACGAAAGTGAACCTGAGGAAGAGTGGAGATAAGTTGCAGATCCGTCATTCAGACAACACAAATCCAAGTCCGAAAGGACATCCTCAATTAGCAGACCTCTGGATGACGTACCGGCACTACCCAAAGAGGATTGTGACCGTTTAAAGTCACCCAACAGCAAAAAAGGTCGAGGAAGGTCTCCTATCAGACTGACAAGGTCCTGACGACAAACCGGGACTGAAGGAGGTAGATAAATAGAAACAGATTGTCACAGTCCTGTGGAGAGTGACTCTCGCAGCAACAGCTTGAAGGGAGGTAGACAGAGCGACAGGACTATACAGCAGAGTTTTGTGTATGAGAAGGGCAACACCGCCCGACCGTCCCAACGTGGATGGTTGTGCAGGATTTGAAAGAATATTAAAGCCAGAAAGAGTAAAGGTCTTCTGGCTTTGAATTTGAGTTTCCTGAAGAGCCACGACAGAAGGTTTTATAGACTGACACAGAAGCTGCAGCTCCTCAAAGTTGGAATTTAATCCACGGATATTCCAATGGAATATTGTACTATCCATGGTGCAGAGGGCGAAAAGGAGAGAGATCAGGTCATCTCCTCATCAGCATCTGCGGCCAATGGAGTGAACTTATTTTTTAGTTTCACGGGACTGTGTTGGTCTTTGGACCTGCTGGCGACTTGCCCGCAGGTGACAAAGGCCTGGAGTTTGGAGATGGTGGAGGTCCGGATTTGGGAGATGGTGGAGGTTTTTTCCTCAACTCCACCATCTCCACACACTGGGTTGAACTCCCTTGCCCGCACGGGCATTGGACAGAGGAGTTCGAGGCGGGACTGCTGGCTTTTTAATCTGCCCAGCAGCAGATGTTGTAGACTGCTGGGCAGTCTGAGGGGGGGCGGATTTTTTGCCTCCACCAGGGGCATTCATTTTGGTTTTGGGAGGTGGTGGACCCCGCTTCCACCAGAGCTGACAGTTGTTCCTTGCAGTGTCTTGGAAAAGATAAATTATCAGTCTGGCAGCAGACTGACCGAGTGGATACTTTCTTTACGGCCCGAAGCTATGAAGATGCTGTGGGCGTCTGACTGCCCACAACCTGTCTGCGGGCCTCAAAAAAGGAGATTTTCTTTTCAGTTTTAATTCGTTGGATAGTGGATTCCTGTATCCAAAGAGGCAGTTTCGTGAAGAGGAGGGATGGTCGCCACCGCAGTTAGCACCAATGCGCCGGATCTTTGCACGGCCCCTCATGGGTTGCCTTGCAGCACACACCGCACACCTCCTGCCCAGAACAGCGGTCTCTGACATGTCCAAACCTCTGGCACCTGAAGCATCTCAACGGGGACGGGACATTTCAGCTGAACGCGGACGTTCAGGTAGCCAACCTTGATGACTGGAGGCAACACAGGGTTGCAGAAGGTCAGAAAGAGGGTATTGGTGGCCACTCTCTCTGCACCTTTCTTGACTGTCACCCTGTGCACCTCCGTCACACCCTGGGACGCCAGTTCCGTTTTATTTCTGCCTCTGAGACACCCATTAAATCTCTACAGCGAATTCACACCTTTGGATGAATTTAACTGTTTATGGGGAGTCACCCTGATCTCCCTATCCACTAGTTTTATTGCTTTCAACAGCTGTCCAGATTGTTTCTGTGATCGACATTGAACAAGAAACGAACCATTCCTCAACCTTTTTATGGACCTAGGTTCACCTGCTATACCATGAAAGCCCTTTTGGACAGCAAAAGGGCTCAGAGCTGAAAGGGGTCTTTCTGCTCTGTCCCTTCCACCCACGAGCCAGGAAGCCCAGAAACCTGTCCTCTGTCTTACCTCACTGTCAGAATCACTGTCTGTTTCAAATTCCCCTGAAATAGGGGATACTGCCTTCCTCTTCCTTTTGGGGGGGTAGTTTTTGAAAAAGCCATTTTTTGTTTATTGTGTTTCATCCCTCCCTTACCCACCCACCTGGAGTCCAACTAAGGGGCCAGGGCCAAGAAACCAATGTCTTGACCCTTCCAGGCTTCGGGAGAGACATACGACAAGCAGAAGCAACCAACCCTATCCCCCCCGATCATGCTCAACTCCCGGGAACAGAGAGCTGAGCACTGCAGGGGTTTACTTGGCCAGCTGGGGAACTGCCCGTCTTGACCCAACCCAAGAAGGGGAGCCGATTAGTACACCCGGGCCAAAGTGTACTCCCTGTCTAGGAGAGGTCCGAGCCAAAGTGATGTGTTGAGAGCGCTGGCCCTCTCAATCACCAGGATCTCATTCCCCTCCGACACAGGTCGCACCGCACGGCAAACGCGGCAGATCTTAAGGAGACCACAGAGAGAAAAGGAGTGTGGAAAAGAAGACTTGAAGGGGAGACGAAGATAGAAAAGGGCCAAATAAGGGAGGCAGAAAACAAGAAAAAGGAGAAAGGCGGGTTACTCTTAGTCAGGATCCTCACCCTTAGCCTATCTGACATGGGAAGCCCTACCAGGGGCATCAACTCCTTACCACGTTACGCTTAGGCCAAACAGCATCTGCACCTCTCAGGCCCAGAAGCAGGTGTGAAAAAACCAGCCTATCTCAAAGTATTGATGCCCCCGCCAGCAAAGCCTAAGGGATCACTGGACCGCGCAAGCCCTCCGACCACGACAAGGTCGCAACCCCCCGGAGGGGAGAGAGAGAGAGAGAGAGAAAGAAAAATAAAACATTTATTTACATGATTACATGATGTGTATTGGCCCTTTCTGATATCTATTTGCATGTTCTGTATTTGCCCCTTCTGACATTTATTGACATGTGTACTGGCCCCTTCTGACATTTATTTACATTATGTGTATTGGCTCCCTTCTGAGATTCACTTATATGATGTGTATTGGCCCTTTCTGACACCTATTTCTATGTACAAATCAACCAGCCTTGCCCAAGTTATCAGATGTGCTGTGGTGGGCAAGATTTACACCTTCAGGGCATTCCCTTTAGGTCTTTCTCTATGACTGGGAATTGTTTATGAGAGTCATGAACTGTGTAGCTGCAAAGTTGTGATAGACAGTTCAGACTGACGACTGGGCTGATAAGCCATTTCACACACACAAATCCCTGTTACTACAAGTACTGGTACCCTTCACTGGCAAAGGAGGAACATCAGTGGTGAAGTTTAGCTTCAGGATCGTGGCTTTCAAGCACTTAGATAACCTATTCTAAAATACTCATATCCATATCAACGAATTTTAAAAATCTAGACCAGACATTCTCATCTCTGAGCTACTAGGTGAACGGGAAAAATCAGGCAGCTCTTACTGTCAGGATTTTAATCTATCTCAGCATTCACTTTTGCACAATCCAAAGTTTGATATGTCTCCTACAGATCCAACCACAAAAAGGCCACTCCCTAATCTCCTATCTTTGTGACTCCTGACTGATCTCTTTGTGTGAGATTCAATCTGCACCTGGCCTCATGGCCACAACATCAAAGCTACTCCAACTAAGTCATTTTCACCTCTACTCTGTACAGTGGGCGATGAGTAACCTATGTTTCCAGTGCTCAGCAGACTGGAATGATCATATTCACGTGACTCCTATCATCCTTAGTTCCTTCTCAGTGTAGCTGAACAGAAAATAACTTCTTTTTAATAACGTGTCCCTCTTCTCATCCTCAGTCATCTATCACCATTGATACTGATGCAAACATTGCAAGATGCCTTGTGACAGATCAGTAAGTTTCACACTTTCACCCATCTTTCTTCTCAAGATTCTGGCAAACGGTCCTGTCAGGTCAGTATCAGAGAAAGAGATGTTCCTCTTCAAACAAGTTTTTCACACTATTGGCATGACTGTGTATTATCATATCCTGCTATCTCCCTAAAGACTTGAGAAAGGAATGAAAACTGATTTGTATTTGCTCCTTGAGTGGATATGGCATGTCATCAAGGGGCAACCAAGCCTAATGTATTACTCCTTGAAAGGTCTGCCATCTATTATTTTCAACAGCCTTGAGAGAGAGATTATGCTGCTTATGGCCCACCTGACTTCAAAAGGCCACATCAGGGTTGTCACCTTGTTAAAGTCAATTCTCAATATAGATAAAGAACTTTTTTTTTAAAAAGCAAACACAACTCATTATAACAGATTTTGGAGTCAACTCTGTAAATAAATTAAAACAAAAAGACACAAACATTCACAACCTATGAAAACAAAGTTTCTAAAAACACACTTGAATTTTGTTAAAATCCTTCTTCCATAACATCTTATATCAGATTAAAAATGTGATCTCTTTCAGAAATCAAACATCACATCAGATGGGACATCTCTGAACAAGGTCTTCATGGAGTCTACTGTAAAGTGTTTATGTCTGACATTATGCATGTCGCAACACTTTACAAGAACACGCTTTACAGAGAATAGTACATCACATGGAATGCACAAAGGAGCTTCTCCACCTCTTAAAAGATATCAGCATGTGTAAAAGGAGAGTCCTGTGTGCAAGCAACACACAACTGTTTTTTCTTTACGGCCACCAATGACACAAAGTAAAAAAAACTCTTTCAGATTTGGACAAACCTGGAAGAGCTTGCCATCCGTCTGTGAATTCCATTACTCTTGCAAAAGGTCTTTGACTTAAGCCAGAGCTCTGGGTTTCAGATTCATGTGAAGTATAGACAATCTGCTCAACTCCTTATTTTTGGTATTCTTGGCCAGTTGATCAACCACTTCATTGTTTTGAATGCTGACATTATCAGGAACCCTTGAAAAAAAAAAAGTTGAAATCATCAGATTTCAGAAAGGTGTACAGTTCAAACAAATTCAGCAGTCATGGGTACTTGAGATTAGGGGTGGCAGTGGCTTCCAAAGCAGAAATGGAGTCCAAGAGAATGAGGGAGTCTTCAGTTTTCATTAAGAGACCATTTGAAGATCGAGGGCCAACACTGTCAGCTCAGCAGTGTAATAGAGCTGTCTGTGGGAATGTGCTTATAACATCTCTGCAAAGGAGTTGTAGCACAATACACAGCAGAAGCAATTTCCTCTTTAGACTTGAATCAGCAAGTATTCTTTGAAAAGATGGAAATTTGAAACAAAGTTTGGCAAAAAAATACCAAGCATGTCAAAGAGCTGGTGAAATCATTGTGACATGAGGCCAGATCAAAGTGGATCTCCAGGGTGAGTCACAAGGAAATCTGGATGAATAACACATGACTTCAAAGTCCATGTTCAAATGGGAAAGAATGCAAATTCCAAAGGGTAGAATGGAACTGTGAGTGTCTTCAAATTTCTTGAGGAACTTCAGACTACAAACACAGTCATGAGCATGGTTTGGGGCTTCTAAGAGGTGGTTCAAACAATAGTTCAAAGAAAGTTTCAGCCAACAATTGGAGAAGGATAGTTCCCCACCTTTGATTATAGACTGTATACTGGGATGGTGTGCAATGCACCCAGACAGAGTGGAAGCCCTTGATTGTGGATGGGATCCAGAGTTTTTAAGTAAGAAGGTCTGGCAAAACTGTAAGCAACACAGCTGCAATCCAGTTTGAAGCAGATCAGAGCCCTGTAAAAATGGAGAAGAGTTTTTTTTTTAATCAGTGTCCTAATGTGTATACACCACAACTCCTAGAATATTAATTGCTTTCTGACAAGTAGTTTTCAAATGTTGGATGTGACTTTTTAAAGTTCACCTTTTGATCAAAGATAACTCCCAGAAATCTGGCTTCCTTCTCAGCTGGAATGGTGTATTTAACCAGCCCAATGTCCGGGGCACCGAAGTACTGTCGAAAATTGTGAAAACGGATACACTGAGTTCAGATGCTTGAAAAAGTAAACCCATTTTTCTTGTCCCACTTTTGGATCTTATTCACACAAATCTGGAATCAATGTTGCATGCCAGCATACACAGCTCTCGCCAGCCTGGTTCTTGAAGACATGCCAGGTACCATAGAAAGAGAGGTAGGCAACTGTTTGTTAAAAGCTTCACTGGGCCTTTCGTAAACTTATAGAACTGTTTCAACAGGTCTTTGGGAAGTTTACTTCCGATCATGAAATTTGCAGCATGTAGTGTGTTGACTGTCTTGCTGAATGGTGCAAAATACTAACCCCCCACCCCCCAAAAAAACAACAACAACAAAAACAAACAAAAACAAACAAAAAAATCATTGTTTCTCACTTAAAGGTACTGGTGAAGTATTGAGATGAATTATCCCTTCAAAATGTGTCATTTTTGTGCGTGATTTGTTAGCAATTATAGCTAAGATTATGACCAGAAGTGAAGCAGACTGCAGTGATGATAAAAAAACAAAAAACAAATAAACACACAAATGCAGTGCAAAGCAACATTTTTTGTAGCACACAATGCAAAAAGACAAGTGCATTTCTTAAGATGTCAATGAGATCAATAAGTAAGTTCAGTGAAAACAAAACTCACACATTCAGTGTGAGCATTTTTCCTCTCATCGTTGACCATGCTATGGCTGTTGTAGCAGACAGTACAATATCAAACGGCATTCTGATTAGCCAGAATAACGAGCCTATTTCAATTAGCTAGTAATAGTAATTCTAAGACTGACTGAGGCTTCTTTAGCATACAATGCATTGTCTGTAACAGTGCAAACGTCTGTTCATCTTTTTTTCTATTGTTGGGTATTTCATAAAAGAAAAGTTCTTTGTCTGTTGCCTTATAAGTGGTGCGGTCAAGAATGATATGGCAAGACTCTCCAGTAAGCAAAAGCAATTTCTTATTTCACTGGTAAAATGTCTATGTTTTGGAGCTGAAAGCAAACTTTCCAAATGCACACAAGCCTATAGCTGTCCTGAACAAATTGGATGTGCACTGGAACCTACATGTCCCTTCTTCTACAGTACCTGGAGAAGCACAGGCCAGGTAGGAAAAAGGCAATCAGTAGTCAGATAGGTATTCTGTACATATCATTTTAGCAGAAAAATCACTTTCAGTATTGAATCCTGTGCTGGCAGTTATCAGGGTGAAGTTATTCACACACATCGTGTACAGTTCTGCTTCTCAAACAAGTATGCTATTACCATTCATTCCAAGAGAACAGGATCTGTCAAAGTTCATCATTCAAATGTCCAGTGAAAATTGCAGCACATTCCTGTGTTGCAGACTGAATTGGGCTTTGTGCTAGCAGACATTCAGGGTTAACCTTCTGAAACACACTAGATATTTTTGTATAACAGAGGAGGCTGAGATGGTAATGACAACAATGATGGGAATAATGATGATGATGAAAAACAAAAAAAGAGAAGAGAATAAAAACAATAAGGACAACAATGATGATGATAATGGAGAAAGAAAGTGAAGGGCGATGGTATAAAATGATGACATGGCTTCACCTTCACAAGATCAAGTATTTTTAGTCTATAAAAGGACATGAGCAGCACTGCATCAAACACCTTTGTCTCTCATCATCTTCAACATTATATGAGCACACGTATCAATCCCCAGCATATTTACAACTTTTTCTCTCGTCAAACACACACACACACACACACACACACACACACACACACACACACACACACTCACACACACACACCACACACACACACACACACACACACACACACTCACACAGCATAGGTGCATATTATATTATTATATATTATTATATTGGGTATTCATATAGCACCTACCCTCGGTCACAGACCAAGCTCTAAGCGCTTTACAATAAACACACTACCTCACTCACTCACTCAACGGGCTGCCTACCCAAGTAGAGCCGGCCGAAGACCAGCCTACTGGCGCTCATTCAATCGTTTCCTGAACTATTCAAATATCAGTCACTCATTTTCATTTATCTCATTTATTCCTCCAGTTTCTAATATAGGATGCATACGATGTTTTATACGTGTCCTCCATCTCCACCGGCACACGACAACAGTAAGTGACAATTTTTGTGGCTTGGTAAGAAATACCAGGCGGGCTATCCTTACTTTACATCAATTTTGCCAGGGCAGCGGGGAATCCCCCTGCTCTTTTCGATTTCAACTGCCGTGGGTTCTTTAACATGTGCAGGGGGCCAGGAAGGCACACAGGTCCGACTCGCTTATAGTCCCCATCGGATGGACTTGACGTTCAGTTCGATTCGCAATTCAAACTGGGAAAGAAAGTGCGAGAAAGGCAGGGCTCAAACCCACGCACTTCTCACACGTTGGAGTGGCAGGCGAACGTCTTAACCACTCTGCCACCTTCCTTCCTAATATGAGGTCCAAAAGCTCCTCATAAAGACTTTTGCTGACTTTCAGCATCACACCAACCAAATACATTGTACAAACAATGCCTACTGTTTATGCAGTGTACATACCAATAAAAATGAACACTGACATCACACACACTGGCTCTGATTCCTGTTCTGTACTGTTTCCAGTTCATGCATACATTATCGCTCATCTGCATACACTGTACAATGTCAGAGACAAACATAGCTGCAAGTGAAATCAGAGAGCTGGAATTTGAGTGTGAGGTGGAGCATGGCCAAGATAAGAACACTCATGAATGGAAGTGGCAAGAAATGCAGTTAGCCTAATAAACTCATTCCAATGAGAGTCAACTCAGATCATTTGTGTGTGTGTGTGTGTGTGTGTGTGTGTGTGTGTGTGTGTGTGTGTGTGTGCTTGAATGTGTGTACACGTGTATGCCTGTGTGTGTGTGTGTGTGTGTGTGTGACTCTGTGTGTGTGTGTGTGTGGTGTGTGTGTGGTGGTGTGTGTGTGTGTGTGTGTGTGGTGTGTGTACATGTGTGTGTGTGTGTGTGTGTGTGTGTGTGTGTGTGTGTGTGTGTGTGTGTGTGTGTGTGTGTGTGTAGTGTAGTGTAGTGTAGTGTAGTATAGTGTGTGTGTGTGTGTGTGTGTGTGTGTGTGTGTGTGTGTGTGTGTGTGTGGTGTGTGTGTGTACATGATGTGTGTTGTGTGTGTGTTAGTGTAGTGTAGTGTAGTATTTGTGTGTGTGTGTGTGTGTGTGTGTGTGTGTGTGTGTGTGTGTGTGTGTGTGTGTGTGCATGCATTCGTGATCAGTGCTTTTTTTTTTTTTTTTACAAAAATGCATTGCAATACTGCTGCAATTGATTGATTGAGAATAATCTCAATGAACTGATTTATCCATATCAATTTCATAAATCTGGAAACAGGCCAGTTTTTCAGTTCCAGAAGTCATCAGTACTTGCATTTATATTAGGCAAAC
>CM031614.1:30045174-30155174 GCA_018398815.1 Conus ventricosus | reverse complement strand
AAAGGCATCAGCCATGATGCAGTCCAGGAATATGTTGAAAAGTATTGCAGATAGAAGGCAGCCCTGACAAACTCCCACTGAAACATGAAATTACTCTCTAGTAGCACCCTATATCTGACTGCACCAGTCGCTTTGGAGTACAGGTGATGGACACTGGTGATTAGCTTTTTGTTAGATGTATTCATTGTGGCCCATAGCACCTCCTACCAGATTCTGTCAAATGCCCTCTTGAAGTCTATGGTGATTTGGAAGAACTCTCTTAGATGTTGGAGATGATTTTCTCAACTGGTCACAGATTAAATAAATATGTTTGATGGTACTTCAATCTGAGCAATCCAGCCTGTTTTTTTTGTGTGGCAATAATGGTATCTGCCTGCTGCTGTTATCTACTCAATATAGCATTTTTCGTTGTTGCTGGCATTGCTGATCAAACTGATAGTGCAGTAGTTCTGTCAGTGCTGGAGATTTCCTTTTTAGGGATGGGTGATGATTAGTGATAGAGTTTATGGTGGGGTTACCTCCCAGTATGCCAATTTTGCTGCAGATGGCTGTGAGGATATTAATTACTGCCATGTTTCAAGAGCTTGGTAGCTATGCCTTCCATCATTACTGTACTATTGACCAAGATCACAGATGTTGCTAATTTGATAAACATGTCACCAGGGACAATTTTCCATGTACAAGCAAAGCAGACAAAGTTCTCAATTCTGTTCTCATCTGAGTCCATATGGATAGCATAAATGTATCCAAATGTGAAGCGGGGAAAATAATGTAGCCTTACGTGCATGTTGACATATTCAGTGTGTGTAAGATGAGGAAGCCACGATACACGATACACTATATCTTATTTGTCCTCATAGAATACAAGGAAAATTTGTTTGTGGTGCTATCATCACAATTCACATATTACACAAATTATAAACATATATATCATAAACGATATTCCACTCTTTCCACTGTGCTTGGTCATTCCTTGTCAATTCATTTATCCATCTTGTATCAGTCTGTACATATAAGTAGGAACAAATTTGAGATAAAAGTACTCCATGTATAGCTGTTCAGTCTCACCACCATCCTAAAAAAAATACCCAACACATCTGCATAGCTTTTCATCATGTTTTGAACATAGCTGGGCATAAAGAAAGAATGCATCCCCCTAAATTAATTTTCTTGTCTTGAACTAGTCTGTCTTCCCCACTCCATAGAAAGGAAGGAAAAAAAGAAAGGAAGAAAGGAAGTAAGAAAAGAAAGAAATAATAAATGAAATCCAAAGAATAAAAAGAAAAAGAAAACAAGAAAACACACACACACACACACACACACACACACACACACACACACACACACACACACACACACACTTGCACATACACACCAAAGAAATTACAAGCTTTTAAGTAAAAGATGTTTAAATTCTTTACACTGAGTTCCACTGTAATCTTTTTAACCAGATCTTCACAACCTGTTAGTCTGTGAACATGAGTACTAATAATGTCTATTTGGTCCATATGAATATCAGCTTATCCAAAAGTGAACAGGAGAAAATGACGACTGAAACAAACATCAATTTATCTTATGACACTTATCCGGCATAAATTTAGTCATAAAAAGGACTTAGGTCAAGAAATGAAAAAAGATGTTGACTTAACCTAATGTCCGTTTATCCTTCTTGAGTGTGTCAGAACACTAGCGACTCAGTACAACCAAAACTTAAAATGACTTACTTTAACTGCATTTCATTTTTTTCTCTTTCATGTAGGCAATTAACTTCTTTGTAAAGCTGTTTTGACTACCTGACTGTAATACTTTGATTTACCTTAGAATTAAACTAACCACCCTCTGTTTTCATGGATGCATATAATAATACATAATTGCTCTTGTTCTTTGAGCATCATTACATTTATCATAACCTTCAATTCAAAAGTTAACATAGCATGTAATGAGAATTTCTTGAATCTGAAGATTACAACAATACAATTCATACTTTGTATATGTGGAATCAATAAAGTGAACCATGATGGTATACACATCTTTTCGACATAGTGTCCTAGGAGCATCAGCATCTTTGCTACAAGTCGTGTTGTCTTCCTGTAACTGCCTCATTACAGATAATATTTTCAGTATTCACCTTCATGGACATGTTGAATCCCAGTTCAGGGACATCTAGTGATACTCACTCTGACATCAAATACAGTCTCCTTTAAAACTGAAAGCAAAGCCTGGATTGTGGCTTCCAACCAGTTCTGTTCATCTGGTTAAGCTTATAGATGAAAATCTATACCCATACATTCCTTCATCACCACAAATATTAATACACAAACTAAAGACTAATCTGACAAAATGAAACATTGTTACAACAACAACAACAACAAACAAGAACAAAAACAGCAAACAGACAAATGGAAAAAAAAATACAAATGCATAAATGAAAATGTCTGTCACACAATGATCTCTGCATCCATACTCATATGCAAAGCCTATCATGCGCCCCACATGCAACCCACGTCTGACTCTTTTCTTTATTTTTTTCATAGTAAACACCAATTGAAATACCATTTCAAATTCTTCCCTGGTGTCACAGGCAGGGAACAGAAAAAAGAAAGAAGCAAATCCTAAAATATCTTTGAAAACAAAGTTAGATCAGAGTTGATATTTCTTCTCCTTTGGCCTGCCATGCAGTGGAGATCTGAAATGCAAAAAGTACAAGTGGCCAGTCCTATGTTAGAAATTTATATAGGTAGGAAGGGGAGGGGGGGGGGGGGGTAGATCTGGTGATTTCCAATTGAGTTCTTCAGTGAACACAAACCTCCTCACCCTAGTTCTAAGAACAGACTTGCCCAAACCCATTCTAGCTGATTCTAAACAGGAAGTTGGCACACAAGGGTAGTTTTGTACCTTGGAGACAAGGAGATAGCTTCATGTGTCTTGCAAAATTGCCTGTTTGGACTATGTTTGGTTGGGTGAAAAAAATGGAATGGATATCTTCCTTTTGACGATGGAAATGTTCATCATAGTGAAATTGATACACAGGATACCTTGACCTGCCACTGCCACTACTACTGCCACTGCAGCCCTGCTGCCCAATGTTAGGGAGATCAGAGTCGTGGACTCTGGACTTACGAGTAGAGGGGAGATACCGGGTGAGAGGGGGGGGGGGGGGGGGGATTCTTTTATTATATTATTATCATTATTTTTGTCACTATTATCATTATCATGAATACTTATATTGTGCCTATCCTCAGCTAGAGACCAAGTTCTAAGCGCTTTACAATTCACACTCGTTTACACAACGGGCTGCCTACCTGGGTAGTGCAGACTGAAGAGCTGCCAGCTGGCGCTTCATTCAGTCATTTCCCGTGTCATCCAGTCAATACTGTTCACTCAATTTCCTTACTTTCTTCATTCTTTCCATTTCTCATGCATGGTGCATGCTATGTGTAACATGTCATCCATACCAACAGCCAAACTGGCCTTCTCTTCTGAAAGTTGGTGACGGGATTTTATGCGTATGCAAGATGTTATGCGTGCATTCACACACGGAGCCTTGGTTTATAGTCTCATTCGAAGGACTACATAGCATCTACTGAGGACCTGGCTCTACAGAAAGTTAAGTGCCTTTAATTATTTTTGGTAACTTCCATTTCGGACAAGGAAACAGTGGAATGACAAACTTAGCTGAACTGAAAAGCCTAACAAGTTCCGAGCTTGCTTGGGAATAACTGTTTTTACAAGGAGGAGAAAGAAAAAACTTTTAAAAAAGACGACTGAGGGAGAGGAAGGGGGAGAGAGGAGAGAGAGAGAGAGAGAGAGAGAGAGAGAGAGAGAGGAGAGAGAGAGGAGAGAGAGAGAGAGAAAGAGAGAGAGAGAGAGAGAGAGAGAGAGAGAGAGAGAGAGAGAGAGAGAGAGAGAGCGTGTTGATGACATTTATTTTGTGAATGTGTTTGTGTAATGTAGAGGTTGATAATAATAATAATAATATAATAATGTATAATACTTATATAGCGCATTTCTTGTTGTACAACTCAATGCGCTTACATCCACCATTTGCACTTATTCATACAATATTCATGCACACAGCAAAAAGAAAATACACAATGGCAGACGCACCTACATGCATAAACTGCCTCACCGAACTAGTTGTGGAGAAATTTAGGAGAGATCTAGTCATCTACAGAAGAGAATAGGCCTTTTTGAAGAGGTAAGTTTTGAGCTGAGATTTAAAAGACGAAAGAGTAGGCTGATTACGAAGGTCTTCAGGGAGGGAGTTCCAAATAGAAGGTGCTCTAAAACTGAAGGCTCTTTCGCCAACAGATTTCAGAGAACGCTTAGGGATTTTCAAAAGTTTTTGTGAAGAAGAGCGAAGGGTACGAGAGCTTTGGTAGGTGCAGAGAGAAGAAACTGAGACCTAAAATAGTATTACATTGTTTTGTTGTAGTTGTTGTTAAAAATCATTAGTTAAATAAATGGGTGCATCCTTTACTTTGTCTTGCTCGCCCTCTTGCTGCGAGAGGTGGTGGTACGTTAGCATGTGTAAAAGTATGCTTGGGAACACTTGTGTAGAAGTACACAACGCAAATTAAGAGTATGATTTGGGAAGCAAATGTTCCCCACTCTGTGCCAATAAGAGGCACCTCATGGCGAATGCCCATATTGTCCGTAGGTTAATCTGACCCTAAACCAACATAACCTAGCTTACATGACACCTGGAAAAAGAAAAGAGAATTATTTTTCCTTTCTTTTGTGCCTTATCAATTGGCGCACCAGGATTTCAATCTCTCTTCTTCTTTTTTTCTTGTCTAATACACACAATCCACCTCACAATATAACAAAGTCATATTAAAACATTTCATAACAAGTTCACATCAACATTATTTCTACTTTTCTTTTTTTTTTCTCCTGGATCACTAGTTGCTGACCTCCCCACCCCCCACCCCCCTTCCACACACACACACACACACACACACACACACACACACACACACACACACACACACACAAATTACACTTGGTACATAGACCTTAACTCTCAATTAAAGTATTCTTATTTTTATCAGTGGACACCACAGCAAGGACAGAGAAAGGCCTGCCAAGATACCAAAAAGCGGGCATCAAAGGCCGAAGAGGGGCTGCCTGGGTATGAAAAACTGGGTGTCAAATACTGGGTGCTTGTTCTAAAAGACAAGACACCTAGATTAGTAAAATAAATACAGATTTACTTTATAGTCGATCACAGGAGCCACATCTTATCTATTGAGTGCATGAACAGGGTAGAATTTGGATATGATTCACAAACAATAAATAGATAACCATTTTAAAATTGCCAAAAAAAGCTTGTATTGAAAGTTATCAAACATGTTCATACACCTCATACTCACCATAGAATCAACAATAACTCTTCTTTTTTTTTTCATTTTCACGTCCTCTTTTCTTTCTTTCCTTCCTGTCTGCTGCCTCTGTCAAAAGTGCCAGGCAATCTCCTTTTTCCCCAAGAGCACAAAATCACTGGCCAACCAGTCAGAAACAAGCACCCAGAACAGATGTACTTTCAATTAAAAATTTTTTTTTTCTCTTCGTCACGGGGCACATGACGAATTTCCAACCAAAACCACTTTTTTTTTTCTCTCTTTTTTTTTTTACACGGGGCACACAACAGTTTTGAAATGCACAAATCCAGAAAAGATCGCTCTTTCACTTGGCTGGTATATGATGAACGTTATATCAGAATACATGATCAAAAAAATCTATTTTAAAAGAGGTGGTGATGCATGATTTCCTGATACTGACCAATATTATTAATGGTAATATTTTCACTTAAAAAGACCTTTTCTAAAAAAAAAAAAAGGATTGAAATTATACTGATTATAACTCAATTCCAGAGCTGTTTCAAAAGAAGAAAGAAAGAAATGCTACACAGATTTGTTTTTATACCATGCTTCCCATATCTGATACACACACACACACACACACACACACACACACACACACACACACACACACAAGCCATAGTGTTACCTCTCATGAGGTTCACAAGGCCTACCAATTAAAAACAAGACAAAAAAAAGACTATTGTTTCAAAGCCTGAAATTGATTTTGAAAGATTATTAATGTAATGAAAATGATGAGAAACAGCATGCAGAAAGCACAGTATAGTACACATGTATACTGATTCTTGTCATAAGCTAACTAAAACAGATACAATTGCAATAAATGACAGTGCAACCAAATCACAGTCATTTACACATGCATGACACGTTTCTGGCATGTCCCTGCCTTCTGTTTTGTGAACTACTGTCTCTGTTTGTTCCTACTTCTTCAAATTTGTATTTTCCAGATAGTGTCACAACAAATCTCAAGGACTTATGAAGCACATCCACAGGAAGTCTGGTTCTCATGGACTTTCAATAACTTAAAATGGAATGGGGGAAGAAGGGCAAGAGGCAATGGGGAAGGGGGGGGGGGGGGGGAGGACAGGAGAATTCCAAGGCCTATGTTTCGCTATCACAACATGCAAGCTCAGACGAACTGTCGGTTCTGTTTATTTATGTTCCTGGGAGCACCGTTAACCACGACCTTGAACTTTCTAAAATACCTCATAGCTTTTCGTCTTAAGTTGCAAACCAAATAAAATAACAAGTTGCTTCATAATAAGTATGATCCTAAACAACTCCCTTTCTTTTCTTTTTTTCTTTTCTTTTAATAGTTACTTTTTTTAAAGCTTAACATTTAAAGTCACAGAAATATAAATATGACTGATCAGTCACAGCAAAGTTCTTAATAGAGTTTGAGCAGCCTTGTAAGCAAACTGAGCTGATGAATATAGTCTTCACTTTTCTCTTTTTTTTTTATAAAGTCTTTTTTTTTTCATAAAGTCTTCATTTCCTCTCTTTTCTTCATTTCCTCTTTTCCTTTTTTTTTAAACGATTAAATGTCAGAATGAAGAAAATGTTAAACTGTTTTCCTACACTGTTATTAGTGTTATGTGAAACGGAAAATGAAATTATAATTGTGATTAACTGTGATTAGTCTAAGTGTAACACAGTGATTTCTGGCAGTGTAACCACTGGAACCCCTGGTGTTGTACATATGAGTGACACTTTGAAAAGTCTTTGATGGTGGTGGTGAAGCTGAAGTCATGACCTCTTTGGGAAGACAGGGGGAGGTATCACACACGGTGAATCCGTGTCAGCTGGGTCTGCTACTGCTGATGGGCTCTTCAGCCTCAGGAAGACAACCGTCTTGATGCAGCAGTGACGGAGGTACTTGCTATAGATGTTTCCGATTTCTACAAACAACACCAGCAGGTGAGTTGATGAGGTAAGTGTGATTATCTGGATCAGCTGCAACGACTGTACCGGAATCATCCCAAGTTTCTGTGTGTCAGTCTTCATTAAGACATAATCTCCAACATTCAGCTTTGACAAAAACTGTGCTCCATGCTTTCTGTCATAGTTTTGCTTGTATTGCTTCTTGTACTCTTGGTCAGCTAGGCGGATTTCAGCATCCTTGGTTCCCTGAGGCTTTAGTTGTTCTGGCAGCCTGGGTAGTTTGGTCTGAAGTTGTCGTCCCATGAGAGTGACTGCTGGACACACACCTGTACTGGAGTGTGTTGTTGATCTGTAATTCAGCAAACCCAACTCAAGTGACTACTGCTGGAGTAGTTTCCTGGCTCTCACACTCTCGGCTTCTCCATTTGCTTGAGGATATCTTGGACTGCTTGTCTGATGCTGAATGTCATGTTTCATTGAAAACTGCCTGAACTCACTGCACTGAAACTGAGGTCCATTGTCAGTAACTATACAATCAGGAATGCCATGGGTGGCAAACAGCTGCATAAACTTCTTTATGAGGATGCTTGCAGTTGTTGAATGCAGTGGTAGCACCTCGAGCCACCGTGAGTAGTAGTCCACAACTACTAGATGATCTCTGCCTTTGAAGGAACACAGGTCAGCCCCCAAGCATTGCCAGGGTTGTTCTGGTAAGGGTGTAGGGAGGAGTGGTTCCTTATGCTGTGTGGTCTGTTGGACCTGCACACCTGACATGAGCTGTCTTCATCTTCCTTTGAGTGAGGCACTGGATTTCTGGACAGGGCATTGGCTATCACTATCTCCTTTCCAGGGACATGAACAACTTCGGCTCTGAATCGCATGAATCTCATAAGTAATCTCTGACATCGCACTGGTGCTTTGTCGAGGTCCTTGCTCTTTATCAGAGGTACGAAAGGCTTGTGATCAGTCTGTAGTTCAAATGAATTCAGTCCAACCAAATACTTTGAAAATTTTTCACAGGTCCATGTGGCAGCCAAACACTTTTTCTCAATTTGAGTATATCTCTGCTCTGCACCAGTTAAAGTTCTTGAAGCATATGCAATTGGAATAAGAGTGTTTCCTTCCCATTGCATAAGAGCTCCACCAAGTCCATAGCTACTGCTATCAGCACTCACGACGGTTCTTCTCTCTAGACTGTAGAATCCAAGTGCTGGCATAGAAGACAATTTCTTCTTTACAGTTTCAAAAGCATTCTGTTGCGCTGGCCCCCAACTCCAAACTGTGTTTTTCTTAAGTAAATCCATGATAGGCTTCATTTCTGTAGCCATATCCGGTACAAACCTGCTCAGGTAGTTAAACATACCACATTATGGTTTTCAGCTCTGTCATGGTTTTTGGCGCTGGCATCTCTGTCACAGCTTTCACTTTCTCAGGTGAAGCTTGGATGCCCTGTGAACTAATGATATGTCCAAAGAGCTTCACTTCAGTTTGTTTGAAATGACACTTCTGTCTGTTTAGTTTCAATCCTCTTTCTTCAATCCTTTGAAGAACTGCGTTCAGTTGCTTATCATGTTCTTCTTCTGTTCGACCATATGTGACTGTGTCATCCATTATTGCTTCACATCCATCTAGGCCCTCCAAAGTCTCTTCAACTGGAAACATCCAGGTCCAAGCGAAATTCCCATAGGCACTCTGTTGTATGCATAGGGAGTGATGAGCGTTGTTAACAGTGAACTTTCTTCTGAAAGTAGTGTTTGATGAAAACCACTGGAGGCATCAATGACGCTGAAGTATTTGCTACCAATGAGCTGTGGTGCAATGTCATCCAGGTCAGGTAACATGCAATGTGGTCTTCGGACACCTGCATTTAGTTTCTTGAAGTCTACGCATGTACATATGCTGCCACTGGGTTTCACAACTGGCACCATTGGTGCACGTGAGTCAGTTGCTTCAGTGACCTTTCTGATGACCCCTGCCTTTCCCACCCGTTCAAGCTCTGTTTTCACCTTTGTCTTCAGCGGGAACGGTACACGGCGCACTGTACTAACACAGTACAGTGTCACAACTGGTTTCATGGTAATGGTGACTGGCTCAGTTTGTAGAAGTCCTGTTGAACCAAACACGTTGTGGTGAACTTCTTCAATTCGAGTGACTAGGCCCATTTTTTCAGCTGCGTTTCTACTGAGGAAGTTGCTGCCTGTTCTATTTCTCACCATGACCACTCGAAACTTGAATGTTTTCTTTTTGCATAGTCTTGGCACAGAACTCTCCTCTTGTGGTAAGCCTACCTCCAGAGAAGTAAGTATCAGACGATTTTAGCTTGATTAATTTGGCTTCTTCTTGAAATATTCATATTGTCTTCTCACTGATGATTGACACATCTGCACCAGTATCAATCTTGAATTTCACATCAATTCCTTTTATCTTTAGTGTCATCAGCCATGCTTTAGAGTTAATGGTGATGACTTTTGTCTCAATTGCATCTAACTCGAAAACTTCATCTTCTGAATTAGTGTCATTTTTTTCTCGATAAGCCTGACTCAACTTCATGTACGTTGCTATGACAACAGATCCTAAAATGTCCCCATTTTTTGCACAGTTGGCATCGCTGGCCTTTTGCAGGGCAAGGTACTTCTTTTGCATGTCCACGACCGCAACAATCACACTTGTTTCCAATCTGCTGTGTTCGCGACTGTGAGTGTCCATGACCTCTGCCATGGGCATAAGCTCTAACCCAACCTGTACCAGAATGTTTACTCTTGATGTAACAACTCTTTGCATCATCTTTTCATTACTGTGAGTTTTAGTATCCTGCTCCCTCGGCTGTTGTTTAATTTGTTCATGCTGTCTTGTGATCTCAAGAACTTTAGTCAAAGTTAATGCATGCATGAGCTTCAATTTCTCTTTCAGCTTCTTGTCAACAAGACCCACAACAAAACAATCTCTAACTTGGTCTTCTAAGTCTTGGTACTCACAGTACTGCACAAGAGATCTCAGAGATCTGTAGAAGTCTTCTACCATCTTGTTTTGCCCCTGCTTGCACTCCTGGAACTTTGTTCTCTCATGAATGATGTTTCTCTTGACAATGAAATAAGAGTCAAATTTCTGTACAAGAGTTTCAAAGTCTGTGTCAGTTTCTCTCTGTTGATGTGCATTTTCTCCTTCTCCAACAGTTCTCCCACCAAACTGCCAAGTCTGAAAAACCTTTTCAGATTCTGTACTCATTGCGTAGAGTAAGGTATCCCTTTGAATTTCTCCATCTTCTCTCGCTAACTTTGATGCGTTGCAATAGTGACAAAATTCTTGGATCCACATCGGCCACTCTTCTGGCTTGAATGAAAATGATCTAGTCAGTTTCAGTCCTTGCATGGCTTACGATCTATATCTGCAGCCTCTAATTTTCTAACTATGATGAATCTGATCCCATTTCTGACACCATACTATTGGTTCCATTTATATACGTTCCTGGGAGCATCATTAACCACGACCTTGAACTTTCTAAAATACATCATAGCTTTTTGTCTTAAGTTGCAAGCCAAATAAAATAACAAGTTGCTTCATAATAAGTATGATCTTAAACAGCCTACAAGGCTCTTTGAGGACGGTATGAACCCTGTTTAATGTGACTGCCAGAAATCCTGAACTTTCCTCGTTGTTTTAGAACATTCTGAATCAACATCTGTTTGAGAACTCTACTGAAAACCAACAAAAGCCTTCAAAATAGACTACTCAGTATATGATTGGATCCCAAGATCACATGGTTCCACCAACCAGGAAAGGCTGGCAAAGCTAAAAAATTCAGCTATTCAAAATCTAAACTGACAGCTCAACTGTGGCTTGCGGGTGATAATCCATCAAATGGAACAAAAGACTAGCTGCATGACTGGCTCAGACAATTCAAATGGCTGTATTACATGGATGTACAAATTGTTGCGCACAGTGAAAGAGTGGTCAAACTGCATGGTTTCGTCAGAGGTTCCATTAATTTTCATAGCTCCCCTTTCGTTAGTCACCGATCTTCCAATGATTGTTGTATGGCAACTGGAATTTGGTCAAGGAATCAAATATTTCAACACCAACACAGTGACAGAAATGGTTTACATAATGCAAATTCTGATGAATACAGCTTTGATGGTTAAGAGGACATCACAGATTTCAAGTTTACTGTTGATATCTAGATAATGAATGAACCCACACTGATTCACTTGAACTGATAATCTTTACTAACAATGGAACACAAATCTGGATTCAGTGAATAATGTTCAACATAATCTGGAGAGTTTCATCATTAGTTCCTCTCTTATCTATTTCTGTCTAATTCTCTTCTTTGTGTTTCAGCCAGTTAGAGCATGCTCATGCGTGCGTGTGTGTGTGTGTGTGCATGTGTGTGTTCAATACGTTTTCCAATAGCTATAAAGTGTGACCCCTTAAATATTTTTTTAATCCCCAGAAAATTTGGAAAAAGTTTCGCACACCGGTATGACCCACTAATTTCTAGGGAATAATTATCACTGTAAATGAGACAGAGTTTTAGGTGGAAGATAAATCTAGAACACAGAAAAAATCATTCCAGAAAAATAGTCTATAATTGGGAGGGAAGGGAGGGGTAGGGGTGAAGTCTCAGGATGGAAACTCTTTGCTGGGATGTTTAACTGTCATTAAAAGCAGCATGCGGAGAAGAATGGCCAAATAAAAACAGAAAACAGAAAAATATGGAAACTAAAACACACACAGACACATCTCTTACTCTACCTGTTTTGGCCTGTCGCTCACTGCCAGCCAGATCCACCAAGTTGAGCTTCCCAGCACGGATATGTTCCTCTCCTGAGTCATCAAAGGAGCTCATTTCCATGAAGATGGTGAAGATGGAATGGCTGCGGCTGGAATCTGCGTTCATCAGCGTGGCTCCTGTCGCCCGGTTCTTCCAGCCTTTTTCCATGATCAGTGAGCAGTCTCTCACACTGTGCACAGGGTGCATTGACAGCCCTGAACATTCCAAGCACGTAACTGATTCTTCCTCCCAATGATCAATAAACATGAAAATGGTGGAGATAATGCTAAGATGATCCTTCCTGATCTGAAACTACATGATTAGCAGACCCTTTTCCCTTCATCATATATCCTGGCATCAGTCAGGCCCAAAAGATGTGCACTGAACATGAACATGGTGCAACATTCTCAGACATACATCCATTCAGTTGATAATACCCACAAGTCTGGTTTCAGTCCTCTCATGTGAGCTCACAAAAATGATTCTGGGTAGGAACCAGTCATGGCCGAAAACCCTATAAACAAGTTTGTCTCTAGTGGCACTGAACCCACAGTCTCACAACAACAGTCTGCAACTAAACCACAGCAGCAAGTTTTATGTGAAAATGTCTACCAATTGTTTCTTCTTTTTTGTTTGTGAATATTGAGTACAGGATGGCTGACACAAACCTAGATGAACCAACAAAAACTACAATGAGAATCACAATGGGAAAAAAAATCCAAGCACTGACTGTGAGCCTCAAGAGAAGCAGAATCCTCATTTTCATTGCTTCCTATAGTGTTAGATTTGGCACAGTGACAGAAGTCTGGGAGCAGTGGTGTATGAAACTGCTAAATGAATAGCATGAAAACAATACCACTGGGAGGAATAGCAGATGGTCGCAACTATTAAAAAAATCTGCAAAATATTATGCCAACATATCAAGCTCTAAAAAAAAACACACAAAAAAACCAACATACTAATATAAGAACTGAAAAAAATCATACCAAGCAAAGTGAACACTAACAGCACATATAAATGACAATGTACTATATCAACAACAAAACACACTGAGCAGAATAAACACACTGAAGAAACACGAGAAACCATAAACACCCTGAGCAAACACTTGAAAACAATAAACATACTGAGCAAACACATGAGAGCAAATACACTGACGAAATACAGGAGAATAGTAAACCTACAGAGCAAAACAGAAACAATGTAGCAACAAACCTGACAAACAGAGATAAGATTCATACTGAGCGGAAAAACGGAAACAACATACACACTCAGCAGTTACATACCAAAACAACAGAAATACTCACCAGATACGTAAACCCCTTTCTCAGGGTGTTCTTTCAAGTCCAGTTTTGCCTTGGCATCTTTGCCAAGTAGATCATGGATGTCTTCATTGTAGATCTCCAAATAGGAAGCATGGATCAGAAACTGGCAGTTGTCAGTCACGCTCACTGTCTCAAAGATGTGGTCAAAGGCTCTGAATCCATATGACAGACCACATACAGGTGACACTTTCTCTCTCTCAAAAGACCTATCTGGCCTTTCTTTTCAGTTAAAAAAACTGTACACCACAAACAGGAAGACTGATAGAGTGTAAAATAATTCAAATTAACAATAAAAAAGGAGGGGAGAGTGGTGGAGGGAGGAAGATTTGAAAAGGCAGAGAGAGAATGGTGTGTGTGTGTGTGTGTGTGTGTGTGTGTGTGTGTGTGTGTGTGTGTGTGTGTGTGTGTGTGTGTGCACGTCTGTGCATGTGTGTGTGTGTGCGCGTGCATGTGTTTAAGTGCATGTTTGCACATGTGTGTGTGTATATGTGTGTGTGTATGTGTGTGTAGTGTGAGAGAGAGACACAGAGAGAGAGAGAGAGTGTATGTGCATCAGTATGTGTGTGCGTTTGTGTATATGTGTTTCTATGTGTATTTTGTATGTACATGTGCGTGCATGCATGTTTGCACGCCCATGATTGTGAAAATATACCTGGGAATGATGCCTCTCTGTGATGTTGGTTCTGCAATCCCCTGCATGGTAAATGACTTTCCACATCCTGTCTGTCCATAGGCAAATATGGTGCCATTGTAGCCTTCAGTCACTCCCTGTTCAGAGTGATTGGACCAGTCAGCCACTTCATACCATTCAATGTGTGCATCACCAGACTGCTACTTTACCTTGTGCTACTATACTGTTACAATTTTGATTCATTACAGTAAAGTAATTACACAAGTAAATTTTTCAGAAGTGATCATAAAATCTGAAACAAAATAACGTAACAACATGTTTATTGTCTTTTTGTAAGCAAACAAACCAAAGAAGTATTAGGCTGCACATTTCTAAAGCATCTTTAAAGTAAGTATAATGTTAAAATCTGTTATAGTATAAAGAAAAAAACCTTCAAATTCTACACACAATACATGAAAAACCAACATGCAAGATAAAACACTTTAGTGATGATACAAATCAAATTGTTTCAATTTCTCTGGATTTGACACACATAGAAACAAGAATGGGTTATAAGGCAGCATTATGACAATGCAAAAATAATAATTTGAGACTCTTTGACCTGTGAAGATTCCATACAAATAACATGATCAACAGTTTCCACACCTCATAGGCCGAAGGGACAATATGATGGTCTGAGAAAGAAAGTGTTCACATCCACACACACACACACACACACACACACACACACACACACACACACACACACACAAGAATAAGTTTAAATTTGATTAATTCTTTGACCCTAATTAAGGCAAGGAGGATATGAGTTCAATAACGCTTAGCAAACATCAATGTCAAAAAACTGTAGCATTGCAACTAAAAAAGTAAACTAGCAAACCGCAGACAAGAAATTGTCATTTCATTGCAATGAATTAATTTCATAATTCAAGCTGATAACTTTACCAACCGACAAGAAACTGCAAAGATTAAATTTTGATTTGGGTCAATGTAAGGTAATGCTGTTTATGGCCCAGCCGACTGCAAAGGGCCATATCAGGGCTGTCACCACATTGAAGTCTACTCACAAGTTATCAAAAACAAAAAACAAAAAAAAATCACACGTCTCTTTAAAATACATCTTCTCAAAACGCACCAGAAACTGTGTTAAAATCTTTCTTCTGTAAAATCTTAAATTAGATTAAAAATGTTAATCTCTTTAAGAAATTCTAAGATCACATCCGGTGGAACATCTCTGAACAAGGTTTTCATGGAGTCTGCTGTAAAATGTTTATGTCTGACATCATGCAAGTCTCAACACTCTAAAAAAAAAAGTTTCATTGTGAGTGGTACATGACATGGAATGCACCATGGAGCTTCTTCACTCTTTAAAATACACGAATGGGTTAAAAACGAATGGCCAGTGTGCAGCCCGCATAAAACCATTTCTTCTTTGCATGAGAGGAACTCTTTTAGGTTTGGATGGATCTGGAGGAGTTTGTTATCCGTCGGTGCATTCCAGTCCTCAAACCAGAGGTCTCTGTCATAATCATTAACTCTCAGTTTCAAATCTGAGTAGGGGACAGATGTGTCAGATAGTTTCCTTGTGGCATTCTTGGCCAAACGATCAGCCATTTCATTTCCCCCAATGCCCACATGAACGGGAACCCAAGCAAGAACAATGTTGTGACTTTCCGCCTTCAAAGAGGTAAAAAGTTTTTTAAAAAGTTCAGAAGTTCGGATAATGGAAGTTACGGCCAGCTATGGTCTCCAAAGCTGACAGTGAATCAGACAAAATCAGAAAGTGTTTGTTTGCAGATTGAGATTTTATCTTCAGTGCTAGAACCAAAGCTGTAAGTTCAGGAGAGTAAACAGAAGTATCTGACAGAATATGTGACCTTCCACCACAAAACCAGTCTTAACTCAATTTTTGAAAGTTCTGAGATATACATATATTTAAAATCTACAGATTTTTCTGATTAATTTGATATAAAAATGAATGCTATATGGCAAAAAATAAGAAAGTTATGGTCATTTGAAGTGGGTTACTGTGCCAACGGCCATTTTGAGAAAACGGCTTCTAAAGTTTGTGCTATCATCTCCAGCATATTTTCCTTAGCAAGGCATCTTACTTTTTACCATACTTATTTTTAGATGACACACAGAGAAACCGGGAGAGCGTCACACGCGCTTTCAAACGGTATATAACATGATGGGGTTCTGTAAGGGTTGCTTAAGTTTTAGGCGAGTGAAAATGGGTCATTTTGCGTTAAAACAAGTTCATTTTGATTCGAGGTTAGGCTTTTAAATCTCAATCAATTTTAACTAATGTATTGGTTGTTTTGGAGCAAATGGATAGTGCCATGTGAAAGTTTAGGGTGTAAGGAACACATTTCTGCAAAAAGTCAAAATGCCCCAGGTAGACCCTCACCAGCTATTTTCAGCTATAGCCGTGAAGTAGGCCGCGCGAGTTAAGACTGGTTTCGTGGTGGCGGGTCACATATGTTCTAATAATATCTGTGAAGGAGCACTTGGGAAATAGGCTGCACAAGCCACTCCATCTTCAGACTTTGAACCATCAGTAAATATTTTCTGAAAGGATGGGAATTTTGTCCAGAGATCAGCAAACAATTCCTTGTATGCCTGAGAACTGGTGGATTGTGAAAAGAAGCAAGATCAAAATGGATTTCTGGTGTGAAAAAGGTCCATGGAGGCTTATCTGGAAACTTGGAGAAGTCAGATACAACTCCTAGATCAAGACCTGCATTCTGCGCATGAGGCTGCATACAAAGTCCAAACGGAAGAATACAGTTGGGATTTTTTTCAAATGTACTTTGAAACTGAGGATTAAAAACACAGTCATAGTAGGGTTTTCTGGTTCCAAGAACAGTCTGAGATAGTAGTTCAAGGACAGTTTCAGCCTGTGGTTGGATAATGAAGGTTCACCTGCTTCTGCATTCAGGCTGTACAAGTGGGTGGAGCAGAAAGCTCGAAGAGAGAGATGAAGCCCTTGATGATGAATAGGATCCAAGAGTTTCAGATAAGAGGGTCTTGCAGAGCCATATGCAACACAACCGTAGTCCAGTTTAGAATAGACCAAGGCTCTGTAGAGGTGCAGTAAAGTTTTCTTATCAGTGTCAGTGTGTGCTAAGACCTGCAGAATGTTCAAAGCTTTCTGGCAAGAAGTCTGTAAGTGTTTAATGTGACTAAGAAAGTTGAGCTTTTGGTCGGTAACTCCCAGAAATTTGGCCTCTTTACAGCTGAATGGGAGAATTCCCTATTTGGATTTTAGGATCAGCAAAGAACTGTTGAAAATTATGAAAGCAGAAAAAGTAAAGCCAATTTCTTCTAACCACAGATGTATTTTGTCCTCACAAAAATGGAGCTTGTGCTGAACACTTGGGTACAAGCTTCCAGTTGCAAAGAGAGCAAAATCATCTACAAACAATGAGCAGTCGGAACCCTGTTGAACTGAATTAACAATATTGTTGATTTTTATGCTAATGAGGGCAGGAGACAATATGCTGCCATGTGGAACACCCAACTCCTACTCATGAACATCAGAGAGAGAGTGGTGCCAACCCGAGCTTGAAACTGTCATTCTGCCAAAGATGTTTTAATAAAAAGTGGAAGATGACCCCGAAAACCAAGATATGGAGACCATAAAGTATCCCAGATTTCCAGGTGGTATCATAGGCCTTCTCCAAGTCAAAGAAAATAGATACTGTGTGTTGTTCATTTAGAAAGGTGTTTCAAAGAGTAGATTCCAGATGGATCGAATGGTCCACTGTAGTTTGATGTTTGTGGAAACCACACTGTTCTTTTGACAGAAGGCTGTCGGTTTCAAGTTTCCCCATGAGTCTAGCACTGACCATTTTGTGCATCAGTTTGCAGATACAGCTGGTCAAAGCTACTGGATGGTAATTGGATGGATTTGAAAGATCTTTTCCAAGTTTGGGAATAGGTATGATGAGGGCTTTTCGCCAAGAAGGTGGAAAGAACCCAGAAGTCCACACATGGTTGTGCACTTCATTCAGACCTTTTTGCGGAAGATGTTTCAAAAGTTTATAATGGATTTCATCTATACCAGGAGAGGAATCGCTGCAATAAAGTGAGGTGGATTTCATTTCATTTAAAGTGAAAGGAAGATTGTATGCTTCCATGTTATACAAGGCAAAATTGCAGGGTGATTTTTCTTTGAGGGCTTTGTTTTTGACACAACAGGCCGATCTGTTAGAAGAAGAGGAACTCGTTTCAATAGTTGAAGCAAGCAGATTGGCAACAGCTTTTTTCTCTGTTATTAAAAAGTCAGAAAACTTGAGATGGTTCACAGAAGGGTAAGTGTTCCTCCCTTTAATTTTCTTGAAAATTTTCCCTGCTTATTTCTTTGATGTTTTAGACATAAGATCAGAGCAAAATTGCTTCAAAGACAAACGTTAATTAGTTTTATAAATGTGTTTGGATTTTGCTCTCAATTTCTGATGTGCTCGAATGTTGGACACCGGTGGTCTGCCGGAGACCCAACATTGAGCTCTTTTGCAGGCTTTGTTAATTTTCTTACATTCAGAACTGAGCCAAAGAACTTTGGGCATTAGGGGCTTCTTGGAAGAAGTAGGAATGGTTGACTTAGCACAATTCAGTATAAAATCTGAAAGACATCCTGCCAGATCTTCACTTAGCAGAATCTTGTCCTCTTCCAGATCATTAAGAAATTTAGTAGCAAAGAGGTCCCAATCTGCTTTGTTAAAATTGATGTGTTCCGGTAAGGATTCACTTTCTGCATTTGTACACTGAAGCAACACAGGAGAGTGGTCACTACCATGTAGGTCATCATCAACCTCCCAAACAAAATCCAGAAACAACAAAGGATCACAAACAGAAAGATCCAAACAAGATGTGGTGCCATTAGCAGAGTGAAAGTAAGTTGGGGATTTCCCATTTAAGACACACAAATCAAACTCTGAAAACACTTCCTCTAAAAGCAGACCCCTTGGTGAAGATCTCTCACTTCCCATAGAGGAAAATGGCCATTCAGATCGCCCAATAGCAGGAAGCGTCTAAGAAGCTTGCTCCAAAAGTGAAATGAGGTTCTGTTTGGTGACACAGATATTTGGATACTGATACTTATTGTACTTACTGTTTCATGGAGAGTTACCCGAGCTGCCACTGTCTGAAGTGGAGTGTGCAGAGCAACTGGGCTATAGAGAACAGAGTTGTGAATGAGTTAGTAACATGTTCAGCAGGTTGTGCGGGTTGATCCAGGAAGCTGTAACCATAAAGTTATAAAGTTTTATTTGGCCTCTGGAGAGTTTCTTGCAGTGAAACTAGCACAGGCCATGTTTCATGGCACAAAAGCTGAAGTTCCTCGTAATTGGAATACAGTCTCCTGATGTTCCTTTGAAATTTTTTTCCCATTTTGGACAAGGACTCTATTCATCCATATCCACATCCTGAAGTTCCTCGTAATTGGAATACAGTCTCCTGATGTTCCTTTGAAATTTTTTTCCCATTTTGGACAAGGACTCTATTCATCCATATCCACATCCTCTTCATCATACAGAGCTTCAAACACATTCTGCAGTTTGAGTTCTGCTTTTTTCAATCTCTCTGGTAGTAGAGATAATTTCTTCCTCCCCAGAGGGGAAGAACTCAGAGACTTTCATGGCACTGGTGGAGGCTTTCCTTTACACTCCACCAGCGCCACTTTGTTTGGTGCCACTGTCAGGGCACCTCCCTTGGGAGGTAGCCTCTGCTTAGGGGCCATTTTGGGATGAACTCCTTGCTGAGCAGCCCGCACAGCAGCAGGCTTAGTGGATGCACTGGAACTGCATCCTTTGGTGGGTTTAAGGCCCCCACCAATGGCCGTTTTCCCTTGCAATATATCCAAAGCCAGAAGACACTTCAGCAGCTTGAGACCACATGGGTCTGTCTGTATACTGGCTTCCACCAGAGTTGCCTTAAGTGGGGTTTTTTTTTTCCAAAAGTCAAAAAAAAGGAGTGGGGTACCCTTCTGTTCCTGCACCAACTGTTTAGCTTCAAAGAACAAAATTTTTGGGTTTTTTTGTTTTAACACACTGAAATTTGCTTTCTACTCGCCGAACACTGCAGTCTTTTGAAGAAGATGGGTGGTCACCATCACAGTTCACAGATTTTGTGGATTCACATTCGCCCTCATGAACAGCTTTGCTACAGGTGGCACATACCTTCTCTCCTGGGCATTTCTCCTTGACGTGACCAAATCTTTGACACCTAAAGCACCTCAGTGGGGATGGTACATACAGGGCTACTTTCTCTCTCAGGTATCCCGCCTTTATGGACTCTGGAAGAGTCGGTTTTGCAAAGGTGAGGAACAGACTATTGGTTGGTTTTCTCTCTGCACCTTTACGGAAAGTTGCCCTCCTGACATCTACAACTCCCTGATCAGCCTACTCAGCCTTTATCTCTCCCTCATATATCCCAAACAACTCTCAGCATCGAATGACACCCTTTAAAGAGTTCCCAGAGTTTTGTGAAGGGACACTTGGATTGGATAATCCACAAGACTTGTTGACTTTAGTAAGTTGTCTGAGTGGACTTTTCGGTCAACCTACACAGGCAGGGAACCATCCCGCAGCCTCTTGACTGATTTCAGCTCTGTGCCTGCAAGACCTTTCAGCCCCTTTGCACCAGCAAAGAGACTCAGCTACGTTATCAGTTATTCACCATCTGCTGACTGAATCACCAGCCAAGAGGGCTAAATGCCTAATTATCTTCTGGACTTCCATGTCCAAGTCTGAGTCTGTGTCCCTTGAAGGGTCATAACCCAGTTTTCTTCTCTTTCCAGTTTTAGTATTTTTTGTGGCCATGAAGGTTTTTAAAGACTGGCAGAAATAAATGGTCACCCGAGGAGAGCTGCTGTGCTGGGGAAGGGACAATGGATGGCCATGGTATGACATCCGTCCACCTAGTACCGTCCCACATTAACACCAGACAGCGCACCTTTGCGACTGAATTGGGATCAGCCACTCTGCCCATCACCAGGTAGCTGTAGTTTGGGCTTTCCCATTGCTTATAGCAGCAACTTAAGTATTAAGGAAAACAGAATGTGGAAAAAAAGACTTGAAGGGAGGCAAAGAGAGAAAAGATCCATTAAGAATGGCAGAAGATAGAATAGGAAAAAGGTGGGTTACTATTTGTCAGGGCCCTCACCCTTAACCTTTCTGACATGGGAGACCCTACCAGGGCATCAATTCCTACCATGTAGTGCTTAGGCCAGTCAGCAACTTGGCTATACAGGCCTAGAAGCATTAACAAGAACTGCCATCTAGTCCAGTACTGATGCCCTCATCAGCAAAGCCTAGGGGATCACTGGACCACACAAGCCCTCCAACCACGGCAAGGTTGCAATCTCCGTAGGGTTGATCTGGGGTAAACATACTTCTTGAGTATAGATTTCTTTCTAAGATCTGAGAATTTCAGGCATTCCAGGATAAAATGGAACTGATCTCCAAAAGGACTCATATCACAATATTACAAATGTGACATTCACAGGAAGTTCCATTCCGTCTACTTGACTTTGTTTGTGGCAACTACATTGAAAACAAATTAATAGGAAAATGAACATGTCTGATAACTGCATAATATACTGTCCTTGTTTGTAACATTTCTTAAAATGTATATACAAATGACATTCACTGCTTTGCTCTGACTCAGTTTTCCACTCATGTTTACAATTAATCTGAAGAGCTAATGTCACATTTCTACAAAGCACATCTTCAGAAAGAAGTTTTGTGACTCCCAGATCTAGTTGAAACTAGTACTGACTAAAACAATACAGATGATCAATCCATGGTGAATAATATATTTCTTTTCAGATGTAGAGCAGTAAAAACAAAATATAATCTAGAAAGACATTTAGAATTACCTGAGATCAGTGTACACTAAAAGCATGTCATCTAGCTATCAACCAATACAGAAACAGGAAAGAAAACAATTTTCCCATGTAACATAGCAGTCATGTGCTCCCTGTGCAATTTAAACATAAATTTCAACTTTTGTAACCGAGATTTCAGAACCAAAGAGTAAAACATGAAGTACTGTTGTTTCATACAATTATAAAACATTTCCAACCATTAGATCTTGATACCTGGCAGGTTGAATCAAAGCAAACATTGACTTTTGTGCTTGCCCTCACATTTTTTTTTTTTCTTTCCTTTGTAAAACTTTCCATTTTAAGAAAACTCAAGTCAAAGGAACCTGACGGAACTAACAGCTTCAATCATTTTGTTCCCATAGGTAAAAATATCATGTGCACCGTTTCTGCAGCAGAATACCATTAGTTTAGTTTTACTGCCACTTATTTCATGCTTCTATATTTACAATAACTGTGTAATGCAATTGAGTTTGATCATCTATATATAAAATAATCAGGATGTCATGATTTTTTTAATTCATGTCATCCATATCTAGTTCCAAATCTACACATAAACAATTTTTGTTGACCAAATAGTGCTCTTTATCATTAATAAACAACAAAAACAGAAGAGGAAACAAATTCTCTCCTTGTCAGAGTACTCAGAATCCAGAGTACTCTGATTTGCAATGATTAACAAACACAAACAACTGTATATGGTTGTACATACCTTGAAACACATTACGTATTTTACACTATGCCCCTTCTTTCAAAAGTTCACGCCACACAACCTGTCACCAAAGTGAACTGTAAGCTTTTCTGTAGTCAAACGCAAAGTGAAGCCTAAAATTAAGTATATCAAAGACTTTTTTTTAAAAACCCATATAGTCCAATGTTCAAATGACTGCTGGTATATCCACTTTGATTCATCTTGACAACTGAGTCTCCATTAAAATTGAGTTCCAATTAAAATGGATGTTTACTGCCTATACATTTGTATATAGGTAGGATTAGACCCAGTGACCACTCAGCTGGCACTAATCCTGAATCCAAGACCTTGTTAAATTATTTACAGTGCACTTCTTTTAGTACAGGTAGACTAGCTTTGATGTACTCATTTCTTATCTGATTTGATGTACTCATTTCTTATCTGATTATTTCAAGCATTGCAATTTGCATATCTGGTCATGTCCAGCAGCTTTTCACTTTGTCAAGTTCTTTACAGTATGTTCAATTTCCAGCCCTGATGTGGCCCTTTGCGGTCGGCTGGGCTATAAGCAACATTATCTCATGTTCAATTTCAACTTCAATTATAGAATCGTTTACAACACCTGCATCAAAATCTTTGGCTTCATACTGATCAAATCCAGTTTCTTCATGAGCATATCATTTTGCTCATTAAAGGTTTTAAAATGCTGAAATAAGCCATGAACAGGAACTGAACAGTTTTCATACTGCTGACCTTTTACTGGTTTCCAGTAATCTCTGGGCCTTTTTGGCTTCAAGTGTATGAGATTAGATTGGCCTTTATTCTGATTAGTAAGGCGTGCTTCACACAAGACTCTTATCATTCTTACTGATTTTCTCAAAATATCTGTGATTTATGGCAGATCTGTGCAATTTTGCTATTTGTTTTATCATACAATAAACAACACAGCATTTCTTGCACTTAACTGTATTCAAATGCTTACTATTTGTATTATTCTTCCCAATCTTGTCATTCTTCTTTGTGTTATTCCTACAGTCTTTTAAGCATAATCAATATCAACTGTTAGTTGTTTGCCGATTTGATCAGTGTAAGCAATATCATCTAACATATCTTTTAAAGCAGTAACGTCCATATTCAGCAAATCATTTTGATACAATTCAGATCTATTAACCCATTTTCTAATGACTTTAGTTCTTTGTTTTTTTTTGTGGTTGTCACAATTTACTGATTTAAAGAATAAAAATTTAGAAATAGAGTTTGTTACTTACCGCCAATGACATTGACAAACAAAGCACATGACAAGACACGATGCATTTCAACCACTTGGGTCTTCTTCAGGCGAAAAAATAAATAATAATAATAAATAAATCACATTTAACATTTGGGACAGTACAAACAAAGAACGAAAAATGACTCATCTGTTGTTGTCCATGTGGTGGGGAGAATAGCCGGTAGGCGGAAACATGAATGGGGAGGAAAAGGAGGGGGGGTTGCGTAGGGGGAGGGGTGTGTGTGTGATACGATAGGGTTGTGTGTCTAGTTTATTGGGGTGGTGTGATATCTTTGTGACGGTTGTGGTAATGGTGGGTTGATAATAATGGTAAGGGGGAAAGGGGGGGGGGGGGGGGAGGGAACTGGGGGGGGGGGGGGGGGAATTAATAATAATAATAATAAATAAAAATAAATTAAAAAAAAAATAAAATAAACTAAAATTTAAAAAAAGGTTTAGGTGAATAAAATAAATGATTTCGCTGGGTGATGAAAGAAGTGGTGGTAGTTATGCGTGGGTAGTTGTGAAAGGTGCGTGGGTAATGTTAATAAGGGAGGAAAGGGGATGGAAGATAAATGGGTGATAAGGTATGATTGGGGGGAGGTGGGGGAAAAAAAAAAGGGGGGGTGGGGGGGGGGGGGGGTGGGGGGCAAGAGAAGGAGAACTCATATCTCTTCATCCACTATGGGGTGGGGGGTGGGGATGGGAGGTTCATATAAATGGTGTTGTTTAAGAAAGTAAACAATGCTGTTCATTGTAACAGGTGAAGAAATGTGTTGGCATCAATATGCTGATGTTTGTTGAGAGAAGATAGCAGTGATCAATGAAAAACAGGGTATCATGTGTTGCACACACACACACACACACACACACACACACACACACACACACACACACACACACACTCGTCTAATATCACTTAATGTGGAAAGACGTTAAATTGAAGACAACAACAACAACAAAACACACACACACACACACACACACACACACACACACACACACACACACAAACACATTGTTCTGGGTGAGTTAAGATCATGTGATCATAATGAGACTAACTGTGGAAAGTTTTCACACACATATTCTCACACACACACACACACACACACACACACCACACACACACACACACACACACACAAAAAGGTGGGGGGGTGGGGGACCACATATAAACATTGTTCTGGGTGATTGATCATGTGATCATAATGAGACTAACTGTGGAAAGTTTTCACACACATATTCACACACACACACACACACACCACCACTCATTCACCCACACACACACACACACACACACATTTAAAAAAAAAAAAAAATTATTATCATCAATCAGTCACTGATAGGTGATGATCATATGAGATCAACGGTAGTGTAGGATTTAAAGAATGTTTCTGAATTGTGCATGCACGAGCGCGCGCTCACACACACACACACACACACACACACCAAACAAGTATATTAGAAAGCACATGGATACAAACACACCTCAACCAATGGATACGCAATATCATTGTAGATCGTCTCAGTGGTGGACTCTGTATAATAGGCTCCATCAAAGGTGAACATCTTGGGTGGAGCTTTAGAGTCCTCAACATTCTGAATAGTGCAGCTCCCTCTCTCCATGTCCATTGTCAAGCAGCACTGGCAGTTCAAGCCATACTCTCTGTCGTTCATTGGCCGACATCGCACAATCACTTTTACACACTCTGCCATCTCTTTTTTATTCTTGTTGTTTCCCTGGGGAAAACATCAAAATGGGAGAAAAAAATAGCATCTGACATCGTGAAAATTTCATTTAAACTTTTTTGTTTGTTTGAAAACATTTTTCAAAAATGTTTTCAAACAAACATATACGTTTACATTGATCAAACAAGTCTGAAATGTAATCATTCTTAATTTTTCAATCAACTTTTATCATTTACGTTGATCAAAAAAGTTTGAAATGTAATCATTCTTAATTTTTCAATCAACTTTTATCACTGGAGCACTAATGGCTTAATTCAACAAACAGAGAGTTACAAATTTTTTTTCCACACAATCTCATTAGTTAATGATTATACTAATGATGACAAATCCTGTATTTAATCATCAGTACAATAGTTAGTTTGAGTAGTGTATGTTGTTTGTTTTTTTCTGGATCTACATGGTTCTGCTCCTGATTACAGCATCAATAATTTTGATAGTCTTCACAACCCTTGTTTGAAAAAAATGCATTATAAACATGTGGGACACACAATATTTGAATCAGTTCACTGTAGTGGAAGCCATGCATAATTTTCATAAGTTTTTATTAACCATTGTATTAAACAAAATAACTGCAAAACTTTCTACAACTGTCTGTCTGTCTGTTTTCTCTCTCTGCATTTCATAATTAAATGCTACTTTAGTGTCACAGAAACATTATCCTATTCATCACTTGGATATCCTATTCATCACTTGGATGACAGACAAACATTCAAGCAGGCTGGGAAATTTGAAAGGACTGCCCATAGATGGATAGCCATGGCACATTCTCTACCTCTGCGAAGCTAGTTAAAAAGAACGACTGAGAGTTACAGACAGACGAAGGTATGTCCTGCATTACACAGGAGAAAAAGACAAATATTTACATGGAATTGTGTGTGTGTGTGTGGTGTGTGTGTGTGTGTGTGTGTGTGTGTGTGTGTTGTGTGTGTGTGTGTGTGTGTGTGTTGTTTGTGTGTGCGTGTGGTGCATGTGTGTGTTTAGTTTTGTTATTGGGTCCTACCCAGTTTCCATCAGGATCATGACCATCTGCCAGCAAGCTAAACCATTTAACATCATGAAAAGTGCAAATATGCACTCCATCAGAATATGATGATGATCAGATTGAAGAATTCTACTCTCAGCTCCAGTCATCTGAAAGGCTGACAGGGAAGATGTTTTTCATTATTCAGCTAACTGGAATGCCAAGGTTAATACTTATGCCCAAGAAGACTGGAAGAATTTCTGTGGCTCCTACTGGAAAGAGCCCACTGATGATAGGGGACTACACCTGCTAGAATTTACAGTTACAATGACTTGGTCTTTGCCAACATTCTCAGAGAGCACAAAGCATCCTGACAATGGACATGGCACTCACAAAGTGGTCAGCAGCACAGCTATGTAGACAATATTCTTCTGAAAATACTGAACAAGTCAGACATTAATAAGGCTAAAACAACTAATGTTGGTAGTGATCACAACCTTGTCATGATGACTTTTACAGTACATTTGAAGAAAAACAAGAGAGTAAAAAACAGCTGTCTGAAATTCAGTCTTGACAAACTGAAACATCCTGACATCGCTAACAATACCATGGAGCCAAAAGAGGAAAATTTACCCACTTCTACTAGCTGCTGGATGAATATCTCAAAGTCCTCACAAAAAATTCAACTATGTAACAGCAAAGGGGTCCTAGAAATAAGCCAAAGGAAATTAAAGCTAACAATCACAAGGAATGCTTTAAAGATGATTGACATTAGGAGGAGCTTAAAACTGAAGAAAAAACGCTTCAGCAAACAAGTTCAGTTGCTGTCCCACCAACTGGAAAACCCCAATTCATTCTGTCTTCTTTCTCATTCTATCAGTTAGCTACATGTCCAGTATATGAGGAGACAGTGCTGGAGGTCATAATAAAGAATTTTACTGTCCAAACTTAGGCTCAGCAGATGAATAAAACTCAGAAAATGTTGGAACAGATGAAAAAAAAATTGTTTAACAAATGTCAAAGTTGGAGCTATATCTGAAGGAATAATGCCCCTTCCCCACCCCATCCCTGCCATGCACTCCCATTCTCCATGCAATTGGATGGCAAACATTCCTGAACAGAGCATGCCAGAACACACGACTGCCAAACAGGCAAACTGCACTGTATGTAGCTGCCAATGCCAGGTTAAGTGTATTGTTTCTGAACTCAATCTTCACTCCATCATTTCTATATTTCTTCATATTTACTTTCTTTTCCAAGTTTGTGTAGCTGCCAGTGCCAAGTTAAGTTTACATATTTATTCCTTGTTTTATTTCTTTATTTGTTTACGTTTTAAAAATTTCATGCAGAATCGCCTGTCTGTGTGTGTATGTGTGTGTGCACATGTGCATTCGTGTTGCGCACGTGTGTGTGTGTGTGCTTTTTTGTGTGTATGTGTGTGTGTGTGTGTGTGCTTCTTTGTGTGCATGCCTGTGTGTGTGTGTGTGTGTGTGTGTGTGTGTGTGTGTGTGTGTGTGTGTGTGTGTGTGTGTGTGTGTGTTGCATCTGCAGTATAGTCTCTTTCACTGTTTTAAGTCTTCTCACGTTTCTGTGGTCAATAGGGCTTTATTTGCCTAAGCATAATGAATACACACTTTCATAGTGAAATGTGTTCAAACAAATGACTGCAATAACCTGTTTTGATAGATCTCACAAATTGCTCAACAAGAAAGGTTGGTTGTTTGCATACTCCATGATGTTGAAGGACAGTGATGAATCAGCCTCATGTGCACCAAAGCGTGGCAGATCACATGAATGCTTTTGTTCAGGTGTGATTATTGATAGATTACTTGTAACATCAAAAAAAACAGGGTGGGTTATAAAATCATCAATATGAATAGTTAATGTACAAAAAAAAGCATAAATACCTGAATGTCCTTTTTTATAGTTGACACCCAGTTTGCAGATTAGACACCAAGTTGTGAGGAGGATAAGTCATTTTGACCTTCATTTCAAAATCCTTCAAGGAACACTGTAATGACCTTGCAAAAACAATGCCAATGACATGCTGAAGGATGAAGACAGGGGAGACAGAAAAATCAATGGACTGACATTACAGAACAGACTGAGGAAAACTGTACAGAGACCTAAACCTCAGCATACAATACAACCATCAGAACTGGAGGAACCCATAGATGGCGACCTATACGGTTTTCCCGTATTGCTGTACGGGAAACCTACGATTTTGGGTCTGTACGGCCGTACACAAGTTTCAATACGGGTAAAACTGATTTAGAAACTTTGGTGATCACAGTAAGTAATGATGTACTCCTGACTTCAATGGACTAATGATGTTGGTAAGAGTGGAAAATGCATAGAACAAATTGGTTTGTGACTTTGATGGACTCATGATGTTGGTAAAGTGGAAGAGTGTGTAAACAATGGGTTTATAAACAGTTTTAATTCTGCATCATTGTCAGTGTTTTACTATAGGGTGTGTGATTTGATGTACATACTGTCTCAAGTGATGCATTCTGCTGGAATGGAAGAGGAGGTTCTGTTGGATGGGTAAGTGTTATTGATATTCATAAACTGTCATTTGTTTCAAAAAGTTCTGCCCGAGTATTACATTGTATTCACAGCAATTTTTGTTTATGTTTTTGCGTTTTCCGTGATATGTAAGGGTTTTGGGCTCGGAATAAGGGAAAAAGTACTTTTTAATATGGGAAGTTGTAAAATGAGGAAAATTGGGTTGACACCTATGGGAACCTGGTGAACTGTTCTTCAATGTGATGCTCTAATGACTCCCCACAGAGTTAACAGAGAAAGGAAAAGAACAAAGAATTAACAAATAAATACAGACAGCAATACCCACTATCATCTCACTGTCATAACAGCAACTACAGGAAAATGCGTCATTCATTATTTATGCCACTTTTTGTGACTAAGGAAACCCCTGGATATGAACTATGATCTCTAATCTTGGACTGTGAGTAGATTTTTCATTCCAACTTTTCTGAAGATATACTTACCCTCATACATATTATGACACATTTCTTCTTGAGATTCATTAATGGAGCAGATGTTCTTCCATATTTTGGAAGCATAAACATGTAAGACAAGTTAATGATGTCTCTATTGTTTTTTAAATTACACTTTAAACATATCCCACTGCATGTGCCTCTTGTTGTTTCCTCATTGTTTAGGATGCACTATTTTTCCTTACCCTACAGTATCACATGATATGTGTTCCTTGTTGTTTGCTTCTTGTTTAGACTGTACTTTATTTTGTTGTAATCAATGTGAAAATAAATTTAAGTCTGTTTAAATGAAATGTTAAAGGCAAATCATAAATACAGAACAGAAGAAGGAGCAAAGTAGCGCTTAATTGATACATACTATAAAACAAAAAAAGTATATTTTTAGTACACAGAAACGTATTCTTAAACGTTACAAACAGACATAAAAAATGTCTAAACAATACCAAATTGCAGTCATTCTCTTGCTGACTGCCATCTGAAGAGATACTGATTTTGTCCCTGTGTGCTGTTTGTTGTTTGAAGTATCTGATGATGTAAAACTTATCGAAAATTCACTTGTGTGTTTCGTACAGTATTGTAAATAAACGATGTTTTATACCTGTTTTCAAATTTGTATAATTGGCTTTAAAGCTTTGTTTTTAGTAACGCTGCTGTTTGAGTATATGCCAAACATTCTATTGACATGCCTATGTAAACAAATCTTATTTTCAATGACCTGTTAAAACAATGCGAAATGATTTTTGTGAGGAAAAAGAATTTTCTTTAATCAAGTAAGATCTTGAACCTGGGACCGTACAAACCTCCCTACAAGGCGTCCATGGATTCCGGAAGTTGACATAACTTTGTAAGAATTCTGATTGGTTATATATCTACGCATAAATCGATTACGACAACACTCCCACCCCTTTCGAATCCACCCTTTCCCCTGTGAGTATGTCCAAATCAAAAAATTTTTAAATGTGACGGATATCTTCAATGAGGCAGGCAATCGTAACAGTAAATAACGAACAAATAAGGTAACTATTTCTCCCATAATTATATTAATTGTACGCCCATTTCTCCATATGAATGCTGCTCAAGACACAAATTCACCAAGCGCAAATGCTAACACAGAGCAACATAAAACAGAGACACCCCCCTACCCCCCCCCCCCCCCCCCGAAAAAAAAATAGAAAAAAGAAAAAAAGTTTCCCTATATACCCTTAGCCTGACATATATACACAGCAACAATAACCGGGGAAAAAAAAAGAATAAATACAGTGTAACATTAATTGTTCAGCATTACAGTGTAACATTTATTCCAAAGTGCTTTCCCTACAATTTGTGCAGAGGTTCGTTTATATACTTAAAGCACTTGCACGTTTACAAACACATTCAACCTTACTCGGTCAGTCCAGACACTGGCTTGGGGTTTTTGTCAGGATTCTTCCCAAGCCCTTCAATTGCACCAGGTAGTGGTCGAGTCTGTCACTATGTCAGTTCAGTCTCCGGGCCTAGGAGACTGTCACAGTCGTCCTTGCCGTCGTTACCGTCTACGGCTGTTCTGTCGCAGTACTAGCAGAGCATACTACATATGTATATGTCTGGTACTAGGGCAAAACTGTCTCCTAAAAATTTGAGGCCCGAACACTGGTCTGTCACTAGTGTCACTGTCAGCATGACGTTGGTCCCAAACTAACTTAAGTTAGAGACCCGTCCTGTATAAGCCCACGTGTCTTACTCCCGGAGTTCGTCGGCTTGTTTATCTGACTGTCAGTGAACACTTTCCACGCGAGGCGCACTTCCGCTGAGCTCGCCTGTGTGCACAGAATCCATGCGTCACTACACTCCTCCCGACTGTAGGATGAAAGCTTTTCATCCAGGCGGTGCAGTGAGGAAGGGAGCTGTTCACCTCGCTTGAGGCCTGGTCTGGTTAGTCATAAATACAGACACAGATGCTCCGACTGAAGTCAGGTTTGCCTTTAGGTCACTAGTCTTGGATACCTTTCTACCAACTAAAAGTCAGACCACAGGAAAAATGCTCTAGCTCCTTGTGGCTTAACCCTTGGGGCACAGCCCTGGGAGGACACTTGGCCTTTGGTGTCAACTCCCTAGGCCATCTGACAAAATCCAAATGTCCTGTAGACTGGGGAAGCCCCTTGGAGTGCTCAGGTGACAGGCTCGACCACTTAGGGAAACCACTCAGGTGATGGAAGAGGGCCGAAGCTAGGGTTGATCCCATGCACGACTTTAGGGATGAGGAGGGAATGTACCTCCTATCCATCTCAAATTCCATTATGCCTGGCGTCCTTAGGGGCGTGGGGAAAACTGTTTACCTCAGCTTCCGTCATGCCTGGCATCCTTGGGAATGAGATGAAAACAGACTTCTAATCCTCAACCTGAGGTGTTTCATCATTGTGGGAGCCCCACTCGTGTCACACTCCAAATTTCGGTTGGTCAGCCGATGAATATCAAGGTGACCCACAGCGGCTGGTCTGGTCTTGTCTAAGCGACGTTGGATGCAACACTCTAGCAACTGACCTCAGCCACATTTTTGCTTTGGGGTCTACTTGTCGCTTGGCAACAGCCACAGCTTGGAACAAGTTTTCCTCCTGCACACTCTCAGCGTCTCAGACACTTGGATGACAAGAAGGCTTTGGGGATTCATGTCCAGTGGTGCTGGGTACTTCTGCCAGCATTTCTGCTTCTCTGGGCTCATACAAGCCATCAACACCAGTTGTGCCTTTCAGTGAATGAGAGCTGGCACAGACTTCAGAGAAATGTTACTGGAACCGGTTCTCCCACATACTGGCTAAAAGCGTTCATGGGCTCCTTATGGCAGTTGGTGATGACCGTATTGCCCAAGCTGGTGCAGTGCTGCCAGTTGATGAACTCCACCAGCTTATCCCAGTTTCCACATGGTCCAAAGAGCCATGCTATTGCCTGTTTTAGTGCCTGAGTCCACCCCGGCAACACAACCTATGATGAAGCCTTTCATCAGCTATTCCGGTTAGATGGTGAATGAAGGCATGAACTTTTGGATATCTGTTTGTCTCCCCACACCCAGGAATCAAACACTTCCTGCTCCTTTTTGGGGTTCTCTGGCATGTGTACCTGGCTTGCCTTTCCGGATCTGTGGCAAAGTAGAGACGTGTGCTTGGGAGAAGTTCTGACATCCTGGATCTCAGCAGAAGGGCTTGAACCTGTGTGCTTTTTCCCTGTTGTTGGCCCTTTGTCAGAGGATCCCCTGTCTGTTTCACTAGATCCTATAAGGCCGGCCTTGGGACCCTCAACAAACTGGCTGGAATGCCCAAAACCCCCACTGTCCTGAGTGTCCCTGGCTGATACTTTTCAAGAGGTCCTCCCGAATACCTTGGTTTGCCAGTCGTACCTAAATCCTTTCCATTTTGACCTGTTCTCCCTCATGGTCGCTTTCACCTTAGAACCGGCCCTGACCCTAGCAATACGAACACCTCAGGCCCTGCTTTAGGTAATTCCTTCAAATTCTTGCAGGGAGTACTATCTGCCTGAGACTGGTTAAGTACTTTTGGCATCGTATCACCAGGCATATGGGGAGGAGTATTTCTGGTAACTCCCACTGCCTTGAACTGTATTGAAGGAAGCACATTGGAAATACTGCCATGGGATACAATCCTTACAGCATCACCAGAGGACGAAGGAGCTGAAGCCTTGACTGGAGAGTTGGGGTCCTTTCCTTCCTTTCATCTCCTTTCCTAGACTGGTTCTGTAGACACTTCTTGTACTGCTTGCAGTCTTTTTTATGGTGCCCAACCTGTTTACATTAAAAGCACTTGATACTGGAATCTGGGCTGTTAGGAGCTTGCTTTCCACTTTCTTTGGCTATAAGCTGCAGACGAGCGGTCAATCTGCTTAATATAGCTGTCCATAACTGACCTGTAGCTCCTGAATTTTCTTCTGCACCCCATCCATGACTAGAGAGACATGTTGATACCATTTCACTTTATGAACAGCCTCATCCATGGTTCTGGATCTCTCCAGGTAGGCATATTTACCTGCCTCCTTATCCAGGCCACCAGTACAACATTTGCTGATTGCCTCACCCTGTGCATAATTTTTCAGGCAGATCCCTGAAGGCTCAATTATCAAGTATTGAGACCCTGTCTGCCCAGTCCTCATAGGACTCCCCTGGGTTTTGACTGGCTTGCTGGAACTTTAACTTTGCTGTTTCAATCAGCTCTCTGGCCACAAAGCGTGCTTCCAACTTCTGCATTATCTGGTGATATGAGCACTGACTGCCCATCTCCGTGGCTATAATGAAGAAGTCTTGGGCCTTTCCTTCCAAACATCATCCCAGGTAATCCTGACTCTCGTTCTCAGACCAGTTTAGGGCTGTTCTATAGTTGTCGAATCTATACTCGAATGACAGCCAGTTTGAGTTCCTGTCATACCGTAAATTTTTTGTAATTTCTGGGGGTCCTCTCGGTCCAGAATGGGAATGTTGCTGTCTGAGGAGTCAGAATACAATTTCGACTCACTCCCAGCACAGTCATGGTGGTCATGACATTCATATCTGTTTCTATGTGACCTAGACCTTTTGTGCCTGCTCCAAGTTACTCTTGAGAGAGAGGGAAAACCTGATGGAGTCCGTCGTTTTCTGTCATGCCATCTGCCACTGTACAGGCGCTCCTCACCATCTCTATAATCTCAGTCATGTTCTCCTGCAAAATCCCAACACCTATGGTCAGTCAGTGCTGGAGACCTAGACCTACTTGAGTTGATAGAAAACTGCCTGTGATCTTTAGGTCTGAAGTCCCCATCATGGTGTCTGTGTTGTTGTGAAGTTAGCACTCTGACTGCAAAACAACAGGCCGACATCTGCATGCTCGATAAGCCAACTGTTTATTTTAAGCTAGCCCTTGAACCGAATACGGATGAATGGCGATAGCCGAACCGAATGCGGATAAGTACAAATAGGGTTAAGCCAATTATGTGACATCCCCCTTTCTTTCAGCAAATGGACATAGATTTATAAACGTTAGCGTCTCTAGTTTTTTTTTTTTTTTTTCTTCAAACGTAGCATCCAGGGAACCAGGTCAGAGGTCCAGCGGGTCTGGATTCCTGATAGCACGGCCACATCTAGAGGTCTGGACCATAGGCGTAGCAGGCTGATCTTCTGGCTGGGGATCTGGCCTCTGGATGGAGTCCCCACGTCTGGAGTTCTGGAGCGTACCTGGGACAGTTGTTTGCTTGATGGGGTTTTGGAGATGAGGTAGGGTCAGGGCGGGCCGCTATGGTGTCCCGGTCTCAGGACCCAGATCGTCCTCCTCTGCAGGATCTCCATGGACCTTGGGTACAGAGAGGAGGCCTCCTAGGAACTCTGCAAGGGGTCTGAGGTTTGAGTTCCCTGGGGACAGGTGACGCCGTTCTCCTCTGTCTGCCACTGGAGTCTGCACTTCATAGGACCAGAAGGGAAGGACTGAACGACGGTCCTGGTGCCCCGATGGCTTGATCACACAGGTTGTCCTGGAGTAAGTGGAGAGCTGTTCTTGTGCGGTGTGCTCTGTCAAAGTTCATCTTTGTTTCTGTTTGACAACTTTGTCCTGCTCTTCGAAGTTTTTCTCTGATGTCCCACAGCTTATTTTTCCGTCCCATTCGAGACACTTAGTTAAAGGGCCGAACAAACAAGGCTTACACGTTTCTGACCCAACATTTTTGTTGTTGTAGTCCAAGCATAGGCATGTATCAAACTTGTGTACCAGTTAACTAGGGAAAATTAAGTTCCCAGAAAGTGATGACGTCATTTTTGCACAAGTGTGTGTGTGTTGTCATTGTTTGAATATCGCCTGACCACATGTGTACAAGCTTTCATGCCGTATCTACATTATCTACAGGAAAATAAACCTAGTCGAGTTTGGTATTAAAAGAATTGTCGGGAATTTGCCTATTCAGTCATCTCAAAAGAACAGATGTATTACATTTTTATGACAACTACTAATTATCAAACTAACAGCCCTGCTTGTAATGGCCGTTCAGCAATGCCGAACACATTGTTGCCACACGCGCTTTACACAGATGACATTCAGTTCGCCGAGTACAGCGCGGTTAGCTGGTGGTGGGGAGCAGCCTGCGAAAACACCCCTTTCCCTGACCTGCATTCACGGCTTGGCCTCTGCAGTGTGGGCGAGCTGTAAACTCCCTTCCTCTCAAAACTAAGTGGCTAGCTCTGAACAGCTGTGGTCCCGGCTTCAAGGTTGATGGCAGTATGGGTACTGTGGTTTGCAGCTTTCGTCCCATGAGTAGCTCTCCTGGGCTCAGTCCCTGCTGAAGTGGTGTTGCCCGATAGCTGAGGAGAGCCAGGTAAGGGTCTTCTGCTTTCTTCATGAGAGACTTCACTGTCTGTACTGCTCTCTCTGCTTCTCCATTGGCTTGATGGTAGCATGGACTGCTGGTGACGTGTGAATCCATATTTCTCTGCGAAGGCTGCAAACTGGCAGCTGGTGAACTGGCAGCCATTGTCCGACATAACAACTTCTGGGATTCCATGTCTGGAAAACATGCTCTTGCAGTGGTTCATCACACAGTCAGCGGTAATTTGCCTGAGGAGCGCTAGCTCGATGAATCTGGAATAATAGTCCACAATGATCAGGTACTGTTCTTTCTTCAGTTCGAAAAGGTCCATACCTATCTTCTGCCAGGGGTAATCAGGGGTGTCTGTGGGAATTAGGGGCTCTGGGGGGATTTGTCTCTCTCGAACGCAGATAGGACAGTGTTCCACCATAGACTCGATCTGGGCAGACAAGCCTGGCCACCACACACTTTCTCGTGCTCGAGCCCGACACTTGACAATTCCTTGATGTCCCATGTGAATTTTCTCCAGGATGTCTGGCCTCATCTTCTCGGGGATGACCAGTCTGGTTCCATAGAGCAGGAGGTCTTGTTCCACGCTGAGATAGTGTCGAACAGACCAGTAGGGCAGTGTTCGGGCCATCCTTCATGAATGAATCTCTTGATTTCTGAGCAGACTGGGTCCTTGCTAAGCTCTTGCCGGATCTGGTCGAGTCTCGATGGTGTGGCTGGAACACTGGAGAGGACCTGATCCACCATGGAGTCAGCTTCTTCTTCTAGCTGTTTGTCTTCTTTCTCTGCCAGTCGAACCGGTGCTCTAGACAGGGCATCCGCAGTGATCAAGTCCTTGCCTTTTTTGTATTCGATCTGGAAGGAGTATCGCATCACATGCATGCGGAATCGCAGCAGACGAGGTGACAGCTCATCGAGATGTTTGGTCTTCAAGAGGGTCAGGAGTGGTCTGTGATCTGTTTCAATGACCAAGTCTTTGATACCTGTGATGTACTCAAAATTTCTCGCATGCCCAGGCCACTCCCAATGCTTCTTTCTCCACTTGGGCTTAGTGCTGCTCCGGTGGAGTGAGTGATCTGGATGCATAGAAGACTGGTTTGAAAATGCCGTCATCCTGTTTCTGCTGCAGTACTGCTCCAAGGCTGTAGGACGAGGCGTCTGTAGACAGACGGGTCTTCTGGCTCGGGCTGTAATGAGCCAGAACAGGTGCTGAGCTGAGCTGTCTTTTGATGGGGTGGAAGGCTTCTTCTTGTGGGGCATCCCAGGTCCAGTCATTTTCTTTCTTCAGGAGGTCTCTGAGAGCCCTGGTGTTGTCTGCCAGATTGGCACCAGCAAACTTGGCGACGTGGTTGACCATACCAAGTAGACATCTGAGTTCGGTAATGTTGGTTGGCTTTGGAAAATTTGTGATGGCGGCGACTTTCTCAGGGTCAATGGTGATGCGCTCTGGGGAGATGATCTGTCCCAAGAACTTGATTGACGGCTTTGAAAATTCACATTTGTCTTAGTTCAGAGTCAGTCCAGCATCACTCTGCTTCTGCATCACCTGGCGGAGGCGTTCATCATGTTGTTTCTGGTCTTTCCCATGAACGAGGATGTCATCCATGTCACAGATGGCACCTGGGAGACCTGCAAGCAAGTGGGTCATGGTGCACTGGAAGATCTCGGGGCCTGAGCTTATACTGAAAGGGAGTCTGGTATAGCAGAACCTTCCGAAGGGCGTAATGAAGGTAGTCAATTCCTGATGGAAACCGCTGTTGCAGTCTAGTTTGGTGAAGACTGTGGATCCAGATAACTGGGCGAGAAGCTGGTCGGTGGAAGGAAGTGGAAAGTTCTCACGTTTGACCCCTTCATTCAGTTTTGTGAAATCCACACAGATTCTGACCCTGTTGTTTTCTTTCTTTCTGCGTACGCAGGCTGATACTCCTGCACACACTCCCTGTATAGCCAGGCAGTGGAGTTTTGTGTGTATGACCCTTTTCTATCCCGCCATTAAGGCAGCCATACTCCATCTTCGGGGAAACCCTGTTGTTTGATTTGGGCGCTACAACTATTGGAGCACACCAGTCCGTTGGTTTCGAGACAGGACGAATGACTCCAAGTTGTGTTGCAGATTGTCTAGTCCTTCTTTGACTTTGTCTTGGAGTGGAAGAGCAAGTCGACGTGGTGAGGTCACAGCATATGGTTTGCAATCTTTCTGGAGGTGTATTTTGTACGAAGAGCTTGTCAGGTTACCTAGGCCTCTGAAGAGTGTAGGGAACTCTCTCCTGTACTGGGCTTCCTTGTCACTGACAGCGTTCACTTTTTCTATCATCTGAAGGGCAGAGATAGCTGGGCGACCCAGCAGTGGCTCTTCTAGGTCTTTGATGACGTAGATGTCCTGTGTGACTGTCTTTTCTTTGTAGGTCATTTTTGCCGAAAATTTGCCTAGGACAGTGATTTCCTTCTTTCCTGGTCTATAGAGTTTTTTCTTGGTTTTCTCCAGTGGACGTTTTCCCTTGGGTATCATCTTCTCTGGTATGACCGTGACGTCGGCACCTGTATCTAGCTTAAAGTCATGGTCTGGGAGTCCTTCTAACTGAATGGGGACTTTCCAAGGGTCACTGACTTCTCCAATCACACATCCCAAATAGTACTCATCTGACTGTTCCTCTTATTCCTCTCTGGTCCAATGAATTTGGCCTGCTGACCTGCACACCACCGCAAAATGTCCTAGTTTGGAACACTTTCTGTATCTGGCTGACTTTGCTGGACAATCATTTCGATTATGGCGGTCTCTGCCACATCGATAGCATGTGCTGTCCGGTGCACGTTTTGGTCGCTGCTGATAGAGCTGTGGCTGTTTCTCCTTAGGCTCTCTGGGGTTTTGGCTGTTTTTGAGCTTGCTGTCTGTGAGGCGGCTGACACGATCTCCCTGTGACATGAACTCCATCTGGGTCTGCGTGCTCTCTTGAGCTCTGCATATCTGCACAGCTTTCTGGAGGTCAAGGTCTTTCACTTCAAGCAGTTTCTTACGAATAGCGTCATCCCTAATGCCAATTACAACTCTGTCGTGAATCATTCTTTCTTCTTCCTTGAAATTGCATGTTTTTGCAGCTCGTCTGAGGGCAGCGACATAAGCATCAATGTTCTCTCCAGTCTCTTGCTCTCTCTTGTGGAACTTGTATGACTCGTATGCTTCACACGTTGTGCCTATACAAAACTCCTCAAACTTCTTGATGACAAGATCAATGTCCGTTTTGTTCTCTCCCTCTGCAAAAGAAAGTCCATCGAAAACTTCCAGGGCATCTTCTCCAATGCAGGCAAGGAAAACGGCGCACTGGTACTCCTTTTCTTCTTTGTCGAGTCTAGAGGCGATCGCATAGTTCTGCCACTGACGTTTGAACTTTCTCCATGATATTTCTACATGGCCTTGAAGGTCTAGTTTTGAAGGAGCTGGAATGTTGGCTGTAAAATGTCTCTGTTGTTGTTGTCCCCCATTCGCCATTTTTGCTTGACAATCTTGACACTCTAACAACTGTTAACATAATACATCATGCCATACTTATCTGTGGGCTGTGGTCTTGTCTGACACCATGTGAAGTTAGCACTCGGACTGCAAAACAACAGGCCAACATCTGCATGCTTGATAAGCCAACTGTTTATTTTAAGCTAGCCCTTGAACCGAATACGGATGAATGCTGATAGCCAAACTGAATGCGGATAAGTACAAATAGGGTTAAGCCAATTATGTGACAGTTGTCATCCATGTGACCTAAAAGGTGACCTTGCTTTGGGATTTGACTGTTTCAGACTTTGCTTGTTTACCCATGACAGAAACTCTGACCCAAATCTGCGACAATGCAATCTGCTAAAAGCCAATTTTGACAACGACATAGACCTCCTCTGCGATCCCCATCCACACCCTTGATCTGAGTAATCAAGTCTGAAAGTCTTGCTCCTTCCTAGTGATTGCTTTCTCACCTTTTTGGAGGGATGGGGTTCCAACTTTTCTGCAGACCCAGGAAAGCCCACTTCCAACTCAGTCAGGTTATCCACAATATTTGGTGGATGAGTTGGAACTGGTGGTGGCTCGGCGAACTAGGAACTGACATCACTGGGTTCAGCAGCTTGAGGTATGCTCTTGCTTGCCTCCCAAATGAAGTGAAGTCCAAAAATCATCCATGGACTGCTGTTCATTCCATGTGGGTAAGAGTACTTTTTCTTTTGTTCCCCCAATGCATTGGCCTGTTTGGGCTCTATAAATTCTCCCATGGCCCTTGCTGCTTTTTAACATCAATAGTGCAAGCAGGTTGTCACTGGGTTTGCCACACGGCATGTACATCGGCATTGGATAACGTAAATTCCCCCTTCTTTTTCCTTAACACACAATCTGCACTGCTCAATCCAAAGGCTGTGTTATTTTTCAGCACTACCAAATATATCTTTTCCCCTTTATCAATGGAGCGGCTGGAAAGTGCTAGTGTTGAGTACAACTGGTACCTGGTCTGTGTAAAACAAAACCAACACCCAACGCTATTAACAACTACTGTTTCCTTTTGTTGGTAAATTACGGCTTGGGTTGTACTAATCAAAAGTGCTAGGTATATCCCACACCTGACACCAAGGAAGTGTTTTCACTGAACTTTGGAGAAGTTCGTTACTTAAGCACTGGCACATTCACACACACACACACACACACACACACACACTGTGATGAGAGGTGGGAGTGGTAGGTGGGTCTGCTAGGGGAAGGACTGGGAATAATTTCTCCATGAGAATTGTCACCTCCACCCTCTCTCTTACTAGTGGTGGAAGGAGCAACTTTCTGGTTCTAGTCATCAAAAGAAATTTATTTGTTCCCAGGACTGTTAAAATACTCAATAGTGGCTCCGAGACAAGTTTCCTGAGGCTCGTACTCTCAAAAATACTTGTAGCTCCAGGAGACAGAATTAGAGAGAAGTTCAAACATTCAACACTGATTGAACAACAGAGCACTGACACAAGTTAAGTGCAGTTTTACACGTCAACTTTACTTGCTTACTCAAGGGTAAGTATACTGACTTCCATAAAAAAAACGCAAAAGCAAAACAAGCTGAAGGTTAGGGGCGAATGTTATTGGTCACAATTGTACAGAGTGGAAGCGAGAATTCAACGTGATTTGATTCATTACACCGGTAATGTGTGAAAATGTCATCAGCAATATGTCTTTGTGTGGAAAATCCAAGGTCACGTGACAAACCAGCTTGAAGTCCTAATACCGTGTGTGGCCACCATTTGCATGGACAACTGCTTGACACCTGCGGCTCATTGAGTGGACCAGGTGGTTGATGCGTCCCCTTGGCACACCAGCCCACACATGGACGATGGCCTGGTGAAGTTGAGCTGCTGTTGCTGGTCGTGGACGCAGGAGGTCCAACCGTCTGCAAGTTCATCCCAAAAATGTTCTATTGGGTTTAAATCGGGACTGAGGGCTGGCCAGGGCAGCACATTGACGTTGTTATGCTGAAGAAATTGCTGGGTGGCCCTGGCTGTGTGTGGTCTTGCATTGTCCTGTTGGAATGTCCAGTTTGGGTGTTGCGCAAAAAAAGGAACGACATGGGGTCTGAGCACCTGGTGGATGTAGCGCTGTGCATTGACACCCTGTCCACGACCAGGACCAATGTTCTGAAAGATGACTGGTCCTATGGCGTGGTTAATGCCAATTGCACCCCATATCATAACGTTCAGGCCTCCCCAGGGGTTCCGCTCTACCACACAGGAGTCAGCATAGCGTTCAACAGGTCGACGCCATATTCTGACACGACCGTCAGCCATGTCAATACAAAAACGGCTCTCATCTGAGAACAGTATGTGTCCCCACTGCTGCCTGCGCCAGTTGATTCGGGCTTGTGCCCACTGCAGCCTGTCCTGCCGGTGTCTTGGTGTCAGTACCGGACCTCTGTGAGGACGCCTACATGCCAGCCCGTTCTCCTGAAGACGCCGCCGCACAGTGTTGAGGCTGATTCGTTGCTGGAGATTCCCAGGCACCTGTCGAGCAGTGTTAGTGGCTGTTTGCCGCCTGTCCCGCAGATGGGTTCGAACAAAATGGCGATCCTCTCTTGGTGTGGTGACCCGAGGACGGCCTGGCCGGGGATGATCATCAGTGGTACCAGTGACTCGCATGCGGTGCTGCAGACGATAGATGGTTGAGATGTGGACGTTAAAGATGTTGGCGACCTGCCTGGCATCCACACCAGCCTCCAGATGGCCTAGGGCACGATTGCGTTCCTCTGCTCGTAGTCTTGGCATCTCTGTAGCGCTCAGACGGCAAGTCGTTATCTGAACCTTGTAGCGCGGCTTTATAAAGGCTGCATGCCTGCGTACTTGTCGCTGGTTAACTTTGCTCTGCATGGTGTGCACGTGCCTCACATGCAGCAACCAGTTTGCCATTTTTGTTGACCCTCCAATGCCGGGAATGTGTTGCTCACACAATTTTTTCACTGCACGCGAGTCTTGGACCCAAACAACTTGCCACAATGGTTCAATATTGTATATTCACCCCTTTTCCACCGAAAAATAGCCTTTCAATTTTTCGCGTTTTTTATGGAAGTCAGTATATATACATGTCTGTTCAATAGGCTAAAGTTTGAATACAGTGGACATGTCAATGTCACTCTGAATGCATACTCTTTTACACATCCACTTCACTTGCGTACATCTAGTGCAGTAGCCAAAGTGGTAACCATAGACCTGTTCTCACTACAAAGTGCAATAGTTAAAGTGTGAATACAGTGGACATGTCCATGTTACTCTGAATGCATACTCTTCTACACATTGCGTGCACCAAGTGCAGTAGCCAAAGTGGTAATCACAGACTTGCTTTCAGCGTTTCATCATTAAGTGAGGGGAAGCTCAGGAGGATTTAGATTGAATTCTACTTGGTATACTGTGACTTAATTGGAGTTGGAGAGGATAGTTGATCTCTCTGGTGGCTGGTGACTGATCCTGCTGTGTAGACCTGTTGCCGTAGTACTGGGCTGTGGTGTGTCTTCACAACCTGTCTCGGCCAGAATATGTAGCGTAGCCCTGGTTTAAGGCATATATGGTGTAGTCCCAGTTTCTGGCATAGCCATGGTTATGGTTTAGCCACAATTTGTAGAATAACCACGGTCCCAGGTCTGCAATAAAGAGAACCTGGTCTGTAGGTAAGTATCTGAGAGTCTGGCTTGTCGAGTTCACACATTTGCCCTCTATCTTTCAGAAGAGGTATGAGAATTCAGCCAGCAAAGAATACCTCTATTGTAGAGTTTCTACTATAATTATCAATCTCCACTTTTGTTTAGAGGTTGGGTGAAGTTTACAACAGAGTAGGATACAGTAATACAATGCTAAACAATTTCGGTCAAATAACTCTTCAATGTTTCTTATGAATTAAAATACATTAACTTGGAATACACATAGCCCAAGTACATATGTGGTGTAGACTTAAAGTCAACACTACAAAGCATTCCAACAATCACCAGTATTCATAAATCAACTTAGCAGTTTTCATCTAGTACAGGCATACTGCCTTTTTTTTTTAATCAAAGTTTATCATTCAGTTATCATCTTAACAGATAGAATTGCAAACTGGCAAAAGTCAGATTGTACACAAAGAATAGTGGTCAGATTGTTAATAAAGAATCTTAACCACATGGAGATAGCTTTTACCACATGGTGGCAAGCAAACTACTACCACAGAATAATCATTCATTATTTTGATAAATGTCACCAAGTATTAGCACGAAGTTACACTGCCAAACCACATGCCATACATAGAATCAATGCAGATTCAAAATGTAAAACAGTTTTCAACTTACATTTCTGGGAGTACCAGAACTCAAGACTGAGTCAAAGAGTGGAAGAGATTACCATGCCTCCTCTCCTGGCATCTGTCTTATTACTTAGTTCTGATCTACAGCTGGTCTTGTGGAGTCAGTGAGTATGAAAGGCTCAGTGTCCCTATTTGAACGCTAGATTGTGTATTCTAGATCTTTCCTTTGAGACAGGCTGTCACTCACCGTGGCGAGAGGGAGGAGACTTGTCTGTCATATTCCCCCCTTGGATTGGTGAATCGCAAACCATGGCACTACAGTTGTCTGAACTTAATCGAAGTGTGATAATTCCTGCACGTAGCTGTAGAACAAATGGTAATTAGGCAAGTGCGAGTAAACACACTTGCATAACTCACTCAGCTGTGCGTGACTGTCCATGAGCAGAGTGGGTGAATATTAAAGGGGGGGGGGGGGGGGGGTAGAGAAGGATGGAGGTTAGCTTGGGTCTTTGTGTGAAGTGAGGCCGCATGAGGCTCAGGTGGGGGGGGGGGGGGGTAGGGAAGGAGGGAGGTGAGCAAGTGAGAGGGAGAGAATTCTCTGTAGGGCTAGTCCATCGAAGTAGATATGAGAGAGGGGGAAGGGGGAAAGATGCATGTCAGGGGGGGGGGGGGGGGGGGGGGGGGGGGAGACGTGTGATGTATTCCGAAACTGATGTAAAACCTCTGTGGTAAAATAAGCCAGGTGGCTCACGCGGTGGTAAGAGAGGAGGGGGAGGGGGGAGGTGAAGGGAGAGGGGGGGGGGAGGTAGGGGAAGAGACTGGCCATTGTTGATATACAATTTTAAATCTATTCTGCTGTTTGGGGTTTGTACAGTTTGTACAAGATGGGGTTTGGGACCGATCGTGTTGATTTGTCAAATGACTCATCACACACACACACACACACTCTCTCTCTACCGTACCAGGCCAGTCCAGACACTGGCTTCGGAGTTTCGTCAGGATTCTCCCAAGCCCTTCAATTGCACCTGGTACTGGTCGAGTCTGTCACTATCAATATGCCAGTTCAGTCTCCGGGCCTAGTAGTACTAAGTAGAAACCTCAGAGGCAACACCATGAAGCTCCAGAAAAAAACGCTTCGCCTTGATGTCAGAGGGAACTACTTCTCAATCAGAGTGGTGACACAGTGGAACAGTCTCCCAGACTCGGTGGTCCTGGCACCATCTGTCAACGCCTTCAAGAGCCGTCTGGACAAACATTGGCGGGACCTACCTGGTCTGCACAACCCGTCTTGCCAGACCAACTGATTTGGTTCATCTGCGCTCGCCACGCATGCAACCAAGTCAGTGACAGTTTGTAGAACGCGAACAGGCCTCGGGAGAGGCCTTAATCGTCGATCAAGTCAAGTCAAGTACTGGAGGCCCGAACACTGTCTGTCACTAGTGTCACTGTCAGCACGACGTAGGTCCTGAACTAACTTTAAGTTAGAGATCCGTCCTGTATGAATGAGCCCACGTGTCGTACTCCCGGAGTTCGTCAGCTTGTTCACACTGAACACTTCTCAGTCAGTGAACACTTCTCACGCAAGACGCACTTACGCTGAGCTCGCCTGTGTGCACAGAATCCGTGCGTCACTACAATTCAAGACTGGCACAGTCTTACTGATCTTGATTATAGACGAACAAACACAGGGACAAACAGTGGTAACCTTGGTGTGATTAGTAAAATGAGGCACAGAGTATATCACGAACTCTTTCCCCCATGGCGTAATTTATTACACGCACATAATTTCAAAGGAATGCTGCTTAAGATACCAAGTCACTTAGCACAAAGCCAACACACACGATAGGGAGGAAACAAAAAGACATCCCTACCCTACTCTCGCTCCTTCCCCCCTACCCCATCCTTGCAAAAAAAATTTTTTTTTCTTTTTTGTTTCTCTCCGGTTTGCCTTTAGCCTTTTGACTGTACACACGTAAAACCATGGATAAATGAAACAAACAAATTAAAATTTGTTCAAGCTGGCAATAGTCGAACAAATCAGGAACGAACAATAACAAATACAGTAAAATTCATTGTGATTGGTTTAAAGGGGAAATCTTAATGATGGAGAATAATCAAAGTAAATAACGGGAAAGTGGTAGTCTTTTCTCATGAAAAATTAATAACAGGGAAACAGAAGGAAAAGAATGCTGTTTACGAACCCAATCCCCTAGCGAAATGTCAGTACGAGCACCCCGACCAAAACAAGGAGACTCACACACACACACACACACACCACACAACACACACACACAACACACACACACACAACCCCCCAACAACACACAAACCCAGCCACAACACGAAAAAATGTAGTCAAATAAATGTCAAATGAACAGTAAAAAATACAGGTTATCACTTTGTGATGGTAGAGAGGTTTTCTTTTGAAGCAGGGAAAAGAAATTCGTTAAAGTCCAAAAACCCCCAAAAAAATGTGCTTACAACACCAAATCGCCTGCAGAAATCCCAATATAGAGCACACAAAAAATTAGGGACACAACACAACAACAAAAAAACAAAACAAGTTCCCCTATGTACCCTTACCTGACACTATCAAAAACAATAACAAGTAGAAAAAATAAAACAAAGACAAATGAAATTCTTCGTCGTGGGCCAGTTTTTGATGTTGAATATATTTTCAACAAAATGGTGGTAAACAGAAACAAATACAGGTAACTCGTTTTGTGGTAGAAAGGAGATGTTCGATGAGGTCGGGAAAGTTAACAAAAAATAACAAACCATTTGGGTAATTTTTTTTCCCCCATATGATAAAATTTACAGTCCATAAATAAAAACGAATGCTGCTTAAAATACAAAATCCCCCTACGAAAAAAATACCAAACAGAAAGCAATAGAACAAATGAGAAAAAGCAAAACAAAAACCAAAAAACCATTAAAATTTAACAGAAAACAGGGAGAATGCGGTTCTTTTTCAAGGGGACTGGCAGTTTTGGGGGTTTCCGGGTCGGTAATCGGTTTGTTGGGCTGAAAGGGAATTTGGGGAAGCGGTGCGCTGCGGGGCAATGGCAGGCGGGGTTTTCTTTTCTCGTGGTTTTTTTCTGGGGAGTTTTTTGGTCTTTTCGGACGGGGGGTCTAGGTTTTCTCCTTCGAGCTTATTGATCTTTCGACGCACAAAAATTTGCAATCGGGAACGGCTTTGTGGTCGGAGCTTGAAAACTGCAGCTCCTTTTCCAATGGAAGGCGGCCCCCCCTTTTTAAAGGGGGGCTTTTCTGAACTCGTGGTATCTTGGCAGTTTTTTAAAAGTATTTTAGGACAGGGGGTCTAGTTTTTTCCATGTCGAGCATTTTTGATCTTTTTTCCTGAGGCCTAAGTTTTTAAAAAATTTGGGGAAACGGTTTTGTCCCGCTGAGGGCTTTGCAAACTACGCTCCATTTTTCCAAAAGTGTGAAGGGGGCATTTTGGAAATTTTCAACTCGACATCGTTGTTTGTGGATTGGAGAACCTTCCGGCATGGCTTCGAAGGAAGACGGACAGTGTAGTCAAAAAGGGGGTTAAGTCGGAAGGCGTTTTTTTCGGAATTCGGGGCTGAGTCAGCAAAAAACCTGGGGGGACAGGGGGGGGCATCCAGGTGGACTTCGCAAACGGTGGGATGTTCTTTCTTTTCCCATTTTCATATGATTTTTGTGAAAGAGGTCTTCGTGGTCCCAGTTCGCTGCAACCGCTTTCTCAAAAAAATAACTTGGTAGTTTGTTTGGGCAGTTCTCTGGGACCGAATTTGTTTTAAATATAAATGTGGGCAAAACCCATTTGTAAAATTCGAGGGTGCAGGTTTTCTTTCAAAATGGTGAGGGACTTCTCGAGCCCCAGTGTGGTTTTCCTTTGCGTTCTTTTGTGAAACGAAACAGTATGTAGATTATAATTATACTCGTGTCCCACTGCTTTTAAACTCAGTACGGTGGGCGGGAGCTTGCATTGCAGAGATAAAAAAAAAATAAGGAAAATTGCAATTTTTTGAGATCTATAGAAATAACTTTCATTATTAGGTGTGTTACTCCTCTTCGATCAATATATTTCAGCAGGCCTGTTGGGAAAATACCAAACTTTTTTGGATGAATAAAAAACTGTGGATCTGTGTTGTGGTGTGCACTAATTATTGTGCTGGTGGCAAAGTAGTACGGAGTAGCTGGAAGGCAGTGTTGGCTGTTATCGGGTTTTTCTTTTGAAAGCCAAATTGTGTCGTCTTACACCCCGGGAAAGGTAAGGCAATTGGGATGAGGGCCTTTCCCGACATGGTTTGCGTAAAATTTTCCCCTTAGTGAGTTGCTGTTTCTGAAAACGGATTGGAGAGGCGAAGGCAACCGGGGTTTTTCTTTTCTTTTTTAATGCAAACTTCACCCCCTTGGAATGGAAGTTTGTTTTTAATAGAAAACCCAAACCACCATTTGGACCTTATTGAGATTAAATTCTCAACCAAATAGCCCCAAATTGGAGAATTCAAGTTCTTCCCCAGTGAGCAAAGTTAACAGGAAAACGTGGGGCAAAGGGTAGGGGTGGCACGGAAGTGGTAGTAGAAAAAAACCCCTGAAAAGGAAACCAGCTCTGGCAAATCAAAGGCTAGGGGAGCGTCAAACACGCCCGCCACTAGTTTGATGTGTGGTTCGTGCAGCAAGCGTGGTGCAATGAAAAGCATTCAAAACGATCTATGTCAATTTGGCACCATGCCCCGTGGAAAAGGCAGTGAAACCCATACAAACTCATCCAAGATGTTTCCCCTGAAAACAGTGACTGCAGCCTACATGGTATTGTAGGAAATGCAACCCCCAATGGCAAAGGGATTTTGACCAGATTACCCCCTCTCTGACCCACAATCAGTATTGGAAGAGAAAATGAGTCAGCTGGAGGCAAAAGTCACAGGCAGATATTACCATTGAGGGGAAAATGAAACTTTTAACTCAGTTTAGAGAAAGAGATGTCCCCGTTGATAAATTGCAGGAAAATTTTTCAAAGTGTGTCGATAAAAATATCGAGAGATCAAAAATGCGACTCAAACTGGGAAGTCCGGACCGTGAGAGGAGAGGGAAGATTGGTCATCTTTTTGGTACCCGAACCCAAAAATGAAGAAGAACGAAAAACAAAAAGGGATAGACCCCGTGGAGACCCCCTTGGCCGAATAAATGTCAAGTAGTTTTTCAGATGTACGGCGAGGGGGGAAATTTTCCAAGAGAAAGAAAATCGAGACCCCTTTTGAATCCCTTTTCAGTCAAGAAGTCAGAGACAATGTCTTGCGTCTATCGGAAAGCCCCCAAGAATGATAAAGCACGGAAAACAAGGAAACCCCAAAAATGTATTTGGTTAAATGTGAAGAAAAACTTTTCAATGGCGTAAAAAAAAGAGGCGTTCTTTTTTAAGGAACTTAAACAGAAACGGGGCAGTCAAGACAAAAGGGGGGCCAAAAAAACCAAAAGGATAAGAAAAAAACGGCGCAGTGGTGAATTCGGGAAAGGTACCCTATCACAGATTGAACAAAAAAAGAAAGAAAAAAGGATAAAAGCTATTACAAAGTTTTAATGCAGATACTAAATTAAATTTTCTAACAGTGCACAAAATGCACATATTTGAAAATAAAAAAAAATTTGATTCTTTTGGGTTTTTTTTTACAAATGCAGTAGTTTTTAAATAAGCGATCAGAATTTGATGCATTAAATTTAACTGCTAAACCAGCAACATGGGTTGAAATCAAACCCCAAGAACCTTTTATATGCAGTTCAAAAAATGCGAGATAGCCCTCCCAGGGGGGGGGGGGGGGTGGGGGGGGGGGGGGGGGTGGGGGGGGGGGGGGGGGAAAAGGGGGGGGAAAAGGGGGGGTTTTTGGGGGGGGGGGGGGGGGGGGGGGTGGGGGGGGGGGGGGGGGGGGGGGGGTGGGGGGGGGGGGGTGGGGGGTTGGGGAGGCGGGGGGGGAAGGCCGGGGGGGGCGGGGGGGGGGGGGGGGGGGGGGGGGGGGGGGGGGGGGGGTGGTGTTGGGGGGGGGGGGGGGGGGGTTTTTTGGGGGGGGGGGGGTGGGGGGGTTTTGGGGTGGGGGGGGGGGGGGGGGGGGGGGGGGGGGGGGAGGGGGGGGGGTTGGGGGGGGGTTTTTTGGGCCCCCGGGGGGGGGTACCAATTCTCACGCAAGACGCACTTACGCTCGAGCCTCCGCTGTTTTGCACAGCATCCGTGGGGCCCGTCAATACAATTCACGACTAGGCACAGTCTTACTGATCTTGATGATAGCGAACAACCACAGGGAACCCAACAGTGGTAACCTTGGTGTGATTCGTAAAATGAGGCACGAGAGTATCATCACGAACTCTTTCCCCCCATGGCGTACTTTATTACACGCGCATAATTTCCCAAAGAATGCTGCTTTAAGCTCCAAGTCACTTAGCCAAAGCCAACCCATCACGATAGGGAGGAAACAAAATGTACATCCCTACCCTACTCTCGCTACCTTCCCCCCCCCTTCCCCCAGCCATTGCAACAAAAATTTTTTTTTTGCTTTTTTGTTTATTTCTCTCGGTTTGCTATATAGCCTATATCTGACTCGTACTCACGAGTAACAACCACTGGATAATTGATAACAAACACCAAATTAACATTTGTTCAGACTGGCACATCGTTCGAACAAACTCAGGCACGAACCATAAACAAATACAGATAAAAATTCCATGTGATTGGTTTGAGGAAATCTTAACTGATGCTGAGAAGAATCAACAGGTACAATAACAGACCAGTAGCGTCGCTTTTCTCTCATGACAAATCAAACCAAAAAAATTAATAACAGGGAACACCGAAGAAAACGAATGCTGTTGTACGAAGCCAAATCACCTAGCAGAAATGTCAGTTCCGAGCACACAGACCAACAAGGAGACATCAACACACACACACCCACACACACACACACGCAACACACAACCACACAACACACACCGACACCACACACACACCACCACCCACACACGCACGCACACCCACACGAAAACATAATGTAGTCGAATAATGCCTAGTGAACCAGTAACAAATACAGGTTATACATTGTGACTGGTATTGAGTGGATATCTTTAAAGAAGCAGGGAATAATGAAATTCGTGTTACACGTCCTAAACTCCAACGGAATGTGCTTACAACACCCATCGCCTAGCTGAAATGCCACTATGAGCAACAGAACAAATTAGGAGACACAACCAAACAACCCCAACAACCCCACCAACAAAGCTTGGCCTATGTCCCCAATACTGCCACATATGCACCACAATAACAAGTAGAAAAATGAAACAAAGGACAAAATGAACATTCTTCGATTCCAACGATCAGCACAGTCTTTCTGCTGTTGAATATAGTTCACCAAAACATGGTGGTGAACAGAAACAAATACAGGTAAACTCGTTTTGACCGGTATGAAAGGAGATGTTCCGCTGAGGTGGTCGGGGAATCGTTAACAGTAAATACCGACCCAGATAGGGTTAAATTTTTCTCCCATGATATGATGATATCAAAAATTACCCGACATAACATCCCCCCAACGAATGTGTTACCAATACAAAATCGCCTACGAGAAATACCACAGAAGCCCCTAGAACACAATGAGGCAGCATCAACAAAAAACAACATTTACTTGCCACATTCACACAGGCACACAACCAGCTGGAGAAATGAACCAAAACGAGAAATTACATTTCTTCAAGACTGCAGTCTACAGGGTCCAAACAGTACCAGATACAGGTAACCTCGGTGTTGTTGGCATGAAAGGGGAATCTTAGAAGCGACGTGCGCATTGCGTGGCAATGGAGGCGGGGTTTTCTTAACTCGATGGTGTGTTCTGGCCCGTTTTGATCGTACTTTTCAGGACAGGGTTATGTTTTCTCCATATCCGAGCATAATTTGATCAGTTTCTGCGCTCATAACTTGCTAATCGGGAACGGCTTATGTGCGTCCGAGAGCAATGTAAACTGCAGCTCCATTTTCCACTGTGACGAAGCGGCCATTTGCAGGCGGGGTTTGCTTGAACTCGTGGTCTCTTGGCAGTTTTATAAACAGTATTTTTCCAGGACAGGGGGTTCTAGCTTTCTTTCATGTCGAGCATTATTGATCTGTTCCTGAGTCCATAAGATTTTTTAAACTTCGGGACCGGTTTCTGGGCGCTGGGCGAGCATTGCAAACTACAGCTCCACTTTCAACGTGATGTGAAGCGGCCATTTTGGAAATTTTACACTCGAACATGTTGCTATGTGGATTGGAGGGAACCTTCTGGCACGGGCTTCCGAAAGGAAGACGGACAGTGTAGTCTAACAGGGTTGGAAGTCGGACAGGCAGTGTTTAGACTTCGAGGGCTGTGGGGGTTTTTTTCCGGGCCCGGGGGGGGAAATGGAGCCAGTGGGCAGGGCATCCAGGTGGACTTCGCACACGGTGAGACTGTTCCTTTCTATTTGCCATGATCAGCATGATATTGTGCACCGCCGGTCTTCAGTGGTCTCAGTTCGCCTGCCAACGAAATTCGAAACATAACTGAGTAGTTTTGTTGCCGTTCTCTGGGACACGAACTCTTGTATATAATATAACATGTAGGTACACATGTTGTGAACTTCCGCGCCGGTTGCAGCTTTCAGTTCACTACATGTGTGATAGCCTTCCTCGAGCCCTAACAGTGTGGTTCTTCCTTCGGCGTTCATTGTGAACGAACACAGCGTTGTAGCATTATTACATTATCCCCTCGTTGTCCCTGTTATTAATCAGCTACGGTGGGCGGAGGAGCTCCTGCCAATTGCGCAGATCAAAACCAAAATAAGAAATTGCAATATTTCGTTGATCTTAGAAATCACATTCACCTTATTAGGTGTGTTACCCTCACTCCTAGATCCACTATTATTCCGCAGGCCTGTTCGGCATAATCCACCAAACTTTTTGGACTGAATATTTGAACTGTGTGATCTGTGTTGTGGTCGTGCCCTAACTCTATAGGCGCATGTGGCAATGCTATGCTACGGAAGTAGCTGGAAGGCAGTGTGGCCTGTTATCGGCTCTGTTATTTCTTTGAAAGCCCCCCAAATGTCGTCGTCTTACAACGGCAGGGTAAGGTCATTGAGGACTGAGGAGACATCCTGACATTGGTAGCAGTCAATTTTTCCCATTAGTTCGGTATGTCTGCCTGTTACCTGAAAAAATCGGTCTTGGAGCGGCGAAGGCAACCTCGGTGTTTTTCTTTTCTTTTTCAAGCCAACGTCACCGCTTGGTAACTGGAAGTTAGTTGACACTGATCCCATCCCCATTTGGAATTGCTTGAGATTAATTCTCAACACACCATAGCCCACCTTTGGTGACATTCAAGATGTCTTCCACAGTGAGCAAGTTAACAGGCAAACCGTGGGACAAAGGGTAGGGTGGCAGCGGAAGTGGTAGTAGACAAAACACCTCCCTGACAAATGAAACCCGGCCTATGGCCAAATCAGAAGGCTCGTGGCGCGTTCAACACGCCAAGCCACTCGATTGCTGTGTGGTTCGTGCAGCAAGGCCGTGGTGGACCAATGACCAAGCATTTACCACATGCGATCTATGTCAATTCTGGCACCCATGCCCGTGTGAAAAGTCAGTGACACACCTATACAAACACTCCTCCCCAAGATGTTTCCCTGCGGACAGTGACTGCAGCCTACATAGGTATTGTAGAAAGCACCCCATTTCCCAACTGGGGATTTTATGACAAGATTACCCAGCTCTCTGGCCGACAATCATTACGTGGAAGACAAACGATGAGTCGCTGAGGCAAATGTCACCGAGCCGATAATTACATTGACGGGCAGAGAAACCTTTTTACAACTAGATCTTCGGAGAAAGAGATGTCCGCGTTGATAAATTGCAGGAAAAATATTACAAAGTGTTTCGATAAACTATCGAGCGCTTCACAATGGCCTGACTCAATCCTGAGAGCCGTCAGGACCGTTGAGAGGAGAGGGCCAGCCTCTGGTCATCTTTGGCTCACTGAACCACACTGAACGGACAGAACACGCCCGGACAAAAAGGGATCAGACCACTGTTGGAGACCCTCTTGGCCGACAGAACTGTCAAAGTGTTTTTCGAAGTACGGGCGACTGGGGAAGTTCTCCAAAAGAGAAAGTAAATCGACGACCACTTAGAATCTCCGTTTCCAGTCAAAGAAGTCCGAGGCCTGTCTTGCAGTTCTGCGGAACCATGCCCCGAAGGATGCATAAAAGCACGGGCTAAAACAAGGACTCAACACTGTATTTGAAGTTAAGTGTTGAAGAACGCACTTGCACTCCAATGAGCGTCAAGACAGAGGAGTTCATTTTTAAGGAACTTAAACAGAAAGGAGCGTCAAGGACCAGTGGGACCATAAAAAGCCAATGGATAAGACAAAACGGCGCAGTCGCAGTGGTGATATCGGGGGAGGTACCCGCTATCCCCTGATTAGACCCAAAAGACAGCCAGAAAAAAATCCAACAAACAAACAAAAAACAAAAAAAAACAACAAACAAAAAAAAAACAAAAAAACACAACACACAAAAAAGGGATTCAAAGTATGTACAAAGTTTGACTGCAGATACTAAATTAAGTTTTCTACGTGCCACACACTGCAACCTATGAAAAATAAAAAATATTCGATTCTTGGTTTGTTTATATACAAATGCAGATCGCTTTTTAAATAACGATCCCAGAACTTTGATGCTTAATTGAAACCCACCTGCATAAACCAGCAAATCAGGTTGAAATCAAACCAAGAACCTAAGACTATGCAGTTCCGAATGCGCGACTAGCATCCCAGGCTTTGAACTCTTCCCAACTTGCAAGTGAAAGCAGAGCGAGGGAATCTGTCGGTATGTCAGACAGATATGAAACCATCCTATCGAGCTGCAAACTCGACTTCCAAGACTATGTGCTTGTTGATGCAGACTGAGTGAGGCTGAACCCCTGTCCATTGGTCTTGTTTAACGAAAGCCCTAGTGGCACAGAGGGGAAAATAACGAACTTTAAAACAGCCGTTGCTGAACATAGTGGGTGCCGCCAAGTTTTAGGGACTCATGCTTGCAGCGCTCCGCGTTCTTTCGTTCCTGCTCCCTCTTGGAGGCGCCTCACGGGCACAGGCCCATCGCCACCGGCATGATGAAGCCGCCGGTGGTCCTTGAAGCACAGCATGCTGTTTGGGGGACGCAGGAACACACCCGCGCCTCCCATCGGTCTCGACCAAGAACCTGAAACAGAACACCGTTCAAGCCCAACTCCACCACACTTGAACCCAAACACTTCAAGAGAGACGACCAGAATTGAGCCAATGTTCAAGGAGGAACCACGAGGTCTGGAGACAAATGCGAGACCTCACTGCAACTACCCCTACTGCCCAGGGCTGACCAAGTTAGCCACACTTATGCAGGACCTTTGTCTGCCACGAAACCTTGTCTTACGGGGCCTCAGGCCAATAGGCGTTAATCTCACCTCCCCAACGCAAAAAGCAAGCGAATTGGATCAGTGTTACTGGTGTGAGCGATGGCATGAGAGGCAGAGAGAGTGCTCCTGTGCGTGGTGCTGTGTGCGAGGAGCGATTGCTCCCCGGGCGGCGTACCTGGGGTTGAGCTTTATTATGGAAGGCAAATACAAGGACGAAAACTCCACGTTGTCCTCTTGTGTCTTTTGACTGGTGCTGTCCTTGGTCCTGCACTTATCACCATCTGCCTGTCTTCACCTGCAACCCTTACCCCTCACACATCACACTGGCGCTGCGAGAGCAGGATTGCAGACAAGGACCAAGGAAGCCTGCCCAAGAAGACCGGACGCCATGGACAGCCTGCCCCTACATCTGCACTCTAGCATCAGCTCCCAAAATTCCACGGGGTAACGAGAGCCAGCAGGGACGTGGACGACTTCATTCCGCGGAGCGCCAGGCTTTGCCTAATCCTGCAGCCCTGGTAGAAAGGACAGCCGACCCCTATGGCTGATTGCGCCCTTAGATGGCCTAGCTTGCCAGGAGGTGATCAGGCTGCCAGCAGCTGAGGTGGACTCCCCAGCCAAGCTTCTTGGAGGGTACTGGGGAGAGCAGCGTGATGTGGTCACCCTGGCCACAGCATTCTTCACAGCCAGCAGGGCATGGATGCGACCATGTCTGAGTATGCGCCCCTCTCCAGTACCTTGGAGAAGGTCAAACCAGGCTGGGGATGGAATGTTGCCTGCCACCATATCAGGGACGCCTACACCGTGGCCGCACTCCGCAAGGAGTCCGTATTTCGTCAGAAAGACCATTCCTACCACGCCACCTTTGCAGAGGCTAGGAGAAAGAAAAAGCCAAATGTGGAGAGGGACTGCCGTGCCGACGGCGACCTTCTCCACACGGCTGGATGCTGCTGTTGCCTCGCTTGAAAACTCGGCTGGCGGCCTCACGGACAGACGCCAGCTTGAGGCAGGAAAGCAGCAGCAGCCCACCACTGCAGGTCCGCCGTGTGTGACGGACACACACCGCTCAGAAACGGCCCGGGTGGAGATGATGACGGACGCTGGCACCTATGAAAACTGGGGACAATCCCCAGTCCCTCTACACTGTCAGCAGCCAGAATGTGACATGCTACACAGCTGGGCCGCACCAGGGCGACGCCAGCGTCCTGTTGCCTCGCGGTCACCGGAGAAATGATTCGACTCCAGCAGGAGGACCCTTCCATTGGGCCAATTTGTCCTTGGGCACAAAGAAGCTGCAGTGGCGCGAACGGGAGCTACAGGCCTCATTAGCAGCACGCGACTCACTGCCTACAGGGGATGCTGTATCGGCCGAATGGTGGCCCCTAAATTCGGTGGTGGTGAGCGCTTCTCCGTCCGGATTGCTCCGCCCCAGAGGTTCTGTCATCAGCTACAACGCCAGGGTCACGAGGGTTACAACAGGCAGCAGAGATGCTGCGACTCAGGTTCTATGGCTGGTATGTCCTGGGATTCTGGGAGCATCACTTAGCCGGTGTCGACCCCTGCATTAAGGTCAACAGACTGCAGTTTGCCTCCATGCCATCAGACTGTGCGCCAGACCCAGGTACACCGGCTGCTGTGGCTCGAGAACGCCCACCACGGTCTGGCCCTGTCCAGGCAACTTCTGCCCCTGACCGCCGAAGTGACGCAAGCCTGAACCACCTGACGGCGGGAGACCCCAAGCCTGGGAACATCACCAGACTCCAGGGACAGATGGGTTGTGTTCCCACAACCCAAGCCCAGAACTGTGAGCCACCTGTGTGCCTACTCCAAGTCCGCCCGATACGTAGTTTTTAATCGCCCCCGCCAGCCCCACGGCGAATTGCCTGTCTGGCGGTGGCAACTGTGAAAAGGGTATGCTAGTGCTGCCTGGTGAGCGAAACACTTTCACACATATGACCTGGTCAGATGTCGCAGGCGACGTAAATAAATTCCAAGGCTGATTGCTAGTGAACTACTGTTGGGAAGAGGTGTTGCAGACTGTTAAAACACTTATGTCTATTTTATGCACAACTGAGTTATATGTTGATTGTTCTTCAGGTTGGATAATAATGGTGCACGGTTTTTCAGAAGGCCAGCAGTACTGGCTAAGGATTTTTATAGCAATTCTGTTTTAGTATTTTGTACCCGACTTTGTGGAATTTGATCAATAACAAGCCCAGTGTTTGTCGTTTGGCACCCCAATACCCTGGAATTTTAATGAATCCATCACACGTATATTTTGTACCCAACTGTCTGGAATGTGTTTTAAATAACAATCCTCTCTAAGTATTTTGGAATTTGTTCAAATACCAGTCCATATTGTCAGTGGTGCCTACCCCAAATGCTTTGGATTTTTTTTTTCCAAATCTTCCTAGTCATATTGGTACTGACCTTTCGGGAGTTTTGTTTTAAATACAAATCAGTAAAGTCATTTTATGGTACCCAAATTGGGTTTTGTCCAGGGAAAAACAAAATTCCTTTCTAGTCATTTTTGTATTTGATATTTGGAAATTTTGTTTAAAATAATATGCCCCATTCTGTCAGATGCGACTCTGCCGATTTTCAGAAGCTTGTTTAAAAAAAAGCATGCCCTTGTTCGTTGGAATGCTAAGGAAACACAAAAGATAGAGAGAGCGGAGAGAGAGAGAGAGAGAGAGAGCTGTTTTGATGCTTTGTTTTTGATCACTGATATAGGGTTTTTGTTTAGGATGACATGCCTATCAGATAGCGGTCTAACGCCTCGTTTTCCCATTGTTTATGTGTTGTCCTTGCTGACTCTGTCATTTTTATGTCAGCCGAGGACGCTTGGTTGTAACGAGTAGGGGGGGGGGGAGGGGGGGGGATGTAGCCGGGTTGCTAACAGAGTATATATTTCTTGTGGTTACCTTTCGTGGATGAAAATGTTTTGTTCAAGAAGATATCTTCCCCGTACCTCCTCCCCCCCCCCGTGGTCGAATCTCAGTGTTTTTATTGTGTAACATTCTTTTAATCATGAATACCTCAGCACCTAATAGGTAGTATTACGTCGCCAAAAAGTCACCAAACTTTAATGTATATGATTCGTTACCAACCGTCCTGGGCTGAGAAAGACAGCCCATATTTTCTTAAACTGTATTTTGCACGAGCAATCTTCGTTTTCGTTACAATTTCATTTCTAACGAAATTCGGACTTCCCGATCGAAATCTTGCTAATGACTCCATTTCTGTTATGAATACAACTGAAAATGTGTAGAATTTATTATTTAACAGACCATTTAGCAGAGTATTTTTCAGTTGAAAATTGTGTCAAAAGTAGGCGCCGATGGCCCGGCGAGGTGAAAAGTCAGCTGTGTTTTCTAGTAATTTTTAATAACACATCACTGAGCACCGATCCTTCCCGTTCCCCGAAAAAATGGCAAAATCGGAAACAAACGGGACTAGAGCAGGAATTGAACGGCATGGAGCGGGAACCCATCTTGTTATGCGGCAGTGAACGGAATTAAACGTTATGGTCGGGAAGAGCGGGAGTGATCTTTGAACATGTTCAAAGACAAGCCCCGATCTCCCCGATCAAAACTAGAGCGGCGTTAGAGCGTATGTTGATCGGCATCAACGCAGGTTCACCGGGAACGCATCGTATCTCGAGCGGCTTCTGTCGGGAACATCTGGAGTGCAACGTAACTTGAGCAGTGAAAAAGTAGTCATCCCGATGTGTCCAAGATCGCCCCGATTAAAGCACGTTGCTTGCCGTTCTAACACCGTTCTGTTCCCGCTTTGCGCCGATCGTGTGTTTGCATTGCCACACAGGGCGGCATCGGTACAGATTGTCTCACGCTCTGCTGCCGCTGTAGTTATGTTCCATTCCCGGCCAACAGATGCGATGACGATCTACCCACACTCCATTTCCGCTCTCGCCGCATATAAGGACCCGTTCCAGTTGTTTTACGATTTCTGCTCCCCAAATGGAAACTCTGAGAGGCGCATCATGAAACGAAATAGGCCTGCCTCAAACTGGGAGAGCCTCCAAGGCAAGGCGCCATGGGGGAGCGAAACCATTGCCTGTTTCTACCCAGCAAGATGACAACCTTCCTGCAAGTAAACAAGCCGAGGAAGAAGCCACCCAACAATCAGACAGCCAGGAAAGAAACACAGCCAAGAAACCCAGCTTCACACACGTCTCTCCAATGTGGAGGAAGTGTGCATGGCAGAATTTGTTTCTGCTCACGAGTGCCTCTATAACAAAAAAATCACAGACTGGATGAACAAGGCTGTGAAGGACAAACTATGGCAAGACCAGCTGAGAAGATGGGCAAGAGTGTGAATGAGATACAGACGTGGTATGACAGCATACGTACGAGGCTGTTGTATATTTATATTTCCCACTCACACAAAATATGTGATCAAATGCTATTACGAAGTGTTTCAGCGCCACAATTATTCCATCAGTTTATTACAGCACGACAATATTTCAGTCTTTTTATGATTGCCTTTAAATCATACATGAATACAATGTATGTCTTCACATAGAAATACAGTTTCAAAACACACTTTTATTTATTAGCATAATTCTAACAGCGCCACCATTATTCCATCAGTTTATTACAACAAGACAATATTTCAGTCTTTTTATGATTACCTTTAAATTATACATGAATACAATGTATGTCTTCACACAGAAATACAATTTCAAAACACTCTTTCATTTGTACGCATAATTCTAAATTGGAACATTTACATCGTATTACAATAAACTAAATGGAGTACAATGTAAAACATGACATGAACAGTGCAGTTATAGTCTCTCTAGTTGTTTCTGGATGAATCATTGCATCTTGCCACTCCACAGATCCAGCTGGACTGTTGAAATATAATCTCAGGTATTCCCGCTGTCTCTTTGCTTCTACAGTGTCCCTGTTTGGTCCCACAACTGTGTGGAGGTCATCCATGTTAGCATTTACTCTCCATTGGCCAGGGATGAGGTTGTGCTGAACATCTTCTCCATCCACTCTGCATTCTGTAGAGCAGGATACCTCATCCTCATGTTGTTGTGGAGGCAAACACTGCCTTCTACAATGCCCCTGCCCAACTTCTGGTCCCTGTGGAGAGTAGTTAGCGGTGCTTGCCACCGCTCGCAAGAATGCCAAAGGCATTCTCCCCCACACGTCTTCCAGGGGACAGTCTGTAATTGGTGATAATTTCCCTGAACTGTCATCCTCTTTACAGTGGGGCTTCATCAAGTATGTACGCAGAGCAAATGCATCATCTCCGAGGATGAAGTAGGCATATCCCTGTCATCATTTATCATAGGCTCAGAATCTGGGAAACCCAATTGATGCATCCTCAAGACATACTTTCAGCTCTGAGGCATTAAAGATTGAGCATCTGACATGTGACCCATGCCACCACAGTCGATCTACAGGAATTGGTAGTTGGCATCAACCAGTGCTAAAAAAACAATCGAGAAAAAAAACCATTGTGTTGTGGTACAGTGATCCAGAACCTGGGGGTTTCCTAATGGCGACGTTTTTTCCATCCAAGCCCCAAACCCACATGGGGCACGTTCCACTTCCTTTCAAAATACCTAGCATGTCCTTCCATGCCTGCATGAAGGACGGGGAATGACTTCTCTTTGTACTCCGCCACAATGGCGCGACACACCTCAGGGAGGAAGTTTGCTATGGTGTGGCGTGATACCCTGAAGTCATATGAGAAGATGGTACTGGTTCCCGGATGCCAGGTGCCTGATGGTAACTGCCACCCTTCAATCCTGGTTCCCAAGGCCTGTCTGAAGTTGTGTTTTGCTTGGAAATTTTTGCAGTCAGTCTCTGGAGCAACTCATCAAACATTTCGGGGGGGGCTTTCTCAGGTAGTTGAAGAATAAAGAGGTTCTTCTACTCTCATTTCTGCCATGAGAGTGTCATATTGTCCAACTGAAGTCTCCTGTCTGCAGAGAGCCATGGCCTCCCCCAGAAAGCCTTGCGCGTTTTTCTTCTGTTTCTCTGCATCATCTGTACCATGATATTTGTTGGTGGCCCATGGCCTGTTGTTGAAGAACCAGTAGCATGTGAAGAACACATGCTGGGGATCCATGTTTCTCCCTTTAGTATGGGGCAAACAATTGACACAGCGCACTGATCAGGCGCCGTTATATAGGAAATCGGGAGAATTTTCGCCGTCTAGAGCGTATGTGTGTCGTAACTCCACGGCATGAACGTAGTACATCGTATTAAAATCGTATCTATTGGTATAATCGTGTTTACAGCGGCATCGCATCGCAGTAAACGTCAGTGAACGGAAGAGAGTGGCATTAGTCGTAGGTGGGTCGGCAGTGAGCGTGCCGGGAGCGTAGCTAGAGCCCAAGTGGCGCCTATTGAATCGGCAAAGAACGGAATGGTTCCTAGTTTGAGCTGGAACAATCGGCATCACATCGTACTATGCACGTAACTAAACCGTTACTTAATCATCAGAGCGTAACTTTAGCCTAAACCGCACGTACTTTGTCAAAAATACCATTTTTTGCCGATGGTTGCCGCTCGAGCTAGTTCTAAGAGATCGGCAATGATCTTATAGGTCGGGGAAAATCGTTTATCAGTGAAATGGGGGTATTAGACACTGTCTCGGAAAATGAAGTTTATAGGCCCTATGTATGAAAAGAGCAAAATGCCAGCTAAACATTCATTGTAAAATTATTTCATGCTCTTCAGTATTTTTTTTTTATTGAAATAGAGGAAAATAGACGCAAAAGCGTTAAAAGTGGCTTTACTTTTGGGACATTAATCAGCAATGATTTAGTACAGGAACAAAATTGTCAAATGGACTTCCTGCTTTTATTCCTTGTGTTCTGAGGTTTTTATCGATAGTAAATAGTGTTAATAGTTTGAAAAGGACAGCGAGCAGACAACACTGAAGCTGCGATAGAAAACACAAATTTCTGTTGGTTCCGGCCTCGCGAGGCCCGTTTCGTCTCTGGCACCGTGTTGCTGGCTCTGCGGCCCGGTACATTTTTATAAAAGTAGAGCATTGTGTGAGCATGGATCAGTGTTCCCTGATGTGAGCGACTGGCGTGAGAGGCAGAGAGAGTGCTCAGTGCGCTGAGTGCTGTGCGAGAGAGATTGCTCCAGGGCTTGCGTTCCTGGTTTGAGCTTATTATGGAAGGCAAATAAAAAGGGAAAAAATCCACGTCGTCCTCTTTTTGTCTTCTTGACTGGCTGCTGTCCCTTGGTTCCTGCACTTATCACCATCTGCCTGTCTTCACCTGCACACCCCTTACCCCTCCACACCATCACATTTTGTTTTGTTTTGCTTCCAGTCCTTTGTTAATATTTTATAACATCAACACAGATTTTGCAAAACATAAGGTTACAGTAGTACTGTGAAACAGTATTGGAGAGAAACTGGAGTAGACATGAAATCTTAGGAGAAGGTTTTGTTGAGTAAATTAACGTCCCTAAAATGTTCAGTTTCAAGAGGAGCCTCACTTTATTACGATTTACTGAATCGAGACACTCTAGAGCCAAATTTTTGCAATCATGGGAAAAAAAGAATACCAAAGGATGTTAATCTGGCTAAAACTTTTCAGAAAAACCGACAGATAACTGATATTAAGTTGAGATGGTTTCAGGTTAGAATTAATAATTGGATACTGGCAACCAATACTGTTTTGAAAAACATGGGCATTGAAAATTCAGAAGAAATGTTCTATTTGTAATAGAGATAAAGAAAACATTCGATACACACACACACACACACACACACACACACACACACACACACACACACACACACACACACACACATATATATATATATATATATATATATATATATATATATATATATATATATATATATATATATATATATATCATAAACAGTATAAAAACGTCCTTAAAAAATCTGAAAAAGCTCAACCCCTTGGGGAGCAACATTTGTTGAAAATATTATTAAAATGAAGTGCTAAAATTCATCTACAAGCTTGTTTCAAGATATGTCTCTCTCCTCAGGATCCTGATATATATATTGGCACTGCCCTCATGTTCAAACTATGTGACAAGAATTTCAAAATACAATTGATACAAAATGCGAAACTGTGAATCTACTGCTGAATGAGTATATTGTCCTATTTGGTTGTGACAATGATTTTAGATCGAATAAAACGTTTGACTTAATTGTGTTACATGGCAAATTCTATATTTACAAATGTAAATATGAAAAAATGTCTTATTTCAAGTTTTCATTGTGTATTTGAAAGCAAGATATGCAATAGAAAAGTATGCTGCATGTCTTCAAATGTCACTCACGATGTTTGTTACTCAGTGGCTCCCATAATTCTTTTTATCAATGGATTAATGCATTTTTTCTTGCAAGGTTTCTAATAATATGACAACGGACAGTTGCTTTGTTTTCTCTGTTTGATTAATTTATTTGCTCGTTTCTGTCATTGAAAATGGAAAAAACAACAACAAACAAACGCATCCGGTGTTTATTAAGTGACTGATGGGATCATTTTAATGGTAGTAGTAGTAGTAATAATAGTAGTAATTGTTGTGGTGGTAGTACTAGTGCTAATGATGGTATTAGTAATGACAGTAGTAGCAAGGTGATGATGTTGATATCGATGATGATGATGATGATGATGATGATGATGATGTATGTTTTGTTGTTATTGTTATTGTCCTTCTACGATAAGTATGCACTTTGCTTTTTGTATTTTTTATTTGTATTTTGTTCAAAAGTTTTGAAATAAAATATGACTTTAAAAAAGTATAATGCAAGTTTCTTTCACCTAGAGATTGTTGTTGAAAGGCAGGCCTGTCACGATGCCATTACATAACACTAACATGAGAGGACCCCCTCCAAAGAGGCTCAGGTTTGAACCGCTTCCCTTCCTTCGTTGATTTGTTTGTCTATGATCAGCATGACATACATACACATACACACTACTGTACCAATTTTAACGACACTTAGTGGAATTATGGGATGTGACCCAAGGACAAACCCATTGGCCTAAGGACGAACTCACTGGCCAAAATTTAACCCATGGGCCCAGATTTTACCCTATTGGCCCAAGTTTTAACTCACTGGCCCAAGGACGGACCAGTTTATTCAAGGACCATTGGCCCAAGGTTTTACCTTTTGATCCAAGGACGAACCCATTGATCCAAGGTTTTACACACAGGTCCCGGGACAACCCAATTGGTTAAAGGACGAACCCATTTCCCAAGGACAAACACAGTGTCCAAGGACGAACCCGTTGCCCAAGGACGAAACCATTGGTCTAAGGACAAACCCATTGGCTCATGGACGACCCTTTTGACCCAAGGATGAATCCACTAGCCCAAGGACGAATCTGCTGACCCAAGGATGAATCCACTGGCCCCAGGACAAATCCGTTGACCCAAGAATGAATCAACTGGCACAAGGACGAACCCGTCGGCCCACGGACGAACCCGCTGGCCCAAGGACGAACCCATTGGTCTAAGATCGAACCAGTTTGCGCAAAGATGAATCCATTGACCCAAGGACGAACCCATTGACCCAAGGACGAACCCATTGAGCCATGGACGGACCCATTTGACCTACGAACGGAGCCACTGGCTCAAGGATGAATCCATTGGTCCAAGGATCAACCCACCAGCCCAAGGACAGACCCATCGGTGTAGCCATTGGTCCAAGGACAGACCCACTGGTGTAGCCATTGGCCCAAGGACAGACCCATTCCATTTAGCGCTAATGCGGATCAAAGGGGGTTTCAGGATTCCTTCCACCTTGGCGGAGGTCTGTGCGCTCCCTATCCTCCCTCTAGACCTGATTAATCCTTTCACCACACAGGTGTATCAGGAAGGGGTTGATAAGCACCTGCCCGTTGGTAAATATAAAAAAGAGATATCAAGGGAAAATAATGAAAAGGAATAAAGTTCTTCGGAAGCCTATCCATAGGGAGGTAGTCGCCGTCGCGACAACGGAAACCAATATCTGAGAGTGGTTTATGTCATTATCGGAGGGAAGTAGGCTTACACACACTCAGTTTTCATTGAGCATCCTTTCACACTGTAAGTTGGGTCCAAAGTGTTCAGCGGTGATAAATATAATTAGCAATGGATTGAAAAACCTCAGTCAATTTGAATGGATTGGAATCCATTGACCCTCAAAATATTTACCTTGGTTTCATATACCCAAAATTTTCATTAAAACAAAACCTGTCCTTTTTTTATACACTCAAATCCGAACTTTAGAAAAGTAAGACAAAATAATACACTGTCAGAGTTGCGCAAATTTGGAGCCCATTTTCATGAGTGCAAGATCTTATTACTCAATATGCTTGTGCTAGAATTCATGAAGCAGGCTACTGTCACTTTCATAAATATTCTAGACAACGAAACAAAATGTATTACACGAATCTGGATATTTCATGAATAATCATTTACAATGACATATCAGCGTCCTGGACTTCGACAGTTAGAAATCAAATCAGACAAAACTGCAATATGGAGGAATAAACGTCATTAATACCACATTCACCACTTTGGCTTCACAAGGGGAGTATTGTGCATGTTTATGTCTGTATTTTTTTGTCGCTGAGGAAGGCATTTTGCCGAAAATTTCTTGTCCTGTTTTGTGTCGTGCATTAATTCGTCGTTACTTCACACTTTGTTTTGTCTGCTCTTCTGCTTTTTTGTCGTATTTCAGTAACACCGCAGTTTGTTTCATTTGCCGTCATTAATACTACTATTACCGAGCTATTGATTATGGTTACAAGCTGCAAGAAACGGAAGAGGGAGCGCGATCATGGTTAGCTTATCAGACCATGACGTCAAATGTTTTCCGACTGAAAAAAAAAAATCGTCAGTGACGTTAAACAACATCCGGGTCTCTCACCCTTTTCGTATATTCTTTCACCCCTTGGAAGTAGTTGTCGCAACGGATTGTGTGTTTGCACGCCAGTCCTGTGCGTCATGGCTCTGTCCAGGGCACAGCCACCTCTGCGATTTCCATGTGTTCAGCCACTGTTCCATGAGACCTACCTGCAGGCCATGCAACGGCAAAAACATTTGCTGGATCACTGGCGCAGAGTTGACTATGGTAGGTTTGTAAGGTTCTGGTCTGGTCCCATGGTGGGCCAACGTCACGTTTTCAGTCTAGAGGTGTAAACACCAGATGGATTCTTCTGCCCCCATTTTTTTTTTTAAAGCAAGAAGGTTGTGTGTGTGTGTGTGTGTGTGTGTGTGTGTGTGGCGCGCGCGCGTGCGTGTGTGCGTGCGTGTGTGTGTTGTGATATTTTGTAGTAGGGGACTCCCAAGACTTGTAAACGCGAGACAGGGGGAAATAGTTTTCCCAAAAATTTTTGTACAGGCAGGGAGGGGGGAGTGTGTGTTCTATACCAAAATTTGGCCAGTATCACACAATTAACCTGACGGATTTCCTTCTCAAGTCGAGGGGGGAGGGGAGTATCTAGATTTGTTGTTGCTTTTTTTTTTTTTAATTTAAAGAAGCATTACACTTGTGTTGAAATTGTTCGGAAACCTCTAGTTTTCATCTTAAGATCATAGTTGGAAGCATTATAAATTAGCTCGTAGACCCACCAGGAAATCGAAGCTGATGTTAAAAAGGTTTGAACCGAGGGAAATAATAGAAAAGATCTGTTTGCACCATCTATGAAGTTCCTGTCCAGTCTGGCTAACTGGTCACCGGACACACTGGTGTTTGGCACTCGTTCTCTCTGTCTGTGGACAGCATACACCGATTTCTTCCTGATCAAATGAATTAATAGTTGAAGAAACAAGTGCAGGCTATCAATTCCTCAGTCATTATATAGATAGTTGTCAGATAGAAAGAAAGATAGACAGACAAATAGATGGATAGACAGACGGACGGACGGACGGATATAAAATCATGTTATTCATTTCATATTTGAGAACACTGCTCTATTTAACCACCACCTTCGCACACACACACGCACGCACGCACGCACGTACGCACGCACGCACGCACGCACCACCACCACACACACACACACACACACACACACACACACACACACACCACACACGTACACACACACACACGCGCGCACACACAGACACACACACACACACACACAACACACACACACACACACACACACACACACACACATACACACACACAACGAAGAATGTCAGAAATGTGAAAATTGCAAAACCGAAACAAAGTCATTTGTTAATCACTGGCCAGTGAATGATCTGTTATCACGAATAGGAATGTGGTGTGTGTGTGTGTGTGTGTGTGTGTGTGTGTGTGTGTGTGTGTGTGTGTGTGTGTGTACGCAAGTTTTTGCTTTTTGTTGATATAAGGCAGTTGACTTTCCTAATGATGAATTCACACAAAAGCTGTCAACATGAAGCAGAATTCTGTCTAATGTTAACAATAGATGACTCCCTTTAGACTTTTGTAGATAAATCTACCTGATGCAGACAATGAACCTTCCGCCACAAGAGGAGAGAGAGAGAGAGAGAGAGAGAGAGAGAGAGAGAGAGAGAGAGAGAGAGAGAAACGCACGGTCAGACATTGTCTGTCGGTCTCTGTGTGTGTATGTGTGTGTGTGTGTGTGTGTGTGTGTGTGTGTGTGTGTGTGTGTGTGTGTGTGCGCGCGCGTGCGTGAGAGAGAGAGAGAGAGAGAGAGAGAGAGAGAGAGAGAGAGAGAGAGAATATAAATCGGTGACCAGAGAGCAGCAAGTCATGTGATGGACCAGCCCTAATAGCACACAACATGGAACAATTCAGCAACCGCAACCCCAAAATTTACGACGTTTCCATTTTCGGATTTTCCGCTAAAATGTAATACTGTTAAATGTTTGGTGCGTAATCGACCGAAAATATATTGGCTGGTATATTCTTTTGTCTTTGAAGCACGAACAATGTAACAAATGTGATTACTAATACTTTTTTCATGGAGGATGCTGCGAGGTGTTTGTAATCCAAGTAAACAGCCAAACATACAATCAACCGTGCATATGAGTGCTGCTGAAAAGTTCGAAGAGACTTGATTCAAATCATGATGTTTGTAGCCCATCCAACCGCAGGGGCCCATATCAGGGCTGTCACAAAGTGAAAATCGGTTCCGTGCGTATATCTTTCTTGAAAGAAAAAAAAATCGATGTATCAGTATCTTTTAAAACATATTCAAAACGTCTTTAACTTGGGTCTGAGTTCCCGAACAAAAGATTGGAATGGTATTTTGGAATAGTTTGTTACCCATCAACAGCAATGGATTTAAATATCACTATTTTATCAGGTTCGTTAGATTTTGATTAATGAAACTTGAACTATGCAGCAGTCTCGACGTAAAATGCTATAATTAATAAATTGTTTCTAGGCCTCCATCTTCCGTGATGCATGCCATTTGTAATAATTGTTACCGTTTCATCCTGACTACTGCCATGTTACGTTTTGTGTGGAGATCGTACAGTGTTACATTTTGTACTGTCTCGCAGACCTTCGTGCACCAGTGTTAAGATCAAAGCACATGGAAGATCAGGGACAGAATGAAGAGTCATCCCTCAAGGGTCCCTCAAGGGGGCCCTGTTACTCTGGGGGTTTCCTCAACATGACGCACAGAGTCACTCATGCTGATATTGATGTTTGGAGGACAGAAAACAGCTGCCAGGATAATACAGAACTCTGTCAAACTGCGCTTGTCTGTTGTTGATAACTTGCCAGATGTTGGCATTAAGCGATCAACGTGTCGAATATCAATATTCGGCAAACTGGCCTGTCTAATTTTAATATCAGGCAGCTTGCCAACATTGAGCATGACAAATGTAGTCAGTAGCTTGCTTCAACGTTCTTGTTTTCACAAACGAAAGTTTTATTGGCTTCTTTTGAGTGCGTATTATTTTGTGCTTCTCTCCCTTTTGACGACCCTGAAGAGGCCTCGATGAGGCGAAAACGTGGTCAGTGATATAAACAGTTGACGAGTAGACGGCAAGTGTGGTGTTTGGTGTTGATTACATATATACACTTACATGCCTTGGACCTATCCATCTCTTATAATCACTTCTATCTATTGCATATCCAAGATCATCCTGTGAGCTCTTTCAGCTTGTTGAGCGGTATCAAGTGTTTTTTTTTAGCTTGGGATTTTCTGAGAATGAGTTATTACTCCTTGTGGACTTTTATTCCTTTTCACTGGCCCCCAAATGCTGTATCTTTTACATTTCCGCCTTTTGATTTTTAGACAAAGTTTAACCTACTATCTTATCTGAAATTCTTAATTTTCCTCTTCAGTATACGATTTTTGAGATGTTCCTTTTTGCTGATATAAAAATGGTTCTTACTCAGCCGGGAACCGGGATAAAGTAGCAAGCGTACAGAACTTTGTGCAAAGCGGGATATTCCTCTTTCCAAAGCTGGTCCTGTTGATCTTCCCTTTGTAGAAACAATACAGCAATGAAAGCACTCATCGGAGGATGATTTTCTCTTATACCTTCCTGTCCTTTAAGCGCAAGTCTGTCTTCTAAGATTAAGTGTTTTAACGGGGACAGATTTTGATGTTTGCTTCACTTTATAACTGGAAATTAAAGCTATAATGACCGATGTTCTATTGTCTCTTATATATTTCCCAGTAGAAGCATGTCGAAAGTTCCGAGTGTGGCTGTTTCTTTCAAGTAAAGTGTATCCATTTGTTGTTTTGTTATCCAGTGCATTTTAAACATAGGCATCATTTACACTATTGAACATTCAAGTTCTACATTTTGACAGCTTTTGCATTTGTTCTTGTGAGTTCATGCGCAGATACATGTGTGTGTGTGTTGACAGTCAAACCTCAAGTTGATGATGGACCCCCACATGCAATCGCCAATGTCCGACTCAAGCTGAAGAACATCATGGTAAGGACAAACAAAATCAACACACTTCAATTAATATGGTAAAGACAATCAGACCATGGTGTTTAACATCGCGGTAGGGACAAATGAACCCATTCGAGTCAACCAAGAGGACAAGTCAACCAATGTTACCTTTAACAAGGTAGGGACTTGTGACACCAAGCATTCAACATCACATATGACCCATTTTATGATGAATCAACCCATGTTATTTTAACATCATGATGAAGACAAGTCAACCCATGTTATCTAACATCATGATCACATGGCATCTGCCAGGAAGCAACTTTGCCCCTTCACGTGTGAATGTAATGTCATGTGCGTGCCTACACCCTTGTGAACACAGCGCAGGCTTCCAAGGGTGGTGCAGGATTGCTCCCAGCTGGTTGGTTCGGCGGTTTAGGACAGAACTTCTCGGGGTCCTATTCGCACCTTCGGGTGTATATTTTTCTTCTATTTTCATATAATCATAACGACAACTCAACCCATGCTGTTTAACCTCATAATGAAGAAAAGTAAACCCATGTTATCTAACATCATGATAAAGACAAGTCAACCCATGTTACTTTAATATCGTGATGAAGACAAGTCAACCCATGTTATCTAACATCAGGATAAATAAGTAAACCCATGTTATTTTAACATCATGATAAAGACAACTCAACCCATGTTATCTAACATCACGATAAATAAGTCAACCCATGTTATTTAACATCTTGATAAAAAATAAGCCAACCCATGTTATTTTAACATCATGATAAAGACATGTCAACCCATGTTATTTTAACATCATGATGAATAAGTCAACCCATGTTATCTAACATCATGATAAGACAAGTCAACCCATGTTATTTTAACATCATGATAAAGACATGTCAACCCATGTTATTTTAACATCATGATGAATAAGTCAACCCATGTTATCTAACAACATGATGAAGACAAGTCAACCCATGTTATTTTAACATCATGATAAATGAGTCAACCCATGTTATCTAACATCATGATGAAGACAAGTCAACCCATGTTATCTAACATAATGATGAAGACAAGTCAACCCATGTTATCTAAACATCATGATGAAGACAAGTCAATCCATGTTATCTAACATCATGATGAAGACAAGTCAACCCATGTTATTTGGCATCATAACAAGTCAACCCATGTTATTTAACATCATGGCAAGGATAAGTCAACCCATGCTATTTGATATGGCAAGGACATGTCATCCCATGTTTTTTTTAACATCATCGCAAGGACAATGTTCAACAACAATGTTGCATCGAATATGATGTTCAACACCCAATTTGCGCCGAATATGAGAAGATAAGTAGTTGCTTGTTCTTTGTTTCCATCGTCCTAAATGTTTGTTTTTGCCTAAAGAAAACCAAAGAGGTCAAAATTAATCCTTTTTTGTCCTGTATCTGTCTGTATTGTCTTTCGGAACTAATAACCTATTTTTCTTTTTTGAAATTGGCTTCAATTCCACCTTCAGTCACCTTGCTTTCAAATGAAGGAGTGAAAAAATAATGGAAAAGAGGAAGCGCGATTGATTGACACAGAAGTTTACTTCTCAGCCATACTTTCATCGAAAAAACTAAAAAACTTAGTTGCCCAACGTATAAGTGGGGAGTAAAATTCCAGTTTCCATGTGGAATAAACATTCCGATGCTCTTTTTGCTATGAGGTATGGGGTTGTCAAGGCGACAGCCCCTCTTGGTGGGCTGGGCTTCATCAAAATGAAGTGAATAGTCTGCCTGTCTATTAAAAACGCCTCTCCTCTCTCTCTCTCTCTCTCTCTCTCTCTCTCTCTCTCTCTCTCTGACTTTGCCCCATGTGGGGGACTCTTGTATTCCACTGAAAAAACCATGAAAGAGAAAATTTCTCTACGATTTGTTGAGTGTGTAGAATCAGCAACATTTTCTTACTGTGAAAGTTAGGGAGCTACAGAGAGACAGAGAGAAAACCAATGAACGGTAGGATATTCTCTTGGACACCCTCCTCCAAACATATCATCGCTCCAATCTTCCAGTAAATGTTTTCTAAGTACAAGTTTGGACTTCGATCACCAGCATCGTTGTCTTAAACTGTTTTACTTGTTAAACGCTGTGTCATTCCGTGGCTGTATATATACAGGTGTTTGCTTTAATGTAGTCTGCTTTTGTAAGAAGTGGGGGGAAGCGAAAGGAAATCCTGCTGTCGACTCAGCCCGTGGCTGTACATAAACGGATGGTTGCTGTCAGGTAGCCTGCTCTTGAAAGAAGTGGGGGGAAGCGAAAGGAATCCTGCTTTCAACTTATTCCGCGGCTGTACATAAAAGGATGGTTGTTGTAAAGTAGTCTGCTTTTGAAGGAAGTGGGGGGAAGCAAAAGGAAATCCTGTTTTCAACTCAAAGAACTTTGTGCAAACGTCTGTCATCTGGATTTCTTGGTGTGATGAATTATACGATTTACGAGATGGAGTGAACACATAGCTAACACATACGACACGCGGGCACTTTGAAAGATTTCCTTGGCTGACTGGTTGGTTCTGTTGAAGGGACTATCAGTGGTTATTCAGTGGAAGTGACTATCAGTGGTGATTCAGTGGAAGTGACTATCAGTGGTGATTCAGTTGAAGTGACTATCAGTGGTGATTCAGTTGAAGTGACTATCAGTGGTGATTCGGTGGAAGTGACTATCAGTGGTGATTCAGTGGAAGTGACTATCAGTGGTGATTCGGTGGAAGTGACTATCAGTGGTTGTAGCAGAAGCAGAACAACACAGATGTATAAACATGACTGCAGCCCACTGTTCACGCCGCGCTTGTCGCGGAAGTAATAGAAAGCTGAAGTACCGGACACTGGGATATGAAATTAAACTCTCTTGGCCTATGTCAGTACTGAGAACAGTGCTACTAGCCTACCTGCACCTCTTCATGTGTCAAATAAAGGGAACGACCAACCTGTCTTGTGGCTGTCATAACACTGTGACCTGTCAACCTCTACAGTGCAACGACTATGTCAGCTGTCAAACCCTGCAGTTCAGCAACATCAGAGGTCTGCCTTTCACAATCCAAATCTGCATTTGCCAACTTAGACGCCTTTCCTCATGTTCGCTGTAGCAACTGGATTTGAAGCAGTCACCAGATGGAGATTGTACCGAAGGCCCCAGTATAGAGTGATTATCCACACAACGAAGGAGGTCCAGGTGATCCTCCAGCTTATCATCCTTGAGGCATACATGATCTGGATCGGATGGTACCTTCTCTTTTGTATGGATGTGGAATCAAATCCAGGGCCTGGGAGGTGGATGCATCAACAAGACCAGGCGCAGGACAGTCACAGCTTTGGCCCTTCAGACAGGTATAGGCAAAAGGCACGGGTTGGGTACTTCAGAATCCAGGGTTTGAAGCCTTCAACACCAACCCAAGAGATCTTCACAGAAATCTACTCACTCTAGCTGGATATCCGACAATTCAAAAACAAGAATCAACAGACGATGCGCTGAGACTGGAGTCTCTATGTGGTGCCCTTCAAAGAGACAATCAACAACTGAAGCATGACGTGCAGCGGTTGACTAGCCAGTGCCAACTCCTGGAGCAATACTGCAGTGAGCTATACCAGTGGAAAGACTCTTTCATGGAGATGTCAAAAAACATAGATGACCACATGGATAAACTAGAATCTTTCTCAAGACGCAACAACATCAGATTATTTTACGTCTTTGAAGGCCCCAATGAAGACAATTCAAAGTGCATTCGGAAGGTGGTGTGCAACTACTGAACAGGTACTTTCCGTGCAAGTCATGGACAACTGAAGATGTCGAGCGTGCGCACCGTCTTGGACCTAAAACTGAAAGCCACAATAATCCACGTCCCATCATTGCACGTCTGTTCCGATGGCAGGACAATCTGGCCATCCTTCAAGCCAAAGAGTGCAGAAGGGAGATGGCAAACGATCTGGGAATCCGAGTCGCCTCTGATCTAACAAACCGCCAGAGCCAGGCCATCCAAGCAGAAAAAGATGCAGGCAGGCACGCATATGTCTGGAAGGGCCGTCTGTACTACAAGAATGGATCTCAGAAAGGACAGAGCAGAAGAGACCAAAGAGGTCTCACTGCAGGGGCAAACGCAATAAACCTTGCCCACAACCAGAGACGTGACATAGCTCACCAGAACAGAGAAGGCAGCAAAGTAGGCAGTCGACAAGAAAGCAGTGATCCTGCCGACAGGCCTACACAGGATGAGCCCTTTGAACATCAACAACAGCCTGCAAGAGAAGCAGACGAGAGACCACCATGGACTTGGGATACGAACACATTCCCACTACTGAGCAAACCCAGACGAAACGTACGCCTTGGTGACAAAGGAAGAAGACATGTGGCCCCCCATCAAAAAGACAGAAAAGCCAGAGGCCATCAATCCAAACCGGTGCATACAGTGCTACACCAGAAGATTGTAAAGCCACTAAGACAAAAAATCAGACGCAGGATTCAGTACCGTTAGAGAGAAGACTGAGTCATCCAAAGTCAAACAGCACCTCCCCAACAAGATACAGGAAAATAGTGGATGCACGGGGCATTAGGCTGGTACCAACCTCAAACAGCAGTGATGAGTCTCTGCCTGCAAGCCCTTCCCACAGTATTGAGGACAGAACCCATCCAGTCTTTGCTGACACACAGCCAACAAGCAGAGAGGCCACACCACTTCCAGTAAAGTACACAGCTACATGGTGTCCCCTGTGCCCTGCCCAGTCGATGGGACTAACCAAACCTGTGTAGAAGGAAATCTACCCAGCAATTCATCCCAGACAACCAGTGATGTAAGAGTAGCAACCGTACCCAATGACCCCTCAGCGCAAGATGCTGTAAGCAAAATCCCCACTAGTCCAATATATCTTCAAAGTACGCCAATGGCAAAACACAAGTTTCAGTTTTCACCAACGTCAGACAAGCCAACAGAAGAGGAACCCAGAAAGATAGCAGTCAAAGTTATGCCAAACAGCTTGCTGATCCTTGGACAGACGTCCAGGACAATAGCAGCCAAACATCTGTCAAACAGCTTGCTGACCCGTGGACTGCTGTAGATGCTATGGAGAGTCAGTCTTCTGATTCCAGAACAGAGTTAGGGGACAAAACCAACACAGGCAGAGACCAGCAAGACGTGCAGGAGCAAGCCCAGCAAAGCTTCTCTCTAGAGACTGAAACCCCAACAGCAAAAAGTAGGTTGACCAGAAGCAAAACTAGGGCAAAACAAGCTCAGGCAACACAACAGCAAGGAAGGCAACAGCACGTCACAGAGTTATTTCCACATGCCAAAACTAACTCCGCCCGAGCGGAATCAGGAGCTCAGCCTCCAACAACCTAGGGATACGACCCTGCCTATGTCATCAACCCAGCCTCTGATGGCCAGCCCAAACAACCGAACATACATGGCCACAGTGTATCCTTTTTAACATATAACATAGAAGGACTAAATACTATCTATCAGCCTGACATTATACAATTCTTGTCAAATTATGATATTGTTTTTCTTACAGAAACATTTTCATCAAGCTTTCCATCTCATTTATTTCCTGCTTTTGATGTGTTTGTCTCCCCAGGCGTGAGTGTATCAGACAGCACCACAGCTCGCCTCTCTGGCGGTGCCATCATGTTAGTAAAGAAAATGTATTCTAGTTTCGTACAACAAATTCAAGTTGAATACGACAGCTGCATCGTGCTCAAGATTTCAAAGCTTTTGCCAAATTTACGAAACGAATGTGTATTGATAGGCATGTATGTTCCTCCTGCCCATAGCGTCTATTATGTTGACACAGAAATCGAGATTGGAATTGACTTACTGGAGCAGTGTATACTTGATGTTTATGAATTGGTGGGGGAATGTCCCCTTATGCTTATGGGTGATTTCAATGCTAGGACTGCTGATGCAAACGCAAAAGAGCTTTCTTTACTATGTGATGTCGACGTTGATGATAAGGATGACGAAAATTTACTGCCTGAAAAGGAGTACCAACGGGAATCGAAGGACTCTTCAACAAACGACTTCGGTCGTTGTCTACTTTGTTATGCGAACAATTTTCTCTTGTTATATTGAATGGTCTGTTACCAGGAGACCGTTATGGGGCATATACATACATTGCTCACAATGGAGCAAGTGTGATCGATTATTTCCTTATTTCTCGGTCTATCTTTGAATATGCCTCATGTTTACAAGTTATCTTAAGAATTGAATCCAAACATATGCCTGTGAAACTAACCCTTAATGTTCAAAAGAAGCCGGTAAAAAATCTGTGAAAAGTTAGAAAAAAAACGTTATTGAAAGGTATGTTTGGAATCAAGAGCTTGAGAATGAATATAGGCAGGCATTGTTATCAAAAGACATTTCATTAATTTTCACACAAGCAGCTGAATTGATTAACATTGATATCAATGCAGCCGTAGAAAATTTTTTTAACAGGTATTGCTGATGCTGGGCAGTGTATGAAGAAAAAGACAGTATTGGGGAAAACAAGTAATTGTACTTGGTTCGATAAGGAATGCAGGGACAAACGAACAGCACTTCGTCAGTCCCTGAGAAATTTGAATAAATGTGTGGATTCATACGATGCAGACGTACGTAGGGGCGAATACGCCACTATGAGAAAGGATTACAAATTATTTATAAAAAATAAACAGTTAGAAGATAAACAAAATGTTCTTGTAACGCTTGAATGCAATATCCTAAAACATTTTGGGGTACCTTAAAAAGACGTATTACAATAGATTAACAACCTGTACTATTTCAAGTGAAGAATGGTATGACCCCTTTGAAAAAGTATTTGATGACGCATCTATACAGAATGATAAACTAAATAGTAATAGTTCATTTTCTAACGAAGTTTTTGATACTCAATCTCTAACTGTTCGTGAAACAGATTGTTCCATTTTAGATTTAGAAATATCAGAACTAGAAGTATATAATGCCTTGAAAGCACTAAAGAATGGAAAAGCAGCAGGACCAGATGGCTTCAGCAGTGAATTTTATAAAAACTCTTCTCCTCAGGTCATTTTGTTCCTGACTAAGCTCTTCAACAAACTTTTGGATTCAGGTATATTCCCCCCAAATTGGTCAGAATCAATTATACAGCCATTACATAAAAAAGGAGACATTAATTCCCCTGACAACTACAGGGGTATCTCGCTGTTGAATATCAGCAGCAAAATGTACACATTCATACTTAATAAGAGATTGACAAATTGGGCAGAGGACAATAATTTGTTAAGTGAAACGCAGGCAGGGTTTAGAAAGAATTACAGTACAGTCGATCACATATTTACTCTACTTGCAGTTCAGAAGCAATTTTCAACTAACAAAACACAATTATATGCAGATTTCATTGATTTTAGGAAAGCCTTTGATCTCATAGACAGAAACCATCTTTGGCTTATACTCCGCAAAAATGGTATCAAAGGGAAAATGTTCAAAGCTATTCAAAGTATGTATGAAATAGTTAAAGCTCGGGTCAGAACTAACGGTGGTCTTACAGAAACATTCATGTGTCCTAGAGGATTGAAACAAGGCGATAGCTGTAGTCCTATTTTATTTTCTTTTTTTATCAATGAGCTTGCAAATGATATAACACAACATGGTAGACATGGGGTAAGATTGTCACCTGATTTGATGCAGATTCTGGTTTTGTTATTTGCTGATGATGTTGTCCTCCTTTCTACCACTGTAATCGGGCTCCAGCACCAACTGAACATTTTAAGAAGTACGACAGACAGACTAGGTCTTACAGTTAATAATCAAAAATCAAAAATAGTAGTGTTTAGGAAAGGGGGTTACCTTGCTGCAAGAGAAAAAATGGTTCTATGGAAATGTAAAAATGGAAGTGGTAAATCAATATAAGTATTTGGGAATATTTTTCTCCACGGGGTTGACATTTTCTTACTCATTAGAAGATTTGGCTCGTAAAGCAAAAAAATGTGTTTTCAGTATCTTTAGATTCCTCTGGTCTATAGGCGAAAATTCTCCTAAGATTTTCTTTAAGATATTTGACACTCAAGTACAACCTATTCTGACATATGGTGCGGAAGTTTGGGGTTGACTGCAGATCACACCCCTATTGAGAGAGTACATCTTCTTGCCATAAAACGTTTATTGAATATCAGCATACAAACACCTAATCCACTTGCATATTACGAAGCTAACAGATATCCGCTTTACATACAAACTTTTACTAAAACTATTAAGCACTGGTTAAGACTAACAAAAATGGAGGAATATCGTATTCCAAGGAAATCATACAAAATGCTGTACACAATGCACTGTCAAGGTAAGACAAATTGGGTAAGCAAGGTTTGCATTTACATTGTTTAGGTATGGGTTTGGATTCGTGTGGGAGAATAAAGGAGTAGAAAATGTAAAATCATTTATATCTGTTTTTTAAGCAAAGGCTTTATGACTGTCATTTCCAAGATATTGACGCTTTGTTGCAATCCAAAGAAAGATACAAACTTTATTCCACATTTCGTCAACTACAAAGTATTCCTGGTTATCTAGTAGAGATAAAAATCACGCACTTAGAAAAACACCTAACCAGACTTCGGCTTGGTGTTTCCCAACTTAAACCCCACAGGTTCAGATATTCGAGAAGCCAAGAAAGCATCACATGCCCATTTTGTCCCAACGAACTTGAAACAGAACTTCACTTTACATTAGTTTGTCCCAAGTATAAAACTATTGCGGGAGAGATATATTCCTTCCAAATATTATAAACATCCAAATTCTTTCAAACTTACTTTATTATTATCAAATTCAGGATGTGTGTGCCACTGGCTCTATTCCTGTCCAAATCATTTAAACTAAGAAATCAGAAACCACCAAATAACTGAGTATATTTGAAAATCAAATTACTACTATATATGTTGCGTTTGAAAGTTTGCTTTGTTGTAGGAAGCCTCTTCGGGGTCATGGACGAATGACTTGTTCAATTGTGGCTACTTGGGTGTCACGGGATGAATGGGATTGGGATTGAGTAAGAAAGGGAGAGAAAAATGAACACATAGTGTAGTCCATATTTCTTTATTTATGATAGTCTTGGTGCACTGCATTTACAAGTATACCATGCTCTCATCTTAGAAGTTATCTATTGTGTACTGTGCGTTTCTTCGTGTTATGCCGTTTACATGAACATCGTGCTCGGTTGTTAATACTTTTGCCTTTGCACAATTACAGTTAGCCATGTAATTATTGTATAGTACTAACTTAGTTTTGAATTATCTTCGCCTTCACGCGCTCAAGATGCTGTCTCCTGTGGACACACCCCCATAGGGGGATGGATTTTTGTGTGTGTAACCCATCTTCATCCCGCAATATGGGTGGCCATACTCCGTCTTCAGGGAGATGAATGCTGTTTTCTTTCATGATGATATTGATAGTGATATCGGTATAACAACAAGAAGAAGAACAGGAGGAAGAACAAGAACTGTTGAAGGGGGGGGGGGGGGGGGGGAGAGGAAGAAACAGAGGAAGAAGGACGAGAACAAGAAGAAAAGGACAACACCGAACAATGCAATGCTACTGCCGACGTTTAAGGGGCTGCAACTTATTGGCTTTGTGTGTATGGTGTGTGTGTGTGGTGGGGGGGGGGGGGGGGGGGGGGGGGGGGGGGGAGGATGATGATGATGAATTTCCTTGTTTATTCGTGACTATTTTTGGGAATACCGGTATCAAACTGAGCCTTAGGGGCAGACATGGGCAGAATGGTCTTTCGAAAAGTTTTGCGGGTTTTGACATTTCAAGTGTATGTTTCCTCCTATCGGTCTCTCTCTCTCTCTCTCTCTCTCTCTCTCTCTCTCTCTCTCTCTCTCTCCTCTCTTCTCTCTCTCTCTCTCTCTCTCTCTCTCTCTCTATCTAAGTCTTGTTTCAATCTGTATCTTTATAGGCCCTTATATACCGTTCTCTTAATAATTTTGCTGCCTCCTAGTCAATGTTACCATTGAATCGTCATTATTTGCAATTATTGGAATGTTTAGGGCTTCCTTGTTAAAAGCAATGACAACTTTGACTCTCTATCTCTTCTCTCCTCTCTCTCTCTCTCTCTCTCTCTCTCTCTCTCATCTCTCTCTCTCTCTCTCTCTCTTCTGGGTGTGCATGTATTATGTGCATGTTCTGTGTGCATGAACGCGCGTGCATGGGCACGCGCGCTGCGCGCCGTGTGTGTGTGATGTGTGTGTGTGTGTGTGTGTGTGTGTGTGTGGTGTGTGTGTGTGGTGTGTGCACTGACCTGTTGCTTGTCTGTTTGTCTGTCTGTCTCTCTCTCTGCCTTGCTGTTCGCGCGCGCGCGTGTGTGTATGCGTGTGCCTGACTGCCTCCTTATCTGTTTGTCTGTCGGTCTGCCTGTCTGTCTCTCTGTCTCTTTATCTCTCTCTCTCTCTCCTCTCTCTGTCTCTCTGCCTTGCTGTTTGTCTCCGTGTGTGTGTGCGCGCGTTGACATGCGTACGTGCGTGTGGGTGGGCACGTGTGTGCATATGCGTGTGTGTGTGTGTGTGTGTGTGTGTGTGTGTGTGTTTTGTGTGTGTGTGTTCGCCTGATATTTGGTCTGTCTGTCTTTCTCACCGTCTGTGTGCAGGCTTGCATGGCTCTCTGTCTGTCTGTCCACCTGCCTACCTTCGCGTCTGCACACCCTGCGGTCAGACCAGTTTAATTCAGTACACTGCTGTGTTATACCAAGTTTCAGTGCACTGCCGTGTCATACCAAGTTTCAGTACACTTCTGTGTTTTACCAAGGTTCAGTACACTGCTGTTTCATACCAAGGTTCAGTACACTGCTGTGCCATGCGAACCTTCAGTGCACTGCTGTGTTATACCAAGTTTCAGTGCACAGCTGTGTTATATCAAGTTATAGTATACTGCTATGCCAGACCAAGTCTCAGTGCACCTTCATGCCAGACCACGTCTTAGTGCACTGCTGTGCCATACCAAGTCTCAGTGCACTGCTGTGCCATACCAAGTCTCAGTGCACTGCTGTGCCATACCAAGTCTCAGTGCACTGCTGTGCCATACCAAGTCTCAGTGCACTGCTGTGCCATTCCAAGTTTCAGTGCACTTTCATGCCATACCAAGTTTCAGTGCACTGTTGTTTCATACCAAGTTTTGGTTACACTACTATGTTATGCCAAGTTTCAGTGCACTGCTTTGTCATGCCAAGTTCTAGAAACGAATTCTTTAAAACCACGTCCGTGTGCTGTACCATAACACCATTTCAGATCTGACTCTGTGTGGAAGATGGCTGGCGTCTCCACTCACCGAAACATTTCCCAGTGTCTTCCAGGATGTGAATAGTCTGCAGATTCCTATTCTTGAACATGTGTAGATTGAAGTCAAACCTCGAACACTTGGTGGTTTACATAGTAAGAGTTCGGTCTGCTTGGCTCAGTAATAAAATATTCTGCCAAGATATTGTATGAATGAAAGACTTCAAAGAACGGGTTAGAAGTCCTATCACCTAATGGCCATAGGGGCAGGCAACAATTAGAGGTTCACTGCTTTCGTGGCATAGCTTTATATAAAGGCAGAGCCGAATCCTGTACTTTCCCCGCCTTAACCTTCCCCGAACTGAATCAGGTACCCGTTAACTATTGCTGGAGAGAAAACAATGTCCACGCCGTAAAAACTTGATCCCACGTTCAAAATAGACGACCAGCAGTTCGTAAGGAAGAAGTTCTAGCCATCTGACGATGGACCGTTTCTCTGTTTATCGAAGTCTGTTTGATACTGTTTAAGTGCGATTACCATTTTGTTCGGGTTAGTTTCTGCTTGGGCGTGGTTTGCTGAAGGGAGCTGCATTGTGACAGGTGCGGGGAGAGAGACTGGCAAGAATAGAAAGAGACAACAAGATGCTGCTGCGCAACATTCTGGCAGTGATGAAAGGCCCGGCACGCGTAGACCACTACCACAAAGGCCCAATGCTACACCGATCTGATACGTGAGTGACCATTAAGCATTCCTCCTCTTTTAAGGGGTCATTTTAACGAGCTGTATCCCTCCTTCTGATCTGAAATCATCATGACGAAAACGTGAATCGGATCACTCATGTTATTGTTCAGGTATTCGGTCTTTTGTTTAGTGATTAGGAACAAGAGTTCATATTCCATCATGTGTACAGGTCTTGTATTTGTGGCCTAATGGAAAACAAACTGAATTATCAGCAAGACATATTCAACCATACGTACCTTCTACTGAATGGACGGCAGCATTTTCTTTCATGTTTTTGTTTCTGTTCATGCTGATATCACTTTAGCTGACTGTTTGTGGTTGTTTATCGCGTACCTTCTACTGAATGGACGGCAGCATTTTCTTTCATGTTTTTGTTTCTGTTCATGCTGATATCACTTTAGCTGACTGTTTGTGGTTGTTTATCGCGTTTTCATCTGTCTGGGCTGTATATGTGTACACCTTAGCGCGCACATGTGTGTGTGTGTGTGTGTGTGTGTGTGTGTGTGTGTGTGTGTGTGTGTGTGTGTGTGTGTGTGTGTGCGTGCGTGCGTGGCGTGCGTGCGTGCGTGCGTGCGTGCGTATGTGTTAAGATTTTAACTTCTTTGTAAGAGGAGCAAAATCAGAATGAAACAATGTGTCAACTAGTAACTTCGACGCAAAGTGATTATGTTGCAAGAGTGTATTATCCGTTTGCGAGTTCCATTCCTCTTGCGAGAGGTCTTTGAAATAAGCCTGAGCTTTGGGTTTCAGATCGTTGTGAAAGGATAGACAATCTGCTCAACTCTGCTTGTGGGCGCTCTTGGCAAGTTGATCAACCAACTCGTTGCCTCGAATGCCCTCATGGCTAGAACCCAAGCAAAGACTATGTTATATCCGTCAGATATATAGCTGAAGAAGCAAAACAAACCAAGTGGCAACAGTTTTGTCTGTCACTTAATTATGACACAACACTGACTCAGTTCTGGCACTTTTATAGTCGCATGGCAGGAAAAAACAAAACAAACGCAACCCCAGATATCTTAGAGGCTGATGGGATCACAAAACTGAAGACAAATGTAGAGAAAGGGTCGGCTCTACTTAAACGTTTCATAGAACAGAGTGATCAAAGAAATCTGGAGGAAAGGAAGAAATATTTGACCAAGTTAAACCAACACCTAGCTCAGACTGGCATTGATGATGAAATCACAGAATCTGAACTGAATGACGCAATAGCTAGATACACTAAGGATAGTGCTCCAGAACCAGACAAAGTACGGTATGCAGATATCAAACAGCTCTCAGAAGAGGAGAGAGCCAAACTCTTTATTCTCTACCAGGAGAGTTTTGATAAAGGCTGTCCCAGAAGACTGGACACACAACTGCCTGAAAGCTTTACCGAAGCCAGGAAAAGATCATCATCAGCTAAATAGCTACCGCATACTCACTATGCAAAATATAGCAGGAAAGCTCATGGAACGAATCATAGCAAGAAAACTCGCAAGAGGTCTTAAAAATCGACAAATTCTCCCATCAAATCAAGGAGGCTGCAGAACAGGTAAAAGTACATGTGGAAATGCGACCGCTTTTGCCTATGAAGTGTACGAAGGATTCCAAAGACAGGAAGAAACACTAGCTGTTGCAATAGATTTGGAAGATGCCTACAACAAAGTCCAGTTCTCGCTTCTCACGGAGCTACTCCTTGACTATGGAGTCAGTAAGACACTTACACAATGGACAGCAGCGGCACTTCGGGAGCGAACCGTCATTCTACGATTTGGAGACTGGACTTCTGAACCTCATAAACTTTCTGTGGGATTACCTCAAGGTTCTCCTCTTTCCCCAGTTCTGTACTATGTCTACACAAAAGGCCTAGCAGACCTCGACAGAAACGGAATTGCTCGAGTGATGACATTTGCAGATGACGGCCTGATCTACAAAACATCAAAGAATGCTGAAGAAAGAACGAAAGCAGTTCAGCAACAGTTGAACAACATTGCTCAGTGGTGTCAAGAAACTGGATCGTCCATCAACCCTACAAAAGCCCAGACATTGGTCTGCACTCTCAACAACAAGACATCAGGACATGTACCCTCACCAGTTTCCTTCAATTGAATACCAGTTGACTAAACTAACAACCTACGCTATTTGGGTGTGTAGGCTTTGACAGAATGCTAACCTTTAGAAAGCATGTTGAGAATATTGTTCTTAAATGCAAAAAAGGCTTATCTGCCATGACAGCAATGGCAGCTAAAGGCATTGAACAGCGCCATCTCTACGACTGTATCACACACTTGTACTCAGTGTGATAGATTATGGATTAGGGCTTACAACACTGTCCAACAGCAACCTTCTCAAATGAGAAAGAATTCAAAATGAAGCAATAAGATTGATCCTGGGAACCACAAAGGACACACCAGTTCACACTATGCGATACCTGCTCGACCTTCCGACAATGCAGACAAGACACAAGCTGGAACAGGTGAAGGCATATTCCAGAGCCCTTGAAAATCCCCAAAACCCACTTAATGCGGCGGTCAAGGAAACAAAAGGCACTCGGGAGTTGGTGAGCGAAGTTCGCGACGAGTGGCCGCATTTTTCATCGCTCTGGTTTTCCACGCGCTTGATTCTTTTTCTGACTTAGTTTCCCCCCCCCCCCCACCCCCCCCCCCCCTTTTTTTTTCTGCTGTTGATATTTATTCTAAACATGTTCATCCGTCCGCTGTGTTGGCCGGCCCAGTTTTCTGCACCATGATTGCTTCTTCCTTCCTATCGTTTTCTCGTCTTTTTTGTTTGGGAGTGAGCCGTTAAGAACAGAAAGTGTTTGTTGTTTTTTTTCATCCAGACGGACCTTGCTGAGAGACAAAGGCAAGTTGCATCCTTTGATGATGTGTTGACTTTTATTTGGTGCTGTGAGATACTGTGGTGATTGACATTAGATCGGGATTTGTTCTCCTACCACTTGTTAACAAAAAAAAAAAAAAAAAAAAATGGCGGATACAAACACCAGAATCTTGCCCGTTTTTATTCTGAACAATCAGCTACCCGGTTTTGACCAAAGGCCTTTCACTACAGCGGAAATCTGTTCTTCTGTGGAAAAAACCGCTGGCTGTGAATCGGTGGAAGGAGCACAGAGAATAGGGGTCTTTGGAGGATTTATCCTCACACGTCGGAAGCGAGACACAAGATTTTGATACAGGGGTTTGTTATTAGAGGGGTACAGATGGAAGCCACCAGTGCCGTTTTCTTCGGTAACAACATAGGCGAGTGGTTCCGAACTACCGTTGGAGTGCGACAGGGCTGTCTACTCTCCCCCACACTTTTCAATGTCTTCCTTGAAAGAATTATGACCGATGCGCTAGAAGACCATGAAGGAACCGTAAATATTGGAGGGAGAACCATCACCAACCTCCGTTTTGCCGACGACATAGATGGACTAGCTGGAAACGAACAAGAGCTAGTGCACCTGATCAACAGACTCAACAACACCTCTGCTGATTATGGTATGGAAATAAGTGCGGAAAGATAAAGGTCATGACTAACAACCCAATCGGCTTTACCCAAGACATAACCATCAACAGCAGAAAGCTTGAGCCAGTCAACACATTTAAGTACTTGGGGGCAACAATCTCAGATGAAGGATCAAGACCTGAAATCATCTCAAGAGTCGCTCAGACCACAGCCACGCTATCTAAGCTAACGCCTCTTTGGAGAAACAAAAACATCTCCATCAGCTCAAAGATTAGACTGATGCGATCCTTAGTTATGGCGATATTCTTATATGCTTGTGAGTCATGGACGTTGAAATCAGACCTTGAGAAAAAGATCCAAACAATGGAAATGAGGTGCTTCAGACGACTCCTTGGCATCTCATACAGAGATCACATCAGCAATGTGGAAGTTAAAAGCGCATTGAGAATGAAATTGGTCCATATGTCGATCTCCTAACCTCAGTAAAAAGACGCAAATTGAAATGGTATGGACACATCATACGATCGACAGGCCTTGCCAAGACAATCATGCAGGGCACAGTACCAGGACAAAGGCGAAGAGGTCGACAAAGGAAAAGATGGGAGGATAACATCACGGAGTGGACAGGCCTGCGGCTGAGAAATACATTACGGAGGGCAGAGAACAGAGAGGAATGGAGAAGGATGGTTGTCACTGCTTCAGGGGTGCCCCCACGGACCGACGTCTAAGGGATCAAGTCAAGTCAAGTCAAGATGGAAGTGAAAGAAAAAATCCTTTTGTTGTCACTTCTCCTGATGGGGAAGAGCGAGAAATCCCAGCGACGAAACTTACCGTGAGTAATGTTCCTCTGTCTTTCTCCGATGATGATATCTTGAATGCCATTAAAAACCTGAAAACCAATGTACGTTCAAAACTTATCGCCGAGAGAGACAGGGATGCTAATGGAAAGTTAACTAGGTGGAAAACAGGCAGAAGGTTTGTATACATTGATATCCCACCGTTCCCCTCCCATCATTCATACAGATAGGGCCATTTAGAGCCTCTCTCTATCATAAAGAGCAGAAGTCGGCCAGGAGAGAAAAGGTCTCTCAGTGCAACAGATGCTTAGGTAAAGGGCACCGAGCATGAGTGTGTGACAGACCTATAAAGTGTCGCCAGTGCTACAAAGATGGTCACAAGGCGGGTGACCTGTGCGTGACATGACCCTGTGGTCCAGGGGGAGAACAGTGGCTGCCGAGCGAAGACTTCCGTTCGTGACAGGGCCAGTGGTAGTGCTGGCAGTGATCGAGCCGGATCAATTTCCGATCGTGACAGGGTCAGTGTTAGTCCTACGGGTTACAGGGTCAAAAGAAGCCCCTCCCCCGACTCAGCCGGTAGGTCTACTAGCTGTACTCGAACAAAAAAATCATCAACTAGCTCGACTTCTCCAAGCGCTACAACCCAGTCGAGGAGATCCAGCAGGGGCAGAACTGTAAAAAGGCAGGGAGCTCTCTCAAAGAAAGGGGATAGATAGCAGACAGTGCTGAAATTCCGGGCAGAGTCCTCACGCTCAGCCTCGACAAAACGTCCTCTTCCCGCGGACTCTACACCACCGCGCACGTGTGTGTAGTGTGTGTGTGCGTGTGTGTGTGTGTGTGTGTGTGTGTGTGTGTTGTGTTCCGCATTTTTTTAATGGGAAAAATGAACAGATTGCTATATCCTTTTAGGAAAATGAATCGATTACGCGTTCTTTCTTTAAACACACGAGGACTGAAAAACAGATTAAAAAGAACTGCGATGTTTTCATTGTTCAAACAACAGAAGATTGACATACTTTGTCTTCAGGAAACACATATAACTGAAAGCGAAGCAAACTACTGGGAGAAACAATGGGGAGGGAAATTATTCTATCATAGTGGGACAGCTCATAGCAAAGGGCAAGTAATATTAATATCTAAACATTTCCAAGGAAATGTTGAACTTCAAAACTGCAGCGATAGAATAGTTGCTATCTCAATTAAGACGGAGAACAGGGAAGTCACACTGGTTAACGTGTATGCTCCTAATGAAACGCAGGAAAAACTTAGACTTTTCAAAAATTTACAAGACATATTATTAAATTGCAAATCGAAAAGTTTACTGTGCATGGGAGACTTCAACACTGTTATGTGTAATAGTTTGGACATAATATCCGGTGAACCACACTGTGAAAAAGAAGTTACAAATTAAACAAAATGGTTACAAACACTGGTTTGACAGATCTTTGGAGAGTGTTTCATGAGGAGGAAAAGGATTTATACTTGATGCAGGCAAAATCCGTTTATTGCACGGAGGCTTGATTTTTGCTTTGCCAGCCAAGAACTGGCTGATAAGTGTGTTTCATGTGACATTATGTCTGTCGCCAATACGGATCATAGAGCAATAATTACTGAATATAAATGATAATGAATTCGTCAGAAGGCCTGGCTACTGGCGTTTTAATAACAGTTATCTGAAAGATTCCGTTTTCGTTGGCAGAATGAATGTTGTATTAAAAAAATGGATAGGTGAAAGTAAAGAAATATTTGGGAAAACAGGGGATCAATGGGATGGTTGTAAATCAAAGATAAAACACTTTTGTATAGAGTATGGCAAATGTAGAGCACAAAACAAACGGAATGAACTTTTAGATTTGAAACTCCAGAACTCCAGAAGATGGATCAACTATGTGCAAATGATCCTGATAATGAACAAAACCAAAAGAAGTTATGGAAATAAAGAAAAAACTTGAAATATTATCACTTGCAAAAGCTAGAGGAGCCCAAACAAGGGCAAGAACAAAGTGGATAGAAGCAGGAGAAAAACAAACAAAATATTTCTTAGGCTTGGAAAAGGTTCGTGGTAACCAAAATGCAATGACACAAGTGCCAAAAGGATAATGGTGAAATAATTACAAATCAGTCGGAAGTCTTGAAAGAAATTAAAGATTTCTACTCAGCGTTATATTCTAAATCGCCAGAGGAAGAGGGGAATATGAAAAGGCAAATTGAAAGAATTTATTCATAATGAACCTTTTACAAAATTAGAAGAAGAGTCTTTCACATGTGAAGGTCTAATGAGTGTACAAGAGACAAGTCTAGCTTTAAAGCATATGCAAAACGGATCAGCACCAGGTAGTGATGGTCTTACAACTCAATTTATGAAGTTTTTCTGGATAACTATAAGCGATGTTGTAACTGAATCATTCAACGAATCTTTCAGAGGGGGGGTTTGAAAGTCATCGTCGAAACAAGGCATTATTATACTTCTTAAAATAGCCTTGATTCCAAGAGACAAAGAAAATTAACTGGAGCCCAAATTACGCTAGCTAATACAGATTATAAAATCTAGCAAGGCATTGGCGTCGGATGAATAAAGTTATTGATAAATTAATTACCCATGTCAAGTAGGTTATCTGAAGGGCGAAATATTTCGACGTAATAGAACTTAGAGGTGTCATCAATTTTAAAATGAACCAAAAAAACGTGCGGAAAATTTTTGCATAGATTAAAAAAAAGCTTTGACTCGGGTTCTAAAAAATTTATGTTGCAAACTTTCGTATACTTGGGTTTGGGGAACCGTTCAAAAAGATGGGTAAGTGTGCTAAACGAACACCGTCGCAGCAAAAATCTGGGGTGGTTCGGAATCTTTCCCTGTGAAGTGTGGCATCAGGGGGGCTGTCCCTTTTTCCCTCTGGTTTTATTTTAGGTGTTTAATTACCGCAATAAAAATTCGGAACAGTAATATATTAGGAACTGAACTTCCCACTTTCAATAATGAATTGGTAAAGCTTAAAATAAAACAGCTAGCAGACGACACAACTTTGTTTTTCTAAATAACAGAGATGATATGATAAAAGCACATGACATAATAAATGATTTCTCTGTTTGTATTTTTTCTGGTCTCAAATTAAATGTGCAGAAAACAAAAGCAATGAGACTAGGGATGCAGAGGTATGAAGACAATATGCCATTTATGTTAACTGAACAAATTAAAATACTAGGATTAAGATTAGGAATAGAGTTTGTTTAGAACTTACCGCCAATGACATTGACAAACAAAGCACAAGACAAGACACGATGCATTTCAACCACTTGGGTCTTCTTCAGGCGAAAAAATAAATCACATTTAACATGTGGGACAGTACAAACAACGAAAAACGAAAAAAGAATGAAAAATGACTTATCCGTTCTTGTCCATGTGTTTGGTGGGCGGAAATGACATGCGGCCAGGGGCATTATGGGAGAGGAAACGGAGGGGGGGGGGGGGGGGGGGTTGCGTCAGGGGAGGTGTGTGTGTGTGATATGATAGGGTTGTGTGTCCAGTTTATTGGGATGGTGTGATATCTTTGTGATGGTTGTGGTAATGGTGGATTGATAATAATGGTAAGGGGGGAAAAAAAAAGGGGTGGGGGGGGGGGGATTTAAGGGGAAGGATAATACAAAACTAAGATTAAATAGATGGAGGGTTGCTGTAACTACTGTATGAAGTGAGTGAAGGGGATGTGGTGGTGGTGTATGTAAGTGTGTGTGTATGTGTGTGTGTATGTGTGTGTGTTGGTAGGGGATTTTGCCAACTGGTGTGGAAGAGGTGAGTATGTGTGTTTGGTTATTGTTGGATATTGATGCCTTGGGGGTGTAGTGTGCCCAGTTTGGCAATGAGACATACACACCCCCAAGGCATCAATATCCAACAATAACCAAACACACATACTCACCTCTTCCACACCAGTTGGCAAAATCCCCTACCAACACACACACATACACACACACATACACACACACTTACATACACCACCACCACATCCCCTTCACTCACTTCATACAGTAGTTACAGCAACCCTCCATCTATTTAATCTTAGTTTTGTATTATCCTTCCCCTTAAATCCCCCCCCCCCCACCCCCCTTTTTTTTTTTTTTTTTTTCCCCTTACCATTATTATCAATCCACCATTACCACAACCATCACAAAGATATCACACCATCCCAATAAACTGGACACACAAGCCTATCATATCACACACACACACCTCCCCTGACGCAACCCCCCCCCCCCCCTCCGTTTCCTCTCCCATAATCCCCCTGGCCGCATGTCATTTCCGCCCACCAAACACATGGACAAGAACGGATAAGTCATTTTTCATTCTTTTTTCGTTTTTCGTTGTTTGTACTGTCCCACATGTTAAATGTGATTTTTTTTTCGCCTGAAGAAGACCCAAGTGGTTGAAATGCATCGTGTCTTGTCTTGTGCTTTGTTTGTCAATGTCATTGGCGGTAAGTTCTAAACAAACTCTATTTCTAATCTTGCTTCGTTCACCGCCGTCAGTCACTCCATTTTAAAATACTAGGGATTTACTTTAAAAATTACCAAGCAGCAATAAACTTAGAAGAAAATTGGTTAAAACGAATTGTAACAATGAATAAATTGATTAGAACATGGAGTAAGAGAGATTTAGGAATTTATGGGAAAATAGTTATAATAAAATGTTTTTTGTTGAGTCAGTTTGTGTTTGTAATGCAGCAATAGGTCTGCCAAAGCACGTTTTGACCACAATTAACAGAACCCTATATAAATTCTTATGGCAGAAGAAGAATTCAAACAACAACATAAAACGTTTGAAAAAATAAAAAGAAAAATAATGGAAGAGATATTAGTCAAAGAGGAGTCGAGATGGTAAACCTTTTTAAGATGCAAGATAGTTTCTATCTACAGTGGGTAGGAAGATCATTTACAGCCACAAACGATAACTGGAGCTATATCCCCAAATGGCATTTGGATAAACTAACAAGTAACATGGGTGCCTTTGATACAAGCTGTACATCGAGAATGCTGTCTCCCCCCCCCCCCCCCCCCCCCCCATTGTCAGATCAATAACCCATTTTGGCAAGAAGTTCTACACACACATTTAGATAACAAAACACTTAACCAAACAAACAAACTGATGTATCACGACAAAACTTTTACAAACAGCTACTGTGGAACAATTCGCTTATAAAATATAAATGTCGCACTTTATTCTTTCCCTCCTGGAAAAGAGTAGGAATTGAAAGAGTAAAGGATATTATTAAAGAAAATGAAAATAGAATGCTGAGTTCCGAAGAAATTCTGGAAAAAGTTGTACGAAACAGAGGAAATGTCCTTTTTGAATATATACTTTGATGAACTCAATACCTGCATCCTGGAAAAACTGGATACGTGAAAATCCTTGCCAAGAAGGGATACAGAATTACTTTGATTACAGGGTTTACTGTGTAAAGCCAAAACATATCAGGAAAATATTAACCGATAAAGGAAACACAACTGAAGACTTAAAGACGTGTGCTCATGGGTTTTGGCTTAAAAATCTGAACTTTGAAATAGACAAGGATTCATGGCTAATGGCACATGCTGCTACGAAAGAAACCAGATTAAGAGAGCTGCAGTGGAAAATTGTTCATAATATATACCCAACAAATATTTTGTTACATAAAATGAAATTGGCAGAGGATAGTAACTGTTCCGTTTGCAGAACTGAACTAGATTACATAGAGCACTTCTTTTACAAATGTCTCCCTGTGAAAGCATTTTGGAAGAAAATGGAAAGTTATGTTCATGGTCAGACAGGTATCCGCATAAATTTAGATCTTTTTGACATTCTGTTTGGAGTCAAGATAACCTGTGGAAACGATATCAATAATCAAAGCATAATAAACCACATGATCTTAATCGGGAAAATGTGTGTTAGTATACAAAGAAAACAAACACAAATACACCATTACATATACTATTTGAACAACACGTGCAGTTTAGAGTATAGAAAAACAAATGACATCTTCGACATAACTAGAAGTCTGTACAGAAATACTATATTAGACGGATATTAAATATTTTAAAACTGTAGATACAAAAAAAAACCTTTATGAAATTAAAATGAAATTGGACAGAAGCACACGCGCGCGCGCGACAGACCGACAGACACACACACACACACACACACACACACACACACACACCACAACACACACACACACACACTCTGACCCAATCAAGGGACATAATTATAGGCTTGAGCGTATTTTACGCGACACTGGGGAAAAAAACAAACAAACAAAAACCTTAATATTTGAATGCCAAATGAAATATAGCACCTCATGATGCCAATGCCTTGCCCGAATGTGTCTGTCTGTCTGTCCCTCTCTCTGCCTGTTTGTATGTATGTATCTCTCTCTCTCAGTCGCAAACCATAAATGCCGAACACGCGCGTAGGCGCATATACACTTACAATATTTGATACCATTGGTGTGCTATTTATTCCTTGTGATAGCTGCCTGTTTTTGCTTAAAGAATTAATTGTAACAAAACGATCATTCCTAACGCCAGTCTTTGTATAACCCAAGATTATTATCCCAAGTACTAAAGCTCGTCAAAGAAGGGAAGGGAGGGGAGTGGGGGAGAGATGTGGGCTAGGGGAGGGGAGACCGGAGATTTGGGGAAGGGAAGGAGGGTGGGATCGACAGTGGGGAAGAGGGAAGAAAAGCAAACAAACAAACAAACAAAACAAACAAACACCAGCCTCTCATGCCTATTGTCACGCTTCTGGCTTTCCTCATGCCTTCCTTGTCGACCCTTTCGTTTCGCTGCAAGGCTGGCCTTTTCGGGAATAGCCAACTGGTGGGACGATTTGAAACAAACTCTACATACAACTCTGATGCCGCCTCTGTCCGTCTGTCTGTCTGTCTGTCTGTCTGTCTCTGTCTCTCCCCCTCTCTCTCACTCTCTCTCCCTCTCTTTGGGGAAAATCTGAAAAAAAGAAAATATTAAGTATTAAGTCCTTTGTTTCATTTATGTTGTTCTCTTTGTATAAGCAGCACATGATCAGTGTGAGAGTGCAAGGACACCACACATTAGAACATTAACAAACCCAGACATTTTGTATCAAACACCCAAACACTAAAATCAGCAAGACAATGTCCATTTGTAAGAGAACATACAGACTACGCATGGTGTGAAAGGGACTGCTTGGAGGAAAAAAAAAAAGAAGAAAACTAGTAGTGGAAATTACTTTTGTTTTTTTTTGCTTTTATTTTTTTGGCAGATGAAGAGGACAGTGTGAAGCACCAAAAAATGAAGAGGTGGATTTCGGCCTTAGGGGGAAAAAAAATCACCGCCTTAGGTGCTCCATTGATCCGATAACTGATGCCACAGAAAAAGAAAAAAAAGGCACTCAACTAGGACGTGGAAAATCATGGATGTGACAGGCAGAAGACAGTATACAGCTTGTGTGCCAATTAGCAGAAGTCAAAGAAACCAAGGAATGGGAGAAATATACCACTTGAAGCACCTCTACCAAACTGCCATCGCTCCAGAACTTGGAAGACATTGTCGAGAATGGCCAGAAAGCAAAACCAGCGCAGAAATTCAGATGCTGGTAGAAGACCTTTGCACAAAGATTATATTTTAATATACACTGACGGTTCTGTCACCAAAGGTAAGTCAGGTTGGGGATACACAGTGAAGCAAAATGGCCGAACTATTCAGGAAGACAATGGTTCGCACAGTTTAACAACTTCAAGTCTAACAATGGAGGTAGAAGCAGTGACACAAGCACTCCACAGGCTTAAATCCATAAGCCAGTTTCAAACTCAACAAGCCATGATACTGACTGACTCCATGAACCTACTTCAGAAAGTGAAAAGTGGAATGGGAAGCCCTGCTTGGAATGAACTGATGCGCATCCTTCCATTGGAGAGACTCATATGGATGTACTGCCATGGACATGCTGGAGTTAAAGGAAACGAGAGAGCAGACACACTGGCTGGCAAGGCAACAATAAGAACTGGATTACTGCTTGGCCGATCTGATGTGATAAGAAATCTGAAGAATCAATTAAGCAAACAAGAGCAAAGCCACTATACCATAGGACCATGTTTCAGATCTGAACATCAAGAGAGGAAGTGGCCGCACATCCAGACTTAAGGGAAGAGCAAGAAACATCACCAACCAAACAAACATTGGAATAATTTCAAGGCCAACATTGCGAAGACTCCTAGAGATTGGGGAAAAACTCATACTGGGCCTTTCCAATAACGGACACAAAAGATGAAACACATGTCAAGTGAGATAAGACTGAATCTCTCGGGGTCCCCAGCGTATACTGTAAACGTGTGTGCGCTGGTGTGTGTTCATCAGTGGGGTGATGCCAGCATGTTATTAGAGTGTCCATGGACATCATGAGTGTGCAACGCTGGTGTGTGTGAGTGTGTGGGAGAGAGTGTGTGAGGTGAGTGTGTGTGTGTGTGTGTGTGTGTGTGTGTGTGTGTGTGTGTGTGTGTGTGTGTGTTGTGTTCGTCAGTGGGGTAATGCCAGCGTGTTAATTAGAGAGTCCACAGACGTGTGTGGAAGCGTTGATGTGTGAGTGTGTGTGTGTGAGAGAGTGTGTGTTTGTGTGCGTGCGTGCGCGTGTGTGTGTGTGTGTTGCATGGGATGTGTTTGAGGGGGAGGAGTTTTTCTTATTGTTATGTGTATGTATGTATGCTATAATTGATGGTCTTGTTCTTGTTCCTAAGTCATCTTCTGAATATTCACGCACGCAGTCACAACACACACACACACACACACACACACACACACACACACACACACACACACACACACACCCAGCCCACGCGCGCGCGCACGTGCGCGCACTCACACACACACACACACACGCACATACGAACGTGTGTGCGTACATTCGCTCGTTCTTACCCACATACATATACACATGTGTGCATGTACACGGCCACACTGACACACGCGCACACACCCGCATACACATAAGCGCACAAATGCACACACACACACGCACATGCGCACACGCCCACATACAAAGACACACATGCACACAGATATGTGCACATATAGCCATATTGCAGATACGTGTGCTCACCCCCCCCCCCCCCCCCACAAATTACACACACACATACATACACGCCAACACACACACACACACACACACACACACACACACACACACACACACACACACACGTACACGCACTTCTGCACACACACCACACACACACACACACACACACAACACACACACACACACACACACACACACCACGTGCACACCACACACACACACCACACACACACACACACACACACACACACACACACCACACACACACACACACACGTGACACACACACACACACCACAACACACACACACACACACACGTGCACAAATGCCTGCGCGCACGCACGCACGCACGCACGCACACACACACACACACACACACACACACACACACACGACACACACACACACACACACACACACATACACACATGCGCCCACGCACACACATGGGCCCATGCCCACACGTCATACACACACGTGTACATCCACAAAAAATGGTAGGTAGGCACTCAAGGTCTGACCAGCGCGCTGGGCTAATGCGTAGGTCAGACATCCGCTGAGTCGTAGCCACGAGACCCTCTTCTTCAATTGTCTCATCTTTGTTGTTAATTCATATATCCATCAGCTTCAAATCATGCGTAGTGTGGTCTCAAAACTTAGCGGATGTGGTGTAGCGTATATGGACTAGTCCGCACGCAGTGACGTCTCCTTGATGAAACTGAAACTGAAACAATCTGATTTCAGAGAGGTGGACAGTCCAAACAATTTCAGCAGATGAGCGTGCCTGAGGTTATCGCTAGCAAAGGCCTCCAAAGCAGAAAGGGTATCGACAGAATGAACAAATCTTTATATTTTGATTTAAATACCATTTCCAGAGCCATGACCGAGGCTGATAACTCTGATGGAGCCAGTGGAAATGTGTATGGAACTTGGCTGTGTAAGACCCATTGTGCAAAACGCAGCAGAGGCATCGCCTCTTCAGATTTGGAGCCTTCGGTAAAAATTTCTTCTGAAGGATGGAAATTTGGAGCAGAGTTAGGTGAAAAATGACTTGTACGACAAGGAGCTGGTCGTGTCTTTACAATATGAATTCAAATCAAAGCGGATCTCCAAGGTGAGGAAGATCCATGGTGAGTCGTCAGGAAATTTGGACAAACCACGCACGACTCTGAGGTCTGCAATGTTCAAATGGGAAGGAATTCGAGTTCCCAAAGGTGGAATGGAACAGGGATGATCTTCAAATATCTTTGGGAAGTTTGGGTCAAAACAGTCATAAACATGACGAAAAAGCGGAAGAGCACACAAAACAAAGTGTGAAGTAACGCAGTTTTAATGCACAACACAAAGCAAGACAAGAAATTTTTGGCAGTATGCCTTTCTCAGCGACAAAACAATAAAAACAGTACATACATTAACATGCGCAATATTCCCTTGTGAAGCCAAAGTGGTGAATGAGCTTTTTCGTCGTGTTCCGGTAACGCTGCAGTTTGTTTCATTTGCCAGTCATAAACATGGTTTCGGGGTTGAAAAAAGATATTTAAACAGTTGGAGAGGAATGGTTCCCCTGCATCAGCATGCAACTGGAGCCGGAGACTGTGCATCTTGTGGCTTTCTAGGTGACCGTCTGATCCACAAGGCTTTCTTTGGCTACACTAGTTGATGTGTGAACACCTGTGTGTTGCAGTATGAACCTTGAGGTCAGAGCAAATCGAATCAAGCAAATCAACCGTGAGAACAAAGCCATGCTAGCAAGGATCATCAACACCCGTGCCTCTTACGACCACATTGCTATGGAGCTAGAGTATCAGGTCGGTGCATTCTTCGCTGCCCTCTTTGGTCTTATAGTGCTAGTGTTGCGCGTGCGCGTTCACACACACACACACACACACACACACACACCACACACACACACACACACACACACACACATGCTTGAGAATGGTCTGTTTTCTTTGTGAGAAAACATATATGGTGTTATTTAACAATGGCGCCGATACAAGAGATTAGCCTGTCTTAAAATGGATGCAGTCACACTTAACTACAAACCTTTAGTTAATTTTTTACGAATATATTTAACATCGTGGAACTTTCATATTCAGTACCTTCTGAACAAAACTAGAAAAACACAAAACCTTTTGAAAATTATCAGTAAACAAAGCTGGTATCAGGATATAAACACTTTGAAACATTTAGCCACATCACTGATCCAATCAAAACTATGCTATGCACAAGAGGCTTTCTTCAGTGCCCCTAAACACCTGTTACAAAAGTTGCAAATCATATAGTAAAGCCTATAAAATCATGCCTTGGTCTTCCGTTCCATGCTTCAACGTACCGAACTTTTAAGGAAAATTAATATCTTACCATTAGACGGACATAGAAAGCTAACACTTGCCAAATGTGTGATGAAATGTTCAATGCTCATAGGTATGAGCGAAAATGAGATTCCTATAAAACCTGAATCTCATTATCCAAAAAGAGCTCAGACTATTTTGTCATATTCTACCATTGGTTCTTGTACAGAAAATCTTTTGAAAGAGTCAACAGTCAGTTCTGAGACATTAGCGAAGGTGGCCTTGATTTCCAGCTTGGGAAAGAAACAGGGCACATGTTGATCTTGATCACACTGATTTGAGCAAAACTGACCAGCCAAATATTTTATCTTATTTTGTAAAAATGCATATACAAGAGAAATATCCTCAACATCTTAAAGTTTACACAGATGGTTCAGTATTGTCTAATAATCAGCCAGGTTCTGCTTTTGTTATACCATAACAAAAGGTTGAAAAGATATTTTCCATCGGAAAAGGCAGATCAATATTTGTCGCCGAAATGAAAGCTGTTATTATGGCGTTGTCACATTTAATTGGCTTGCCACAATCAATATTTAAAATAGTTATTTGTGTGGATTCAATGTCTGTTCTGCAAACCATAGAATTTTCAAATACGGTTTCGAACAACATTCTTGTAAATGAAATATGCCATCTTATTCATGTCTTGATATGTAAAGGAACTGATGTCATCTTCTGTTGGATTCCATCGCATTGTGGTATTTGGGTTAATGAGCTAGCTGATAGATGCGCAAAGAGAGGAGCCAGAAATGAAAAGTGCGCCACGGTATTGAATATATCCTTTTCTTTACCTGAAGCCAATCAATTATTAAAGCAAACCGTCTGGTGCCGATTTAGGAAACGCTAAAAAAAAAAAAACGTTGCTTGGCGTGGCTGATAAAAATACTCATTTAATTGATTATGAACATGTGAACAGCATTCCTCATTTACAAGTGAAAAATATGTACCAATACAGAAATTTCATTTCAGTATCTTATAAATTAAAACTTGATGCCTTAAAAACTAAATATACAAACGAAGCAAAATGTATTTGTGGAGAACAAAGAATAACCAGCAAGCATCTGCAGTTTGACTGTTTACTTCTTCAAGTTCGTTTACCACATTATCATGCATGTCTATGTCACACTGTCACTTTTGCACACATGCGTTCATGACAGCATTTACTCCATACGCACACGCAATCTTTCCAATCCACCAAAAGGCGCACTACCGAATGTTTTTCTTCTCCCCCTCTCCTTCAGGGAAAAACACTTTACTAAATCACATCAAACAATTTATAAACCGATTTTATACATGCATCCTTGTAACCAATTTTCCCAGTTACATCAATACACGTTTCTGTAAAGTCATGGCCTTCACATAACACTGGCTCAAGATCCAGACCAGGAGAATAAATACTTCTTTCACTCCTTGATGCTATGCCTGCATCAGAATTAAGACTCGTTTCATACTGTCATGATTCCCTGTCTCTCTCAGACAGCGTAACGCCCCTTTGATTCCTCCCGTCATTGGAGATATGAGTTCCCACTCCTCTCCCTCGACTTCTCCTGTCCCTGGAGAGATGATGAGTTCCAACTCCTCTCCCTCGACTTCTCTTGTCACTGGAGATACGAGTTCCGACTCCTCTCCCTGGAGTCCTGATTTGCTGGGGCTGAACTACCGGTGTGTTCCCCACACCATGGCCATCTTTAATCACCTCACAGGGTGAAAGGTGAAAGGTGAAGGGCGAAGGGTGAAGGGCTGAAACACGAAAAAGGTTCGTGTAAGTAACCTGCTTCCCAAGTTAATTATGAATTCTTTCTTTCTCTTTTCTTTAGGTTTTCCCCTGTAGCTTTCCCCAACTATCTATCGCTCACCTGGTAATGACTGGTCAGCAGTGAGGACCAGCGTCCTGACAGGTTCGAGTCTCTAGGCCATCTGCTGGGCTAAAACTGATTCTTTCCTCCCTCCTCCTAGTGAGTGCATACTCAGTGTTCAAAACACATGACCAGCACCTTACCAGCCCTTGTTAAACTATCTCTCAGTGGTCACTTTCACCCAATGCCCACCGTTGTTTATTTTATGAGTCATTCTCACAATTATTTGGGGACGCCCGCTACACTAGTCAAGCCACATAAATATTCTTCTTTTTAGTTGTGGCATGGGGAAATGATTCATATCACTAACTACATGTGATGGAGCGTCACATGCCTTGATGTGAGGCTACGTCACATGACACCCCCCATCCTGGGGTGAAAAACTTTTCTCCAGAAATTTTTTTTTTTTAACGGATATACAACTTCTCTTAAAAACACATCTTCAGCATGAATCTCAAAATGTGTATCCATCACACATGATTCACCAAATTAATAATCAACATATAGAATCAATCATCATGATCCACCATAAATAGCATATTTCAAACTTTCAGTCTTTCTAAAAAAATTCATAATTGATCACCACATCTCACAAAATACGTTTCACAAATTACATGGATAAAACAATTAGGGATATTAACAATTCAAAGTACAAATTGTGTTTATATATTAAGATGTGAAGCACATATTTTCCCTTGATCTTTGTCTCACATCATATGTTACAAAACCCTCATGAAAATGAGAATATTTCTAAGTGTAAACGTTTCTCAATAGACATGTAAACAAAATGAACAGTTTAAACGTAGTTTTTTCCCCACATGTAATGTTATAGTCCATTGAAAAGTGAAACATATTTTCCATTGTTGACAATTAACTAATGGAAAACAATAGGTTTGTCTCACTGCACAATCAAAACAATGTGTATATACATTTCTAAAGAGTTATTTGCTCATCACACAGACATATATATTCATCTCTTCACAAGCAAGTTAGACATAAATAGTACATGATGATTTTTTCATTGTTTACTAAAGAATAAAGCAAAGAATAGATATGTAATACATCAACATCAAGTAGTTTTTGCTTGTAAAACATACAGTCACTTCAACAAGCAAATTAAGCATAAATACCACTTGATTTAAATAGTCAGTAGCATACAATGCACTGTCAAATGTGAGCACACCGTAATCATTAAGAAAGACAAAAAACAGGAATAGTCTTTCCCTTGAAGACAGTTACATTTGTCCATGAATATTCATACACGTGACAATAAATCTGCCATGACATTTTGTGTTCCAGGCACTGGTTCAATTGTAAAGTGGAATTCCTGCAATGCCAAAGACCACCTTAATAATCTGCTGTTCTTAGTTTTTGACGATTGCAAGAACGTCAATGGCCTATGGTCAGTCTGTAACCGAAACTTTCTTCCAGTCACTGTACCTGGGGTATCTGTCAACACATCCTGAAAGTCTTTCAAAATTTCTTTGAGCTGTTCCGTTTGACTTGAAGACAAATCATTCGACAAAATCACATCATCATAGGTTTCACCTTTGACAGACAGAGTAGGAAGGGGTACAACATCATCTGCACTGGTAGATGTTAACACTCCTACATTTGCTGTTTTCACAACCTTTGATCTGTCCCTGTACGTTACATTGGGTACAAAATCATCACTGATAATATCTGTCATGTTGACATCAGTTTCTGACATAGGACATATCCATTCAACTGACTGGTTGATGGCAACATTTGTACGTTTAACATACTTCTTCAACATGTTCACATGGAATACCTTCTCAGTGTTTGCCATTTTGATCTTATAATTAACTGCAGAAAGTTTTTCGACCACCTGAAAAGGACCCTTCCACATAACACGAAGCTTGTTATGTTCATCAGTGAGTAGTACAAGGACTTTATCCCCTACACTGAAGGAACGTACCTTTGCTTTTCTGTCTGCAAAGACCTTGTACACATCTGTTTTTCTATCAGCTGACTGTTGAGCAAGCTCACATGCATCCTTCAAACGATTATGCAGTTCATAAACGTATTGGTAAACAGTTTTACTGTCAGGGATGTCCGTCTTTTTCGTCCATTGTGTCATCAGTAAATCCAAAGGACCCTTGGTGAGTGTCCGAAAAGAAGCTCGAATGGTGAGAATCCCAGCGTTTCGTTCGGCATTTCCCTGTATGCGAAAAGCAAAGCCGGTATGAAACGATCCCATTCCTGGGGTTCCTGGCTTGCAACCTTTCTCAACATGGACTTTAACGTTCCATTGAAACGTTCAACCATGCCATTCGATTGGGGATGATATGGCGTGGTTGAAATGGAAGAGATTGACAACAGTCTGTAAATTTCTCTCATGAGATCGGAAATGAATTGCGTTCCACAATCCGAGAAATTTCGTCTGGAAGACCACTCTGGAAAAGATCGGAAGTAAGGCTTCAGCGACAGACACTGTATCAATTTTCTTCAGTGGAATCGCTTCTGGATCCTTGTCGCTGTATCCACCAAAGTTAAGATATAGCGATATCCGGAAGAAGACAGTGGTAAAGGCCCAACAAGATCAATAGCCACCTTCCGAAATGGGACGCAAATGAGAGGCATTTTGTGCAAAGGTGCACATGGGACGCGACCTTTTTTAGATGTCTTTTGGCAGATGTCACATGAGCGGCAGTATTCTGTAACTTCCTTTGTGACACCTGGCCAATAAAAAGAATCAAGAACTCTCTTTAATGTTCTTTTGATTCCACAGTGACCAGCGAACAATGCATCATGAGCCGTGTGTAGTACTGTCTCTCTAAGTGGCTTTGGAACGACAACTTGTTTGTTGTCCTGTCCAGGTACACACCTGTAGAGAATGTCAGAGTCCAGTATGTACGTTGGTTTGTCCGTTGGTATGTCAGTGACAGTCTGTTTAGCAGCAGAAAGTATTGTCGTCAGCGTCTCGTCTTTTCTTGCATTTCTTTTAGATCATCTGGGGTAATCTGGAGTTCATCCAGTTTTGAGATTTTTAGCGGCTTTGTAGCCTTTCCCTGCTCTATGATGTCTGACCTGGTACTCACAAGACAAGGAACGAACGATCCTCCAGCACCACCATGTACTGTAGCGACACCTGGCAAATTGCCCAAGATCAAGTCGCAGACTGGGTTATCGATAACACAGGCGGTAAGAAATCCGGAGTAGTACGGTGTATCGACCGAAATTTTCGCCAGCGAAACGTTTCAATCTTGCCTCCAAACGACCTACACTTTTGGACAGTGTTGAGATACTGGTTTTGAAGCACGAAAGATTTTCTTACACCAGGGGTGGTGCACCCAGTGTCTCGCAAAACCAAAGCCTGCAATCCGTTGTTTGGCTCCGTTTTCTAACATCAGTCCATCAGCCGATTGATCTGGTGCCAAAGCAAGGCCTTCTTCACAATCAGTGGAGACTAATGCGGATTTTGAATCATTTGGTTTGAAAGGGCAATTCTTTTTCAAATGGAACTTACCCTCACAAAAGAAACATCGCATTGTCTGATCGGCAGCTGACTGATTTTGTGAACTTCGGTTCTGTCCACGAACTGGCCCAAAAGGTCTACGCGGTGGTCGTAGTCCACGACTCGGAACGTTTGCTGAGGAGCAACGGGTTTTTCCGGCGGTGAGTACTGGTACTGACTAAAGTCACTCGAACCGCGGAAAGATCCCTGTCCGTTCCTAGGATAGGTATATCCTTGAGGACTCAGAAATGACCCACGATTTCCTTTCCTGTAACTTCCCTGTCCCGATGGGGTAGTACATGACGCATGAGACTCAAAGATGGAAAATTCCCTTTCTAGCCACGCCCTTATCTGGGTGAGCGATACAATTCTGATCAGCCATCTGACACATTTCCTCAACGCTTTCAAATTGCCTTTCTTTAAGGAAAGTGGCCAGATCTTTGCTCACGCTCTGGAAAAGTTGTTCTCTAAGAAGGAGATCTCGCAGTGACTGAAAAGTTTTGTTCGTTTTTGATAAATCGATCTATCGATCTAAACAATGACTCATACGAATTAGAAACGACGGAAACGATTCTCCTTTGTCAGGGCGCACAGAACGGAAACGTTCGCGAAAACGATCGGCAGAACATTGAAATTTCTTGAGGAGTTCTTCTTTCAACTGATCCCAAGTTAAATTTTGTTTCGCCGCGAGTGTGTGGTACAGTGCCAAAGCGCTACCCTTAAACAACGACGCAATATACAATGTCCACTTTTCCTTTTGCCAACCACAAGACGTTGCGTGACTTTCAAATCGGAAAAGAAAACTATCGATGTCATCCGTTTTTCCTCGAAAGGCGGTAACTTTGGAATATATGCTGATTTTGATTGAGGCGCGCTTGCGGAACCGACTGGTGGAGCTGGTGGAGGTTCTCTCGATGCCTGTATTCTTCTAATCTCAGCATCAGTCTCTAGTTCTAACTGCCTCAACTTAAATTGACGTTCTTTATCTTCAGCTTCCCTCTGTAGTCTTTTTTCTTCAATTTCAGCTTCCCTCTGTAGTCTTTTTTCTTCAATTTCAGCTTCCCTCTGTAGTCTTTGTTCTTCAACTTCCCTCTGTAGTCTTTGTTCTTCAACTTCCCTCTGTAGTCTTCTCTCTTCAAACTCTAGTTTCCTTTCTTCACTTTCTAGTTTCCTTTCTTCACTTTCTAATTTCCTTTGATTTTCTTCTCTCTCTCTTAGCCTGTCTGCCCTATCTATGCATTGTTGCACATAGTTAGTAAGTTTTTCTCCATCAAAACCCAAGCGTTCCGCTTGTTGAACATATTTATCAAAATCATCCATAATGAACCGTCAACAGATATAAACACAAAACAATTTCTAAGTATGAATAAAAATAAGGCGATAGATCTATATGATAATGTTTTATGTTTCACAAAAACGTAATTATAGTATATACAAATAAAAAATTCAATTTCCGGTGTAAACAGAAAACAGCTTACTAAAACAAGGTAGATATGAAACACAAGGAATGTATTTTTTCCAGAAGTATTTTGTTTTCGAAAACAGATATCAATTTGTAATTATAAAAAAAATGACGTTCAATGCTAATCTGTTTTTCCTAAGAAAGGAAAAAAACACAATAAAGTTTTTTTGAATATAAATTCTTTATAAAGTTTTAGTTCTTAAATGTTCTTGTTGTCAGTCTTTCTTTCTTACTTAATTTCAATAAATTTACAAAACAAATGTATCGCCTTATACGATAAATGAATATAAATTTAACAAACAAATGGAAGCACAAACAATTAAAAAGAGGGAAGAGACACAAACTAGCGGAAATCCTACCTAAAAGATGAAAATGTCGAAAGAAAACTAGATAGGAGCTTATTGATGAGAAGGTTTAAGAGGTTTTGAAAAAGGGGGTGAAAAGGAAATGTAAGGATACACAGGATCGGAATAGTAAGAAGAAATCAAGAAAAGCAAAGAAGCCCTCAGACAGCACCCTAGTGGTCACTGTCTCCCGTGAAACTGGAGACGGGAAAACAAACCATGCACAGTATACACAATACTACAGTAATAATACAAAATACTAAACAATCAATCAATAAATGTACATTCACCCAAACGCAAAGAAAATCTCACAACCCCCCAAAAAGAAAATAGAAAATTTTATTAGGAGGAGTTTTCCCCCACTTGTCAACCTCTGTCCTGTTGAAGGAGACAAGGTCGGTTCAACTCTGGGAAAAGGGGACTACTTGAAATGAAACGATAGGACAAATAGAAAATTTTACTCTTTTTTTTCCAGGGGAAAACAACGGCAGCTACGTCGGGTGATCACCACTGTCACACTGTCACTTTTGCACACATGCGTTCATGACAGCATTTACCCATACGCACACGCAATCTTTCCAATCCACCAAAAGGCGCACTACCGAATGTTTTTCTTCTCCCCTCTCCTTCAGGAAAAACACTTTACTAAATCACATCAAACAATTTATAAACAGATTTTATACATGCATCCATGTAACCAATTTTCCCAGTTTACATCAATACACGTTTCTGTAAAGTCATGGCCTTCACATAACACTGGCTCAAGATCCAGACCAGGAGAATAAATACTTCTTTCACTCCTTGATGCTATGCCTGCATCAGAATTAAGACTCGTTTCATACTGCATGATTCCCTGTCTCTCTCAGACAGCGTAACGCCCCTTGATTCCTCCCCGTCATTGGAGATATGAGTTCCCACTCCTCTCCTCACTTCTCCTGTCCCTGGAGAGATGATGAGTTTCCAACTCCTTCCCTCGACTTCTCTTGTCACTGGAGTACGAGTTCCGACTCCTCTCCCTGGAGTCCTGATTTGCTGGGGCTGAACTACCGTGTGTGTTCCCCACACCATGGCCATCTTTAATCACCTCACGGGGTGAAAGGTGAAAGGTGAAGGCGAAGGGTGAAGGGCTGAAACACGATAAGGTTCGTGTAAGTAACCTCTTCCCAAGTTAATTATGAATTCTTTCTTTCTCTTTTCTTTAGGTTTTCCCCTGTAGCTTTCCCCAACTATCTATCGCTCACCTGGTAATGACTGTCAGCAGTGAGGACAGCGTCCTGACAGGTTTGAGTCTCTAGGGCCATCTGCTGGGCTAAAACTGATTCTTTCCTCCCTCCTCCTGTGAGTGCATACTCAGTGTTCAAAACACATGAACCAGCACCTTACCAGCCCTTTTTAAACTATCTCTCAGTGGTCACTTTCACCCAATGTCCACCGTTGTTTATTTTATGAGTCATTCTCACAATTAATTTGGGACGCCCGCTACACTAGTCAAGCCACATAAATATTCTTCCTTTTTAGTTGTGGCATGGGGAAATGATTCTATCACTAACTACATGTGAATGGAGCGTCACATGCCTTGATGTGAGGCTACGTCACATGACAGTCTATGTATGATGTCTTTTCAGATCTAAAGGTTGCCTTCTATGTTGTTTTTTCTTTAATTTGTAGTAATTTAAGCATTCACTTTAGATTATTTGCAGGTATGTTGTGGCGATGTTTAGAGGGACATTATATGCACTTAGATAATCACATGATGCATACACTTACATAGTCATAGACATTTGTGCATCTCTCCTCTCCCCCCCCTCTCCTCTCTCTCTCTCTCTCTCTTTTGCTCTCTCTCTCTCTCCTCTCTCTCTCTTCTCTCTCTCTCTCTCTCTCTCTCTCTCTCTCTCTCTCCGTCTATATATCACATATGTGGACAGAGTAAAACTGACGTACTACAACAACTACTACTACTAACGCACACACGCACGCACACACACACACACACACACACACACACACACACACACACACACACACACACCACACACCACACACACACACACACACACACAGAAGAGAGAGAGAGAGAGAGAGAGAGAGAGAGAGGGGAGAGAGAGAGAGAGAGAGAGGAGAGAAGAGAGAGAGAGAGAGCCTACCTGTCATAGATTGAATACTGTGATATGAATTATTTGTACATGCATAAATTTCTGGGTTTGTTTCTGTCGGTAGTGCACGTAGCAAAGCCCTGGACGGGCAGTTACACTAAAAATTAACAGCAGTTTTCAGTTTCAGTTTCAATGTGATCAAGGACTAGTCCATTTATGCTACACCACATCTGCTAAGCTGCAAGACCATAGTGGCGAATGATTTGCTGCTGAAGAATAGATCAATTAAGCACCAAGATGAAGGGAATTAAGACAAAGAGTTTCATACATACAACTTGGCAGATGTCTAACATGCGCATTAGCCCTTGATACCTACCTGACATTGTCTGCACCTGTGCTGTGACAGCATGTGTTTGCATAGACATGCAGGAGCATGTTTTAGTGTGCGCGAATGGATAGGCTAGTGTGTGTACCATGTCAGTGTACGTGGTGTGTGTGTGTGTGTGTGTTGTGTGTGTGTGTGTGTGTGTGTGTGTGCACGCATGTGCATGCATGTGCTTTTATATGCCTTTGTATATAGGTGTACATGCATTGCATGTGTGTGTGTGGTGTGTGTGTGTGTGTGTGTGTGTGTGTGTGTGTGTGTGTGTGTGTTTATGCATTTGAGTATTTATCGGGAAAGAGTTTTCAGAAGATGACATAACTATTATTTATTACACATCATAACAATTATAATGATAATAACAAAAATAGTTATGATGGTGATGATGATGATGATGATGATGATGATGATAATGAAAACAGTACTAACTTGGAGGAAACACCTACGCTAGCAACAACAGCAACAACAACACAAAGGAAACAGGTAAAAATAAAAAGCATATAATATAAAGATAGTGGTAAGATAAAGCAAAAAGAGGGGAGGGGAGGAAGACATTGTCCCATACAAGCAGTTCAGGCAATCGATGGACGAACTGACATACCATCATTCTTCACCCTTTCACTCGAACACGCAATCACTGTACCACCGCCAACACCACTACCTTGCACGAACACGTGTACCTGTGGATTATGCACAAGACCACCACTCCATCTATCCACACCTGTACATCAATGGGCATCAAAAGCTCACAGTTACCCATGAATCGTTGATGTACTCCAATATGTGAATATGTATGTGTGCATTTTTTTTTATTTTTGGCATGCCACCAACGCATCTGACAAAAAGCAGACAGAAATGCATCTGTTGAATGAGAGAATTCAGATCGTGTGGTCTCCTTGTGCCTATTGGATCTTACAGCTTGCTTAACAGTCATGGATCACACATTTCCTGGTGATGGGATTAAACCTACCATTTTCCAACGGATATTCGTGGCATTCACCGCAACTGTACAGTGATTTACGTTCCTCCTCCTCCCCCTTCTCTTCTTCTTCTTTCTGTTTGATATTTATTATTATCTGACATTATAATAAGAAAGTGGGGACTCCCGGTGATAATACGCTGAATAAAACTGCCCCTAAGAGTAGCTTCAAGCACGTACGAGGAAAGAGGGACGAGAAAATGATAATGATGATGATATAATAATAATAATAATAATAATGATGACAGTGATGATAATAATAATGAGAAGAAGAAGAAGAGGAAAGTGTGAACTTCCGGTGATGGTACACTGAAAAAAAAAAACTGCCGGAGAGTAGCTTCAAGTCCATGCGAGGAAAGAGGGGCAGGGAAAGAACAACAACAACATAGTCAACACTAATGAGAAAAATGATGACTGACGTTTACAGAGCGCTGTACCTATTGACCTAGGTGTTTGCCAAGACACATTCTCACCCGCTCATTCACAAAACCTCTTCATAATCATACAAATGGACACAGGAACAAGCTACAAAACACTTAGGAGCTTTTGAACCTGGAACCATTGTTTGGAAAGATAAGTGTCAATGTTTGAGTTAAAAGATGCAACAGAAGCGACAGGAGTGACATGTCTAATACTAAATAGAAGGGAGTCCTAGAACTGGGGGACACAGACAAAAGGAGCAGGAGCAGTGAGATGATGTTTAAAACGTTTGCCGAAGCGAGAGTAAAGATCTGCAGAAGGCAATGGAAGAAAAAAGGTGGGAGCTGGCGGAAGGAGGGAGGGGGGGGGGGGGGGGGGGGGCAGGGAGGGGAGTATAAAGAAGGAATGAGTGATGAAGGGTTCATATGCAGGATCAAAAGTCTTTCACTGAGAAGAATGTGGGTGACTCAGCAGGGAGGCAGTTTCCCTTGTTGACCAGGCGTGAGAAAAAGAATACTTCCGGTAGCTGGTTTTGCAGGAATGATTCTGCAGTACGTCCATCAGTGTTTAAACTGATTCTTGTCATTGACCGTTTAGCATTTTCCGCTTGGCTTCCTCACCTTCCTTAACGACGTTTTTATGAATTCTTTAAGGCTACTATTTCGTCACCTTCTACCGATTCCTCACTTCCCTGTTACTGCTCCTTTTAATGCTAGTCGCTTCATGCTGAAGTTCATCCTCTCCTCCTTTTTCTGTTCTTCCTTCTCTTCCCCAGGTATTGTTCTTGGCATCAACCTAGCGTAAACAGGGTGCTGTTGTGTTGGGTGTTGAACTATCTGCAGAAATTCACATTTTACAGCACCAGAACGCCATTTTAAGACCCAGTACAAAATATGAAGTGGGGCCTGCGGTTCACTGTGTAAAAGAGCAAACCACATGCATGTGAAACAAGAAGTTTATGAAATCCACACCCATCAAAAGCAAACGGAACCTCACTATATCTTGTGCATGTAGACTCACATTTTGTGGTCCAGAAAATTGTGAGTATAACATTATAATAAACTGACAGTACGCATAACTATTACCATAGTTGATGATTATCTTAAAAGAAAACATTCTTATGTAACACCATCCGTAATAATTGTTGCAAGTAGAGAATGTAAATATGTTTGTTCAAGCTCACCAAATCTTATTTTGCACGAAAACCCCCCCTTTTCACATACAAATCATGTCCTTCTCATGTCACTTTTTACCAAAATTAAACACCTTTTCACAAACAAAATTCACACGCAAAACAGCAAAAATCGACGTAATCGGTACATTAAATGGGGGCTTACGTGCAAGATAAGATTTGGTGATCGTGA
>CM031614.1:30022270-30044174 GCA_018398815.1 Conus ventricosus | reverse complement strand
GTTTTGACCGCCCAAATTTTAAACCACTACCTGGTTTTTTCTTTTTTCGGGACCCAAGTTAAACTTTTTAAGAACAATAAGGCTGAAAACTTGGATGCCCTCTAAGGTTATTGCAATTCAAAAACGGATGAAAATAACACCTTGTATCATCGACAAGTTACTGGAATTACAAGACAAACTAAAACTCGACTTTTTTTTATTAAGTATGTTGATTTTTATTGCGTTTAACTCTTTTGATGAAGTGCTGCCAGAAGGATTAATAAGAAAATATGTATAAGATTAATTAATAAAATAATCTTAATTAAAAATGGAGGTTCAACAGTTTAGGTTGAGCAAATAACCGAACTTCAAAAGGAAAAGAAAGCGACTTGGATAAGTATAGGGCTACCAGAAGAAATATGCTAAAGTTTTTAAATACTCTTTCTTATTAATTACTGGCTCCTCAGCTCTAGCTAGCGTAAGTGCTGGGTCTAGTGTTGCTGTTTTAGCTACTTGGGTTGGAGCGCCAGCCTCTTTAGCCTTGGTTTGGGTTTAGGGCCATGTCTATGATTGTAAGTGCTTTTTTAAAAAAAAATTAACTCCAAAATTACAAAAGCACACTGCCATTGTAGCCTGCATCAGCAAAACTTTGTTCATTAAGATTAAGAATAAGCAAATCATTACAGGATAAAACATTACGACGAAGAATTTCAGAAGCTTATGGCCGGATGGTGAGGATTACAGACGACAAAAATTGAACTTCAAAAGAGGGGAGAAAGACTTTTACTTCACACAGGTAGACACTGATCAATAAACAGAACATTGAAAAACAAACACATGATCAGTTAAACCCAAAATAGGCCAAAAAAAAAAGTTTAACAAAAAATAAGTTTAGCAAAAATGGTTAACATCCACAGGACTGCCTGCACTTCTATCACCGGCTCGGCTGATATTGATTTCAACCCCCACTACCTCTGATTCACCTGCCGCTGACTCGGGGACAGCCAAGCTGATATTGATGCAGGCCCAGAGTTGTCGTCTGCTATTCAGCCCGTTGAGGCATGCGCACGAAAAATTTTGTCACGCTTCTTCCTGTAAAATCTTTTCTAAAAAACAAGTTAACCGGAAGAAGAAACTTCTGAAAACTAGTTAACCGGAAGAACCGAACAACTTTTTTCAGTGCGCATTGCTAACCTTAGTGAAACATTAACTTTGATGAAATCGAAAACAACATTTGTGAGTGCGCATGTGTAATATAAATTGGGATATGAAATCGAGTTTGCTAGAATCCTAGACATGGAATGGACTACGGGATCTTACAAAAGAAGTAAGAGCAACAGGGGCGCAGATAGATCACTTTACTCAAGAAATATCTTCGTTACAAATTTGACAATGAGTTCTAATTCTCAATCACAGTCCCAGTAAGGACATGCGCTGGTGTTACGGAGAATTTTGGGAACTCCGTAGAAACCGGCAGTAAGTTAATTCTGCAGTTTTGATTTTACTCCTCTGTCGCTAGCATGCGTGGGAGTGCAGAGTGCGCTATAAGTGTTGTTATTGATTGTGTGTGACGATGAAGTTAACAAAAAAAATGAATGTTTGCAGATTCAATTTTATTTATTTATTTAAATTTTTAAACCTAAAAATGAAGCCCGAACACAGTGAATCTGATTTAAAGAATGATCAAATGATTTAATGAAAAATTGTAATGAACTTTTTGACGAAACAATAAAAGTGTTAAACATTAATTTTAGTAAATTTTGGGTTTTTGAGAATGATGTAGAAAATATAATAAAAGATCATAGTGAACTATTTGACGAAGCAATCAAAGTGATGAACCCATTGACTGTATGATTCAGAAAAAGCTAAAATATTAGCGGGTTTTTGTATATTTTGAAGTGTTGCAACGCTTGGGTTTGAAGAATAAAAAGCGCATTTTACTTACTTTTATTTACATTTATTTTTTTTAATTTACGTAAATATTGAGTTAAAAAATGAACCTCACAAGCGCTCTGATTTTGAAAAACTGCCAGCCAGCGCACTGGTGAAAGGTAGTGAAAAAACAATTAAGCAATATTTTTTTAGTGAAGTAGACATGGACATCATTAAACCCATCGAACGTTCGGGAAAGCGTAGCAAAAGCTATCTCAAAAAATCCCAGAGTCTCTCCAGACGGACCGCCAGTAAAAGTGCTGTTGGCCATTCTAATTGATTAATATAACGCCTGATGATAGTAACATGCAAGTTTGGGTTTCAACTAAACAGAAAGAAGTTCTCAGCATCACAACTTTAATTCTGAATGGGCTGTTTAACATGCTACAAGTTTAACCATGCAAGTGAGGGGGGCTCAGCTAAGGGGGTCTGGTTGGCTAAAGGGGACAGTCCTTGAAATCAGATTAAGACAAACAAAATATTATCCTATAGTTGGCAATTTTTCCCTTCCTCTTCCAAGAGATTTAAATTTTTAAAACGAGCAGTCTTAAACATACAAAATTCTGACGACAACATGTGTTTTAGGGGTGTTTTTAGCGCATTACATCCTGTTAAAAAGAACGCAGAAAGAGTCTCTAATTATGAAGCACACAAACAAGAGCTGAACTTTGATAACATACCTTTACCATAAGTATAAACAGCATATCTCAGTTTGAAGAACAAAACAAACCAATCACGTAAACGTATTTCGCAGGTCGTAGTAGACAATCTACAGCCTCTAAGGATTTCTCCCAATGCCCCTACTTTAGGCGATTCACTTGACAAACATGTAGACTTTATCCTGTTTGCAGATAGTACAAAGAGTCATTATTATTAATCAGAACAATAAGCGACTGTTACCTATACTACAAAACATCCAGCTAGACAAGAGCTTTGAGAAGATGTTTGTGTTAGAATTTCCCAAATATAGAAGCATCTGACAGTCATAAAAAACATTGTAAAAGTTTTGTAGACTGTGAACCAAACTCTCACACCTAACCAGGGTCTAAAGTTAGTTTTAAAAATTTACACAAAATGCAGATGATCCCGTACGTGGTTTATGTGACTTTGAATCGCTCTTGCCGCCAGTACTACGGTCCACAACAGCAAGAACAAAAAACAACCTTATTAACCCACCCCTCAGATCTGTTCTTATGCGTTTATTTTTGTTAGGTCAGATGGGGGGCACACACGCCCAGAGATTTACCCGAGGGCCCCCAAAGCAGCTATAGATTTTTAGAGCAGATGAAACAACTTCGCAATCAGTTATCAAACAAAATAAATCTTTCAGACATTGTTATGACTCCTGAAGACCAAGAACGTTATGACTCATCTACACACTGTTGGATTTGCGACTTTGAGCTAACACCCAACAGTTTAAAAACGTGACAGTGAGAGACCACGACCCCATTACGGAAAGTTCAGAGGGCCACGCACAACAATTGTAATCTTCAGCTTAAGGTTGACCCTAAGACATGGAAACTGCCTATCTTCTTTCATAACCTACGAGGCATGATTCTCATTTTATCATGCAAGCAGTTAACTTTTGAATATAAGAGGGTTACCTGCATTGCACAATCTCAGAAAAGTACATGACTTTTACTCTTGACTGTTTATCCTTTTATGACTCAGCCCAACATCTGTGGGGATTTTGGATAAGTTAAACGGGATCTCTACAGACTTTCCAATCACTAAACAATATTTTGATCCATCTTTGGTGCGTAAAGGCGTTTACCCTTATGAATACATGAACTCGTGGGATAGGTTTGATGAAGACTCGCTTCCCCCTAAAGGCGCTTTTCTTTTCTAGTCTTAGAGGCAAAGACATAACTGATGCTGACTATGAATACGCTCAGAAAGCCTGGACAGAATTACAGTCAAACAAGGGCGATTATCACGATCAATATTTATTGGGCTGACGTGTGTTTATTGGCAGACGTCTTTCAGAATTACAGATCTACATGCATGAAACATTACGCTTAGACTCATCACATTACATCTCTGCCCCAGGCCTTCTTGGGATGCCTTCTTAAAGTCTACAAACAGAAAGTTGACTTAATATCTGATTTACCCACATTTCAGATGAATCGAAGACGGTTTAAGGGGAGGTATTAGCATGGCCCCCACATCCTTACTGCAAAGCTAAAAAACAAGTATTTAGACAATTATGATCCCACTAAACATCCAAACTATCTAATGTACTTAGAAAGCCAACAATCTGTATGGATGGGTTATGAGCCAGCCGCTTCCATTACGTAACTTCAGGATGTACACTGGACATGGTACAAATAATATTCAAGGGCATTAAAGTGGTTGGACAGTTTAACGTCAGATCAACAGTATGGTTTTATTCTAGGGAAAAAAGACTTAGAAAATCCTCGTGAACTGCATGACCTCCACAACGATTATCCTTGGCTGCAGAAAGATTAAAAATGACCCCCACAGAACCTCCTAAACTTGTGCCTAATCTTCGACACAAGACTAAATATGTTTGTCATTACAGACTCCTACAGTTTTACCTAAGACACGGACTGAAACTAAGACTGTCATAGAATCATTGCTTTTGACCAAGAGCCCTTTATTAGACCATACATCAAGAAGAATACTGATCTTTGAGCCCAAGCCACTGACGCTTCAGAAAAGACTTCTTTAAACTGATGAACAACAGCTGTTTTGGCAAAACTATGGAAAATCCACACAAACGTAAAGATGTAAATTAGTTACAAAAGAAACCAAGCAATTATAGTTTGCCTCTAACCTAACTATCAAGACTTTAGAAGATTTAATGACAGTCTGGTTGGCATTATGATGAAGAAAAAAGATGTTAAGTTGGACAAGCCGGTGTTTATCGGCTTTACGTATTAGAGTTGTCAAATTTATTAATGTTAGAATTTCTGTACGACTACTTAAAACCGCGGTACCCAGAAGCAAGAGTCCTTTACACAGACACGGATAGTTTTATTCTAGACGTCCCCACAGAAGACTTTTACAAAGACTTAGAAACAGAAGTAGCTAAAGGAGTTGATGGGTGGTACGACACATGCGACTATCAAAAGACAGTCCTTTACATTCAACTGTGAACAGAAAGTGATTGGAAAGATGAAGGATGAACTTAATGGGACAGTTATAAAAGAATATGTTGGTTTGCGGTCGAAGATGTATAGCGTTGCTAGCCAGACTTCTGTAATAAAGAAGGCTAAGGCATAAGTAAAGAAGTTGTAAAAAAAAATATAACTCACGATAACTACAAGCAAACTCTCTTTGAAAACAAAGTATTTTATCACACAAATGTTAATCTGCGCTCTACTCTTCATCAAGTAAACACAACTGCAGTTAATAAGAAATCACTAGTCTCTAACAATAACAAGAACTTACGTCAATTCTGACTTTTCATATGCTGTAGGGCATTGGAGAACTTTAAAAGATTAACTTGACTGACTTGGCTTGTACTTAACTTAAGAACCTAACTAGTACTTACTTAAGAACATAACAAGAACTTAACTTAGAACTTAACAAGAACCTAACTAGTACTTAAAACTAGAACTTAATTTTTTTTGCACTTAACTTGTAATTTACTTGCACTTAACTTAAAAGTTACTTTCTACAACTAAAATTAACTTGTACTTATCTAGTTTTAACTTGTACTTTATTTAGTTCATTAAAAAAACTATTCCATAGAAAATGGATCTACAACAGGAGGTTGCACTTTTTTGCAGAAGCTGGTTCTTCTTCTTTTACTGTGGGGGCTTGTAACTTTGTTGTTAGGTATGGTGTTAGGTATTTGTATGCTAAAAAACGCCAACACAAACAGCTCCCAATACATAATGATACATCTTATCGTTTGATTGTGATTGTGTTGTTGTTGTTGTTGTTGTTGGCGGTGGCGGCGATGTTGTATTACTATCTAACAATTTTTGTTTTGCTGATTGGTTTGCTTTTTGCAGTCTGTTCCATTCAGCTAGCTTACGCCCAGCCCCAACCGTCCAGGATTTTTAGGCTTAGTAACACTACTCACTTGCGGTTACATTCACTTGTGGTACATTCACCTGTGGTACATTCTGCTCCTGCGGAGGGTCCTGTGGACTGTCCTGCGGCGTCTTCTCGCTCTTTTTTGTTATTGCGATTAAATTTAATATGATCAAAATTAATATGATTAAAAGTAAATTAATCCCATGATGAATGGGCATAACATCGTCCCAAATCTGTAATACATGTCACATGCAAGAGTTTCTAGGGTCTTGTTTAAAACCGGATCTTGTGATAAGTCATATTTTAAATCTTCTTCTGAATCAACCGGCGCCATCTTACTTACCAACTTAGCATATAGGCTAATCATTGTCTGACCCACTGATCTAACCATTTTTGACCCTAACTGCGCTTCGTACCTAGCGTAGTACTTCTCAACGTCTGAAGTAGACAGTTGTTTGGATTTGTTCAATACTTAGTTCAATGCCTAAATACTGTCTAGTTTTTCCACACGCAGCCAGAGAGTATAATCTTTCTTTATGGCAGTGGTCTGTGAGTAGTCTGCTTGCTCCTCACACTTTAATAGTTCGTCACAATCCATTTTAAAAGCAATAAAAAATAAAATAATACTTTAAAAACCATGATTTTAACGGGGGTTAAATTAATGCAGTGCCAAATCATGGTTTTAAATAGTTTAATTCAACCCCTTGCAAAATGTTTTGTTGGGAAAAAAAAACCGCCCAACATGGGAAATATAGAAGATTCCCCAAAAAACGGGTTGCAAACCTTTAAATTTTAGCTTTAAACAAAAAAAGATTAAATCTGATTAAAAAGCACTAGAACAGTCTTCCGTATTTTTTTTTTTTTAAATTAATTTTTTAGTTAAAAAAAGAAGTGAAAAAAAGATTATCAATAATTTTCCCTTCTGCTGTAATTAGCGGTCTTAGTATAGGCTATAGTGTGTTAGCAAAAAACATGTTTAAAATGAAGCCGGCTGACCTAGGAAGGTTAGACATGAGGATGTTTTTAAAGGGTATATTTTGTAATTACTGCGGGGGTTTTCTTCAAAAGACTTTTCTTGTTACACAGGGGTTTTATTCCCAGAAAATATTAATGCAGAGAAAGTTTAATCAAAAAATATTGATTTATAAAAGATTTCTGGATTAGTTCTGTGTGGGAGAGCTATTGTTAATGCATTGGCCTTCTCTGGAAGCAATTATATGTTTAGTAAATTGGGTCCGATGAAGAGAGAGAACGTCAAAATAGGCAATGGAAAAATTTAGCTAAGGCAAGAGACCGCTTGAGAAAAGGCGAATTGCTCACTTAGACTTTATTAATAAAAGGTTAAGAGAACAGGACATGCAGAGCACACATTTACAGACGTTGATGACGCAATTAATGAGAAATTACTTATGACAGGAAAAAGTTCTTACTAACGCCGCCACCAGAATGTCTGACTTTTTAGAACCATCTGGGGAACAGAAGACTGCAGAGTTTAGTTTTTATTGTAGTTGGCATGATCTCAGTCTATCTTGTTGCTCATTTTCCCTTGTGTAAAATAAAATGCATTTAAAATATGGATAAAATATATTATTCCCAAAAGGGGTTTTGGGAAAAGGAAAGGCTGCTAATTGAAAAACTGAGTAAAGCTGCTAGAGTGTCTGAATCAATGCGAAAGACTGGGTTTCAAAAACAGGCAATTTGGCAAATATATCTGCCTGCCCCCAAAAGAATAATTTAAGGCCTAGATTTGTTTAAATTTTAGTTCCAAAGACACCCACCAGATGGACTTGCTGTACTTCCACATGACCAAGTTAGAAGAAAAAAGTTAAGTATGCTCTGACAGTTGTGACATGGCTTCAAGATACAACTTTTAAAAAGATAAAAGCTCAACTGCTGTGGGCGTGGCTTACAACAAATATACATGCGAGGTCCCATTAAAGTAAACCTAGGAAAGATTCAAGTTATGACGGAAAAGAGTTTAAAGGTTCTGGAAACCAACTTTTTTTAAAACATCATGTACAGTTAAGAAGGGTCCCAGGCAACCATCGATCACAACCTTAGTAGAAAAAATTTAAAAAGAAATCTAGCTGAACGCCCGTTACCTATCAATATCACAGAGAAATTATGGATAGAGAACGCAACACAGAAATGGTTTAGGAGATTGCCAGCAGTCTTACGCGCCAAAGAACAATGAAGAATTTAAGCAACAGGCCTTAAACCATAAACGCAATCAAATTAAAAAAAATTAGCATTAAAAGAAGATGTCAGGGGACTCAAAAACTCTTGCCGTTTGGACTAAAAATAAGATACTTTTATGCACCTGGAGAGGCAGAGGGCGATGTTAGAATTAGAGCCACAGACCCTAATGGAGTAGATGTAAAATGTAAGTTGAAAGAATCATGAAAACAACGCCCCCGTGTATTATTTAAGAGAGACTCCCTCTTCTAAAAAAACCAGCCCCTAAAAGATCCTTTGTTCGTGAAGAGCTGCAAGTTGTCCCACCAAACACAGTGAGTTTTAAAAAAAAATAGTATTTATTTTGCTAAACTTATTTTTGCTAAACCCTTAATTTCTATCCCCTGGAGAGAATGTAAAAAGTTCGTTCAAAGATCACCAAATCTTATCTTGCACGTAAAACCCCCATTTTAATGTACCGATTACGTCGATTTTTGCTGTTTTTTTCGTGTGAATTTTGTTTGTGAAAAGGTGTTAATTTTGGTAAAAGTGACATGAGAAAGGGCATGAAATTTTTTTATGTGAAAAGGGGGGTTTTCGTGCAAAATAAGATTTGGTGAGCTTGAACAAACATATTTACATTCTCTACTTGCAAAAAATTATTACGGATGGTGTTACATAGAATGTGTTTTCTTTTAAGATAATCATCAACTATGGTAATTTGTTATCGTACTCAGTTTATTATAATGTTATACTCACAATTTTTGGACCACAAAATGTGAGTCTACATGCACAAGATATAGTGAGGTTCCGTTTGCTTTTGATGGGTGTGGATTTCATAAACTTCTTGTTTCACATGCATGTGGTTTGCTCTTTTACACAGTGAACCGCAGGCCCCACTTCATATTTTGTACTGGGTCTTAAAATGGCGTTCTGGTGCTGTAAAATGTGAATTTCTGCAGATAGTTTCAACACCCAACACAACAGCACCTGTTTACGCTAGGTTGATGCCAAGAACAATACCTGGGGGAAAGAAGGAAGAACAGAAAAAGGAGGAGAGGATGAACTTCAGCATGAAGCGACTAGCATTAAAAGGAGCAGTAACAGGGAAGTGAGGAATCGGTAGAAGGTGACGAAATAGTAGCCTTAAAGAATTCATAAAACGTCGTTAAGGAAGGTGAGGAAGCCAAGCGGGAAAATGCTAAACGGTCAATGACAAGAATCAGTTTAAACACTGATGGACGTACTGCAGAATCATTCCTGCAAAACCAGCTACCGGAAGTATTCTTTTTCTCACGCCCTGTCAACAAGGGAAACTGCCTCCCTGCTGAGTCACCCACATTCTTCTCAGTGAAAGACTTTTGATCCTGCATATGAACCCTTCATCACTCATTCCTTCTTTAACTCCCCTCCCTGCCCCCCCCCCCCCCCCCCCCCCCCCCTCCCTCCTTCCGCCAGCTCCCACCTTTTTTCTTCCATTGCCTTCTGCAGCTCTTTACTCTCGCATCGGCAAACGTTTTAACCATCATCGCACTGCTCTGCTCCTTTTGTCTGTGTCCCCCAGTTCTAGGACTCCCTTTATTTATTCTTGCCCTGTCACACCTGTCGCTTCTGTTGCATCTTTTAACTCAAACATTGACAACTTACTTTCCAACAATGGTTCCAGGTTACAAGCTCTAATTGTTTTGGCATGTTCCAGTGTCCATTTGAATGATTATGAAGAGGTTTTGTGAATGAGGGTGTGAGAATGTGTCTTGGCAAACACCTAGGTCAATAGGTACAGCGCTCTCTGTAAACGTTCAGTCCTCATTTTATCTCATTTTAGTGTTGACTATGTTGGTGTTGTTCTTTTCCCTGCCCCTCTTTCCTCGCATGGACTTGAAGCTCTCTCCGGCAGGTTTTATTTTTCAGTGTACCATCACCGGAGTTCACAACTTTCCTCTTGTCGTCTTCATCTATTATTATAAACATCCCTGTCATCATTATTATTATTATTATTATTATATCATCATCATTATTCATATTTCTCGACCCTCTTTCCTGTCGTGCTTGAGCTACTCTTAGGGGGCAGTATTATCAGCGTATTATCCCCGGGCGTCCCCCCTTACTTATTATAAATGTCAGATAATACTAAATCTCAAACAGAAGAAGAAAGAAGAGAAGGAGGCGGAGAAGGAACGTAAATCACTGTACAGTAGGGTGAATGCCACGAATATCCGTTGGAAAATGGTGGTCGTTTAATCCCATCACAGGAACAGTGAGATCCATGATGTTACGCACGCAGTACGATCCAATCGGCACCAAGGAGACACACGATCTGCATTCTCTCCATTCCACAGATGCATTTCTGTCGCTTATAGTCAGCTGCGGTTGTGCCTGCCAAGAAATAACAAAAATGCCACACATACATATTTCACATATTGGAGTACATCAACGATTCATGGGGTAACTGTGAGTTTTGAAGCCATTGCAGTACAGGTGTGGCAAGATGGAGGGTGGTCTGGGCTTAATCCCACCAGGTACACGAGTTCGTGCAGGTAGTGGTGTTTGGCGGAGTACAGTGAAATGCGGGGATCGAGTGAAAGGGGGTGACAGAATTCTGGTATGGTCAGTTCGTCCATCGATTGCCTGAAACTGTTGTATGGGACAATGTCATCTCCTTCCCTCTTTTAGCTTTTATCGTACCACTATCTTTATATTATATGCTTTTTATTTTAACCGTTTCCTTTGTGTTGTTGTTGCTGGTTGTTGCTAGTCGTAGGTAGTTCCTCCCAGTTTGTACTGTTTTCATTATCATCATCATCATCATCTCTTCATCACGTCATAACTATTTGTTATTATCCTTCTACTTGTTATGATGTGTATAAATAATTAGTTATGTCTCTTTGCAAACTCTATCCGATAAATACTTCAAATGCATAAAACACACACCCACACAACACAACCCCACACACACACACACACACAACACACACACACCATGCAATGCATTGTACACCTATTATACAAAGCATATAAAAGCACATGCATGCACATGCGTGCACACCCCAACACACACACACAACACACCACACCACACACACAGTTACACTGAATGGTACACCATAGCCTATCCAAACGCGCACCTACCCCTGCTCCTCTGCATTCTAGGCAAAACACTGCTGTCACAGGGAGAAAAAGTCAGGTGGTATAAAGGGCTAATGGCATGTTAGACATCTGCCAAGTTGTATGTATGAAACTCTTTGTCTTAATTCCCTTCATCTTGGGGCTTAATTGATCTATTCTTCAGCGCAAATCATTCGCACTATGGTCTTGCAGCTTAGCAGATGTGGTTTTAGCATAAATGGACTAGTCCTTGATCACATTGAAACTGAAATGAAAACTGCGGGTTAATTTTTAGTGTAACTGCCGTCCAGGGCTTTTGCTCGTGCTCTACGACAAAAAACAAACCCAGAAATTTTTGCATGTACAAAAATAATTCTATCACAGTTTTAAATCTAATGACAGGTGGCCCCTTCTCTCTCTCTCTCTCTCTCTCTCTTCTCTCTTCTCTCTCTCTCTCTCTCTCCCCTCTCTCTCTCTGTGTTGTGTGTGTGTGTGTGTGTGTGTGTGTGGGGTTTTGTGTGTGTGTGTGTTGTGTGTGTGTGTGTGTGTGTGTGGGGCGTGCGTGTGTGCGTAGTAGTAGTAGTTGTTGTAGTACGTCAGTTTTACTCTGTCCACATATGTGATATTAGAGGGAGGGGAGAGAGGAGAGAGAGGAGAGGAGAGAGGAGGGGAGAGAGGATGAAGAGAGAGAGAGGAGAATAAGAGAGAGGAGAGGAGGAGGAGAGGGGGGAAAGAGAGAGATGCACAAAGTCTATGACTATGTAAGTGTATGCATCATGTGATTATCAAAGTGCTATAAATGTCCCTCTAAACATCCCCACAACCTTACCTGCAAATAATTTAAAAGTAAATGCTTAAAATTTTATACAATTAAAAGAAAAAAAACATAGAAGGCAACCTTTAGATCTGAAAGACATCCATACATAGCTGTCTGTGGACGTAGCCTCACATCAAGGCATGTGACGCTCCATCACATGTAGTTAGTGTTTATGAATCATTTCCCCATGCCACAATAAAAAAGGAAGAATATTTATGTGGCTTGACTGGGTTTTAGCGGGCGCCCCCAAATAATTGTGAGAATGAATCATAAAATAAACAACGGTGGGAATTGGGTGAAAAGTGACCACTGAGAGATAGTTTTAAAAAGGGCTGGTAAGGTGCTGGTCATGTGTTTTGAACACTGAGTATGCACTCACTAGGAGGAGGGAGGAAAGAATCAGTTTTAGCCAGCAGATGCCTAGAGACTCAAACCTGTCAGGACGCTGGTCCTCACTGCTGACCAGTCATTACCAGGTGAGCGATAGATAGTTTGGGGAAGTACAGGGGAAAACCTTAAAGAAAAGAGAAGAAAGAATTCATAATTAAATTGGGAAGCAGGTTACTTACACGAACCTTATTGTGTTTCAGCCCTTCACCCTTCGCCCCTTTACCTTTCACCTTTCACCCCGTGAGGTGATTAAAGATGGCCATGGTGTGGGGAACACACCGGTTTGTTCAGCCCAGCAAATCAGGACTCCAGGGAGAGGAGTCGGAAATCGTATCTCCAGTGAACAAGAGAAGTCGAGGGAGAGGAGTTGGAACTCATCATCTCTCCAGGGACAGGAGAAGTCGAGGGGAGGGGAGTGGGAACTCATATCTCCAATGACGGGAGGAATCAAAGGGGCGTTACGCTGTCTGAGGAGAGACAGGGAATCATGACGTATGAAACGAGTCTTAATTCTGATGCAGGCATAGCATCAAGGGTGAAGAGTATTTATTCTCCTGGTCTGGATCTTGAGCCAGTGTTATGTGAAGGCCATGACTTTACAGAAACGTGTATTGATGTAACTGGGAAAATTGGTTACAAGGATGCATGTATAAAATCTGTTTTAAATTGTTTGATGTGATTTAGTAAAGTGTTTTCCCTGAAGGAGAGGGGGAGAAGAAAAAAACATTCGGTAAGTGCCCGCCTTTTGGTGGATTGGGAAAGAATGCGTGTGCGTATGGAGTAAATGCTGTCATGAAGATGTGTGGCAAAAGTGACAGTGTGACAGTGTGTGATCCACCCGAACGTAGCTTGCGTTGTTTTCCCCCTGGGAAAAAAAGAGTAAATTTCTATTTGTCCATATCGTTTCATTTCAAGTATCCCCTTTTACAGATGTTTGAACCGACCTTGTCTCTTTCAACAGGACAGGAGTTGACAATGTGCGGGGAAACTCCTCCTAATAAAATTTCTCTTATTCTTTTTGGGGGGGTTGTGAGATTTTTCTTTGAGTTTGCAGTGAATGTACATTTATGATTGATTGTTTAGGATTATTTGTATTATTATGTTGTATTGTGTATACTGTGCATGGTTTGTTTCCCCTTCTCCAGGTTTCACGGGAGACAGTGACCACTAGGGTGCTGTCTGAGGGCTTCTTTTGCTTTTCTTGATTTCTTCTTACTATTCCGATACTGTGTATCCTACATTTCTTTTCACCCCCTTTTTCAAAACTCTTAAAACTTCTTTCATCAATAAGCTCCTATCTAGTTTTCTTTCGACATTTTCATTCTTTTAGGATAGGATTTCCGCTAGTTTGTGTCTCTTCCCCTCTTTGTATTTCGTTTGTGCTTCCATTTTGTTTTGTAAATTTATATTCATTTTCGTATAGGCGATACATTATGTTTTGTAATTTATTTGAAATTAAGTAAGCAAGAAAGACTGGAAGACAGAACATTTATGAAACTAAAAACTTTATAAAGAATTTATATTCAGAATACTTTATGTGTTTTTTTCCTTTATTAGGAAAAAATACAGATTAGCATTGAACGTATTTTTTTTATAATTACAAATAATGATATCTGTTTTCGAAAACAAATTACTTCTGGAAAATAATTCCTTGTGATTTCATATTACTTGTTTTAGTAAGCTTGTTTTCTGTTTACACAGAATTGAAATTTTTATTTGGTCTATACTATAATTACGTTTTTGTGAAAACATATAACATTATCATTAGATCTATCGCCTTATTTTTATTCATATTAGAAATGGTTTTGTGTTTATATCGTTGACGTTTCATTATGGATGGATTTTGATAAATATGATAACAGCGGAACGCTTGGGTTTTGATGGAGAAAAAAAACTTACTAACTATGTGCAACAATGCATAGATAGGGCAGACTGGTAAGAGAGAGAGAAGAAAATCAAAGGAAATTAGAAAGTGAAGAAAGGAAAACTAGAAAGTGAAGAAAGGAAACTTAGAGTTTGAAGAGAGAAGGACTACAGAGGGAAGTTGAAGAAAAAGGATACAGAGGAAGTGAAGAACAATAGACTACAGAGGGAAGCTGAAATTGAAGAAAATGACTACAGGGTAGCTGAATTTGAAGAAAAAAGTCTACAGAGGAAGCGGAAGATAAAGAACGTCAATTTAAGTTTGAGGCATTAGAACTAGAGGGAACTGATGCTGGATTAGAAGCAATACAGGCATCGAGAGAACATACACTGCTCCACCAGTCGGTTCCGCAAGCGCGCCTCAATCAAAATCGCATATATTCAAAGTTACGCCTTTCGGAGGTAAAAAAAAAATCGGATTACATCGATAGTTTTCTTTTCCGATTTGAAGTCACGCAACGTCTTGGGTTGGCAAAAGGAAAAGTGGAATGATATATTGCGTCGTTTTGTTTAAGGGTAGCGTTTGGCACTGTACCACACACTCGCGGCGAAACAAAATTTCAACTTGGGATCAGTTGAAAGGAAGAACTCCTCAAGGTAATTTCAATGTTCTGCGATCGTTTTCGCGAAAGTTTCGTTCTGGTGCGCCCTGACAAAACGGAGAATCGTTTCCTCGTCGTTTCTTATTCGTTATGAGTCATGTTTAGATCGATAGATGTCGATTTATCAAAAAACGACAAACTTTTCAGTCACGCGAGATCTCCTTCTTAGAGAAAACTTTTCAGAGCGTGAGTCAAGTTCTGGCCATTTCCTTAAAGAAAGGCACTTGAAAAGGTTGAGGAAATGTGTCGATGGCTGGATCAGAATTGTATCGTAACCAGATAAGGGCGTGGCTAGGAAAGGAGAATTTTCAATCTTTGAGTCTCATGCGTCATGTTACTATCCCATCGGGACAGGGAAGTTACAGGAAGGAATCGTGGGTCATTTCTGAGTCCTTCAAGGATATACTATCCTAGGAACGGACAGGGATCTTTTCCGCGGTCGTGTGACTTTTTAGTCAGTACCAGTACTCACCGCCGGAAAAAACCCGTATTGCTCATCAGCAAACGTTACGAAGTCGTGGACTACGACCACGACGTAGACCTTTGGGCAGTTCGTGGACAGAACCGAAGTTCACAAAATCAGTCAGCTGCCGATTCAGGACATGCGATTTTCTTTTGTGAGGGTAAGGTTCCATTTTGAAAAAGAATTGCCCTTTCTAAAACCAAATGATTCAAAATCCGCTTAGTTCCACTGATTGTGGAGAAGGCCTTGCTTTGGCCACCTGATTATCGGGACTGGATGGACTGATGTTAGAAAACGGAAAGCCATCAACGGATTGCAGATTTGGCTTTTGCGAGGTCACTGGGTTTGCACCACGCTGGTGTAAGAAAATCTTTCGTGCTTCAATACAGTATCTCAACATGTCCAAAGTGTAGGTCGTTTGGAGGCAAGATTCAAAACGTTTTCGCTGGGGCGAAAATTTAGGTCGATACACCGTTTATACTCCGGATTTCTTACCGACTGTGTTACGATAACCCAAGTATGCGGACTTGATCTTGGGCAATTTGCCAGGTGTCGCTACAGTACATGGTTTGGTGCTGGAGATCGTTCGTTCCTTGTCTTGTGAGTACCAGGTCAGACATCATAGAGCAGGGAAGCTACAAAGCGCTAAAAATCTTCAACACTGGTGAACTCCAGATTACCCCAGGATGATCTAAAAGAAATGAAAGGAAAAGACGAGACGCTGACGACAATACTTTCTGTGCAAAACAGACTGTCACTGACATCCCAACAGACAACCAACGTACATATGGATCTGACATTCTCTACAGGTGTGTCCCTGGACAGGACAACGAACAAGTTGTCGTTCCAAAGCCACTTAGAGAGACAGTATACAACGGCTATGATGCATTGTTCGCTGGTCACTGTGGAATCAAAGAACATTAAAGAGAGTTCTTGATTCTTTTTAGTGGCCAGGTGTCACAAAGGAAGTTTACAGAAATACTCCGCTCATGTGACATCTGCCAAAAGGCATCTCAGAAAGGTCGCGTCCCATGTGCACCTTTGCACAACATGCCTCTCAACTTTCCGTTCCATTTCGGAAGGTGGCTATTGATCTTGTTGGCCTTTACCACGTCTTCTTCCGGGATATTCGCTATACTTAACTTTGGTGGATACAGACGACAAGGTATCCAGAAGGCAATTCCACTAAGAAAATTGATACATGTCGTCGCTGAAGCCTTACTGCGATTTTTTTCCAGAGTGGGTCTTCCCAGAAAACGAAATTCTCGCGATTGTGGAACGCAATTCATTCCTTCCCGACCTCATGAAGAAATTTACGACTGTTGTCCAATCTCTTTCTCTTCCATGTCAACGCACGAAACCACGCCATATCTTCCCCAATCGAAATGGCCATGGTTGAAAAAAAAACGTTTCTTAATGAACGTTAAAGTCCATGTTGCGAAAGGTTTCAAGGCAGGGAACCCCAGGAAGGGATCGTTTCAACCGGCTTTTGCTTTCGCATTACAGGAAATGCCGAACGAAACGCTGGATTTCTCACCAATTTGAGTTCTTTTCGACACTCACCAAGGGGTCCTTTGATTTACTGATGACAACAATGGACGAAAAGACGGACATCCCTGAACAGTAAAACTGTTGCCATACGTTTATGAACTGCAAAATCGTTTGAAGGATGCATGTGAGCTTGCTCAACAGTCAGCTGATAGAAAAACAGATGTGGAAACAAGGTCTTTGCAGACAGAAAAGCAAAGGTGAGTTCCTTCAGTGTAGGGGATAAGAGTCCTTGTACTACTCACTGATGACATAACAAGCTTCGTTTTATGTGGAAGGGTCCTTTTCAGTGTGTCGAAAAACTTTCTGTCAGTTAATTCATACGATCAAAATGGCAAACACTGAGAAGGTATTCCCATGTGAACATGTTTGAAGAATATTTGAACGTACAAATTCCAACAACCCAGTCATTGAATGGATATGTCCTATGTCAGAAACTGATGTCAACATGAAGATATAATCAGATGATGATTTTGTACCCAATGTAACGAACGGGACAGGTCAAAGGTTGTGAAAACAGCAAATTGAAGATGTTTTAACATCTACCAGTGCAGATTATGTTGTACCCCTTCCTACTCAGTCCCTGTCAAAGAGAACCTATAGATGATGTGGTTCTGTCGAATGAGTTGTCTGCAAGTCAAACAGAACAGCTCAAAAGAAATTTTTGAAAGACTTATCAGATGTGTTGACAACTACCCCAGGTACAGTGACTGGTAATGCAACCCCATAGTATTCAGTGAAACTACTGAACTACCAGTCGAACCAGACCATAACCCCCTCCCCGTTTGCAAAAAAAAGAGGTTGTTGAGAGAGAGTGCTTGGCTATGTATGGCATGCGTGAGAAGTTCGCCAGGTATCTTGACTGGACGAAGTTCGTTAACTAGACTGACCACAGCCATTGACTTTCTTGCAAATCTCAAAAACTAGAACAGCAGATTATTAAGGTGGTCTTTGGCATTGAGAAGTCCAATTTACCATTGAACCATGCCTGGAACACAAAAATGTCATGGCAGATTTTATTGTCACGTGTATAAATATCATGGACAAATGTAACTGTCTTCAAGGGAAAGAAAGCAAATTCCTGTTTTTTGTCATTCTTAATGATTACGGTGTGCTCAACATTTGACAGTGCATTCAGCCTACTGACTATTTAAATCAAGTGGTATTTATGCATAATTTGCTTTGTTGAATACTATATGATTTACAACAAACAACTACTTGATGTTGATGTAATACATATTTATTCTATGCTTTAATCTTTGGTAAACAATGAAAAAATCATCATGTACTATTTATGTCTAACTTGCTTGTTGAAGGCGAATATATATGTATGTGTCATGAGCAAATCACTCTTTAGAAATGTATTAAACACATGTTGTGATTGTGCAGTGAGACAAACCTATGTTTTTCATTATTCATTGTCAACAACTAGAAAGTAATAAGTTTCACTTTTCAATGGACTCATCACATTACATTTGTGGGGAAAAAACTATTAAAATTATGTTTATTTGTTTAACAATGTCTATTGAGAAACATTTACACTTAGAAATATTCTCATTTTCATGAGGGTTTTGTAACATATAAGTGAGACAAAGATCAAGGGAAAATATGAGCTCACATCTTAAATATATGAAGAGATCAATTTAGTACTTAGAAATGTAAATATCCCTAATTGTTTATAATCCATGTATTTGTGAGATTATTTTCTGTGAGATGTGGTGATCAAATATGAATTCGTTTTTTTTTTAGAAAGACTTAAAGTTTTGAATATGCTATTTAATGTGGATCACGATGATTGATATCTATAACGTTTATTGTTAATTTGGTGAAACATGTGTGATGGATACACTTGATGAGATTCAGGCAGAATGATGTGTTTTAAGTGAAAAGTTGTAAGTCCTTTAAAAAAAAAATTTTCTGGAAAAATTTTTCATCCCCCGGATGGGGGTGTCATGTGACGTAGCCTCACATCAAGGCAAGTGAGACGCGCTCCATCACATGTAGTAGTGTATATGTATCATTTTCCCCATCCACTACTAAAAAAAGAAATTCATGTGGCTTGACTAGTGTAAGTGGAACCGTCCCCCAAATAATGATGAGAATGACTCATAAAATATAACAACGGAGGCCCATTGGTGAAAGTGACCACTGAGAAATATTTAACACGGCAGGTAGGAGGAGGGAGGAAAGAAACAGTTTTAAGCCCAGCAAAGGCCCTAGAGACTCGAACCAGTCAGGAAGCTGGTCCTCGCTGCTGACCAGTAATTACCAGGTGAGCCATAGATAGGTTGGGTAAATCTGAACAGGTGAAAACTTAAAGAAAAGAGAAAGAAAGGTCATTCATATGTTTAACCATATTGGTGTTTCAGCACCTCGCCCTTCACCTTTCCACCATCACCCCGTGAGTGGTTAAAGATGGCCATGGCGTGGATCACACCGTATGTTCAGCCCAGCAATTAAAGACCTCCAGGGAGCGAGTGGAACTCGTCACCTCTCCAGTGACAGAGAACTCAAGAGGGGCTGGGAACTCATATCTCCAGTGACGGAAGGAATCAAAGGGCGATACCTGTCTGAGGAGAGACAGGGAATCATGACAGTATGAAAACGATCTTATTCTAGATGCAGGCATAGCATCAAGAGTGAAAGGAAGTATTTATTCTCCTGGTCTGGATCTTGGGCCAGTGAAATGTGAAGCCATGACTTTACAGAAAACGTGTATAGATGTAACTGGGAAAATAGTTTACAAGGATGCATGTATTAAAATCTTGTTTATTAAATTTTGATGTGATTTTAGTAAAGTGTTTTTTTTTTTCCCCTGAAGGAAGAGGGGGATAAGATAAACATTCGGTAGTGCGCCTATGGTGATAGGGAAAGATTGCGTGTGCCGGATGGATAAATGCTGTCCATGAAGCATGTGTGCAAAAGTGACAGAGTGAGTGCGAGTTTGGTATTAAAAGAATTGTCGGAATTTGCCTATTCAGTCATCTCAAAAGCACAGATATATTACATTTTAAACGACAACTATTAATTATCAAACTAAAAACCCCCACTTGTAATGGGCGCTCAGCAATGCCGAACACATTTGTTGCCAGACCGGCTTTACGCAGATGACATTCGCCCGCCGACTACAGTACGGTTAGCTGGCCCGGGAGCAGCCTGCAGAAAACACCCCTTTTCCTTTCCCCTGACCTGCATTCACGGTTTTGGCCTCTGCAGCTGTGGGTGAGCTGTAAACTCCCCTTACTCTCAAAACTAAGTGGCATGCTCTGAAAGCTGTGGGTGTGCTATTGATGTCAAGTCAAGAATGGTGTTTTATTGATGTCAAGTCAGGAGTGGTGTGTTATTGATGTCAAGTCAGGAGTGGTGTGTTATAGATGTCAAGTCAAGAATGGTGTTTTTATGATGTCAAGTCGGGAATGGTGTGCTGTTGAGTCAAGTCAGGAATGATGTGTTATGGATGTGAAATCAGGGGGGGTGTGTTATTGATGTAAAACCAGGAGGGGTGTGTTTATTGGATGTGAAGTCAGGAATGGTGTTTTACTGGCGGTCCAGTCAGCAGTTGTAGTGCCCAAACCCACAACCCGATTTGAAGGCGCCCTCTAGTAGAAAACCACAGATGGGAGGGTATGAAGGTTTTTAAGAAAACACATACAGTTTTGGTCCCTTTCTTTGGAGGGGGGGGGAGGGGAGGAGGGAGGGGGGAGGGAGGTCCTCCCGCCTCCAATGTTTTTCCTTTTTTTAACTATTGGGGCTCCATCCTCCTGTCTTTTCCTTTGTTTTTTTCCGAAACCAACTCGCACTTATTAGGGCAATGGTCCTTGTATATTTGTTTTCCTAACTTATGGACATACGCCTGCTGGTTTTTAAATGATTTCACTTTTAATGCAAAGTGGTTTTGGGCCTGATTTTATGTCAAATTTTTTCTCTCTGTCTGTCTGTCTGTCTGTCTGTCTGTCTGTCTGCCTGCCTGTCTGTCTGTCGTCTGTCTGTCTGTCTGTCTGTCCCTCTCTCTCTCTCTCTCTCTCCTCTCTCTCTCTCTCTCTCACACACACACACACACACAACACCAAACACACACACACACACACACACACACACACACACACACACACCCACACACACTCACACACCACACACCTTCCTTCAGCTGGGCCACAGGACGGTGGTTGTACCCTTTACACACCTGTCGTCTTGTTTCCAATCCACACTCCCCTCCCCCTGCCCTTCCACTCTCCACTGCACATGCCTGCCACCTACCCCCACTCCCCCTGCCCCTTCCACTCTCTACGCACATGCCTGCCACCTACCCCCCCCCCCCCCCCCCCCCCCCCCCCCGCCCCTTCCACTCTCTACTGCACATGCCCGCCACCTACCCCACCCCCGCCCTTCCACTTTATGCTGCAAAATGTCTGCCACCTACCCTCCCCCTGCCCCCTTTCACTCTACTACACATGCCTGCCACCCTACCCACACTCCCCTGCCCCCTTTCCCCTCTCTACTGCAATACCTACCACCACCCCCTTCTTCCCCTTCCCACTCTACGCACATGTCTGCCACTGCCTACACTCCCCCCCTGCCCCTTCCACTCTCTACTGCACATACCTACCACCTACCCCCTTCGTCCCCCTTTCCCCCCTCTCTACATGCACATTCTGCCACCCTGCCACACTCTCCCCCCCCCCCCTTCCCCCCCCTTCCACTCTCTACTGCACATCTTGCCACCTACCCCCCCCTTCCACTCTCTATGCACATGCTTGCCACCTACCCACCCCCCCCCTGGGACCTTCCACTCTCTACTGCATATGCCTGCCCCCCTACCCCCCCCCCCTTCCACTCCCCTAAATAGCACATGCCTGCCACCTACCCACACTCCCCCTGCCCCTTCCACTCTCTACTGCACATCTGGGACCTACCCCACTCCCCCTGCCCCCCTTCCCCCTCTCTACGCACATGCCCCCCCCA
>CM031614.1:30016910-30021270 GCA_018398815.1 Conus ventricosus | reverse complement strand
TGGGGGTCTTTTTTAAAAAGTCATTGTCAGGTTTGATGAAGACTGTCTCTATTGGTTTTTCTTTTTTTAACAGATCTTGTAGGTTGATAAGATGTCTATTGGTGTCTATAAAAAGATATTGTCAGGTTGTGAGCTGTCTGTTTGGTGTCTATTAAAAGATCTTGTCAGGTTATGATGAAGACGTTGTTTGGGTGTCTTTAAAAGATCATTGTCAGTTATGATGAAGACTGTTGTTGGTGTTATTAAAATTCTTGTCAGGTTATGATGAAGATGTTGTTTGGTGTCTTTTAAAAAGATCATTGTCGGTTATGATGAAAGACTGTCTGTTGGTGTCTATTAAAAGATCATGTCGGTTTGATGAAGATGTTGATTGGGTCTATTATAAGATCTTTGTCGGGTTTATGATGAAGACGGGCTGTTGGTGTCTTTTAAAAAGTCACTGTCAGGTTATGATGAAGACTTTTGATTGGTGTTATTAAAAAGTTTCATTGTCAGGTTATGATAAAGACTGTTGATTGGTGTCTATTAAAAAGATCATTGTCAGGTTATGATGAAGACTGTTGTTTGGGTTTGTCTATTAAAAAGATCATTGTCAGGTTATGAAAAAGACTGTCTGTTTGGTGTCTATTAAAAAGATCTTTGGTCAGGTTATGATAAAGACTGTCTGATTGGTGTCTTTTAAAAAAGATCATTGTCAGGTTATGATGAAGAACTGTCTGTTGGGTTATTAAAAAGATCATTGTCAGGTTATGATAAAGCGTCTGATTGGTGTCTTTAAAAAGATCATTGTCAGGTTATGATGAAGGACGGGTCGTTTGGTGTCTATTACAAGACCCATTGTAGGTTTGATGAAGACTGTTGATTGGTGTCTATTAAAAGATCATTGTCAGGTTATGATGAAGACTGTCTGATTGGTGGCGTTATACTTCCTCCCGAAGTTCGTTTATAGCAATGTTGAATGTTTGATGTGATTGAAACGGAAATTGCTATCATTACAAGATAATATATAAGGATGTTATGTTTTGTTGTTGGGCGTTTTTATTGCTTATACCAAAAGTTATGAATGATTTTATTGATATAAATCAGTTCACTCAGTCTGTGTTCTCCGTTGTTGTCTATGATATGAGCGAAGAAAATTTTTCCAACCTTGTCAAAGATCATCTCAGATAAGCAGAGGCCTAATAATTATGGTTATCGTCTCTTAGATTTATGTAAATCACTGTCATATACTTTTTTTACGGAAGAATTGGTTCAGATGCTGGTATTGGAACATGCACATGTAAGGAAGCACAGTTGTTGTTTATATATTTGGTTCTAGATATTTGATGGAAAATGCAAGTAAGTTTAAGTTGATGGTTTTTGATGCGTTGTTCTCTGTGTGCATTGCCCATTTGCCTGTCTTTTCCCAGTTAAAAACCTGTTTTGTTTTCAATAAACCCTAATGGTACTAAAACACTCTCTGCATCAAAGGTATGATGGTGCAGAGATTAGAAGATGGGATAACAACAAATGTAATGAATAAAAAGAACATTTAGCAAATTACAATGTTGATGAAATTGTAACTTTATTTGAACAAGGCACAATATCAATCAGTGAAATGAATAAGCGGTTTTCGTCAATTCTTGTTGATTCAGCGAAGGATACATTTGGTACTTACTTAATACTTACAATAATAGATATTCAACGAGGCCCAGAATCAAAGCTGGTTTGTTTAAGGAGTGTAAGGTTTCTCGAAGCCAGTACTTTAAAGCAAAGCATAAAGTTAAATGTTCAAATACTGTGCCAAATTCTAAATAAATCTTGCTGCTAAAGCAAAGAATATAAAAATTTTTTGAGACGATCTGAAAGAAGGAGCAACGAGAAGATGGCATAGAGAATTGCAAGCTTTAAAACTGAAATCCAGGGATTATTGGAGGAAAATTAAAGGCAAAAAGCTTCATCGTGTCCTATACCTTTGAAGAGCTTAAAAATATTCCAGTCCCTTAATCAAAATATGGATGTAATGATATCTTTTTTTGAAATGAAGTATCTGAAGGAAATATCAATTTTAGCCATTTTAAATGATTCAATTACTGAGGATGAAATTGAAAGAGTCATTAAATGTTTAAAGAATAATAAAGCCAGCAGGAGTTGATTTAGTAAGGAATGAATATATAAAGAATAGTGTTCCTTATATAACAAAGTTTTATTGTTTATTGTTTAATTTTGTTTTGGATTCTGGTATTATACCAGAAGATTGGGTGACAGTGTTAATTGTACCACTTATAAGGCAAAGGGAGATCAACAAGACTGCAATAACTATAGAGGGATAACACTGTTAAGTTGTGTAGGCAAATTATTCACGTCAATTCTAAATAGCAGACTTACTTATTTTGTTGAAATGAATGGACTTATTTCAGAAAACCAAGCAGGTTTTAGACCCCATGCATTCAACGCTTGACCATGCTTTTGTTTTAAATCATTGATTGACATGTTTGCAATCAACAATGGAAAATTATACTGTGCTTTTAATTGAAATTTCAGAAAGGCCCTTTGTTCTATTTGGAGACATGCTTTATGGCACAAACTGTTGAGTCAAGGCATATTGGGAAAATTTTTGCACGTTGTAATCCATATGTATGATCAAATAAAATCGTGCATTTTCTAAATGGTCAAAAATCAGAGTTTTTTTGGCCCGTTTTAGGGGAGTTCGTCAAGGAGGGAAAAACCCTTTACCCTTATTGTTTTCATGATTTTAAAGGATTACAACAGTTCCTTATTGCAATAATGTTCTACTCTAGAATATGATTTAACGCAAGAGTTAAAAATTGAACAGTTTATTAAATTGCTTGTATTGTTATATGCTGATGATACAATTTTACTGGCAAATTCTAAATCGGCTTTGCAAAAAGAACTTAATGCCCTTACATATTTTTTGCATGCAGTGGCAATTAGAAGTAAACAAAGAAAACAAAAATAGTTGTCTTTCATGGTTCGAAATAGTATGCGTGGGAAAATTTTTTTTCTTTGGAATGAAAAATAGAGGTTCTTAATTCAATTAAATACTTAGGCATCGAGTTCAGCAGAAAACAGGTTCGTTTTCAAGGCAAAAAAATGTGCTTATAATCAGGCCTGTCAAGGCAATGTTTTCATTATTAAAATTGCAAGGAAGCAGAAATTGCAATGATGTTTGCATTACATTATTTAATTCATAGTTGTACCTGTGTTGTTGTATGGGTTTTGAAATTTGGGGTTATGAAATGTTGATATATTAGAAAGTTACAGTTACGTTTTTTAAAATATTTATTTAGATTAAATAAAAAACTACAATGACTTCTAAGATTTATTGTGAAAAACCCGGAATTTTATCCTTTATCTGTACTGATTAAAATAAGAAAGATAAGGTCCTGGGCTAACTTAGTTGTTCCTGATTCTAAAGAGTATTTAACAAAGTATATAATATCTTACAGGAACTATATTACAAAAGGAATTTTCGTTTCACCATGGCTTAGTTATGTTAAAAGCATTTTATTTGAAACTGGTTTTGATTGTGTTTGGGAATCTCATTCATTCACAAACAGAAATAACTTATGTAAGTGTGTTTAAAAAGGAGTTGCCCAAAATAATTATGCTCGTGATTGGCGCAGTTCTCTTGAAAACAGCAAAAGTGTGTATTCTATAAATATAAAGACTGTCTTTGGAAAAGAACATTATATTTTACCTTACCAGATATTTATGTTTTTACCTTTATTCAATTTAGATGTAGTAACCATAAATGCCAAATTGAAATTGGAAGACACCATAATGTTCCAAGAGAATTGCGTATTTGACGTAACTGTGAAATGGGTGAAATGGAGATGAATTCCATTGCTTTATGGAATGTCCAAAATATAATGAATTCGTGAAAAATTCATCCCTAAAAAATATCTTTAAAACCAAAGTCTGTTTTCAACTTTTGTAATTATTTCAAAAGGAAGACGCATTTGTTTGAATTTTTAGTAAGTTTCTAAAAAATGGGAAGATTGTTTAAAGAGATCGTTACAGTTCACCAGAATTCAGCATTTGGCAACTATGTTCACACATTGTTCTGAGTGAGTTTTGTATTTCTCTTTGTTACATTTGTATCCTCCATGCCCCAGCAGGGTCAAAGGATTAAATTTGAATTGAAAAAAAAAAATGTTTTCTTCCTTGATCTACATTATTCGTAATTATGAAGTATATTTGTTTGCCAATATTGTTTTATTTATTCATGCTCGTCATATTGTCTTATTTGTTGTTTCCTTCTATGTGTTATATATTGTGGTGTTGCTTTCTTGTTCTTTGGGTATTTTTTTTTTCATTTTCTTTGTTTTGTTTTGAGGGCATGGTGTAAAAAAGCTAT
>CM031614.1:29946719-30009310 GCA_018398815.1 Conus ventricosus | reverse complement strand
ACGAACATATTTACATTCTCTCCAGGGCATAGAAATTAAGGGTTTAGCAAAAATAAGTTTAGCAAAAATAAATACTATTTTTTTGTTAACTCACTGTGTTTGGTGGGACAACTTGCAGCTCTTCACGAACAAAGGATTTTTTGGGGGCGGGCCCTTTTTTTTAGAAGAGGGTCCTTTTAAAAAATAAAACGGGGGGGCTTGTTTTATGTTTTTTCATTTCATATAATCTACCTCCAAAAGGTCGGGGCTAAAATTCTAACTCCCCCTCTCCCTCTCCAGTGCATACAAGTATCTTACTTTTAGCCCAAAGGAAAAGAGTTTTTTGAGTCCCCGCACATCTTCATAATGCAAATTTTTTTTAATTTATTGCGTTTACGGGTTTTAAGGCCTTTTGCTTTAAATTCTTCATTGCATGGCGCGTAAGATCTGGCAATCTCCAAACCCCCATTCTGTTTTGCGTTCTCTACCCAAATTTTTCTTTATTTGATAGGAAAACGGCTTCGCAGATTTTATTAAAGTTTTCTACTAAGGTTTGTGACGGGGTTTCCGGGACCCCTCCTTAATAAAACATGATTTTTAAAAACAGTTGGTTTACGAATTTAAAATCTTTTCCGTCATCAACTTAATCACCTGGGATACTTTAAGGGCTCGCTGTAATTTTTTGAAAAGCCACGCCACAGCATTTGAGTTTTTATCTTTTAAATTTTGTTTTACTTGAACCCATGTCACAACTGTCAAGCAACTTAAATTTTTTCTTCAAAATTTTGTCATGTGGAAGATACAGCAAGTCCATCGGGGGGTTCATTTGGAACTGAATTAACAAATCAAGGCCTTTTTTTTTGGGGGGCAGGCAGAAAATTTGCCAATTGCCTGTTTAAAAGCCAGTCTTCGCCTGTTTCAACACCTAGCACTTACTCAGTTTTTCAATAGCACCTTTTCCCTTTTTCCAAATCCCTTTAGGAAAATAATAATTTTTCCTTTTTAAATGAAATTTTATTTACAAAAGAAAGTGAGCAACAAGAAACTGAACATGCCACAAAATAAAAACTACTCTGCAGTCTTCGTTCCTCAAGGTTCATAAAAGTCAGACATTCTGGGGGCGGCGATAGTAAGAAACTTCTTTCCTTTCACTAAGTAATACTCATTAATTGCGTTCAACGTCTGTAAATGTGGCTTGCACCCCTTTCCTTTAAACCTTTTTTTAAAATAAAGTCAAGGAGCAATTCGCCTTTTTCAAAGCGTTCTTGCCTTAGCTAAATTTTCCATTGCCTTATTAGACGTTTCTCTCTCTTCATGGACCGCAATTTACAAACAAATTGCTTCCAAAAGGCCAATGCATTAAAAATAGCCCCTCCCCCCAACAGAACAAAACCAACATCTTTTATAAATCAATATTTTCTAGATTAATCTTTCTCTGCATTAATTTTTTTGGGGATAATCCCCTTTAAAAAAGAAAGTCTTTAAGCAACCCCTGCGAAATTTACAACAATAACCTTAACAACTCCTCAATGTCAAACCCTTTCCTAGGAGCGGCTCATTTTAAACTTTTTTTGCTAACACACTATACCTAACTAAACCGTAATTAAGCAAATGGTAAATCGTATTGATAATTTTTTTTTTCACTCATATTTTTTAAAAAAAAAAATTTTAAAAAAAAAATACAAAGACTGTCTATGGTTTTTTAATCTAACTTTTGTTTTTAAAGCTAAAATAAGGTTGAAACCTTTTTTGGCAAATTTTCTATTTTTCCCCCATTTTGGCGGTTTTATTCCTAACAAACTTTTGAAAGGGGTTTGAAAAACTAAAACCCCAATAAAGGGCACTGCATAATTAACCAAACGAAAAAATCAGGGTTTTTTAAAAGTATTATATTATTTTTTATTGTTTTTTAAAAAGGGATTGTGACGAACTATTAAAGTGTGGGGAGCAAGCAGCTACCACAGCCCATGCCAAAAGAAAGTTTATACTCTCTGGCTGCGTGTGAAAAACTGACAGATTTGGCATTAACAAGATTGAACAAATCCAAACTGTCTACTTAGACTTTTGAGAAGACAACGCTAGGTACGAAGGCAGTTGGGAAAAAATGGTTAATCAGGGGCAGACAAGTTTAGCCTTATCAAGGGTAAGAAAGATGGCGCCGTTGATTCAGAAAAGTTTTAAAAATTATTTCACAAGACCCGTTTAAACAAGACCCTAAAACTCTTGCTTTTAAATGTATTACAGTTTGGGGGACGTTTTTTGCCCATTAAACGGGGTTTAAATTTTACTTTTAATATATTAATTTTGATATATTAAATTTAATGGGCAAAAAAAAAAAAGGGAGAAACGCCGCAGGACAGTCCCAGGACCCTCCGCAGGAGCAGAAAGTACCCCAAAGGGGAATGACCACAAGTGAATGACCGCAAGTGAGTATGACTAACCCAAAAAACCTGGACGTGTTGGGGGTGGGGGGTAAATACTGAATGGGGGCAGACTGCAAAAAGCAAACCAATCAGCAAAACAAAAATTGTTTAAAAGTAAAACAACATCGCCGCCACCGCCCAACAACAACAACAACAACAAAACCCAAACAAACAAACGATAAGAGTATCATTATGTTTGGGGGCTGTTTTTTTTGGCGTTTTTTCATACAAATACCTAACACCATACCTAACAACAAAGTTACAACCCCCACATAAAAGAAGAAAAAACCGCTCGCAAAAAAAGTGCAACCTCCTGTTGTAATCCTTTTCTATGGGAAAAAAATTTTTTTAATGAAAAAAATAAAGTACAGTTAAAAATAAAAGTACAATTAAATTAGTTTGAAAGTATTTTTAAGTTAAGTGCAAGTAAATTTCAAGTAAGTGAAAAAAAAATTTAAGTCTAGTTTAAGTACAGTTGGTTCTTTTTAAGTTCTTAAGTTAAGTTCTTTTATTTCTTAAAGTAAGTACTGTTAGGTTCTTTTTAAGTCAACCAAATCGTCAATTAATCTTTTAAAGTCTCCAATGCCCTACAGCATTGAAAATCAGAATGACGTAAGTTCTCTTTTTATGTTAAGACTAGTGTTTTTTTTTAACTCAGTTGTGTTTACTTGATGAAAATTGAGCGCAGATAACTTTTTGTATAAAAACTTTGTTTTAAAGGGTTTTTCTTGTAGATGGAGTTATATTTTTTTTACAACTTCTTACTTTTCCCCAAACCTTCTTTATTTCAGAAATCTGGCACAACGCTATACATCTTCGCCCCCAAAAACCCAACAATTTTTTTTTATAACTTCCCATTAAATTCAACCCTTTATCTTTCCAAAAACTTTTTTGTTCACAGTTTAATGTAAAGGACTGTCTTTTGGGGTAGTCGCAGTGTCGTACCACCCCTCAACTCCTTTAGCTACTTTTGTTTCTAATCTTTTTTAAAAGCTTCTGTGGGGGCGTCTAAATAAAAATATCCTGTCTGTGTAAAAGGGCCCTTGCTTTGGTACCGCGGTTTAAAAATCTACAAAATTTTAACAAAATAACTTTACAAACCAAAACGGTAAAGCCGAAAAAAACCGGCTTGTCCAACTTTAAAATCTTTTTCTTCCTAATGCCCAACCAACTGTCTAAATCTTCTAAAGTCTTGTAGTTAGGTTTTGAGGCAAAATTTTAAATTTCTTGGTTTTCTTTGAAAATAATTTACATCTTTACTTTTGGTGGGTTTTTCCCAATTTTGCCAAAACGCTGTTGTTTTCCGTTTAAAGAAGTCTTTTCTGAAGCGTCATGGCTTGGGCTCAAAGATCAGTATTCTCTTATGTATGGTCTAATAAAGGGCTCTTTTCCCCAAAAAATATTCATGAAACTTCTTATTTGTCCCCCCTTCTTAGAAAAACTAGGTCCCGTTACCTATTTAGTCCCCTTTTTTCAAATTAGGCCCCAAAGTTTTGGAGTTTTGTGGGGTCAATTTTAATCTTTCTGCAGAGAGGGAAAAATCGTTGTGGATAATGCTTTTACGAGGATATTCTAACTACTCTTGAATAAAACATACTTTATCGACTTTTTTAAGTCCCAACCACTTTTAAAGCCCCCTTTAAATTATTTGTACCATTCCATGTAAATCCGAAATTTTCGTAATGGAAGCGGCGGCTCATAAACCCCTCCATAAGTTTTTGGCGTCTAAGTACATTATAGTTGGATGGTTTAGTGGGAACCCTAAAAATTTTCTAAATACTTTTGTTTTCTTTGCAGTAAGGGTGTGAGGGCCCTGCAATACCCCCCCTTTAAAACCCTCTTCGATCATCGAAAAGTGGGTAAAAACAATTTTTTAAGTCAATCTTCTGTTTGTAGACTTTAAAAAGCATCCCAAGAAAGGCCTGGGGGCAAGGGTTAATGTAGAGTCTAAGCTGTAAAATTTCAGATTAGATCTGAAATTTTAAAGATCCCCCCAAAAAACACACTCAGCCAATAAAAATTATCGTGTAACGCCCATTTTTGACTGTAATCTTCCAGGCTTCTGAGCGTATTCATATCCATCATTTTTTTGCCTCTAAGACTAGAAAAAAAAGCGCTTTAGGGGGGAAACGAGTCTTCATCAAAATATCCCCAGTTATGTTTCAAAAGGGTAAACCCTTTAGCACCAAAGAAAAAAATATTGTTTAGGGATTTGGAAAGTCTTGTGAGATCCCGAACAACCAAACTCCCCCCTCAGTGTTGGGGGGGAGTCATAAAAGGATAAACTCAAGGTAAAAGTCAAAATTTTCGAAGATTGTCAATGCAGGAACCCCCCTTAATTTTTAAAAATTACGTTGCATGAAAAAATAGAATCATACCTGTAGGTTATGAAAGAAGATAGGGAGTTTTTCCCTTCTTAGGGCAACCCTTAACGAAATTTTTCAATTGTTGTGCGTGGCCCCTTAACTTTCCAGTAAAGTGATCGTGGTCTTCACTGTCACGTCTTTTTTTGTTTGGTGTTGCTCTAAGTCGCAAATCCAACTTGGTGAAAATGATCATAAGTTCTGGGCTTCAGGGATCATAAAATGTCTGAAAGATTTATTTTGTTTATAATATGCGAAGTTTTTTTTCATCTGCTCAAAAATTACTACTGCTTTGGGGGACCTCTGTAAATCTCTGGGCGTGTGTGCCCCCCATCGACCTAACAACAAAAAACGCATAAGAAAAGCTAGGGGGGTTTAAAAAGGTTTTTTTTTCTTGTGTTTTTGCCGAGTACGGGGCAAGAGCGATTCAAATCGCAAAACCCTAGGGGATCATCGCTTTTTGTGAAAAATTTTTAAAACAAACTTTGCCCCGGGTTTAGGTGTGGGGGATTTTTTGGTTTCACAGTCTAAAAAAATTTTTACAAGTTTCTTAAAACTGCAATGTTCTATATTTGGGAATTTCAAACCCAAAACATTTTTAAAAGCTTTTGTCAGCTGTTTTTGTAAAATAGGTAACAGTTGCTTATTGTCTGATTAATACTAATGACTCTTTGTCTACGCAAACGGGATAAATCACTGTTTGTCAAGGGAAAAGCCAAAAGGGGCATTGGAAAAATCCTTAGGGCGGGTAGATTGTCTACTACCCATCTATACTTACAGTGATGGGTTTGTTTTGTTCTTCAAACTGAGATATGCTGTTTTTACTTACGGTAAAGGTAGTTACAAGTTCACTCTTGTTTTGGCTTCTTTTAGAGACTCTTTCGGGTTTTTTTTAAAGAGAAATCGCTAAAAAAACACCACATAAAAAACATGTTGCCCGTCAGAATTTTGATTTTAAAGCTGCTCTTTTTTAAAAACAAAATCTTTTGGAAGAAAGGTAAAATCCAACTATGGGATAATTTTTGTTTGCTTAATCATTTAAAGGGGACTGTCCCTTCAGCCCAACCCAGCCCCCCTTAGTAGCCTCCCCTTGCATGGTTTAAACTGTGAAAGTGTAATCACCCTTCAGAATTAAAGTTTGATGCTAGAACTTTTTCTTTTAGTTGAAACCCAAACTTGCATTTTCCATCATCAGCGTTTATAATAAATTTAGAATGGCCAACAGCACTTTACTGGGCTCCTCTGGAGAGACTCTGGGTTTTTAAAGAAAGCATGTCAAAAGCTTTCCTGAAGTTCGAGGTTTAAAATTTGGCCCAATTCTACTTCACAAAAACTATTGCTTTTGGGGGGCACTACCTTCACCATGCGCTGGCGGGCAGTTTTTCAAACCGACCCTTTGTGGGGTTCTTTTTTTAACTCAATTTTTTACGTAAATTAAAAAAAATAAATGAAAATAAAAGAAAGTAAAAGCGCTTTTTTTTTCTTCACCCAAGCTTTTGCAACACTTCAAAATTAAAAAAACCCCTGCTTTTTTTAGCTTTTTCGAATCACTCATCAAGTTCATCATTTTGTTGCTTGGGAAAAAGTTCACTATGATTTTTATTATATTTTACATATTTCTCAAAACCAAAAATTCCTAAAATTAATTTTTAAAAACATTTTTCATTGTTTCGTAAAATAGTTCATTAAAATTTTTTCTTTAAAAATATTAGATCTTTCTTTAAATCGATTCCTGGTTCGGGTTTTATTTTTAGGAAAAAAATTAAAATAAATAAATAAAATTTAAATCTGCAAAAATCATTTTTTTTTTTAAATTCATCGTCCCACACAATAAAATAACAACACTTAACGCACTCTGCACCCCCACGCATGTAGCGACAGGGGAGTAAAAATCAATACGCAAATTAACTTCCCTGCCGGTTTCGGAGTCATTATCTCCGTAACACCACGCATGTCCTTCACGGGGACGTGTTGAGAATTAAATCATGTCAAATTGTAACGAAGATATTTCTTGAGTAACGTGATTACGCCCCTCTGTTGCTTTTTATTCTTTTGAAAGATCCCATCCATCCATTTTGGATTTCAGCAAACCGATTTCATTATCCTAATTTTTTTACACTGCCCCTCACAAATTTTTGTTTCGTTTCATCTGTTAATGTTTCACTAAGGTTGCACATGCGCACGAAAAAAGTTGTCCGGTTTTTTTCCGGTTTTAACTAGTTTTCAGAAATTTTTTCTTCTTCCCGGAAAAATTGTTTCAAAAAGATTTTACGGGAAGAACGTGAAAAAATTTTCGTGCCACCTCAACGGCGAATAGCAACGACAATTTGGGCCTTTCATCATTCAGTTTGGCGCGCGAGTCAGGGGCAGGTGAATCGGGGTAGTGGGGGTTGAAATCAATATCAGCCGACCCGGTGAAGAAGGCAGGCAGTCCTGTGGTTTTAACCATTTTTTGCAAAACTTATTTTTTGTTAAATTTTTTTTTTTTGGGGCCTTTTTTGGGGTTTAAATGTCATTTTTTTGTTTTTCAATGTTTTTTTTTTAATTGCATCATGTCTACCTTCTAAATAAAAGTCTTTTCCACCCCCTTTGAATTATTTTTTGTCTCGTAATCCTCACCATCGGCCATAATTTCTGAAATTCTTCTCTGTAATTTTTTATCCTAATGTTTTGCTTTTTTTTTTAACTTAAGAAAAAATTTTTTGCTGATGCTGGGCTACAAGGGCAGTGTGCTTTTGAAATTTTTGGGTTTAATTTTTTTAAAACAGCACTTAAAATCAAAACAGGCCCCCAAACCCCAAAACCCAAAGGGCCCCCTTTAAAAAAGGCGGGCGCCCCAAACCCCCAGTAGCTAAAACAGCAACACTAGCCCCAGCACTTACGCTAGCAAGCTGGGGAGCCAGAATTACATAAAAAAGTTTTTAAAAGCTTTAGCATATTTTTTTCTGGTCCCTTACTTATCCAAGTCGTTTTATTTCCTTTTGAAGTTCGTTATTTGCTCAACCTAAACTGTTGAACCTCCATTTTAATAAGATTTTTTTTTTAAATTAATCTTATACATATTTTTTTATTAATCCTTTCGGGCGCACTTCATCAACAGAGTAAACCAATAAAAAACTACTTAAAAAAAATAAAGTCGAGTCTTTTAGTTTGTCTTTGAAACTTTCACAGCCTTGTCAATGATACAAGGGTGTTTATTTCGTCTCCGTTTTTAGTAATTGCAAAACAGTTTAAAGGGGGGGCACCCAAGTTTTCACCTTTATTTGTATACCCTGATTAAGGGTTATGCAAACGGACCCCCTCCCCGGGAAAATAAATAGCGAAAAATCATCGCTTTTTGCCTGGGTAGGACGGGAGCGGGGGGAAAATCTAAGCCGAGGGTGTCATCCCCCACTTCAGAAAAAATTTTTTCGTACTATATTCAGAACCCTGCCTAGTTTTTTTCAATCTTTTTTTTTTGTTGTTTCCGGGGACAAGGCAAACAAAAGGGTCCTGCTTTTAAGCTTTTAAAAAATTGTTTTTCTTTCAAAGATACATTGGGGCTTCGTATTCAAACTTTAAAATTCCAACAATTTTTTTTTTTCGGAAGCAACGCCCAAGCATTCCTCTTTTAGAGTTGTATTCATTTTTGCCAAAATCGTTTGCCTCTTAAATTTCTTATCTTCTGGGTGGGATTTTGTTTTCGTTTTTGTCTTCAATTTCTTTCTTTTGTAAACCCCGTATCGTTCCAATCCAAAAAACATTTTCCGGCATCCTATTAGATAAAAACTCGTTGGCCCTGCTAGGTTTTTTAGCTCACTGCAACGCATTTAGGCTTTTTGCCTTTTGTTCGGGCCCCCGAGACTTTTTTTTAAAAATTTTAAAATTATAATAAAAATCTAAAATAAAAAAACGATTAAACGGGGGTTCAGCCTAAGCATGTTTAGGTGTTTAAATTTTTTCTAACTGCTCTTTTATTTTTTTTAGCCCTTTTCCTTATTATAAAATTTTTTCATTAAAAAATTTTCAAAAACTATCTTTGTCCTTAGGAAAAAAATAAACCGTTTTAAAAACTGCGATGAAAGTTTTTTAAACAGCTTTTTTTTTTGGTTAAGAGCCACACAAAACTAACGGGCCCAAAAGGCTACTTGACAGAGCTTTTCTTTTTTAAAAAAGTCTCGTTCAGCTGAACGTCACAAAAATAAACAGTGTTTCTTTCCCTGAAATAGTCATGTAAGTTCTAAACAGCCCGCTAGTTTTCGCGGGATCAACAAAAAAATTCTCGCTTCCAAATAAATTTCCTTTTCTTGGAAGACTTGTTGTGCTTAATGGTTGTGCAGAATAAACAATGGTTTTCGTATTAAACCTGTATATTGTTTCAACAAATCAGTACGAAGACAGTTTTCCCCCACCCAGTAACCCCCCATAAAGTAGCATGCGGTTTTTTGGGAGAAACTCAAACATCCATTGTTTTTTATTTAAAATTTCTTCTACTTTTTAATAAGCCACGTCTTTTAGCCTTTTTCTTCAAAGTTTAACTGGCATCACAAACCCAAAAAAAAGCATTTTTATTGGGCTTTCCCTCTGCTTTCTTGTGAAATTTATTTTTTTAAAAATCTTGCCCCACCCTTTTCCCACTTCCAAACATCTGTTTTCAAAAGTAATCTTTTTTCTTCTTTTTCTGCGTTCGATTTAAACGGTGCTCAGATTTAACCCGGCCCCCAGATAAAGCCCGGGGCTTCCCAGGGGAACGGGTCCCAAAGCGCGCCGTAACTCCCCCTTCCCCCCCCCAGGGTTTTTTTTATAAGCCGTGCTGACACGCGTGGACATTTCAGGGATCTGGGGGCCCGTGCCGCATGGACACGGGGGAGTGAGGGGAATTTTGGCGGTTAAGGGGGCTCAGCAGTCTGCATGGCCGCCTCAGTCGAAGGATTGTCGCGGTGCCTTTGGGGCGGTGGATCGGGTCACACCATTCCTGACCCGCCTTCCTTCCCCGGGACTGAAAATGGTTGGGGAAAGGTCCTTTGGGCCCCTTTTGTGGGCAGGGGGCTGAATGCTCCATTTTTTCTGCCTGCCTTTGGGGAGAGCATCAGCTTTTTCGTTGCCCGATCCCCATGAGACGGAAAACCCCTGAAGTGTAATGACAGACGTTTTGAATTTTATGGAGGGACCTTGATGTCTTGCCCCTATGTTTTTTATTCTTTTTGTTCTGAATCCCTGCAGAGAGATCGGGGTCGGAAGAAACAACCTTTCTGTGATGGGGTGCCTGGGTCCAAAAGACCCTCACGCTGGGGCAGTCTATGCTCTGCTCTTATTGGAGGAGATCTTTCCCTTGGGAAAGGGCCTTTGGGTTTTTCAATCTCCATTTGGGGTTTTCGATAAGAACCCTGCCCCCCCTTCTTGACTGCCCTTCGAGGGTCCACTGTGAAGCGGGTCCCCTCACTGGGGTTGATTGGTTTCAAACTCTCCTGTGCCAGGGGCTTTCATTACTTGAGGGGCTTGACGGCCTTCTTTTTAAAGCCAGGAACTTTAGTGATGATTGCGACATCCTTAGGTGATTGTCTAGTTCCCAAAATCTGGAACACTCCATTTCGGGTGGTGAAGCAGCACAGGTCTTTAATTTTTGTGATCCGGGTCTTGACAGGTGGAAAGTTCTCTTAGCCGTTTTTGGTGGGGTTCGCATCTCGGGGTGCTGGGGTGGGTAGGCATACCCGTAAATTTTCACTGTGGGGTGAAAACCTCTCCTCGCGTCGCTTCGGGGAAAGTAGGCTAGTAGCTTTCCAGGCTTGATTGGGGGATCTTTTTCCCACCCGTGATCGTCGCAAACCTGCATTCGCACTTTTTTCACGATGTGTTGGTCTTTGGGGCAGTGGGGCCCTTCACAACTGCCAACCCCGGGGTTTGGGTTTACGTACCCCACGTTCACCTTCGCGGGGCTGCTTTTGCCCCAGGGTACCGCCCCCCATACCCCTGACTGCTTGTTTTTAAAGTTCTTGAGGTGGGTTCCAAGTAAGCCCCTTTTCCCGCTTTATGCTAGGATGTTGGGTTTCCTTCTTGTTTCAGCTCTCTTCCATTTATTTCAGGCTGATGGTTTTTTGGCAGTGGCGACACGGAAGACTGGCCCCTTTTTTTGGGGGCATTTATTTTCGCCCCCCTCAGAGGCCCTCTTCCGATGTTCCAGTGCTTCTGCATCCGTAGCTGCTGTGGTTAAATTTGCAGCACTCCGGCAGAAAGTCGTCGGCGTGGAGAGCTCGGGGAAGTGCTTGGTGACTTCTCCGATGTCTCAAAGAAGATGAGAAAAGTGTAGGGGAAAAGATCCTCCTTGTGTAAACCTTTTTAGATGATTCGAGCTAATTTTCCCCCAATTTTAACCTTTGCTGTCGGTACGGGGGAAGTTGCGTATCCCGCGGTCAAATTTTCCCTCCACTTTGTTTTGCCTTTAGGGCAGTCCTTCCTTCCAACCTTGTCGAAGCTTTGGGCAGGTCCACAAAGACCGAGACCTTTTTTCCTCCCGAAAAGGGGTTTTCGTTTTGGGAGGGACACATCTGGTCTTCGTACTTGGTTTTTCCCAAAGCCATGGTGTTGCTGGCAGGGGATTTTCTTCCCCGGTTTCAGCAGTCTTGTGTTCACCATTCTTTCCATCCCTTTCCCAGAAACTGAGGAGGCTGATTGGTCGGGAGTGGGGTTTTTTGGTTTTTTTCTTTTGTTTTTTTTGAGGATAGACTGCTTTTCCCCATCGGGCTGGAATTTCCCGAGCTCCCTGACTGGTTTTATGATCAGAAGGGTTCGTTTTGCTTGGTTTCCCAAGTCTCCTGATCATGTCTTGGTAACACCTTTCCCTGGGGCTTTCTTTGGCTTTAGTTTTTTTTTTGGCTGCATCGAGTTCAGTCATGAGAAGGGGACTGGCGGTGTGGGGTTCTGGGTTTTTTAGCTTCTCCTGGTTTCCTTGCTGATTCCCCGCACTCGGATTGGGGGTTGTTGTTTTTTTTTCTTTCCTCTTTTAAAAGTCGCCAGGGTTGCTGCTTTCCTTCCCCCGTGGGGCACCGTTTTTCCCCGAGACGGTTTTCGTGTCCCCTCTGGGGTCTTCATTTAGGGTTTTGTCAATTCCAGCTTGCTGGGGTCCTTCCCAAGTTTAGGTGCTGGTTTTTCGTTTCCCCTCTTTTTGGGGTTCAGCTTTTTTGGGGGTTGAAAGTTCTTTGGCTTGTTGGCCCCCAAGGTTCTCTGGAGTGGGGGTTTGCTCCCTATTTTTTTTTGGCATTTTTTTTTTTAGGTGGAAGCTTTCCAGTGTGTCACTCCATAGGCAGGTATGTCTTTTTTGCCCTTGGGGTTTCCTGCTTTGCGTCGAAAAATGCTCATGAAAATTTTTGACGTTCTTTTTCAGGTCATTTTCACAGCAAATGTTTCTGGTTTGGGGGTCAGCCTTTTTTGCAAAGAGGGCCTTTTGGGTCGTTTGAATTCCCCAAATGGTTGCTTTTTGCGTCATACATCTAGGCGGGATGAGAATGACGGCAGGGGGCTCCCTCCAACGGGGGCCGACTTTCTGACGGGGCTTTTGAATGCCCATATACGCCCGGGCTGTGGGGGTGGTTTTCCAAACTCGGGGGAAACACGTTGGTTTTTCGTCCCCGGTTTTTAAAATACAGATTGTTTTCCTCATCCAAACCTCCACTTCCTCACCACGGGGTCCATTTTTCATATCCCCCCTTTGCGGTGGCTGTTTAAGTCTCCAACCAACCCGGGGTCTGTAAACCAAACTTTACGTTGTGTACTAAGATGAGGGTTTGGGGTGTAGCGTTGGGATCCATAGGGCCCACTGGGCAGCAAGACTTGACACGGGTTCTAGTTCTTGTCTTTTGACTGTTTGTCTCCACTGCGGGGTGGATTTTTGACAAGGGGAATGATTCCCCTTGTGCTGTCTTTGCGGTCTTTGGGGAAATGTCTCGAAGCCCCTTACAAAAAAACGTCGATGATCTTTTAAGGGTTTTTGGGTCAGATGAGTCGATGTTTTTTGCTTAGAAAAAGTTTTTCGTTCTGGGTTTTTTTTCCCTAGTCCCTTTTGCTTTTCCCCTGGACTGTAAGGGGGGAAGAGGCTGGGTTCGGCCCCCTCTACTCCCTTCCCCCCACCGTCTTCAAAGGGACCGGGCCTTGGTGGGCCCCTTGAGGCTAAGGGCCGGCCCGCCCCCCCCGGGTTTGCTGATGGGGCGACGCCATGCAAAGTGTCTGCCAGACCTAAACGGATGCTTTTTGTGCCCTAATTTTCCCCCGACCGCGCCCGGGTGCACACCGCTTCGGCAGGGTGTTGCTTTTTCCCTTAAACCCCGGGGGGGTAAAGGGTTGGGGCTGCAGGGCGTATCCCCACGCGGTGGGGGCCTTTACTCAGTTTCCCTTTCCCTTTTGGGGGGGGGCCTTACTCCTCCATCGGACGGGGTTGCCTCGGCTTTCCTTGATTGGAGGGCCGGGGTTATTTTTTAGCGCCCTATCCCCCCGTGCCGCGAGGAAAACAACCGCCCCTGTCCCCCCGAGGGAAAAACCACTTAACGTGGGGGAGAAGGGCGACTTTGGTGTTCACCCTTTCTTTTGGAAGAAGGGGCTTGCAGGGCAAATGTAATTAAAATCCCAAACCCCGCCCCCAAATTTTGGTTATAAGAGTCTTCGGTCTTACATCATAAAGGGGAAGTTTTTTACATACACGATCAACTGCAGGATCTCTTTGCCTACCTCCAGCGAATAACTTTCTTATTTCATCAAAGTGTTGGTGATGTAAAAGTCCGCGACCTGAATACAACTGATCAGACTTGCCATTTATTGCACAGTCAACCTTCTCAATTTTTGGATTATAAAACGCTTCTGATTCTCTATGAAAAGGAGTTGTTTCTTCAGTAAATAAGAACAAAATTCCTTTTAAAGACTTCAGAGACTGATTTAGATGTATGTTCCAGAGAGTGTCTCGCTTGTTTCTATTTTCTGTAGTGGAGTGTATAACTCTTTCATAATAAATAACTGTTTTATTTTTATACTGGGTTAAGATTGTTCTAGCCAGTTCAGGGTTAGTAAACAACATCAAACCAAGAGAAATGTCGCTGACTGTGTATTTGGCTTCAGGATCTTCAGACAGAACAACAGAATCGCTAGGATTAAATGTCAGTTCATAAGTAAGTTTTTCTTTTAGTGCGCCTTGGTAATATGGCATATGCGTCTTTAACAGTTCAAAATCTAGAGGGATGTAGAATCTGTTGCCAAATGCTTCTGCTACTGCCTCATCTTTAACATCATCCTTTGCATCCTCCGCTTTAAGCCTGTTCTTGAGACCGTATTGGGCTTTGTATTCCCTGATAAACTTTCTCTTTTCTTTCTTTTTTAGGTAGCCATAGGTCAGAATAGAGGGCAAAAATGTCTGCCTCGCTTAGTACAAAGACTTCTCTGCCCTCCAGTTTGATTGACATATGTTTAACGATTGCTCTGCCCAAATTAGCAACAACAGTAGCATTAGGATCTGTCGATGTAATATCTATTTTGAATGATAGTTTAGCAGTGCCTGGCATTATAACATCGCCAGCGCCAAGATCAGGGAACTTAACTATTAAAACTTGTTCAGGCTGAACTGTTGATGGAGTATTTACACTAATTACAGTCTGCCTTATACCTTTTACGCCTGGGGTTCCTTCTCTTTTCTGTATGGATCAGGTCACAACCATATGAGTTCATTTTTTATAAAACAAAAAAGAATATTTTGACCCGATTGATCCTGTTGGTGAAGAAGATGAAGAACTAGGTCCCTCATTGCAAGAAGAGCTTGAAGGAGCGGGTTTCTTTACTCCCTAAACACCGTCAAGAACTATTGCGAGAAAGAGTTCAATCATTCTATAGAAGCATAGGACGAGAGCTACCAGGAGTGCTTGATCCTAACGATTTTGAGGAAGATGGCGGGCATTTGTGTATATAAGAACTGGTGCAGGAGGCCGTGTAAAAGCTACTTCAACGCAAAACCCAAACAAGTTTTTAAAACTAAGCACAATTAGGCGAAAACTCCCTATTGCTAAGGCAGAACAATTAAACCTTTTAGAGCTTAGAGCCGAAGCCGTTAGTTTTTTTACAAAACTTTAGGCAAGAGTTGCCAACACAATCTAAAATACAAAACATTCCTCTTCAAGATTTAACTCAAGAAGCAGATGAATCAATTAAAAGAGCAGAAGAACTAATAGCAGAAATTGAAACAAGTTTTAATGAGGAGACACAATTAAAAACAATTGACGATTCTCCATTGCCTATGCGTGAAATCCGGGGCTTAATGCTGCTCTACGGACAATAAGGGGTGAACTAACAAACAATTTAGCAAAACTTGGTGAGCTAGATAGAGAGATAGAAGAAGAAAAAAATAAACTGCTGATGCAGACGATAACAATTTAGGGCCAGAAGAAAAGGCTAGAATACAGCAGAAAATACAAGATTTAAGGTTGCTAAGGGCGGCCAGGTTAGAAGTGCTGTCTACTAACAGATCGCAGCTAGCATCACAAACAAACAGAATAAGAGAAACTATAAACAGAATACTTTATGAAAACACTACGCTAGCTGAAAGAAGAAGGACTCTATTCAGGGAACAGGGGATTACAATAGTTAGCATATTAACAGCTGTTGGGTTTGCTATCTCTACACTCGTTTATGCTTTAACCGGCAGTGCACCAACAGGGCCAGTAGCGCCTCCAACACCTCAGCCTGGTAAAAGTTGGATTAGAAAACAATTACACCATCTAGCAAACCTATTAAAGAAGTTAGCAGCCAAAGCGCTTGATGCTCTGCCTGGCATAATAGGCAGTGCTGTTAGTTGGGTTTTGTCTACTATAGGCAAAGTTGCTGGTTATATGGCTGACCATCTGTGACATTAGGAGTGCTAGCTGCTGGATTAATTTTTAGTGAAATAAAGTATGGCTAATCCAGTAAAAGTTAAAAATACAACAAGGGCTGTCTTTTCGCTAGTGTGACTGTCAGTCCGAGGTACATTAACAGATGGAATGCTTTCTGGCTGTTTTCTGGCTGTGGGGCGCTTATAACTGGATCGCTTTCTTCAGAGCTAGGTACTTTTTTAAAATGGATGGAGCGGGCCTTGTGTTTAAGCCTTGATTTTGCCCTAAGTTTTGGTCGTCTCCAGCTATGAGGATTTCATTGTTATAATTCTGTATCATACCAATCTGTAGTCTAAGGTCAGAGGTAGCATGTATAATCCATGGCCTACAACAAAGTCAACCTTTGACTAGCATGTGCAAGAACGTCTTGATACCTTTGTATGCTGCAGGCAAATCAACAGCAGAGTTAATAGCATCTTCTAAATTAGCTAGAAATTGTTTTCTGGCATCAAAGCCTGTAGATTGATCCACTATGCTAGACTTAGTCTGTGCTTGTGCCCCTAATAGACACCAAACGTATGTCCTTATGGAGTCATTAAGTCTTTGCACTCCTGGCATTGTTAGACCTTCACTTTCATCTAAGATAAATGTTGTCCAAGCATTAGGGCGTTTTTGTTCTATTGACATCAATCGAACTTGTTTGTCTGGTTGAAAAGAAGTGTGGCCAGACCAGTAGTCATAATTATATTCTCTACGTTCGCCCCACAAATACAATGTGCCCATCCCATGATTACGGTCTAACTTTTGTTTAAAAATCAGTTGAAGGATTAATGTTAAATTCGTTGCAAATTCTTTGATATACATTAGTGTCCATTGGGCTGTTAAATGGATTAAACGCGTTGTCGCTTGGAAGGGGCACTTGCAGTTCAGTTAGTATTCGTCTGTACTGGTAATAAACATGAAAGTTATATACTGACCTTACTAAAAGATTAGGGTGGTTTAAATGGTTTGCATATGAAACCCCACAGCCAGTAGTTGCGCAGTAAATGGCAAAATTTAACTGATTCTGGAAAAAAGCCATAGGATGGGATGACCATGCTAATGGCACTCTGTCGCTCTTTATTGGCGGATTTAAATATTTAGTTAGTGGGTTTACAAGTCTAACCCGGAAGCCATATGATCCATCTACGGCAATGGTTAAATTGCTGAAGTCCAAAGATTTAAGGTTATAAAACGCTCCTACATCGTAAGTAGCACTTTCGTTATATTTAAATGGTTCCATTTTTAATTTAGTTTTTTAAATAGTTATAAAAAAGATGTACATCAATATAACCAAGCAAAACGACGTGTGTTCTTAACGTACCCAATTGCCAATTGGCGCGGGAGTTGTAGGATTGCCCTGAAAGAAATTGGTTTTAAAGTTATGTGGGTTAACATATCTGAAGGAGCTCAAAATAACTGGATTAATGTTGATGACGAACAAGGCAGTCAAATAAGGCATATACAAATACCAGAAGGTTTATTACAACTTTTGTTCTTAAAAGAAGTACTTAACGAATTTGGCATATTGTTAAAAATTAACGAAGCAAACCTCAGAATTACTATACATTTCCCACTAGAAGAAAGAAGAGAGTACACTTTCCCTAAAGGCCTGGCTAAAATCTTGGGCTTCCACAATAGTGAGAGATCTTAGAAATTTAGTACAAAAGAAGATGCTTATCAATTTGAAGGTAATAAACCTTCTGATTTTCTAGTAAACCCAATTTTGTATGTCTATTTACAACAGTTAAAAACAAATGCTAATTTGTTTAATGGCCATCCATCTACAGTTCTAAGTGTGCTGCCGTCAATTAAGGCAGGGTTTTGCGATTATCAGTTATATAGGTTTGATGGAAACAGTCAATTTAAAGAATTAATTGAGGGGGCTATAAATTCATTGGATGTAAAAATAACTAATCAAGATGGAAGGCTAGTTAATTGTTCTGATTTATTAATAGTGCTTGAGGTAGAAGAGCATATTAGAAAAGTAGTAAGGGCTCAGTCCCGCGGACGTTAATAGCGCTGGAAGTAGAAGAGCGTACTGTAAACCATTAGATTTTTTTATATCCCTGGAGAGAATGTAAATATGTTCGTTCACGATCACCAAATCTTATCTTGCACGTAAGCCCCCATTTAATGTACCGATTACGTCGATTTTTGCTGTTTTTGCGTGTGAATTTTGTTTGTGAAAAGGTGTTAATTTTGGTAAAAAGTGACATGAGAAGGACATGATTTGTATGTGAAAAGAGGGGTTTTCGTGCAAAATAAGATTTGGTGAGCTTGAACAAACATATTTACATTCTCTCAAGTGAGCATCTTTCAATGGTGCGCCATTTTTTTTGTCATAAAAACAGAAGAAGAATCCGCTCCAGACGAGGTCGAGCGTTCGTCTACAAGATGTGGAACGATAGATGCAGAATCGAAGGAAGCAGATGATGAAGGGCATGGTATGTCGTAAATAGACTATCATTCATCTGACATTCTCTCTCTCTCTCTCTCTCTCTCTCTCTCACTCTCTCTCTCTCCTCTCTCTCTCCTCTCTCTCTCTCTCTCTCTCTCTCTCTCATCTCTCGCTCTCTGGGCGTGTGTTTGTGTGTATGTGTGTGTATGTGTGGTGTGTGTGTGTGTGTGTGTGTGTGTGTGTGTGAGTGTGTGTGTGGCGCGTGCGTTTGTGTGTGTACATGCGTGCGTGCGTAATATATTATTTCAAACAGAATAATGCGCTTTACCACCATTGTTATCGTACACGGTCTCGTTGATTCTGGTTTTAAAAAGAAAGTCTCCCAATCCGTGGTCCTTCATGCTGTAATGTGGAAATGACCGCAGTGTCCATGTCCTGTCCATTTCAATGATAGTTGGCAGTTGGTGCCAAAGTGGTCGGTGTTGGCAGTTGGTGCCAAAGTGGTCGGCGTTGGAACAACGGGTGGCACCAGCCAGAGGAGGACACTCCCACATGTTGGCTTCACGACCAGGGCCCTGGGTTCGGACTGCCTTGACCCACCAACTTAAAAACGAAGTAGGGGTGGAGGTGGGTTTCCAACGTAGTGGCTAAATGTTATATGCAAGGAGAAGCCTCCATTGCATCTTACAGACTATGGTGGAAATCTGCGTCCATACCCCTTCCTCCCCGTCCCTTCGCTTTTACAAAATCTGCACCTTGTCTCCCCTCACCCTGCTTTTACATGATCTGCTGTTAGATTCCTGCACCCCGACCTCAGTTTTGACAATCATGCCCCGTCTCCATAAGTATTTGACCTGCCCCTGTGGACCATGCAACTGTTGTCATCCGAGGGCAGAGTGTGAGGCGTGGTGCACATGTGCCATCTTCAGTTTCAAAACAGACATCGTGGAACACTACTGAAATGACTCCGCAACAGTGCAGGGTGTGTTAGGGTAAATTGCTTCAAAACAATTGATAACCATTGCTTCTCGTGAGTCGGCGTGCAGTGGCTACCCCAGGACAAATGGCGGTGATGTTGTAGGATTACCATGTACGATGGGCAAGATTTAAAGGACAGAAAAGGGAAATTTTGCATATACAATATGTATCACAGATTAACAATAGCATCAAAAAAGCTTCTGGCTCATTTTGTGCTGCCATTAAAGTAAACATTTCATTATACTTTCTGTCGATGCTGAACATCGTTACTAAAAATATATTTTTGCAATCCTAACAACTTTACCATCATTTGTTGTGTGTGTCCCCGGGCGACCTTTGGTGCTCCCGGGGACAGGAGCATGTCTGGTGCTTCATGGCATGAAAGGTGACACAAGACTGTAACATGTGGCCAAAGGTCTGGAAGTCAGTGCCACACAGCTGAAGGAGATGTAACACGTGGCCTGGCGCCTGATAATCAGTATCACACAGGCGCAGGAGATGTAACATGTGGCCTTGTTGATCAGTTCCACGCAGGTATAGAAAATGTAACATGTGGCCTGGGGTCTGTGGGTCAGCACCAAACAGGTGTAGGATATACAGCATGTTGCATGCCGTTTATGAGTCAGTGCCACATAGGTGTAAGAGATGTAACTGGTGGCGTGGGGTCTGTGGAGATGTAAAAGGTGACGAGGAGTCTGTAAGAGATGCGTCATGTGATCTTAGATCTGTGGATCAGTACCACACAGGTGTAAGAGATGTAACTCATAGCTGGAGGTTTGTGAGTCAGTATCACACAGATGTAGGAGATGCAACCTGTGGGGTGGGGTCTGTTGGTCAGTACCACACAGATGTAGAAAAGAAAATGTAATACGTGATCTGCGGTCTGTGGCCAGTATCATACAGGTGTAGGAGATGTAACATGTCGCCTGGGTCTGTGGGTCAGTACCATAGACATGTAGGAGATGCAACATGTCGCCTGGGGTCTGTGGTCAGTACTATACATGTGTAGGAGAGGTAACATGTCGCCTGGGGTCTGTGGTCAGTACTATACATGTGTAGGAGATGTAACATGTCGCCTGGGGTCTGTGGTCAGTACCATAAGTATGTAGGAGATGTAACATGTGGCCTGAGGTCTGTGGTCAGTACCATACACATGTAGGAGATGTACCATGTCGCCTGGGGTCTGTGGTCAGTACCATAAGTATGTAGGAGATGTAACATGTCGCCTGGGGTCTGTGGGTCAGTACCATACACATGTAAGAGCGTGTCGCCTGGGGTCTGTGGTCAGTACCATACATATGTAGGAGATGTAACATGTGGCCTGGGGTCTGTGGTCAGTACCATACAGTATGTAGGAGATGTAACATGTGGCCTGGGTCTGTGGTCAGTACCATAAGTATGTAGAGAGTAACTGTCGCCTGGGGTCTGTGGTCAGTACCATACACATGTAAGAGCGTGTCGCCTGGGTCTGTGGTCAGTACCATACATATGTAGGAGATGTAACATGTCGCCTGGGGTCTGTGGTCAGTACCATACATATATTATATATGTAGGGATGTAACATGTCGCCTGGGATCTGTGGGTCAGTACCATACAATGTAAGAGCGTGTAGCCTGGGGTCTGTGGTCAGTACCATACATATGTAAGGCGTGTCGCCTGGGGTCTGTGGTCATACCATACATATGTAGGAGATGTAACATGTCGCCTGGGGTCTGTGGGTCAGTACCATACATATGTAAGAGCGTAGTCGCCTGGGGTCTGTGGGTCAGTACCATACATATGTAAGAGCGTGTCGCCTGGGGTCTGTGGGTCAGTACCATACTTATATGTAAGCGCGTGTCGCCTAGGGTCTGTGGTCAATACCTTACATGTGTAATAGAGTACATGTCGCCTGGGGTCTGTGGGTCAGTACCATACATATGTAAGAGCGTATCGCCTGGGGTCTGTGGGTCAGTACCATACATATGTAAGAGCGTGTCGCCTGGGGTCTGTGGGTCAGTACCATACATATGTAAAGGCGTGTAGCCTGGGGTCTATGGGTCAGTACCATACATATGTAAGAGGTTGTCGCCTGGGGTCTGTGGGTCAGTACCATACATATGTAAGAGGCGTGTCGCCTGGGGTCTGTGGGTCAGTACCATACTTATATGTAAGCGCGTGTCGCCTAGGGTCTGTGGTCAATACCTTGCATGTGTAAGAGATGTAACATGTCCGCCTGGGGTCTGTGGGTCAGTACCAGACACATGTAGGGATGTTAGCATGTCGCCTGGGGTCTGTGGGTTAGTACCATAAGTAGTAGGAGATGCAACATGTGGCCTGGGGTCTGTGGGTCAGTACCACACAGGTGTAGGAGATGTAACATGTCGCCTGGGGTCTGTGGTCAGTACCATACATATGTAAGAGTGTCGCCTGGGGTCTGTGGGTCAGTTACCATAAAATGTAGGAGACGTAACATGTCGCCTGGGGTCTGTGGTCAGTACCATACATATGTAAGAGCGTGTCGCCTGGGTCTGTGGTCAGTACCATACTTATATGTAGCGCGTGTCGCCTAGGGTCTGTGGTCAATGCCATACATGTGTAAGAGATGTAACATGTCGCCTGGGGTCTGTGGGTCAGTACCATACACATGTAGGAGATGTAACATGTCGTTCTGGGTCTGTGGGTTGGTACCATACTGGTATAGGAGATTAACATGTGAGTTAGTGGGTCTGTACTACAGAGGTGTAGGAGATGTGAACATGTGCGTTGAGTCTGTCGATCCAAACTGCACAGGGTAAGAGATTTAACACTGGCATGGGGTGTCGGGGTGGGGGGGGGGGGGGGGGGGGGGGGGGGGGGGGGTCAGCATTTCACAGGTGTAAGAAATTTAACTCGTGCATTGTCTGTGGGTCGGGGGGTCAGCACTTCACAGGTGTAGAGATTGAACACGTTGCATGGTGTCTGTGTTCAGCACCAGACAGGTGTAAAGATGGTACACATGGCTTGGTTCTGTAGGTCAGAACCACAGAGATGTGGGAGATGCTACATGTGGTCTTGTTCTGTGAGACAAAGCCATGCAGGTGTAGGAGGTGTAACATGTCGCCAGTTGCCTGTAGTCTAGTACAAGTGTAGAAGATATGAATTGTGTCCTTTCCATCCTCCACATGTAGGTTTCCCTCTAGAATGAAACATGGATGAACATACAGAGAAGGTGTAACGTACCGCTGATTCAGTGATTGTACAAAACAGACAAGTTCATTTTCGACAGACATTTCAAAATCAGACGTTACAAATAACAGTCACAAAAGTGCACAAGCAAGACCACCAAATAGCAGTCAGCACATGATGACAATAAAAGAGAGAGGGGGGTGGTGGTGGAAGGGGAAATGGAAGGGAGGAAATTAAGCTTGACTGAATCACAACCTTTTGTGTGTGTGTGTGTGTGTGTGTGTGTGTGTGTGTGTGTTGTGTGTGTGTGTGTGTGTGTGCTAGGGGAGAGAGAGAGAGAGGAGAGAGAAGAGAAGAGAGAGAGAGAGAGAGAGAGTGGGGTGAGGGGGAATGGGGAGAGACAGGTGGAGAAGAGAAGGAGAACATCGAACAATACGTCAGAAAGTCAACGTAAACAGTAATGTGATAAATGTATTTACATTGTAATAGCCCGATTTTCAAACACAAATGTATTTAAAATGTAATAGTCCGATTTTCAAACACAATTAGTGCACAACATACAGCGTGTGTGTGGGAGCGAAAGGAATGACCAAACACCCTTTCTAGGAGCTAAAGTGTGCGAGGAAAGGGAGGACAGGGGTCAGTCCAATCAAGGTCGACCCCAGTTGGTTCACTATCCTAGCAACGATGGGTGAAGGGGAAGTGGAAGAGCTCAGAGAAAGAGATAACACATTACTACACTATTTTAAACATTTTTTTCAACTGGGGCATGGACGGTATTAAAAAAGTACATTAGTCATGACCATAGAGCTCAGTGCCTATATTGGGATGCATCCTGTTTGGGGAGATACTGTAGGTTTAGTGCTTCAGTCTCCTACGCTTTATTTGTTTTATTTCTAGTTATATTTTACTTACTGTCTATACTTTTTACACAAGGTTCTTCCCTCCATTTCCGCCCCCCTCCATCTTTTGGGTATTTCTAAAGATGTGTACGGGTATTGGAGGCATACTCTGGTGGGTCAGATGGATCCCGTGTAAACGGGGGCAAAGTCTTCAAGTTAAAAAGCTAGGGCTTTGCTTGTTGCCAGCCGGTTTCCCAATCACAGCTGTTTTCCTGACTAATTTGCTGAATGTTTTGTACTGTGTGGGAGCCAGGGTAGCTTTTGTCGTTATTATTATCACATTATTATATGAATACTTATAGAGCACCTATCCTCGGCTAGAGACCAAGCTCTAAGCGCTTTACAATCCACACTCGTTTACACAACGGGCTGCCTACCTGGGTAGCGCCGACTGAAGAAATGCCAACTGGCGCTTCATTCAGTCGTTTCCCGTGTCATCCAGTCAGTATTGTTCAAGATCGTTCACTCAATGTCCTTAATTCCTACATTGTTTCCATTTCTCACGCAGGGTGCATGCTATGTGTAACGTGTCATCCATACTAACGGCCAAACTAGCCTTCTCTTCCGAAAGTTGGTGATGAGATTTTACGTGTGTGCAAGATGTCATGCGTACGTTCACACACGGAACCTCGGTTTATAGTCTCATTCGAAGGACTGTTTGGAAATGGAGTCAGAACCAATGTTAACTCCGAGGGAAAAATCCCCCTGTACCGAAACGACCCGGCAGAGATTCGAACCCTCAACCCCAGGATCACCAAGATTACGAGTCCGGCACTCTACCACTGAGCTATTCCGGGCTTCGGTCAAACTTAACTCCCAGACAGATGAGGGCATCTTGCCGAGTTTCCAGATATTCTGTACAGAGGATTAACTATTCTTTCTTCTTGGACTGTGGGAAGTCGATGGCGCCAGTTTTGCTCTTGTTGAGAGTAACCATCTACAATGTGGCCTAAATGTAGACACGAAACGTTGCCTTCTTCATTCTGTCGGCTTCAGTGGTTGTCTGTTCTCCTCTGGTCCACGTATCTGCTAAAAGAGCTCTCGTGATATGCACAGACAGCTCTCGTGATATGCGTAGACAGTTACTCAGCGATATTGATAACAGTGAAGATAATGAAGAGAGTTGCCACAAACTAAGGCAGTAAGTGGTGATTTTTAATGACGGTCGGTGAAGACGACTGTAGGGCCATCCATTGTAGTCTTAGACTGCAGAACAGCACTGTCCTCCACGCTTCCTGTCGTAATGTTTACCGGCTTGAGCCAGGCTTGATCCAGACAGACACTTGCAAAGTTAGGAAACCGTGGAGCGTCCCACTCCCGCGCTTTGTTGAAATTTGCGACAAAATGTGGCGATCCCCCTCATCCCCACCCCACCCCCTCCATGGTCGCCACGGATTGTCACAATTGTGACAAAACATGGCAGGAGACCCATTGTGTGTGTGTGTGTGTGTGTGTGTGTGTGTGTGTGTGTGGTGGTGTGTGCGTGCGTGCGTGCGTGCGTGCGTGCGGGTGCGTGTGCGTGCGTGCGTGCATGTGTGTGATGTTTGTTGCTTTTCTTACTCTTTTGAAGAGGGAAGTTTTGATTTATCAGTGTGCGCTCTCTGTCTGTCTGTCTGTCTGTCTCTCTCTCTCTCTGAATTATTCTAAGATAGTGAAAGAAAAGAATAGAGACGTCGCTTTGTTTTTTTTAGGTTTTTTTTTGTTTTTTGCTTTGGTCATTTTAAGTATTGAATAGAGGTTATAGTTTTACTTTGAACATGTTTTACCTGTAAAAATCTGTTCCCTTTAAATCTGACTTCGCGAGCTTATAACGTTCAGTGCCTTTCCGAGGCAAGGACTGGATGAAAAAAGCACACATTTGCCTGTGTGTTACCATCATCAACTTCATCATCATCATCATCATCATCATCATCATCATCATCATCATCATCATCATCATCATTCTCTATCTTTCTCTGTCTGTCTGTCTCTCTCTCTCTCTCTCTCTCTCTCTCTCTCTCTCTCTCTCTCTCTCTCTCTCTCTCTCTCTGTGTGTGTGCTTCCGTCTCAGTCTCTATTTATGTCAATCTCTCTCCTCCCCCCCCCCACCCCCTCTCCCTCTCTCTCTCTCTCAATCCCCTCTCTCTCTCTCTCTCTCTCCTCTCTCTCTCTCTCTCTCTCTCTCTCTCCTCTCTCCTCTCTCTCTCTCTTACACATGTAAATATGAACAAGAATATTCATTTTTTGCATTGGAACATATCTGGTATTTTGTCCAAATTGAATGACAATTCTTTCACTTCCTATCTTTCATCTTTTGACTTTATTTGTTTAGTTAGAGACATTTGTTGATTAGCTTTGTTTCCACAGCATTTCCGAATTACACAGCATTTGTAAACCAGCAGTTAAGCTGTCCAAACGGGGAAGACGTTCTGGGGGGTTCTTTGTCTCTTTAAAAAAACGAAGTTGTTTTTATGTAACGGAAAGAACAGTTGAACGCGGGAATTTCCTTTTGTTTTTCTATAAACAAATCATTGTTTGGTACTGAAAAGATATTCTTTTTATAGTTGTTATATCCCGCCAGAGCATTCTCCATATATAACACTAGTAGTATAGACAGTGTGGGGAAATTTACTTGAAGATATTCTTACTGATACCGTACTAAGTGATGAATGTATATTTTGGTGTGTGGGGACTTAAACAGTAGAACAGGAGATACATTTCCAAGAATATTGGGGGTTTTGGAAACCCCTGCTGTAGATGATGAAATCAACGAAAGGAATGATTCGAAATTCGAAAGATAAAGTAATAAATTCATATGGAAGGAAGCTCTTAAACCTTGTAATTCATTAGGAATATGTATGCTGAATGGTTTTGTGAGGGAGATAAAGATGGTCATTTTTACTTACATTTCTGATACTGCAGTAGTGTGAATGATTATTTTTTGGCATGTGATGACTTTTTCTCTGTTTTGCATTCATGTGGTGAAATTCATGGGGTGGAAAGGATAGAATCTGATCACCTCCCTATAGAATTATGTATTAAACAAGAATAAGAATACATCTGCATTGTTAAACTGTAGATCAAAGGACAAGCTTCATTGAGAGGTATAGATGGAAAGTTGACTGTGCTGAACCAATTCATTGAAGCCATGAGTCATCAGGATTTTCAAGACACTTTAAGTTGTGCACTCAAATGATTGATGCAGACATAGATGGAGCTCGGGAAATTTTATTTAATGACTGTATTTGCAACACGTTTGTTGTATGAAAAAAAGATTATTTTGATGAGAGATCAGACAAGAAGAGAAATAAATGGTTTGATGAAGAATGTAAAATTGGAAGAAAAAAATGTGAGAATGTACTTTCGAAGGTTTGTAGACGTTAAAAGTAATGACAGGACCGGTACTGTAAAGCTCGAAGAGAATACAAAAATCTCTTGGAAAGAAAAGAAAAGGAATATAGAAATTTGCAACTTAAAGATCTGGTTTTCCTCTGTGGTAATCAGTACAAGTTGTGGGAAGCAGTGCACAAAAAAATTTTTCCCAAACGACGTGGTATATACAATAACATTAGTACCGATGACTGGTTTTGCATTTTTAATACAATAACATTAGTACCGATGACTGGTTTTTGATTTTAAAAATATTCTTGACAAGCAGGTTTATAATACAAACTTAGAAGAGGAGTATGACTATTCAGTTGAAGCCAATGAAGAGATGGTTTAATCACCAATTACAAAGAAGAGGTTATTGGTGCATTGGGAAATTAAAGAATTCAAAATCATCGGTCCAGATGGTATAATAGGTGAATTTTAAGTTTTCCAATGATCATGTTGTTAAAGTTTTGGTTAGGGTTTTTTAATGCTCTGTTTGATAAAGGGTATATCCTGAAAAATGGACAGAATCCATAAAATTTTTACATTACTAAAAAGGGAGATGTAGATGACCCGAATAATTACAGGGGCATAATCACTGAGCAATGTGACAGTAAACTTACAGTTCCCAAAAATAATGTAAGTCAAAAATGGGTTGAAGAAATATACCACTGGGATATCAGGCTTTGGGTTTAAACAGAATTATTCAACAATAGATTTATTTTACATTATGGCGTCCGTTCAAAACGTTGTGAACAATTGAAAGTTTTGTGTTGTTCATAGATTGAAAAAGCTTTCGATTTCCATATCAAGGAAAAACTTTGTGGCCAATACTTGTTAAAATGGGGAAAGGGGGAAAATGTATGCCGTATAAGAAGTATGTATGATATGTTTAAGCAAGAATAAGTAAATAAGGCAGATCTGACAGATTTTTATAATTGTCAAGAGGGGTGAATAACAAGTGAGATGTGTGCAGTCCAGTTTTGTTTCTTTAGTTTATTAACGAACTTGCTTTAGAAATAATTGAAAAATGGAAGGCATGGAAATGGACATTTTCGGCCTGATTTCTCTGAGTTGTTTATTTATTATTTGCAGATTGTATTAATTTTGATGTCCAGAAACAGTGGTTGGACTACCAAGACTCAGTTGATTATTTGTATACGCATCCATGTTATCTGGAATTGACGGTGAATATGAATAAAAGTAATATTATAGTGTTCAGGAAAGGTGGTTACTTAGACTTCAAGGGAAAAAATAAAAAAATGATATATGGTACAACAGAAATGGAAAGTTGGTAAACAGTTATACGTATCTAGGTGTGTGCTTTTCAACCAAACTTAGTTTCTATAAGCATGTGATGATTGGTAAGTAAAGCAAACGAGCATTAAATACAATTCAGAGAACATTGTATAAACTTGAGAATTAATTCACTGAACTGTTTCTTAAGCTGTTCGATGCGCAAGTTCAGCCTATTGTACAGTATGGCGCTGAAATATGGGCTTTGGATAAGGCGGCTTTAGAAATAGAAAAGGTGTCACACATATGGTCTTAAAAAGTTCTTAGGTGTAGATATAAGAACAACGAACGATTTCTTGTATGGCGATTTAGGTAGATATTCCTATACTTAAACTCTTATGTACGTTGTATTAAATTCTGGTTAAAGCTGACCCGTATGGGGGAACATAGGTTACCATATAAGGCATATAGAATGTTACGTTGTCTTGACGAAAAGGGGGAAGTATACGTGGGTTACACATGTTCGTACAGCTTTAGACAAATATGGATTTTCTTATGTTTGTGATAATCAGGGGTGTAGAGTCGGTTTCAATGTTCATTAAAGAATTTAGACAGAGAATAATTGATTGCAGGTGGCAGGAATGGGACAATCATACGCAAACAAGTGAGAGATACAGTTTTTATAGAGCGTTTAAAAATAGTTTATCTAAGGGAGCCCTATGTGTCTATGAATATAAACAAATTTGTAAAGAATGCCCTAAGTAAATTTAGATTTGGAGTTTCACCTATATTGACACATTCTTAAGGTATACAGACCAACTGAGTCACAGATGTTATGTCCAATATGTTCATCTGCTGAGGAAGATGAGACCCATTTTGTCTTTATGTGTCCAGCTTATAGTGATTTAAGAAAAGAATTCATTCCCAAAAAATACTACATTAATCCATGTATGTTCAGGTTATGTCTTTTACTTTCATCGTCAACATTGTAACGATGCGAAACTTGTCATTGTACTTATATAAAGCCTTTGCAAGACGTGCTGTATCATTAGCTAGATGCCACTATTTTTGCATTGTACTGGTAGACATGTATTTACACTGTGTGATTATTGTTTGTAACTGTATTTTGATTGAGGCCCCATCAGAATGGGCCAATGGCCTTCTGATTAAAGAATTTCATTATTCATTTCTCTCCTCACTCTCTCTCTCTCTCCTCTCTCTCACTCTCTCTCTCTCTCTCTCTCTCTCTCTCTCTCTCTCTCTCTCTCATCTCTGTGCTTCCGTCCAGTCCTCTATTTATGTCAATCTTCTCTCCTCCCCCCCACCCCCTCCCTCTCCTCTCTAATCCCTCTCTCTCATCATCTCTCTCATCTCCTCTCTCTCTCTCCTCTCTCTCTCCTCTCTCTGTACGTCCGCCTCACCATGTCTGTCTGCCAGACTGTCTGTCTGTCTGTCTGTCTGTCTCTCTCTCTCTCTCTTCTTCTCTCCTACTCCTCCTTCTCTCTGTCTTTGTTCTTCAGCCATCTTCCTTCCTTTAGTTCCTCTTTCCTTCCTGTCAGCCATGTTCCTCTTTCTTGTGAGTTCTTTAGTTGTATTTCTTTTTCTTGTAATTGCCTTTCTTCATATTTGTTTTTGTTTTTCTTCCTTCTGTTTATTTTTACGCTTTCTCTGTTCGTTTCCATGTGTTCTTCTCATTGTCTCCATCTTATTAATATCTGTCTGTTCGCCTGTTTGACTGTCTCTGCGCATCCGTCTTACTCTATTGCAATCATCATAAGCATGTACCATTTATTTGCACTTAATCTAAATATAAAAATAAACGCTTAGAAATTAATCGAGGATGGGTAGGATGGGATATGCTGCAAAGATTTATCAACAAAGTATAGGGAGATGTTATGCAGACGGTATTTGCACGTCCTAATTACTCCCATTGCCCAGCATCCGAACCTCCAAACCAGTCGACCGCTACACCACGCCTGTCCCCCCCCCCCCCCCCCCCCCACCCACCCCCCTGCCGCCACACCCACATACACACAAACGCTCGCACACACACAGACAGGCACATAAAAGTACTCACCAGCACACACCACACACACACACACACACACACACAACACACACACACACACACACACACAGCGCGCGTAAATACTACATCATCATCTGCAAAAAGTAATTTGAGCAATTCAACAAAATCAGGTGACAATTGGATTCCATGTTTTCCATTATTGATATCTTTTGTTAGTTCATTTATAAACAGTGAAAACAAAACTGGTGAACACACCTCCCCTTGTTTCAAACCCCGTGGACACAAAAAGGCCTCAGTCAGGTCACCTCCAGTACGCACTTTTGCCATCACAGTATTATACATACTTTTAATGCTTTTAACAATTTACCTTTTAAAACCATCGTATGCGTATCTTCCATAGCTTATCCCTACACACAGAGTCAAAGGCTTTGCGAAAATCAATGAAGGCTAATATAGTTTCCTATGTCATAATAATTGCTTCTGAATCATGGCTAAAAGTGTAAATTATATGGTCAAATGTACTATGATCTTTTCTGAAACCCACCTTCTTCTTCCCCAATTATATTATTGTCATCTATCCACTTCGTGACACGTTTATTCAGAATAAAACTCTACAGCTTGCAACAGATTTTTAAATAATGATATCCTCGTAGTTGCAGTGTTATTTAAATCTCCCTTTTTTATGAAAAGGGCTGTATAATTGAAAAACACCACTCATCTGGAAACAAACAATGATCAAAAATAAAGTTAAAAGAAGGTTGTAAGAAAAGGAAAAGTTTGCTCTATACTATTCTTAAAGAATTCTCCAATTAACCCATCTGGCCCCGAGGCCCTATTGATTTTCAATGCTTTAACTGCATCCCTAAACCTCTTCTGTTAAAATTTGGGTCGTTTAAAGCTTCGGAATCTCTATCAATAACAGTATCTGAACTATAAAATTTTACCATTTTGAATACCGGTGCATCACTGGGGAGAGAATTAAACACATCTTTGAAATGGTTATACCATTCTTCTAGACTAATTGTAGTTTGTATTCTACATCTTGGACGTACTGAACGGATTGAAATTCCAAAATTTTCTTTGGGTTGTTCAGGTTATTTTTGCAAATCATTGACTATTTTCTCTCTATGCGATTTTTTCTTTAGTCTAAGAAGTTCTTTATTTTCTCTTCTTTTTTGTGCATATAATTCTCTGTCTCTGTCAAGTTTTTCTGCTTTCTTTTGAGTATACGTAAGATCGTCTTCAGTAATCCCTATGTATGTTTCTTTTTCATTTTCTGATGTTACCGTAGCTTGGTATACAATATTGCTGTGAAGACATTTGTTGCTTAGGTAACATCAGAAAATGAAAAAGAAAAATACATAGGGAAATTTCTGAAAACAGTTTTTTAAAACCAGATACCAAACCATAAACAGTCATTCAAAAATGAAAATATACAAAAATCAAACAGAACTGATAAATAAAATTTGGAAACTCAAAGATAAAAAAAATAGACTACAGCATATCATGGGAAATCATAAAAGAGCAACACCCTACAACAATATTTCCCAAAAAATGCAACCTATGTTCCACAGAAAATGGTTAATATTATGGCAAACCATACTTAGCAACTCTGAACACAAAAAGTAAGAAATAGTTTAATAATTGCAGGCACAAGTGGAAATCTTTGCTAGCACATTCCCCCTGAACAGGCCCTAACAAAAAAAAAAAAAAAAAAAAAACCCAACCACACACACACACACACACACACACACACACACACAACACACCACACACACACACACAAAGGCCCCACGTCCCAGCAAACAAAAACCCGCACAACAGAGACAAAATCAGGTCCCGCACGCCATAAAAGACCGTTGGCGTGCCAAAAAAAAGTCATCCTGAGGAAGAGACAATCTTGAAAACTAGCTTGTAGATGAATTTTAGCACTTCATTTTAATAATATTTTTAACAAATGTTGCCCCCCAAAAGGGTTGAGCTTTTTCAGATTTTTTAAGGACGTTTTTATACTGTTTATATATATATATATTTATATTTTATATAGAGAGAGAGAGAGAGAGGAGAGGAGAGGGGAACTCAGAACTCAGAACGCTTTAATGTACATCGGCCTTGGCCACAATACAAGGTACAAAGGGAAGGGGGGGGGGGGGGGGAGTGGGTAGGAACGGGGAGGAGTTAGCATATATGTGTTGTAAACAGAACAAAAAGCATTGCAATAATAATTCCCAAAATACGTGTAAAGATGAATATCATTCAGATACGTTAGGTAAAAACGAAATTACAATACAATGAAGTCAGTCATTTCAAGGAAACCAAGGTAGTGGTAATTGTCCGCAGTAATTTACCCACTAAAGAATGACTGATCCTTCTGTTTATGGCATGAAAATGTACCTTGATAGGCTATGTCTGTGCGAAGCACTGGATCCCTTTAAGAAGCAAATAAAAGGGGCAACGGGGCGAATTCTTTGAGAAATTTACTCCTAGGTCTTATAGAGGGAGCATTGAAATAAAAATGTTGCTCATTCTTACCTGATCATGGCAAAAGGGGCATGCTTTGTCCTTTTCTGTTTTACTATAGCGATGCAAATTGTTTTTCAGTGGAAGCAAATTAAACCTGGTTCGTGTAAGGCAACGGGGAAACAGTAGTATTCGTATCCAAAAGATATCTTTCCTTTTCAAAAACAGACTTAAAATTTAATATAACATTTGTATCTCTCACGGTCTCGTATGGTGCCAGTCCATTCTTGAATGAACATATCAACAAGCCTTTGTTTAAACACATTTAGGAACATTTTAACGTCTCCAACACCTTGTTGTAACCAAACAAAATTAAAACCTGTTGAACACAGATTTCTCTACCCTTGAGACCCAGCACTGTTTTCCAGATCTGTCAAATTCCAACAGCATCAAATATGCTTTCTGAGGTAACCTTTCAGCTTTCCATCTGTAAAAGTCTAAACCAGTATCGAAAAACAAGTGACGTAGGAATTAATGTATAAAGGAAATCGACCCAAATCTCCGTAAACCTTTTGGGGTTTGGCGTAATTCCTGGAACCCCAGAAATCTTTTGCATGCCAGCATATGTACTTTTTCTAAATGTTCTAATCTGTGTTAATCCCCATATTTCGGCAGCATACATCAAGTTTGGGTTTGAATCTTGATGTCAAAAACCTTGAAAAAAGTACTTTCCGTCATTTCCCCTGTATTTTGTAAAGATTCTGCCAGTTGAACTACTGCCTTTTTAGCTTAGTTGTTAAATGAAGGGTACCCTGTTTTGCACTGATCTGGTGGTGAAATTAAACCCTAGATAGCAATAATTATTCACAACTTCCAGTCTGTTACCACCCGTAAAACCATTTCTCATGCTTCCCTAAATATCCTCCTTTTCTAAAACTTTACTTTGGTTTTGTTGATATTGACAGATATTTTTCATGTTATTCCCAACAGGTCTTAATACATTCAACTGATTTTGTAGGCCACATGGTGTAGTAGATACAATGAGACATCATCAGCAAACAGTAATATAAATAATTCAATGATATCCGAAGTAACCTAACTCCATGTTTACCTTTTTCATTTAATTTGATCTGCTAACTGGTTTATGAAAATTGAAAATAACGTAGGACTTAGAACACATCCTTTGTCTAACTCCAACAGGAGTTTCAAACATTTCGGAGAGTTCTTGATTTCCCTTGAATCCCAGGTAACAAAGAATGATACATAGCTCTAAGTGAGGCCAGAAATTTACCCTTCACACCTGTTGTTTAATACATTGCAAAAGTTTATCATGTCGAACAGAATCAAAAGCCTTTTAAAGTCTACAAAAGCGACGTAATAGCTTCCTACCTTTTTTACTCAAACAGTTTCTGACAGAGGCATATAAAGTAAAAAACTGATCCACTGTCGAATAATTTTTCCGGGAATCCTGCTTGACATTCTGAAATTACATTGTTGCTTTTCTAACCAGGCATACAGTCGTGCATTTAGTATAGTAGTATAGCATTTAGTATAGTACTCAGAAGAGAGATTCCTCTGTAATTATCGACATTTTCAGGTCCCCTTTTTATATACTGGGATAAAGAGCTTTAGACCACCCCCTTTGGGATAAATACCTTGTCAAAAATTGTATTAAATAGTTTTTGTCAGAAATAGCTAAACACTCTTACCACCTCGCTTCAGCATTTTCAGCAGAAATTTCATCAATTCCACTAGCTTTGCCTTTTTTTAGTTTATCTATAGCTTTTTTAACTTCTTCTTCCGAAACGAATATTTAAGTATGTTCTGATTCGTCTAACACATCCGTTTCAATATGGTGGTCCCTTCCGCCTTCTTCATTGCTGTTTTGGAAAACGGTCTTAAAATGATTAAACCATTCATCAATAAAATTTGTCATTAAAAAATTTCTTGTCTTTTTGCACATCCCATGTTTCTGAGATGCCTCCAAATTCCGACGAATTTTAATTAATTTCCTTGGTTAATATTTCTAATTTGTGTTTTCTAAAAGCTTGTTTTTTCATCCTTAATAAGTGTTTATACTTCTTCCTTGCATAGACATATATAAACTCGGCTTCTTCAACCTTAGTTTTATTTCTTCTTTCTGAATTGGGTTTCTTTGTGTAGTGCTCTGAAATAGTTTAATTTTCTCCTAGTTTCTTTTTTGACTTTGTGACATTCATCGTCGAACCATTCCGACCTCTTCTTCCTGTATGTACCGCTGCGTTTCAACATGCATTTGCTAGATTCTTTTAAGCATTGTACAAATGTTTCCAAGGAGCTATCTACATCTTGTCTAAATTATTTGCGCTTTACGTAATTTGTTTTGTATATCTCCATTTTCCCCCATGATTTGACAAATTCATCTTCATAATCCTTATTCCAAGCAAATCTTTCCTTGACTGTTGTTCGAGTTGGTTGCGTATCAGGAAAGCAATCATTATCTTTTTTACTTATTTCTATTTTCAGACTAACTGGCAGATGACCCGATTCAATTATATTCTAAAACATCAAAAGACATGAAATGAACAATGAAAATAAATCAATGGATGCAAGAAAATAGTCAAATGTACTTTCCCCCGGGAAACTCCTATATATGTACAGTTATCATCAAAAAATTTTATTCACTTTGTCCATTCAGTATAATACAATCAAACATATCACATAATTCAATATTGGTCACCAAAATTATTTACATAAACCTGTCTTGTGATTTTCTTGGAAAGCTATTGTGAGCTGGGAATGTTGGATCGAAATCGTTTCTGTCATCAGAAAAAGAATAATTTTTGTCTGCAGTTCTTGCATTCAGGTCCCCATTCAGCAACTTTTAGAACTCATCATAAGTGTCAAAGCAAGTCTGTTAACACGTTCTAATAGTTCAACACCATAAGAGCCCTGGTGGGTCTTCCAGAATGTTGAGTCATGTGGGGGGATATAAGAACAAACTACATCACATCTTTGTCCGTGCAAAATAAGTCTCTGCGAATCTCAAAACTACAAAAGTTTTCCTGGTCTGTCCCCCCCCCTGAATTCTTTCTATGAAATCAGCATAAAATTTTCTAATCATAAAATATTTACACCACCCGGAGTACCTCCCTTGTTGAGAGAGTTTCTTTGCTTTTGACGTAAATATTATAAATCTTTAAAAAAGTAATGATTCGAATTAAATCCAATGAACTTTCAGTAAGGCAGATAAAGTCGAACGAAATGATGAAATTAATGAAATCAATGTTATCTAACTTTTGAAGAAGCCCGTTTAAAATTATATTTAGAAATGAAACATTGCTCTTATCCCCACTTAATTTTGTTTACAAAATTGGTTGGAGTGCCAGTCGTAGGATTTAATTCCAGGACCTTTTAAATGTTTTACCCTCATTTGTCAAGGACTTATTTTCATGTATCGTGGCCCGGCCCCGTTTCCTATTTATTACTCCCGAAACTCTTTTCTCCTGGATATAGTCCTGGGGGCTGGGTTTGGCTGTTTTTTTGGGTTTGGGTTTTCCGGAAATCAGCCTTTTGAAAGAATCCACGATGTTGCTTTGAGTGTTTGCCTTTCAGTAACTTTGTGTTTGTTCTGGTCATCAGAACAAACACAAAAGTAACTGAAAGGCAAACAGTTTGGGGGTTGGGATTTCAGCTCGCCGTGGGCGTGGAGTACGAGCCAAGGCCGAGATTCTTGTTTTTGTTCTCGATCCCTTAACTCTCCTGTCTTGTGTCCGTCCCCTGTCTTGCTTGTCATCTTTGTCGTTGGTTTGACATCTGTCCTATTTTGGCTAGGGCCGTCTTCTGAAAATGGCTTGTTTGTCTCGTTCTGTTTGTCCAGGATTATGTTTGTTTCAGTTTGTTCTGTATCTTGTGAAAGACAATAGGAATGGACATCTTCACTTGGGTCAATGGATTTAAATGTCCTGATCAGAAATGTTTAGTTCTGCTGAGTTGTTATGTTCTGGCGTAAAACTATGCTGGTCTGTCATCATGTCAAAGGCTCTTGTATTTTCCCTGTATCTGTCTTCGTCCTCAATGTCTGTTCCAATTTTGTCTTTGTTCTGTGGAATAAAGTCTCATCGTCACGTTCGCACAAACTGAACAACCGTTCATAGATGTTCTGTGTTGATTATCACTGTGGTCGTCTCCAGCGACATCAAATTTCCTCAGAAGGGGTCGTGGTCGCTAACTCTGACCTCTGTAGACTGTCCGAACACTGAGGTTTTTTTTCTGTTTTCCTCCTGAAGCACAGAGTTGGTTCTGCTGGGAGAGTCTTTTACCCTAACAAAACCCCCCCCGGGGCTGAGAAACATTTCTTCTGGGCCCCGTCACTGTAGAACGTGTACCGAACAATCGGCACACGATCATTTCTGTTCTGACCTCTTGATTTGTCATTTGATCCCCAGACGATGGTTTAGCTTTCTCTTTACCTGTCCAGTTGACTGCGGCTTCTCGCATACTGATAACGGCGTGGAGGACTACGACTGGTTTCCTGACCGCTTTGAAGAAAGCGAAATTTTTCCTGGGGCCGAGCAGCATTGTTCCTGTCTGAGAGTTCCTGTAGTGGCGTTGGTTTCTTTGAGGTTGTTTGCCACCGGGGTTTACGGACACCTCTGTGACTGTTGAACTCACATCCTCACGGGTTCGTAGTTGAGGCAAGTGTCTCCACGTTCCCGCGGGAATGAGAAGGATTGTCCTTCATGTCGTCCCGGGAAGACATCGGTTGGAGTCTGTCTCTGACGTGGGGCTTCCCTCTATGAAAAAGGCAATCTGCCAAGTCCTCGGTGAAAAATCCAAACCCTCCTCTTGTCTTGAGGTAAAGGTCGGAAGCCACCCTGATGCCGCCGCTAGTCCTCAGGTTGTCTCTGGGGGTCCCTGTCTCCCAGGACAGCCATCTTGTCTGCCCACCGACAGAACTGGACCAAGATGGGTCGAGGGTCACTTCTGTGAAGCCATGGCTTGCCGATGCGGTGCGCCCTGGGGATGTCGTCATGTTGCCAGTTGTCACCGTTAGTGTGGTTGTTCATCCATCAATGATGATTTGGGTAGTTGTCCGCTCATCCTCCCACTTTTCTTCATTCCCCATTGAGGAATCTGAGGTTGCAGGCTTTGAATCCTGTTCTGCTGCCTCTTGCTTCCTCTCCAATAGATCCGTCTTTCCATCATGAGATTCTTGTCTTCTTTCAGTTCCTTAATATCACCAATTTGATGGCAACACTGTCTTTCAGTTCATTGATTTCTGCAAAAAGCGCCGATGTTGTTTTCGAGATCAGAAAATTTCCCGTCGATATTTTCTTTAATTCCAGCGTATGCACTTGCAAATTCTGCTGCATTTGCGCGAAGCGCCAATCCATAAAGTGCATGATGTTTGATTGATGTACAGCAGGCATGTTTAGGACATCCTTCAGTGCCTGTAGTTTGTGAGCGTTTTCTCCTAACCAGGTCGGGGATGTTTAGAACGCAGCTTGAAGTTTCAAGTCTTTTGTTTTTCATGTGTTCATGTCATTTGACCCCACACCTTTTCACACACAAAGTTCAATGAAGGAGCAGATTTCACGTGCAACCGGAGTGGAAAGCGTGGATGAAGGGATGGCAAGTGTGAACTGCGCTTACACAAAACGACAGCCAGAATCCTTCATTAATTCTACTAATTTGAAAAAACTAATTTTCGCTCCATCCACTAACCTTTTCACCAATCCACCATCACCTTCAATGCACACACTCTTCATGGATTTATGTACCAAAAAAAAACGACGATCAAACTAATAAACACAACAGATTTTCGTTAGAAAGGAGAGCGCTGAATAAACACGACTGCCCTTGTAAACCGTTCGTGTGTGTTCCGAGAGAGAGAGAGAGAGAGAGAGAGAGAGAGAGAGAGGAGAGAGAGAGAGAGAGAGAGAGAGAGAGAGGAGAGAGAGAGAGAGAGAGAGAGAGAGAGAGAGAGAGAGAGAGAGAGAGAGAGAGAGAACTGAAGTAAAAAGGCAAACAAGCAATGTAAACAAATATAATCCAATATTTCAAGCGGCTGCTCTTTTTCAAGGACGACAGACTGTGTAATCACGTCAAAAGTTGAGTGACATCATTAGATCGATGCTAAAAGAAAGCTTCTGTCATGACAGTAGTCATCACCAAGTGATGCAAAGTGTAACACACCATCTTGTTGTTATTATTTTATCACTCCCCACCCCAACCAGTATACTCTCTCTCTCTCTCTCTCTCTCTCTCTCTCTCTCTCTCTCTCTCTCTCCTCTCTCTCTCTCTCTCTCTTCTTCTTCTCTTCTTCTTCTTCTTCTCCCGGGTTTTCATTATGTTAGTTGTACCAGAGGAAACAACTGAGTCACTGTTAAATGCAAGGGAACTCAGTACGTGTAACTAATAATTAGTCATGTGTGTTCAGGCCGTGTGGGTGCTTTGTTTGTAGTTTACGAATCCAGAATTTTTCTGTGAGATCTCTATGAACATCACTGTCTATATATGTACTGTTTTTCAATTAGTGTCATGTGCACATGTTATGTTGATTGTAATGTGCACATGTTGTTTTGTGTATAACTATTGGTTTTGAGACAGCAGGTTGGCTAGCCTTGTGGTTTTAAGTGAAAAAGTGTCATGTGAATGCACATCGCTATTCTGTTGGCTGTGGCCTGTGTGAGTACTGATTAGGCGCACTGCTCGCGCTATTGAATTTACCTTTAGGATTTGATAATCACTTGCTCCATGCCAGCCGGAGAAGTCGGAGGGCCTGATGGTTTGTTTGGACTGAGGGCAGAGCGAGGCTGCGTCGCGTCAGAGGTATTTAAGTATCCATGTTTAATTAGGGAGAAGTGAAATATATGAGCGAAAGTAAGGAAGACGTTTGTATTTAAAAGAAAAGAAAATAATAAGAACAAGTGTGGTTAAAGTTGTAACAATTCTTTTATTAAAGAATGGGAAAAGAAAAGTAACATTCAAAATAAAAGCTTATGCATAGGGGAAAGGTTACTGTTTCACATCTTCATGTTGAGGCGAGTTCCCCTTTAGTAATTATGGAAACTGTACGTGGTTCCGAGTGTGTTGACAGATTGGCTGTCTCACATGGGCCACGGACCTAGGGCCTTGGGGTGGTCCCAGAGGTGCCGGACCAAGTCCCCAGCCCAGTTCGGGTAGCGGGCCACTTCTCCGTAACAAGCCCCAGAGGAAGGAGAGTTTGTTTAAGGCGACGCCCTATTCAGTCCGGAGATGGCTGTTCCCTGTGTGCCTACCCAAGGATAAGAGGGTGACCAGAAAGTGAAATTTATATACTGTTCAAAAAAAGAAACGCAAAATGAAATTTTGCCACCTGGGGTGGACCATACAGTTGAGAACACGCCAAAAACGGCCCTGATGTATGTCTTGAACGTCGACGTGCTAGGATAACATTGATTCAGGTTGTCACTATGTGCACGTGCGTGTTGTGGGCCAGGTGCGACATTGCAAACATTGGGTTGTGCTTCTGTTGTTTCGCCTGCAAAGCATGCCCAACTCGGTGGTGAACACACACACACCATGGTCATAGTGCAGTATAAAAGCCGGGTCATTTTGGCAACCGGCAGGCACACCGTACCAAAAAACAGCATGCCACGTTTGAGCCCAGCAGAGAGAGAAAACGCCCTGGGTCGTTTGCAAGTTGGTCAGAGTGCAACTGATGTGGCCCATGCTTTGAATGTCTCCCCCAGTACCATATGCTGACTTTGGACTCGCTTCCAGAGGACAGGGTCATCAGCTGATGCCCGAGGTCAGGCCGACCTCATATCACAACGCCAGCCCAGGACCGCTTTATACGGCTCAGACATCTCCGCAATCGCTTCCTGCCGGCCTCGTCCACTGTCCAGGCATGCGCTGGTGTCCGTCGCATCTCCGACCAGACTGTCCGGAACAGGCTGCATGCTGCTGGGCTGAGGGCTTACAGGCCCTACGTGGCAACGTAATGACGGGGCGCCATCGACAGACCAGACTGCAATGGGCTACGCAACACAGACACTGGACACTGAGGAACCATTGGCGACACGTCTGGTTCTCGGATGAGTCACAGTTTCTGCTGCAGCGCCATGACAGGAGGCGAAGGGTTTACCGCCGGGTTAATGAACGCAACCAGCAGAACTGCGTCGACGAGGCACCTCCGCATGGTGGCGGCAATGTCATGGTATGGGGGGCCATCAGCAGCACAGGCAGGAGCCAGCTGGTGCGCGTGGAAGGTCACCTGACAGCCCAGCAGTACGTCCAGGTCATTGTTCAGCCACACGTCCTGCCTCTAATGGCCACTCCCAGGGCCGTGTTCCAGCAGGACAACGCCAGGCCCCACACAGCACGCCTGACCACAGCCTTCTTTACCGCCAACAACATCAACACCCTGGCCTGGCCCTCTCTTTCCCCGGATTTGAATCCTATTGAGCACGTTTGGGACGTTTTGGACAGACGCCTGAGAGTGAGGGCCAACGCCCCAGCGACTCCAAATGAACTGTTCCGGGCATTGCAGGCCGAGTGGGCGGCCATCCCACAGCAGACAATCAGGAACATTATTGCTTCATTGCCCCGCAGATGCCAGGCTACCATTGCAGCCAGAGGGGGTCACACCCGTTACTGACTTTGGAAGCGGCCTGGCGATTTCCCTGAGGGTCTGGGGCTGGTTCTTTACCACAGCATTACAGGGGAGACTTCTGTCCTACTGATGACCTGTTTTTGTCATTTTCACATTAAACGTGTTGTCACAATGAGCTTCAATAAATTGTGTTTCAAATCGGCAGCTTGGCATTTTGCGTTTCTTTTTTGAACAGTATATTTATTTCCCTACAAAGAAACAGTGTATCTACTTTCAAGCAGAGGGATTTTGAATGTGGAAACATTTCGATGAGAAATATTTAAAGGCGTGGCTGGATGGAACTGATGTTCCAATATTTCCTTAAAGGAGAGTAATAACTGATTAGACACGAGTGGGGAAGGATATCCCAGAACTTCCGTCCTAGAGACAGTGACGCTTTTTGTATTTTGGGCTGGATAGTAAATGATTTTTATGTGTCTCTTCCTGATGCGAAGGAAAGATGTTGATGCGTGCCCCTGATGTTTACGAATAATGTTATACGTATCCCCCCTTTTGCTGGTGATAGATGCTAATGCATCCCCCTTGTATTTATGTATTCCTTGATTGTAGGGAAGCAGTTGTTTTTTTTCCTCCTTCGTGGAGTGGAGGTATAAATGAAATGATTTAAGTGTTGGAGTTTGATTAATAATATTTGTACTTCCGTAGAAGGAGGGAAAACAAACCTTTCTTGTGTTGTGTTTATTATTTGGCGCTCCTTGGGTGAGAGGAGTGATGCGTGTACATGCGGAGTGTACTTTGGGCACATGTGCATGTGTGTGTACGACCCCTAGAGTATGACAATTAGCATACAACGCGTGTCTTTAAGTGAGTGGCTGTGCATGTTGAAATGATGTGTGACGTGGGTGCCTGTATTGTTCTCGATGTGTGACCTATGTAAGTAGAAGCGTTTTGTTTGAGCGAGTTTGGTGTTTCTCCTACGTACCGAGCTCCCTTGCATTTGGTGCAGTAGAGCAGATGCACGATGTTTCTTGTGCTGCAGGACATCTCATGGTGAATGTCTCGCCACTAACGTCACTGGTGTGACTATATATATATATATATATATATATATATATAATATATATATATATATATATATATATATCTATATAAAATCAGAGTTAAGCCACTCAGAACGCTAAAAGTGCTCAACCATGTAGGGAGCGACATACCAGTTTAAAATAGAATTTTAAAATGGAAAAAATTAAAAACCTACAAGCTTGTTTCAAGCTAGATAAAACGCTCTCCTCAGGGTATACAATTTGGGCACGCCACCGGTGTTATATATTGTGGTGTGTGAGCTCTGTGCGTGCGGCACGTGGCCTGCCGGTTTTTTCTTTTTGGGGCGCGTTCAGGGGGATGTTAATTTCATTGATTCAGAAGTGGTTTACATTATCAGCCATTTTCTGTATACTAGAGTTCAGGGATGCTAGGTGGGGTTTACATAATATCAGCCACTTTTCTGTAGTACATAAGTTGCACTTTTTAGAAATGTTGTTGTATGGTGTTGCTCTTTTTATAATTTTGAAAAAGAACTTTGTAAAATTTTTCAAAGCCATAACCTAAAAATCACAGTAGAAGCCAACAAAAAAACAGTAAATTATTTAGACATAACATTAGACCTTAAGGATCATACATACAAACCATATAAAAAACCTAATGACACACCTGTCTACGTAGACATCAATAGTAACCACCCACCCTCCATCTTAAAAACCATACCTAATGGTATAAACAAAAGATTATCTAAACTGTCATGCAATGAGAAAGAATTTAACAGTGCAGCAGCTGAATACCAAGAGGCGCTGAAAAAAAGTGGCTACAACTACAAATTACAATATAACCCAGATAACAACATGAACAGCAACAGGAAAAACAGGAAAAGAAAAATTATATGGTATAACCCTCCATATGATGGAAGAACAAAAACTAACGTAGGAAAAGAATTCCTCAGAATCCTTAAAACATCATTCCCAAAAGAACATGTACTATCTAAAATATTCAACAAAAATACCGTCAAGCTATCATACTCGTGCGTGGCCAACCTTAAAAATATAATTGATTCTTCCAATAAAACCAAAAACAACACAACCAAAGAGGGTGATGAAAGGATATCTTGTAATTGCACAAAAAAAGACCAGTGCCCTCTGAACAATAAATGTCTCTACAACAACATTGTGTACCAAGCTACGGTAACATCAGACAGTGATAAAGAAACATACATAGGGATCACGGCAAACCATTTTAAAACCAGATATGCAAACCATAAACAGTCTTTCAAAAATGAAAAATATAAAAACCAAACAGAATTAAGTAAATATATTTGGAAGCTTAAAAATAAGAAAATAGATTACAACATATCATGGAAAATTATAAAAAGAGCAACACCATACAACAACATTTCTAAAAAATGCAACTTATGTACTACAGAAAAGTGGCTGATATTATGTAAACCCCACCTAGCATCCCTGAACTCTAAAGTAGAAATGATAAACAATTGCAGGCATAAATGGAAATCTTTGTCAATGCACCATTCCGTGGCACGTCCCCCTGAACGCGCCCCAAAAAGAAAAAACCGGCAGGCCACGTGCCGCACGCACAGAGCTCACACGCTCACACACCACAATATATAACACCGGTGGCGTGCCCAAATTGTATACCCTGAGGAGAGCGTTTTATCTAGCTTGAAACAAGCTTGTAGGTTTTTAATTTTTTCCATTTTAAAATTCTATTTTAAACTGGTATATAATATATATATATATATATATATATATATATATATATATATATATATATATATTCACACACCGCATTTGCGACATTAAATCACACATACAGCATGTTTACTCCATATGCGCACATCTACCCCATTCATCCAAAGGAGAGACTGGGCAACAAGAATTCACTTTTTTCTTTTTGCTCCCTTCGCCAAATCTGTCAACAACAGAAAAAAGGAGAGAAAAAAAAAGAAGAAAAAATTCACCATTCCACAAAAATTCATGAAAGTAGCTGCATGACACCATAGACGCAGTTCACTTTGTTTCTTTCAAAAAGCAGCATATAGATAGTACATTTCAAGTTTCTTCTTTTTAATAATTAAACATTGCTGCTTGAACGTTTCTTTCCTTCAAAATTTCACCAGCGGGAATTAAGTTTCCAGGAGGAAGAAACTTTAGTCCCAGGGTTGGACGCTGCGGTTTTCTGAAAAGAAACCTAAAGTCCGAGCGTTTCCTAGGGAGTCTGTAAGTTTGAATTAATTTTTTTAATATATTCTACACAAAACACAGTGCGAAAATATAGTTACGCATTAGTTGCAAATGGGATTCAAAACACATCCTACCTACAGTATTTATACAAAGTGAACCCAAAGGTTGAAATTAAGCTAACGACTTGGCCCAAGTCAAGCGCCCTTTCCTCCCGTCTGGCAACTCCTGGACTGCCCTACATATTGGGAACACGCCTGCCCTATAAAACGGTGAGCTTCTTTCACCAATCACGTACCTCATCGTCTAACTAATGACAAGAATAAGTTAAGGATTCAAACATTGTTTACCTATGGTGTTGATTTCTCGTCAAAAGTTCAAAACATCAACCGTGCTTATACACTATCATGACCCCCCCCCCCCCCCCCCCCCCTATGCCATGGTAATAAAGAATTGAGTCAGATTTTTTTTAAACAGAAAAAAGAAACAAAAGTTTATTTCAACAAGACGTACATATAAAAAAAAAAAAAAGCTTAATTCGATTTCTATGTGAAAATTTTGAGTCAAACAAGACCCAACAATGTCGGCAAGATTCAAAGACTAACATTATTAGATTACACATTCCAGTATCGCGATTAACAATTAGTGCAATAATCATACGTACGATGAATAATATTTATGCTTTTTTCGTGTACAATTTATGGAGAACCATTCATTCCTAAAACAAACAAAAAAGGGAAGAAAAAAAGAAAAGAAATATGACCAACAAAACAGTGATTCAAGATAAACAAACACAGTCCCCAATGACTGTTTCATCACAGGCACCGAAGGCCATCAAAAATCTCTTGAATATAATCACAGGCTGTCATAGCCAATTTGGAATAACAGGAGACAGTAAACCATATCACGACCAAGCGATAAACATCACCACACACATCACCGTGATCGCATTAGGGAAAGAAAATTTACGATTCATCACTTCTCATGAAATCAAACATTGAGAAACACGAACACGACAACCAAAGTTATGCATCATGAACACATCACTGAGCAAAACCATATCTGCAAGCACACAAACAGAAGAGCAGCAATACAACGTAAATCAATGACACACATGCAACTAACCACAAGGGTCTTTCTTTTCTTTTTTTTCAAATGGGAGGGGGCACAGCTTAGCACGCCCATGAGTGTCCATAGTTAAGTGAATCCTGTGGGATTTAACACCCGAAGCAACGCCCGGCTTTTCTGTCAGGATATCTTGAAAATCCTCCGAGGCTTTTCGTAATTGAGTGACCTGAGACGTTGTGAGATTGTCCTTAATTTTCACATCTTCAAATGTTTCACATTGAACTGACAGGGTAGGTAGTACTATATCATCAACACCACCATCCTGTACAGGACCCACTGAAGATGCACAGTATAACTGGTAAATCATCTGACACGCACGACATTTGATCATTTGATACACATGACATTTGATCATCTAACATGCACGACATTGGATCATTTGATACACATGAAGCAGACTTGGTGGAAAAATGTTACACAATTCACTGGCAAAAATCAGCTATATCAAAACTCACAGCAGATACATGAGTTCAAAAACAGAACAAACATGAGCATTTGTTTTTTTGGCAAGAGTCACAAGACTGACAATAACGGGCCGTATGTACTCTCACACTAGGCCAAAAGAAAGAAGATAAAACTCGTAGGGTACGCTTTACCACCCCAATGACCTGAAAGCATAGAATCATGAGCAGTCTGCAGGAGTAGGTAATGATAAGGGAACCACAGTTTGCTCCATGTATCTTGCTTTGGAAATAAATGATCAGGGAATTTTTCCGTCACTTTTGGAAACAAATGAGAAAGTGTATTATCTTCCTTTTGCATTTGGACCAGTTTTTCCGGTGTAATGTCAAGCTAGGGAATGGTAGGGACATACAGGGGTTTTGGAGCTTCCTTTTCTCTCTTTTCCACTATACTGGTTATCTCTGACTAAATCTTTGCGAACACCAGCAGTGGTACACCCAGTGTCTCTCAACAGCGTAGCATAAAATCCATTTACTGAACAAGTCTCCACAAGTAATCCTTGCACAGAAGTGTCGGAGACTAAAACATGTTGAGTATGCTGTTCTGGGGTTCTGGCTGTAGTAACATTAGTCTGGGTAGGGGACCTAGACGGTTGGTAGGGACACTCATTCCGTGTGTTGAACTTGCAGCCGCAGTGCCAGCAGTGAAAATCTGTGACATCAGATGCACCACCATGACCGAATGCCTGACTACGTCCACGATATTGTCTGAATGTATGATCTGAGCATCGGTAACATGACTTTCCACTGGGATAAAAGAGGGAGGGGGGAGGGGGGGGGTCACACGATCAAAATGAGTTTGCTCCTGCGCACGCTTTTGACCAAACTGTTGGCCACCCCTTGTAAAATTTGGCCTGGCAGAACGGAAATGATTTCCAGGAGAAATTTGTTGTCCTGGTGAAGCAACGCTGGCCTCAAGAAAAGTATTTTTCTGGAAGTGCAACACGACATTGATCGGCGAGTTTGCACATGTCTTCTGCATTGTTAAAAGATCTTTCTTTATGGAAAATGGCTAAGTGTTTTGAGACACTGTGAAGGATTTGTGCACGAAATAAGAAATCACGTAACTTATCGGTTTTTGTTTCCCGTGCCAGATAAATCAATCTAGCGATCATAAAGGTGGCTGGTGCGTATTAAAAATGCCGCAAATGACTCGCCTTTTTCCAGACGCACGGACCGAAATTTTTCCCGAAATCCTTCGTCCGTACACTGAAATTTCTTGAGGAGTTCCGCCTTGAGATCTTCGCGAGCCGCGAGTCTGTGGTACAGTGTTAATGGTTGAGTTTTACGTCCTCATAGCGAAAGCTTTTATGGACATGTTGTTCTTTCACGGTAGTCTTTTGCAGTATTGTGCAAGAGCAATGCCTTTGTATAGCGAGGCCGCAATGTCCTTTTTTTTTTTTTAAAGAGGCCAACCACAAGGAGACGCATGACTTTCGAAACGAAATAAAAACGAGTGTATGTCGTCTCGATTTTCATCAAAAGGCGAAAGTTTTGGATATGAGAGGTTTTCATTGAAGAGTTAGGCTGGTTATCTGCATTGGAGGTTTGTTGTGTAGCTGTTTATTTAAGTTGAAGCTTGTTTAAGTTGAAGTTCTAGTTGCTTCTGTTCACCACGGGGGAGCTCAAGCAAATCTTGAACTCTTCTTTCAGCCACTCTCTCTAGCTCAATTCGCTCTCGCTCAGTCTCTCTTCCTTTCTAGATCTCTCAGCAGCCTCTCTCTCTCTCTCTCTCTCTCTCTCTCTCTCTCTCTCTCTCTCTCTCTCTCTCTCTCTCTCTCTTCTTCTTTTTAGCCCTTCCAGCAGCCTCTCTCTCTTCCTTTTTAGCTCTTTCAGCAGCCTCTATCTTCCTTTTTAGCAGCAGCCTCTCCCTCCTTCTTCCTTTTGTACTCCCAGTTCTTAAAGAACAGGGAGTACTTTAGAATGGGAACGAAGAAATGCTGTGTGTGTGTGGTGTGTGTGTGTGTGTGTGTGTGTGTGTGTGTGTGTGTGTGTGTGTGGTCTGTCTGTCTGTTGGTGTCAGTGGTCAAAATGTGTTCCACTCGCTCCAGACAAAACTACTGGGTCGATCTTTCTGAAAATTTGTAGGTATGTTCATTATGGGTCAAGGATGATGCCCGACGTTTTAGTTTACCGTTACAGCCGTTACTAACGGCTGTAACGGCCTGTAACGCTTTTTCTTCTTTATGGAATATCTCCGAAAGTACGTGGCCGATCTTTGTGAAAAATAGCAGGTATGTTCATAATGGGTCACGGATGATGCCCGATGTTTTAGTTTAACCCCGTTTTAGCCGTTACTAACAGCCTGTAACGGTTTTTCTTCTTTTTAGAATATATTAAAAAGTACTTGGCCAATCTTTCTGAAAATTTGTAGATATGTTCATTATGGGTCACAGATGATGCCTGATGTTTTAGTTTACCGTTACAGTCGTTCCTAACGGCTGTAACGGCCTGTAACGCTTTTTCTTCTTTTTGGAATACCTCAGAAAGTACGTGGCCGATCTTTGTGAAAATTAGCAGGTATGTTCATTATGGGTCTCGGATGATGCCCGATGTTTAAATTTACCCCGTTATAGCCGTTACTAACGGCTGTAACAGCATGTAACGGTTTTTCTTCTTTATGGAATATCTCAAAAAGTACTAGGCTGATCTTTCAGAAAATTTGTAGGTATGTTTATTTTGGGTCACGAATAATACCTGATGTTTTAGTTTACCGTTATAGCCGTTACTTACGGCTGTAACGGCCTGTAACGCTTTTTCTTCTTTATAGAATATCTCAGAAAGCACTTGGCCGATCTTTCTGAAAATTTGTAGGTATGTTCATTATAGGTCACGGATGATGCCCGATGTCTTAGTTTACCGTTACAGCCGTTGCTAACGGCTGTAACGGCCCGTAACGCTTTTCTTCTTTATGGAATATCTCAGAAAGTACTTGGCTGATCTTTGTGAAAATTAGCAGGTATCTTCATTATGGGTTACGGATGATGCCCGATGTTTTAGTTTACCGTTATAGCCGTTACTAACGGCTGTAACGGCCTGTAACGGTTTTCTTCTTTATGGAATATTTCAGAAAGTACGTGGCCGATATTTCTGAAAATTTGTAGATATGTTCATTATGGGTCACGGATGATGCCCGATGTTTAAGTTTACCGTTATAGCCGTTACTAACGGCCCATAATGGTTTTCCTCTTTATGGAAAATCTCAGAAAGTTCTTGGCCGATCTTTCTGAAAAGTTGTAAGTATGTTCTTTTAGGTCACAGACGATAGCCGATGTTTACCAGAATAGCCATTACTAACGGTTACACCAGTCCAAGACGGGTTTTCCTCTTTATGGAATATCTCACGCGTATTCAGGATAAACTGGGAGTACGTTTATATGCTTTGCATCTTGTTTCTATTTTAGCTTGTTTCTGTGCCTCCCCTTCTCTCGCCATAGAGGCGCGCTCCTCACACTCGTCCTGAAAGACCTTGTTTCTGACCCTGTGCCAGAAAATTATCAAAGTCTGATTTAACATCAGCCATAATAATAAAGATGTAGCTGGCGTTTCAACAAACCACGACGCCCAAACCGGAGGAGGGAAGGCCCCCCCCCCCCCCCCCTCCCCCTCCGGTTTGGGGGGTAAGATGTGAAATAAAAGAATTTGAAATGTAAGACATGATAATAAAACAAACGGCAAATTGCAATGTTAGTACGAACTCGGTATCACAGTTATGCGGCAGAGTTTGACATGACAATCGAAGGCATATTTTAAAAGAAAAAACAAAATCACGGGACAGAAAAGAAGTGTAGTGGATACAACTGATTTTCGAAAGTTATTTAAGAAAACAGTAATACAATTTGGAAAACTATGATTTTTTTTCTTTTTAATTATGCAAAAATTGTGTGCCGTCAAAATCCCACAAACAACAATTTATGCCAAAAAATTGAAAACGAAACTCTACAACATTAAAGACAAAGGCAGCATCAACGCTCACTAATCAGAAAAGCCCTACGTAAAATAGCGAATACGTCAACATGTAAATTAGATAGGTTATTGTTGAGTGAGGAGGGAGAAATTTAAATAAAGCAGAGGTAGAAACCAAGAGAAGTGAAGATCTCCAAATAGTGAGGAAGAGGAGGACGAGAAAGAAAATCCTCAGGTAGTCCACTAATCTTCCTCCCGTAAAACTGGATTCGGGGACAGTTTCAATACATCAAAAATATGGCACAAGTCAACAGTACACAACAATAAATACAAGAAATTACAAATACTAAGAATGCTGATGGAAAATAATGGGTAACAATCAGGATTCTTACCCACCGAGGGGCATCAAATCAACCCTTCCTCAATTTCAAAACAGGGGTACTAAACCCAGTCTTTGTTCAAAATAAAATTTCCCCAAGTATAACAGTTCAAATACATAATATCAGAATTGATTTTCAGGTTTTTTCCCCCTCATATGTTTCAAATAATCCTACGTTCTTAAAGTCGGAGTCACCACTGTCACACGCCGCATTTGCAACACTCAACCGCACACACAGCATGTTTACTCCATACGTGCGCATCAACTCCATTCATCCAAAGGTGAGATTGGGGAACCAAGAATTCACTTTTATTTAAGTTCCCGTTACCAAATTTGTCAACAAAACAAACAAAATTTTACAAGTTCACAAATTCATAAACATTCACAAAAGTCGCCGCATAACACTATTGAGGCAGTTCACTTTCGTTCTTCCAAAACGCAGCAGATAGATAATCTTTTCAAGTTTCTTCTTTTTTTATATATTAAACTGTTGCCGCTGAAATGTTTCTTTTTTCAAAATTCCACCAGCGGGAATTAAGTTTCCAGGAGGAATGAACTCGAGTCCTAGGGTTGAGGTTTTCTGAAAAGAAACCCAAAGTCCTAACGTTAGCTAGAGAATACGTAAGTTTGAATTTTTTTTTTATTTATTTTTTTTAAAGACATTCTACACTAAACATAATACAAAAAGATACTTACTCATTCGCTGCGAATGGGATTCAAAGCACAACCTACCTACAGTTGGGGATACAAAGTGAAATCTCCACAAAGGTATTAATCTTTTTTTAAAAAAATTCGTTTTCACGAAATGCTTCTCATTACATGATTTCTTTTTGTTTCTCTTCTTTTTTGTTTTTGTTTGTTTCTTTTGTTTGTTTTTTAAAATCACATCAATCGTTTACATTTACTGATTAATATTTTTCTTCTCTCTTTATGTCTTATTATTCCCCAACTGGCAACTTACCCATAGGGAATCAAAATTCTAACCAACAGAACCCCTAGCAGACTTCTGTCTGCGCTATAACAAAAAATCGACCACTCCCTGGCCGGCCGCAAGGAACATTAGCTTTTCCTTTTACAAGGTTGAAAATAAGCGAACGACTCGGCCCAAGCCAAGCGCTCTTTCCCCCCGTCTGGCAACTCCTGGACTGCCCTACATATTGGGAACACGCCCGTCCTACAAAACAGTGAGCTTATCTCACCAATCACGTACTTTAGTGTCCAATCAATGACAAGAAAAAGTTAGGGACTCAAGCACTGTTTGCCTATAGTGTTGTTTTCTCGTAAAAGTTCAAAACATCAACCAGAGCTCATACACTGTCGTTGTAGTATGTATGTATGTGTGGTGTGTGTGTGTGTGTGTGTGTGTGTGTGTGTGTTGTATGTATGTATATATATATAAACGACCGAAGAATTGTTAACCTGCACTTGTTTTCCCCCACTACTTAATTGTTCAGCATTCTGTTGTTTGGTCAATCAGTGGGAGATTGCATCTCTTAGGATATCCAAGTAAAGGTTGTTCTGTACAATTCTTAGCCACTCACAATGCTTGGGTTATTGAACAGCAGAGCTGACCACTCAGACTGTTCCATATCTTTTGATCTCCCTTGCATCCTTGAATGGATCCTCAAGCGTAGGCTCAAAGATTGTCCCCTACATTTTATACTGTCTGAATAATGCTTTTAGTTTTTCAGCAACTTTTTTTCCTCTCCACACTTTTGTTTTGTTCCATTTTACTACCCCCTTCGCTGGCTGCTTTGAGGGTGCTGTTGGATTCTTTTTTGAACCCTTGGTGGTGAGAACACCGCAGAATTATGGACTGTGGTGTGTCTCTATTTGACACCAAGAGCACAGATACAATCAGCCGTGTCTCCCTGAACCCTTGGTGGTGAGAACACCGCAGAATTATGGACTGTGGTGTGTCTCTATTTGACCCCAAGACCACAGATGCAATCAGCCGTGTCTCCCTGATGAGTCTGATCCAGCGGACGAAAGGCCTAGAAGCAGGCAATACAAATAAATGTGCCTTCGACAGAGATTACAATGGTTCCTTCAGGCAGCTAGTGAAATGCTTCTCATATTTAATAATACATTCTCCCCATTTTCTTCATCTTCAATTTTTTTAAAACTTCAAATCTTTGGCAAGTCATTACTATAACGACCGAAGAATTGTTAACCTGCCACTTGTTTCCCCCACTACTTAATTGTTCAGCATTCTATTGTTTGGTCAATCAGTGGGAGATTGCATCTCTTAGGAGATCCAAGTAAAGGTTGTTCTGTACAGTTCTTAGCCACTCACAATGCTTGGGTTATTGAACAGCAGAGCTGACCACTCAGACCGTTCCATATCTTTTGATCTCCCTTGCATCCTTGAATGGATCCTCAAGCGTAGGCTCAAAGATTGTCCCTACATTTTATACTGTCTGAATAATGCTTTTTAGTTTTTCAGCAATTTTTTTCCTCTCCACACTTTTGTTTTGTTCCATTTTACTACCCCTTCGCTGGCTGCTTTGAGGGTGCTGTTGGATTCTTTTTTGAACCCTTGGTGGTGAGAACACCGCAGAATTATGGACTGTGGTGTGTCTCTATTTGACACCAAGAGCACAGAACAATCAGCGTGTCTCCTGAACCTTGGTGGTGAGAACACCGCAGAATTATGGACTGTGGTGTGTCTCTATTGACACCAAGACCACAGATACAATCAGCCGTGTCTCCCTGATGAGTCTGATCCAGCGGACGAAACGGCCTAGATAGCAGGCAATACAAATAAATGTGCCTTCGACAGAGATTACAATGGTTCCTTCAGGCAGCTAGTGAAATGCTTCTTCATATTATAAACATTCTCCACATTTTCTTCATCTTCAATTTTTTTTAAACTTCAAATCTTTGGCAAGTCATCACTATAACGACCGAAGAATTGTTAACCTGCACTTGTTTCCCCCCACTACTTAATTGTTCAGCATTCTATTGTTTGGTCAATCAGTGGGAGATTGCATCTCTTAGGAGATCCAAGTAAAGGTTGTTCTGTACATTCTTAGCCACTCACAATGCTTGGGTTATTGAACAGCAGAGCTGACCACTCAGACTGTTCCATATCTTTTGATCTCCCTTGCATCCTTGAATGGATCCTCAAGCGTAGGCTCAAAGATTGTCCCCTACATTTATACTGTCTGAATAATGCTTTTAGTTTTTCAGCAACTTTTTTCCTCTCCACACTTTTGTTTTGTTCCATTTTACTGCCCCCTTCGCTGGCTGTTTTGAGGGTGCTGTTGGATTCTTTTTTGAACCTTGGTGGTGAGAACACCGCAGAATTATGGACTGTGGTGTGTCTCTATTTGACACCAAGAGCACAGATACAATCAGCGTATCTCCTGAACCCTTGGTGGTGAGAACACCGCAGAATTATGGACTGTGGTGTGTCTCTATTTGACACCAAGACACAGATACAATCAGCCGTGTCTTCCCTGATGAGTCTGATCCAGCGGACGAAAGGCTAGAAGCAGGCAATACAAATAAATGTGCCTTCGACAGAGATTACAATGGTTCCTTCAGGCAGTAGTGAAGGGCTTCTCATATTTATTAATGCATTCTCCCCATTTTCTTCATCTTCAATTTTTTTAACTTCAATCTTTGGCAAGTCATTACTATAACGACCGAAGAATTGTTAACCTGCACTTGTTTTCCCCCAACTACTTAATTGTTCAGCATTCTATATATATTATATAATATATATATATATATATATATATATATATATATATATATATATAAAGAAGAAACAAGAGAGATAGAGGGGGTGAAGAAGACGAAAGAAAGAAAAAAGTGAGATGAGATCCCAAGATAGTCCTGTCAATATTGGTTGCCCTATCAAAACATGTTGGGTCTCGCCATGGACTGTCGCAATTTGCGACATTCTGAGGTGAGGAGATGGGTGTTTTGTCGCAATTTGACAGCCAAGTTTTGTTGCAATTGCGACAAAATGTGCTATTGCTATTTCTATATTTAACAGACACCACGTGGGTGACACTTAGCTGTGTGGTTCCAGTTTTCCCACTGAGCTTGCCGAAAAAGTCCACAAATACATACTTCTGTGGGACTCAAACCCACGACCTCCTATCCCATAGTCCAACAGTGGTAACCGCTGCACCATGGTGGATAGTTGCCTGTATTGTTCTTAGTTGTCATTCCTTTGAAGTAAACCTGATTGCTTAACGTTTCAGCTGGAGAAGCTTGAGCAGACCCAACAGAACATCGACATGGACGCACTCCGAGCTCGCACGGTGGAGACTCATCGCCGCTGCTTCCCCCTGCAGAGTCGGAACCTTTCCGGGCGGGAAGTGTTCCCTGCCTGTGTCGATCCCCTACTGGGGCCAGTCCTGTCGACCATAAGCGCTGCTTCACGCCTGTTCACGTCCTGCCGCCCATCAAGTCTGGGTCTCCACACAGTGTCAAGGCATCCAACAAAGTTAGGTGTTTAGTCAAGTGCCCCTTTATTTGTTTGTTCTGTTTTCAGTCTTTGATTTTTCTTTGTTTGGTACTCGTTCCCTCTATTCTTTTTCTTCTGTCCTTCCTTTCCCCCATCCTTTGTCTTTCATTCCTTAATTCTTGACCCCTTCTTTCTTTCCTATCTTCTTTCTTTTCATATCCATTTTTTTCTTTTGTGTGTGTGTTCGTTTGTATGAATCTCTGTTCCATTTTTGATTTTCTTCATCATTTTATTACTTTTTGTAGTAAACTTAAAAGTTGAATCAATATGCCTCCAAATAAAACAACAAACAAATGACAAGACAAACTCGACGCGTTTCTACCTCTTTGGTCTCCTTCAGGCAAGGTAAATTACATTCAAGACAATGAAAACGAAGGAACGAATAGACAGTCACTTGTCTCTTCAAATAGGGTGCAAAATGGGCGTGGAGTGAAAACGGGGCTGCTGGGAAGGAAACAATGCGGGTTAAAATATTAACAAATATAATGATAATAATAACAATATTAATAATAATAATAAAAAAGATTATGATGAAAATATTTAAACAAATATAAAGAGAGGATTACAACCAGTTTTAGTAATAATATGATAATAGTAGTTGTAGTAATAAAAGTAACTATACTGGCAGAAGGGGAGAAAGGAGTGGGGTTAGAGGACAGTCGAACAACATGGTTATAGTGGCAACAATAATAGTGGGGATGATGATGATGATATTAATACTAATGATGATGAATATAATGATTATGATGATAATACTTCTGGTAGTAATAATAATAACAGTTATGATGATAAAAAATCACAATATCTATAATAATGATAATGAGAGAAAATAGGAAGGAGGAGAGGAGGGGGGAGGAATCAGGAAGAACAAAGAGGAGAAGAAGGATATAGATCGTGGGAAAGGTAGGAAGTTAGATTCTAAAAGGTATATTGATAGCTGTAGTGATAAGTATCATAAAATAATGATAGTAATGACATAGGAAATTGGAAAGATGGTAAGTTGAAATGTAAGGAATATACAAATGCATAATGATACTATTAATGATAATAATAAGTATAATAGATGTTACAGTTATGACGGTAATGACAGCAATTTCAATCATAGTAATAACAGAAATAGTTATAACAATGATAGTAATCATAAGTTTTCCCGATGTCAGCCAGTCGTGTGACGTAAGATGAGCTCATTGTAAGAGAAGTTTCTGATGTTGTGCTGTTGTGTCATCAGTAAGTCTTCCTATGTTAGCCAACAGTGTGACATAAAATGAGCTCACCGTCAGAAGAGCTTCTGATGGTGTGCTGCTGCTGTGTCATCAGGCGAGGTACAAACCAAAATGACCAGGTCTCAGAGGCTTCGTGACGAAGCAACAAAGAAACGAGAACAGAAATGGCAAGAGTTCCAGGCCTCTCCACATCAGAACAAGCGGAACAAGGGTAAATGATGAACAACGACAGAATGCCGAGTAGCTACACACCTAAGCTACAACAAACTCAGGCATAGGTACACAATGGCAAGTGATAAACACATCGACACCAAAGCAAAAATGAATAAATAAATGAGCAAAGATGGAAGAGAGACATAGGATAAAGTCGGCTAAAATACAAACATTAGAGAGAAAGAAGAAAGAAATGAAAGAAAAGAAAAAGAGAAAGAAAGCAAGCAACAAGAAACAAAGAAAAATAAACGACGTTTGTAACAAGTCAGCACATTGTTGTTGTCTCGTTCGTCATTTCTACAGATGGATTCCCCCGTCTCCTCGATAAACGTGGCAGTACGTCGCAGGTCCTGCAGTCCTCCGTAGAGCTTCCGAGCCACTGGTATTGGGTCGGGCCAGGTTTTCTCTCCAAGCGCTTGGAGGAGCGGGCAGGACTGCAGCAGATGTTCTGTTGTCTGGCTGCCTGTTCTGCAGGGACACTGCTCTGTGTTGCCGATGCGGAGTTTAAAGAACAGGTGGTGTTTCAGGCGGTTGTGGCCTGTCCTGAGCCTGAAGATGACTACCTGCTCTCGTCGAGTCAGCAGGTAGTACGGGTTTGCTCTGTTGTGGCGTGGATGCTGCTGCTTCCACTTGTTCTGCAGCTTGGCCTTGATGATAGTCCTGGATTCGGGGTAGCTGGTAGATCCGTCCATCTGCTCCTTTGTAGTGCCCTCCTTTGCCAGGGAGTCGGCAGTCTCATTGCCGAGCACGTCGCAGTGGGATGGAATCCACTGCAGGGTGACTGTGTGACTTGTGCAGAGGGAGGCGAGAGATGAGGACAGATCGTTGAGCTCTGGATCTCTGTTGGACTGAAGGGCCTGCAAGATGGACAGGGCGTCGGTCAGGAAGACAACGTTGTGGCTGGCGTAGGGGCTGACCTCGATGTGAGCTGCTGGTGTTTTCAGGGCTTCTGCTTCAGCTCTGTAATTTGTGGAGTACAGGCCGGTAGCGAGGCAGATCTTTTCTTCTCTGCCTCCTGGATATTGGACATAGACTCCTGCCTTTCCATTTCGAATGGCATCTGCTGCAGAGCCGTCGGTGTAGACGAGTCGAGGACTCTTTGGGGAACTGGGTATGGGGTGTTCAAGGGTGATGGACTTTCTTTCAGGGCCGCTTTGGGAATCTTTGGGGCCAACACCAAGGATGCTGCACTGGATGAGGGGAGGGGTTCCTTCGCTCCAGGGAGGGACGGCAAGACACCGGAATATCACTTTGGGGTCATGGTCAAGGATATCTTGATGTTGCCGTTCTAGGATCCTGCTCTGGTGTACGAAGCTCCCTCTCTTCAGCCGTCCTTTTGTTGGCTGGGGCGGTCTGTCTTTCATGGGGTGGCCTTGCAGCCTCTTGAACCTGGCAGCCTAAGTCAGGAGTTTGGCGTCTCTGCGGCCCTGAAGGGGCTGGAGCTCTGTGATGGTTTCAAGCTCCTGAATTGGCGTAGACTTCCTGGCTCCTGTGATGATACGGGCAGCTTGATTCTGAATCTTGCTGATCCGTTCAAAATTGGATTTGGCTGTAGTGCCCCATGCAGTCATGCCATACTCCAGCACTGGCCTGACTCTACCAGTGTACAGTCTCCTGAGGGTCGTGTTGTCTGTACCCCATGTTGTTTCTGCCAGCTTCTTCATGAGGGCAAGGCGTACTTTTGCTCTTAATTCTGTTTTCTCTGCTTGCTTCTTCCACGTCAGGCGTTTGTCGAAGGTGACTCCCAGGTACGTGGGGTTATTTTCAGCAAGCAGAGTTTGTCCATTGATGCTCAGCTTGGCCTTCTGTTCTTTGGGTGAGAGGCTGAAAACAGTGTAAGTGGTCTTCTTGGCATTAATTGTTACCAGCCACTGTTTTGTCCAGCTTTCGAGAACATTCAGCGTCTGCTGTAGCCTGTAGTTGGCAGTTGTGAGGTGCTCTTCCGAGCACCATAGGACAAGATCGTTTGCATAGATGGCTCATTGGACTTTGCGTGGCATATCTTTGACGATTTCGTTGATAAAGACAAGAAATAGGGTAGGGCTGAGGACACCTCCTTGAGGGACTCCTTCTCTCTCAGTGTCTTCTTCCGACTGTATGCTCCATTGACATGGACTCGGGCCTTCCTATTTTTCAGGTACTGCGAGATCCATTGGTACATACAGCCAGTCACACCACTCTTCTGGAGTGTTCTCCGGAGGCCATCCTTCCAGAATTTGTCGTACGCCTTTTCCATGTCTATCCACACCGCCAGAGTATGCTGTTTGTCCTGGAAGCCATCCTCGATCTTCTGGGCTATGTAGGTCACTTGATCCTCAGTGGAATGATGTTGGCGGAAGCCTGCCTGCTCTGGAGTGGTGATGTTGTTCTTCTCCAGGTGCCAAACTAGCCGCGGCGAATTGATCATACGCTCTAGGAGCTTGCCCACGCAGCTGATGAGGCTGATGGGGCGATAGCTGTCAGCCCTGACTCTGTCTTTGCCCTTCGTATGTATGGGCACCATGTCAGCTTCTCGCCAGCTTTGTGGAACATGCCCCGTCTTCCAGCTGTTGTTGAAGAGAGCAAGGAGTTTGGTCTTTGCTTTTGGTGCCGAGGTGTTTTAGCATCTCGTTGGTGACTTTGTCGGGACCTGGAGATTTTTTGTCCTGTAAAGATTTTGCGGCTTCTTCTAGTTCTTTCAGTTTGAAAGGCCTGTCCGTGTAATCAGGTTGGTCTTGGTCATCCTGATGATTCTTCATTTCATCATGGACTTGTTGTTTTCTGTCCTCTGTCACAGAGATGTTGCTGGTCTGCTCATAGCTGTCTATGAAGCAGTTCGCTGCCCCTCTCCCTGTCACAATCTCCTGATCTTTTTGGAGCATGACAGGCACTGACCTTGTCTCTTCATTATTTATGGCTTTGGTCAGTTTCCAAAGTTTGTTGCCATCTCTGTCAAGGTTCAGCTTTTCTGTTTTCTCCATCCAGCTTGTTCTTGCAGCTTGGATGTAGGCCTTTCTGTATATGGCAGTGCAGGCTTTGAGAGTGATGTTGTTTTCTTGTGTTGGGTTGTTTTCCACCTCCTCTCTAGTTCTTGCCACTTCATCTTCTGACTTCAAGCTCCTGCAGCTCTTCTGTCCAATATGGCCTTTAGTTCTTGCGAGCGCCACGTGGAATTGCCTCTGACGCTGCTTTCAGGATGGCTTGATTGAAGCTTTTGGTGGCTCTGTTGATGTTATAATCGTCCACTTTGATGGTCTTGCAATACTCGTCAGAGAGGCCCGTGAACATCTCCCAATCCGCCTTCTTGTAATTCCATCTGGGAAAGGACTTGGCATTGCTTGGTGTGTACTGCAAATTGATGGCCAGTAGTACTGGTCTGTGGTCGCCGCCTGCCAACTGGCTCTGTACCTTCCTGCTGGTTTTTTTAGGCAAGGTCGTCAGTGGCAAAGACAAGATCTGGGGTGGTCGTGGTGAGCCATCGGCGAGAGAAGAAGGTTGGTGGGTCTTCTGGATCATTCAGCAGAAGCAGGTTGTTCTCTCTCTGTCAGTCCTCCACTTCGTCTCCTGTTCGGTCATTCTCACTGTAACCTGAACAGGTTGAGTGGCTGTTTAAGTCACCTACTAGTAAGCAGTTCTCTGATGGTATGTCCATTTTCTGTAGAGAGAGCTCTTTGTCTTGTGGGTAGTACACGTTGAAGATGGTGATGACAGTCTTGTCCACTGTGATCATGATTCCGTTGATTTCAGCTTCCTGATTTGTGTCCACTGTAAATTCCGAGGCTGGAATACTGTTCTTGACGAGTATGTGCACTCCTCCTTTCGGTCTTCCTTCTCTGTCCATCTTGAAGGTTTAGTAACCTCTGACTCTGAACCTGTGGTTGGGTTTCAGGTGTGTCTCTTGGATACAGGCCACATCAATGTTTTCTGTGTACATTCTCTCAGTAAGTGGGATCTTTTTGTGGTAGACGCCCTCTGCATTCCACTGGAGAATGTTGAGTGGTCTAGGGGTTTCTCCGGGGTCAGATGTTTTTCGGCCAGTAGCATTTTCCCTCCGCCACCGATGCCTGGCTCCTCTCACCGGGACGGGGTGACCACCAGTCGCATGGGGTGGGCCCTTTTGAGGCACAGGGCCCGGCACTCTACTAGCCCGGCGGGACTCCTCTAGTAGAGCACCATATCGAAAATCTATGAAGTTGTCCATCCATGACGTAGATGGCGTTGTACTGCCGTTACGCGCCAAGGGCCCAGTACATCCGTCTTCGGCGTTGGTTTTCTTGTCCGAGTTTGCCTCTCGTAGGCGACTTGCCGGCCAAGGCTGATGAGCATCCCCTACCCTGGTTTGTTTCTCCGAGGTTTCCCTTCCCCGGGGCTAGAGGTTTTTTTAGGCGCCTCTTACTCGCATGATGAACCCGTCACAGGACACATGGGGAATTTGATATGGTGTAACAGTGCCACCTGTTACCCCCGCCCCGTCCTGGTAGGAACATCGCCAGTTGGTCCGGGACTGCTTATTCGACCAGGCAAGCCTGACTTGTATCGCAGCTAACCCTCATATGTGGGGCCGACCCCTATCCGCCACTCGGGGACCCGCCGGGTTGGGGATAGTCGCCCCGCCCGGACTCAGCACATTCATCCCTCTTTCCCTCCCTTTCCCCCACACAACGAAAACAACAACAAACGGACTAAAACCAGACACATTGAAGCACTCGTAAATGATAGATACGTACACCATTCAGAAACACTCTCCTGCTGATTCTTTCTACCCTCCCCTCCCCCCCCCCCCCCTCCACACACACACACTCTCTCTCTCTCTCTCTCTCTCTCTCTCTCTCTCTCTCTCTCTCTCTCTCTCTCTCTCACTAAATAACTGAAAACATCTAAACCACAAAGTCTGTATCCACTCACAAGGCACACTTAGGTGTATCAAACATTCACAGAAATCGATAAGATCAGGAATGCTGGAAAAAAATGTAGACTACAGAACAGTTGACTGTACAATGGAAGCAAAATACAGTCCCAGTTTTTTTTTAAAAAGGAAAGAAATGAAGTGTAGAAAAATAAAAGGTAAGAGCACCCCTTTCCCTCCCTAACCCCTTCCCTCCTCCCTTCTTATATCTCTATCCTCAGAAAACACACTCGCGCTTGCGCGCGCGCGCGCACGCACGCACGCACGCACGCACGCACGCACGCACGCACGCAGCACCACCAGCACCACGCACGCACGCACCAGCACAACAACACACCACACACACACACAACACGCACACACACACACACACACACAACACACACACACACACACACACACACACACACACAGAGGAACGTGCGTGCGCATGGACCCAAGTGAAAATGCATGTGTGGACACACGCATAAGCTTGCGAGCATGCGTGCTCATTAACAACGACGGCTGCAACAGTGACATAATACTAACTACATATAATGAAAATCAAATGAATGAAAAAGGTATGAAATGATTTTGTGTTGTTACTGTAACTTAAGTGTGTAGTAGATACTAATATATACTAAATTTCAACATTGGCATTTTCATAGTTATAATACGAGCTAGAGAACTCAAACTTGAGCAACATAGATCTTGAAACCACATTCTCTGTCAACCACATTATGCTGTTGCTTGTGGGTGCAAAGCATAACAAATCTGAACCTTTCCGAAATAAGTTTAGTATTTAAGTTTAATATTTTCTAAAACATTTTTTTCCCGAAATAAGTGTTTTTAACGTCCATTCTCCTTTTTTAATTCATTTTTTAAATGAGGCTTACGTTCACATTTTTTTCTGGTACGTATTTTCCACACACAGGTGTTTCTCTACTTACCTACACAAACACTGTCGACCCAGTCCCCAGTTGTTTTTTCCTGTGCGTATGTTTTTTGTTACTCTGGTGTCTACGGATTTATTAGTTGAGTGATTACACCCCCACCCCCACCCTCTCCCTCTCTCTCTCTCTCTCTCTCTCTCTCTCTCTCTCTCTCTCTCTCTCTCTCTCTCTCTCTCTGTCTTCAGTTCTGTTTGTTGCAGCTGATGACATTTGTTTGGTTTTTGTTTGTTAGTTTGTTGCTTTAGTGTCTGAATTTGTTGATTACGACTGCTGACGTCTTGATTTCTTTTCGTTTCAAGACGGTATTAGCTGTGTCTTCTCATTCCCCAGTCATCTTAGCAATGCCAGTGCTTTGACAAAATGAAGAATGAAGAAAATGCCCTATTTGTGGACGACACAGGTGGGAAGGGACTGCATGTGCATGAGCGCGCCTACGCGCATGTGTGTGTGTGTGTGTGTGTGTGTGTGTGTGTGTGTGTGTGTGTGTGTGTGTGTGTGTGTGTGAATTTGTATATAAATGTGCATGTCTGTGTATGAAAGAATGGAATTTAGCGAATGCGCATCATACGGCACGGACTTCCTCAGTATGTCAACGGAGTTCCAAAGGAAGGGAAACTGGCCAGTGCAGGTGTACTGTCTGAGCGGATACTGACAGACAGCAGCCAATGAGACAGGGACATGAAATCGTGCAGAGACAAACAGGCAGAAGACAGCTTACTGCAGTAGATGCTTGCATAGATTAAGATCACCAAACAGAACAACATAACTATTTATTCACACAATTATAAGAAATCAGTTAATAAAGATAAACAAATACATGGATGAACAGAGAACCTTTAAAAAGTAGCAGTAACAATATTCTGTTTGAATATTAATTGTATTGAGGACATGCATTTTGTCTCTTTAGCGATGCTTATGAATACTTACCGATTTAGATGATTTCTCAGAATACTTTCTATATTGCTTGCTGCTCAGTGATGTAACCTGTACTCCAAATAGTAGCACAGTGAGAGTTCAACTTGACTTCCAATAA
>CM031614.1:29880209-29945209 GCA_018398815.1 Conus ventricosus | reverse complement strand
TTCTCCCTGACAGAACTGTCCTTGATGCTTGTGTAACACATTTGCATCACAAAGCGGCCACGCCAGTAAAAACCATCAAGACAATGGCTGATCGTGTCGCCCTGGCCAAGCTCGCTTCTGAGCCCACCAGTAATAGTATGCCTTCGGTAAGGTCCGTCAAAACCTGTCCTACGACACGTCTTTCACACAACACCGCTGCAGTCACAGAAAACACAACTCACAGTGCGGAAAAACAGTTGAAGCAGAAACTAAACAAAGCAAGGCCCTTAAAGAAATGTACGACATTTCCAGCGTCAGTGAGAGACAGCTATTGGCCGGATGTACTCAGTACATCATCTGTAAAGAAGCCAGTGACCGTTGTGTGTATTGGTTCTGAGACTGAACACAGTTCAGGAACAAAAGACAGACCCAAGAGGCAGAACTCGAGAGAACAGCACAACAGAACGTACATCACAGCGGATGTTCCCCAAAGACCTGAATTAAGATCTTTTGTCGGTCCTAACAAACACATATCTGATGACAAAAATCCTTCAAGACGTACAGGAAATCTGAAATCAACTGATCTAGAACATCCTCGGCCACAGGGACCACCAATAAAGTACTGCTTAACAAACATTCATGATCAGCTCAATCCATACTCATTAGTCTTTAAAACATCGGAATCTCATCCAGAAGGTTATGAAGTAGATTGCATATTTAAGGATTTAGAACCTCCTTGGCCGAAGGGACGACAAAGAAAGTACCGCCCAAAAAACGTTGATGATCAGCCTAATCCACATTCATCAGTCATCAAAACATCTCCAGAATCTCATCCCGAAGATCATGAAGCCGACTGCATGTTAACATCACGGAAATCAGACGTTTTTCCAAAATCGAAGTCGATAGGCAAAATAGACGTGTCAGACAACATGAGAAAAGAAGCTGACCAAAACGCATGGAAGCCAGATGGCCCTCGAGAAAGGACCTCGGTCAGAAAGAAGGGAGCAGAAGGCTCCAAGGTAACCAGTCAGCGTATTTCGTATACATCTACATCTCGTTTAGATCGATCAAAATCTGACCTGTCAGAACCTGGAGAAAGACGTCGACCAACCTTATGTCAAGAGAGAATGGGACAAAGGCAAAAGCTTACACAGGAGGCACTGTCATATGGTGTGTTTGGAGACTTAGTGAACTCGGTGGACAGAAGGCCAGACAAGAATGCTGAAGAATCATGTAAAAATAATGCGTTATCCGACGTTAGTTCGAAGGACATGCCAGACAGTGATGTCTCGCTCACACAGGCTGCAGAAAATCACTGCGTTCTTAGACCTTTACGCATGTCAGATTCTGGGCAACAGCGAACACGAACATTCCCCTCAGATGGAGACAACTTCTTTGACAGGCTGATCTTTGTGGGAGAGAGTAGTCGCCATGAGAAGGGTGTCGACGATACGTCTGTTTCGTCCGATGACGATTAGCATTTGGATTTCTTTCATCCTTTACCAAAGGCCGAATTTCCTCTTCGGACTGAAAACTGTGTGCTACAGGCAACCTGATGTTTGCGTATGCATGCATACTCAAGCTATTCACAAGAGAGAGAGAGAGAGAGAGAGAGAGAGAGAGAGAGAGAGAGAGAGAGAGAGAGAGAGAGAGAGAGAGAGCGTGTGTGCATGAGAGAGGGGAGGGGAGAATGAACCTTGGGTCACTTTATTACATAAAAAGGAATCTACAACTGTATTATGACAGTTAAAACGGGAAAGGTTGAGGAGGACAGGTGGATGTGTGTGAGGGAGGGGGTGGAAAGGACAGAGGAGGGTAAGAAGGAAAGAAAGGGGGAATGGTGAGCAGGAAGATGAGGACACTAGAGCTGTCTTCCCATAATTTCTGTGTTCCTTACACATTGAAGCAATTTTTGATACACGATTTTTATGTTTGATAATTTTTCGTTTTTAAATTTATTTTGAAACGCAGACAATTTTTTAGAATAAAATCTGATAGAATTGAGAGACACCTATATTTTGAAGTCAAAGTACAACTTACAATTGTTTTTCTCATTATAATAAAAAGATATACACCTCTTTAGTGTTATTGAATATGAATACACTTTTTGCTTGTTTTTATTTGTCCGTGCGTCTGTTCTCCTCAGCCACCTCTCTCTGTCTCTCACACAAGTGCGCGCATGCATGCATGCATGCATGCGCGCGCGCGCGCGCGCGCGCGCGTGTGTGTGTGTGTGTGTGTGTACATGTTAGCGTGCATACGTACTTGTGTGTGCGTGTATGTGTAGCTCTCCAAAAGTGTTCAGTACTGATAGGTTGTTGCTGTTAAATTATTAGATGACGCATTATTGTTGTTAACTTGCTAGTTGCCGTCCGGCAACTTTGACCAGCTGTATCTGCAAACTAATGGGAAAACAAGATGCAAAGCATATGAACGTACTCCCAGTTTATCTTGAATACGCGTGTACATGTCAAGAAACGTCACAATTAAACACGCGTCATAAAGAAACGTCACAGTTAAAACATGCATCATAGTGTGTTCCGTCACTGAGATAAAGTCTCTAAGTACATTAGGAGATATTCCATAAAGAATAAAAACCTTTTTGGGCCGTTATAGCCGTTAGTAACGGTTATTCTGGTAAAATAAAACATCGGGCATCATCCGTGACCCATAATGAACATACCTACAAATTTTCAGAAAGATCGGCCCAGACGTTTTGTCTGGAGCGAGTGGAACACATTTTGACCACGGACAGACAGACACACAAACAGCATTTCTTCGTTCCCTTTGTAAAATACTCCCTGTTCTATAAGAACTGGGAGCACAAAAAGTCAACGCTAGACTCATGTGGGAACTCGAAACCGACGGCCTTCTGGCGAAAAATCAGTGTGGTTTCCGCAAACATCGAACTACAGTGGACCATTTGATGCGTCTGGAATCTGCGTTTCGAAACGCCTTTCTAAAGAAACAACGCACAGTAGCTATTTTCTTTGACTTGGAGAAGGCCTGTGATACCACCTGGAAATCTTGGATACTTTATAATCTCCATGATATTGGTTTTCGGGGGTCATCTTCCACTTCAATTAAAAGAATTTTTGCACAACGACAGTTTCAGCTTGGCACCACTGTCTCTGATTTCACGAGCAGGAGTTGGGTGTTTCACAGGGAAGCATACTGTCTCCTGCCCTCTTTAGCATAAAAATCAACATTGTTAATTCAGTTCAACAGGGTTCTAACTGCTCATTGTAGATGATTTTGCTCTCTATACAACTGAAAGCTTGTACACAAGTGTTCAGCGCAGGTTGCAGCTTTGTGTGGATAAAATACATCTGTGGGCAGAAGAAAATGGCTTTACTTTTTCTGCTACAAAGACACGGTGCATTCACTTTCATAATTTTCGACAGTTCTTTGCTGATCCTAAAATTCAAAAGGGAAATCTCCCAGATGTAAAGGTGGCCAAAATTCTAGGAGTTATTTCCGACCAAAAGCTCAACTTTCTTGGTCACATTAAATACTTAAAAACTTCTTGCCAGACAGCTTTGAACATTCTGTGGGTCGTAGCACACACTGACTGAGGCCCTGATAAGAAAATTTTGCTGCACCTCCACAGAGCTTTGGTCCGTTCTAAACTGGACTGCAATTGTATTGTGTACGGCTCTGCGAGACCCTCTTATCTGAAACTCTTGGATCCTATTCATCATCGAGGGCTTCGTCTCTGTCTTGGAGCTTTCCGCATCACCCCTGTGTACAGCCTGCATGCAGAGGCAGGTGAACCCTCATTATTCAACCACAGACTGAAACTATCCTTGAATTACTATCTTAGACTGTTCTCTGAACCGGAAAACCCTGCTTATGACTGTGTTTTTAATAATAATAATAATAAATAATAATAATAATGAATACTTATATAGCGCCTATTCTCAGCTAGAGACCAAGCTCTAAGCGCTTTACAATCAACACTCGTTTACACAACGTCAACGGGCTGCCTACCTGGGTAGTGCCGACTGAAGAGCTGCCAGCTGGCGCTTCATTCAGTCGTTTCCTGTGTCATCCAGTCAATATCGTTCGATATCGATCACTCATTTTCCTTCCTTCCTTCATTATTTCCATTTCTCACGCAGGGTGCATGCTATGTGTAACGTGTCATCCATACCAACGGCCAAACTGGCCTACTCTTCCGAAAGTTGGTGATGGGATTTTACATGTGTGCAAGATGTTATGCGTGCGTTCACACACGGAACCTCGGTTTATAGCTCAGTTGGTAGAGCGCCTGACTCGTAATCTTGGTGATCCTGGGGTTGCGGGTTCGAACCTCCGCCAGGGCGTTTCGGTACAGGGGGATTTTTCCCTCGGAGTTAACATTGGTTCTGACTCCATTTCCCTTACAGTCCTTCGAATGAGACTATAAACCGAGGTTCCGTGTGTGAACGCATGCATAACATCTTGCACACACGTAAAATCCCATCACCAACTTTCGGAAGAGTAGGCCAGTTTGGCCGTTGGTATGGATGACACGTTACACATAGCATGCGCCCTGCGTGAGAAATGGAAAGAATGAAGGAAGTAAAGAAAATGAGTGATCGATTTTGAGCGATACTGACTGGATGACACGGGAAACGACTGAATGAAGCGCCAGCTGGCAGCTCTTCAGTCGGCACTACCCAGGTAGGCAGCCCGTTGACGTTGTGTAAACGAGTGTTGATTGTAAAGCGCTTAGAGCTTGGCCTCTAGCCGAGAATAGGCGCTATATAAGTATTCATTATTATTATTATTATTATTATTATTATTATTATTTATAGTCTCATTCGAAGGACTGTATGGGAAATGGAGTCGGAACCAATGTTAACTCCGAGGGAAAAATCCCCCTGTACCGAAACGTCCCGGCGGAGCGTTTAATCCTCCGTTTCAAAGTAATTTGGAAAAAAGCCCAACTGTATTCCTCCGTTTGGACTTCGTATGCAGCCTCATGCGCAGAATGCAGGTCTTGATCTGGGACTTTTGTCTGATTTCTCAACATTTCCAGATAAGCCTCCACGGACCTTTTTCACACCAAAAATCCGCTTTGATCTTGCTGCTTTTCACAAAGAATCCACCAGTTCTCCGGCCTACAAGGCATTGTTTGCTGATCTCTGTACAAAATTCCCATCATCTCAGAAAATGTTCACTGATAGTTCAGAGTCTTTCTGATTTTGTCTGATTTGCTGGCAGCTTTGAAGGCCATAGCTGACAGTAACCTCCATCATCCTGAACTTCTAAACTTTAAAAAAAAAAAACCTTTTTACCTCTTTGAAAGCGCAAGGTTACATTGTTCTTGCTTGGGTTCCCGGTCATGCTAGCATTCAAGGAAATGAAATGGCTGATCGCTCGGCAAGAATGCCACAACGAAGACACTGTCCAAAATATCTATCCCCTACTCAGATTTGAAACCGAAAGTTAATGATTATATAAAGAAACCTCTGGCAGGAGGACTCGAATACACAGACGGATAACAAACTTTTCCAGATTCTTCTTCTTCTTCTTCTTCTTCCTAAAATACTGGTTAACTCAAAAACGAGTAGGTCACCAGCGCGCATGTTAAAAAGTAAAATAAAATAACAAAATAGTGCGACTCAGTCTGTTGGCCTCTGAAGCAAATTTGGCAACAAGAAGCTAAAAGCAATGGCCAGATTCAGGCCCAGGTAACCATAAAATATCTGGGAAGTTAAAATAGAAAATCGTCAATATGCAGATCTCTAAACTGTCGTATCAATTTGCTTTTTGAATGAGACTGCATTTGTGGCTATCTTGATGGCACCCGGCAGTGAGTTCCACAGCCGTACAGAACTAGGATAAAATGAATGTAAGTGGTTGTCAATATTTGATGCAGGTATGGTATAACATTGACCACCACTCCTGGTGCTACTTTATTCAGTACTAGTTGTTCCATTGGAAATCAATTAGTTTAGCTCTGCCTTTGAGGAAGATATTAAGTTTGATAAAAGCTCTTCTCTCTTCTAAGGGTTTCCATTCTAATTTCCTCATGTTCTTCCTATTATTCCCCTTTTCTCTGATATGGTTCCCTGCTACGAACCGTGCTGCTCTCTTCTGAATCTTTTCGAGGTTATCAATGTCCTTTAGATGGTAAGGATCCCAGACTGAGCAACCATATTCCAGTACTGGTCTAACCAGTGTTTTGTAGCAGTCGTCTTTAACCTTTTGGGGGCAGTCGTTGATATTCCTGTATAAGAAAGCTAAGATGTTATTTGCTTTCTTACATACTAAATTGTAATGTTCTTTCCATTTGAGACGACTATCTATAATCACGCCCAAATATTTTGCAGCACTGGTTTCTTTAAGAATAGTATTATGAATAGAATATTCTGATCTAGTTGGTGAGCGTTTATTACATATACGCAACACTTTGGCACTTCTGGGGATGAAATTCCATTTCCAAGTTCTTTCCCACTCTTGTAAACCGTTTAGATCTTCTTGTAGAATGTGTGTATCATTCTTGCTTCTGATTGTTCTATATACTAAGCTGTCATCTGCAAAAAGCCTGATAGTAGTTCCAGGAGAGAGATTTCTACTTATGTCATTTATATAAATTAAGAAAAACAAGGGCCCAGAACAGTTCCCTGTGGTACACCTGACAAGACTGGTTTACAATGGGATGAGACCCTTCCACAACAACTTTCTGCGTTCTCCCGACGAGGAATGATCTAGCCCATTTTAGCAAAGAACCGCCAATGCCAATGTGTTCAAATTTAAGCAGCAGGCCCTCATGGTCAACCTTATCAAAAGCTTTAGAAAAGTCTAATAAAATTGCATCTATTTGCTGTCTGTTGTTAAGACAGTTATTAAAATCATTGAGAGTTGTTGTAAGTTGAGTCTCACAACTCCTTCGCTGTCTAAAGCCATGCTGGGCGTTATTTAAGAAGTCATATTTGTCAAGATGATCCATTATGCTACTATATATCATGTGTTCAAGTAGGTTTGCTGATATGGATGCAAGAGATACAGGTCTATAGTTCTCTGCTTTTGTTTTGTCGCCCTTTTTGAATAAAGGAACAATGCTCGCATCTCGCCACTCGTCAGGAATTACTCCCTGGTCCAGTGAAGCTTGGTAAAGTAGTTGGTATACCTCACTCAATAAGAGCTTGCCAGGAACGCCATCAGGACCAGTAGCTTTGTTTTCATTAATGTGGTCAGTAACTTAAATACTCCTGCTTTGTTTACTTTGATGTTTTGCATTTCAGGGAGTTTATCATCATCCTTTAGTCTAACGTTAATTAAAGGCTTGGGATTTGAGAAAACCGAACAGAACTGCTTGTTTAGTATATATTTGCTTTCCCTTCAGGGTCCTGTATTAGGTTATTCTGGTTGTTTCTCAGGTCTGGAATCCCAATGTTGTCCTGTCTCTTACTCCTTATGTAAGACCATAATATCTTGTTTTGATGATCACCTTCTGAAATCATCGAATTAACATAATTGGAGTGAGCAAGCCTGCATTCTCTCTGACACCTTCTCTTAATATGTTTATACCTAATCAGTAATCTTTCTGAATTAGGGTGTAGTTTCAATTTCTTAAAGAGACGATGTTTCCTTCTCAACAAACGTTTAGTTTTTGTATTAATCCATGGCTGGTGGTTCTTGCTTGAAGTTATTTTAGTAGGTATGTTGTCATCCATAAATCCAAGTTAGTTTTTATACACTTCCAAAGGTTATTGACATTATCTTTAACACTATGAGACCTCAAAAAAGACGACTGAAATCATGAGTATCCCTGCGTAATTTTGTTAAGTCTGCTTGGTTCCAGAGTCTGATGGTACGTTTAGAGGGTTTTCTTCGAAAGGGTTGAAAGTTGCTCTCTAAGAGAATTATGTCATGATCACCCAGGCCTGCAATTAATTCCTGATTGCCTAAAGCAAGCTAAAAAGAGTTCCTCTCATCTACCTCTGGTGGTCGCAAAGAAGAAACAGTTTTATGCCGGCTGCACACTGACCATTCGTTTTTTAACTCATTCATATCTTTTAAAGAGGGAAGAAGCTCCGTGGTGCATTCCATGTCATGTACCACTCACAAAAAAAACATATTCTTATAGAGTGTTGGGACTTGTTCTGATGTGAGACATGAAATTTTACAGCAGACTCCATGAAAGCCTTGTTCAGTAATGTTCCATCTGAAGTGACTTTTGAATTTCTGAAACAGAATAACGTTTTTCATCCTATCTAATATTTACGGTAGAAAGATTTTTAACAAAATTTCAGGTACGCTTTTAGAAGTTGTATTTTAAAGGTTGTGTGAATGAATGACTTGTGGTTGACTTCGACATGGTGACAGCCCTGATATGGCCCTTTGAGGTCGGCTGGGCAATAGGCAATATGATGCTTCTAGTTGATAGGTTGTTGCTGTTAAATTTGCTAGTTGATAGTTGCTGCTGTTAAATTACTACTTGACAGATTGTAGCTGTTAACTTACTAGTTGTTAGTTTCTTGCTGTTAATACGTTGTTGCTGTTAATTACTATTTTATAGGTTGCCTGTCGCTAGTTTTTTGCCACAGCTACTGAAGATGGTCGTGCAAAGAGTTGCTGTAGTAAGCATACCAGTTTACAAGCTTCGTGGAAGGAGACCGTATTTCATCGTTTCTAGGTATGTGTGTGTGTGTGTGTGTGTGTGTGTGTGTGTGTGTGTGTGTGTGTGTGTGTGTGTGTGTGAAACTTTAAACTTTTTTATTGTCACTAAACACCATTAAAGGATTTATGGACACAAGATGGCGATGATTAAACAACTCATCGTCCAAAGAAATAATAATTGTTCTTTTTACATAAAAAGTCATTATGTAAAGCAGTGATATACATATTTTGCAATTTCAACCTGAAGGTCATCATTAGACATCAAAGTACTTATTTTCAATGAGGTAGCGTCGTATATATGTTACCGTCAATCCGTGAAATCAGGCAATGTCTCGCTACACACATTGCCTGATTTCACGGATTGACGGTAACATATATACATTTTGTTTATGACACTTATTTTTAAAACGCATTCCTGATTTTATCGTAAAAGTTTACAAGAGTCTAAAAAATGTACCTCGTCTTCTATTATATTGCAAGTTGTACATCCCTGTCTTCACGCTTAATATGGGAATATCTACCTCTTTCTATTGCGAGGTCATGTGCGCTAATTCTTAATTTACAAAGTTCTTTCCTGTAATGTTTATTTGTGCATTTGATGAGGTACGGTTCAAGCCTATATTTATTACTGATGTCATTATAAATTTTACCTTGGTGCTCTTTCTTTTGTTTTTCCCAAAAGTGTATATAGTCACTTTGTACCTTTCTCTCTATTGCATAAAGCAATCTTTGAGGGTTAAGTGTGCTTTGGTTATTCCATACATGTGTCATTCCAATATTACTTAAGATCTTCTTTACAGAAGATTTCCATGAAGATGATGGGTCAAGATCTTTGTACGCTTCTCTTAGATATGAGTCTTCCTTTGATTCTATTATATGGATCCAAAACATGACTATTTGATTCATTATTTCTTGACACAAGGGAAATCTTCCAAGTTCAGTTGTACTGGCAATTTCATTGCTTTTCTGTGTACGCCTAATATATGTCCGCAAAATTTTACATGTACGTTCTCGATCGGGTTATTGGATAGTAAGTATTTGTGATAAATATCGAACATTGTAGTCTGCTTTTCAACATGTCCTATCTTTTTTGTAAATGGAAACCAAACTTCTGCGCCATAAAGCATAACTGGGGAAATCAAAGCATCAAAGAGTTTTGCTATTGACATGTTCTCCTTTACTTTACGTGGTAAGGAATGTACAGCTTTGTTACCTTGTTTTGCTAGATGATCTTGTGCTTTATGTAACTCTCCACTTTTATGAAGAATTATTCCTAAATACTTGTCTACATTTACTGTCTCAAGAGGATCGTCTCCACATGTAAATGCCGTTGAAAATTTTGAGTCAGTTTTAGTGAATATGACAACTTTTGATTAAACACAGTCTTTTACCTTTTCACACAGGAAAGTTTAGCCAAAGTGAAGCTTTCGGCCTCCATCCAGAGGCCTTCTTCAGCGCCGAATGTCTCGCTGAGTGAGTTTGTGTTCGTGCCTGCGATCTCGAGATGAACTCGAGTCATGAGACCGAATAAGGGAAGTGTAGGCTGCTGGTAGGTTTATGTCGCCCCCGGTCTCGGTTTGAGGAAGGAGACGTGGCCGCGATGTAGATGGCCTCCTTTACTCCTCTTTGGAACCATTTAGGTTCCTGGTCCAGACGCTGACATTGTCCTGGGAGAACTCATGTCCGCTGATGTTTCAAGTGTTCTCCGACTGGTGATGATTCTCTCTTGTGTTCTTTGATGCGGAGTTTCAAGTTCCTTTTTGTTTCTCCGACTATGTCTGGTCACAATCTCCACACTGGATCTCGTAGATTGCCCCTGATCGTTCTAGTTTGTCCACTTTGTCCTTTTGGGCCACTAGTCTGCTTCTGATGGTGTTGTAGGGCTTAGAGTGGACCACCACGCCATTCTTCCTGATCTTGCAGGCGAGGGCTTCTGTCACACCCTTGACATAGGGGATGGTGACATGTCCAAGGGTGGGGCTCGTTTTCGTGGTGGAGGGGTGGGGAGCGGTCTTCTTGCTTCCTGGTAAGTCCCAGGCCCATTTGGGTAGCCTGAGATGCTCAGCACTTCCTGGAGTGGCGGAGTTCCTCTTCACGGTTTTGACTGGGTGGAGCAGATGGTATTTGCTCGGTGACGTAGGGTTCGGATCACTCCCAGCTTGTGTTCTAGGGGCTGGTGGCTGTCGAACTGGAGGTACTGGTCAGTAAGGGTTGGTTTCCTGTACACTTGAATGCTAAGGAGTTCCCCTCTCTGGTAATCTTGGTGTCCAGCATGGCGATGCTGCCGTTCTCTTCCACTTCCCTGGTGAATTTTATGGCCGGGTGCTGTTCGTTCAGGTGGTTTGAGAATTCATCTACCATTTCTGTCTTCAGTAGGGCCATAGTGTCGTCCATGTATCTGCCCCAGTAGCGGGGTGGGGAGTTGAAGGTGGCCAGTGCTTTTTCTCGAAGTCTTCCATGAAGAGGTTGGCAACAACTGGGCTCACCGGTGATCCCATGGCTGCGCCTTGTGTTTGCTGTAGACTCTCCCTCGTACGTGAAGTACGTTGTAGTCAGGCAGCACGTCAAGAGTTCACAGATCTGCTCTGATGAGAGTGAGGTTCTTTCCGCAAGGCTGGTGTCCATCTCCAGTCTCTGTTTAATTGTGTCCACATTCTCCTCGACAGGGGCATTGGTGAAGAGGGCCGTCACATCGAATGACACCAGCTGTTCATCAGGTCTCAGCATAAAACTCTTGAGTTTGGAGACCAGGTCGGCACTGTTCTTTATGTGGAGTTCTGTCCTCCCCACCAGGAGTGCTAGGATGTCGGCTAGGAACCTGGCAGTCTCGTAAGTAATAGAGCCTCTGGAGGCCACAATGGGGGCGGAGTGGGACCCCTCTTTTGTGCACCTTGGGGAGCCCATAAAATCTGGGGACGTCGGCAGTAGAGGGGTACAACTTCCTGTACTGTTCTGGGGTCAAGTCTCCTGATTTTTTCATTTCCTTTAGGCTTTGCACCAGCTTTGTTGTGTACCTGCTGGTGGGGTCCTTCTTCAAGGGCTGGTAGGGTTTCTGTCATCCAAAAGTTGTTTGGCCTTCTCTTTGTACATATCTTTCGGTACAATGACAGTGGCTCTTCCTTTGTCTGCTGGGAGTACCATGATGGACTTGTCTGTTTTCAGGTCCTTGAGAGCATGTCGTTCTTTTTCAGAGAGGTTTGGTTTGGGGGTTTCGCCTGTTTAAGGATGCTTACGCATTCTGACCGTAAGTGTGCTGCCTGTTCGGACAACTTTTGTTTTATCTTTATTTAGTTTCATGCCCCGTTCTGTACAGTAATTATGAAGTTGGTTAAGTTTTGTTTGTAATCCCGATTTTGTGTTTGACAACATAACTATGTCGTCGGCATATAATGAATGCGATATTCGTGTTTCTTTCAGCTTGTTTATAACAGGAGAATCATTGTTATCAATATAGTTTGAAATATCATTTATAAAGATATTAACCAGCATTGGGATAAGCGAACTGCCTTGAAGAAGTCCTTGTTTGACCGGGACTGATCTTGTAAATCCATTATTTGATTTTCCACAAACCATCGCGTTTGTGTACATGTCTTTTATAACCCGATAACAATATCGGAAATGAAATGAGGTAGGGAACAGTAAACGATTAACAGTAAACAAGTGGGGTATGTTTTGCTCCCATAAGGAAACCTAACACAGAGTAACTTTTATTCAAGACTGGCACAGCCTTTTAAACTTGAATAAAGTCAGACAAAATACATGACGAACAATCTAATAGTGGGGGAAAAACAAGCGCAGGCCAACAACTGAACTGTCTGGCAAAGATTTGGACTGGAGGGGAGGGGAGAGGAGAGGGGAGTTTGAAGATGGAGAAACGGAAAACGAAATTAAAAAAAATTAAAAATTAAAATAATAAAAAAAAATATGTTACAGATATGAAAACTCTTCACTAGCTGCATAAGGGAACCATGGCAATCCCTTTTGAAGGCAGATATATTTTGTATTGCCTGCTCCGAGGCCTTTCGCCCGCTGGATCGGGACTCATCAGGGAGACACGGCTGGTTGTGTCTGCGCTCCCGGCGTCAAATAGAGACACACCACAGTCCATAATACTGTGGTGTTCTCACCACCATGGGTGCAAAAAAGAATCCAATAGCACCCCCAGAGCAGCCAGCGAAGAGTAGTAAATGCAACCAAACGAAAGTGTGGGGAGGAAAAAAAGTTGTTGTAAAACTAAAGACATTATGCAAATAATATAAAATGTAGGGGACAGTCTTTGAGCCTACGCCTGAGGATCCACCCAAAGATGCAAGGGAGATCAAAAGACAAACACACAGACGGACAGAAACAAATACAAATAACCTCAATTTAATCAAAGCAAAATCGGAAATGAAATGAGGTAGGGAACAGTAAACGATAAACAGTAAACAAGTGGGGTATGTTTTGCTCCCATAAGGAAACCTAACACAGAGTAACTTTTATTCAAGACTGGCACAGCCTTTTAAACTTGAGTAAAGTCAGACAAAATACATAGACGAACAATCTAATAGTGGGGGAAAAACAAGCGCAGGCCAACAACTGAACTGTCTGGCAAAGATTTGTCCGTCTGTGTGTTTGTCTTTTGATTCCCTTGCATCTTTGGGTGGATCCTCAGGCGTAGGCTCAAAGACTGTCCCCTACATTTTATATTATTTGCATAATGTCTTTAGTTTTACAACAACTTTTTTTCCTCCCCACACTTTCGTTTGGTTGCATTTACTACTCTTCGCTGGCTGCTCTGGGGGTGCTATTGGATTCTCTTTTGCACCCATGGTGGTGAGAACACCACAGTATTATGGACTGTGGTGTGTCTCTATTTGACGCCGGGAGCGCAGACACAACCAGCCGTGTCTCCCTGATGAGTCTCGATCCAGCGGGCGAAAGGCCTCGGAGCAGGCAATACAAAATATATCTGCCTTCAAAAGGGATTGCCATGGTTCCCTTATGCAGCTAGTGAAGAGTTTTCATATCTGTAACATAATTTTTATTTTTATTTTTTATTTTTTATTTTTTTAATTTCGTTTTCCCAGTTTCTCCATCTTCAAACTCCCCTCTCCTCTCCCCTCCCCTCCAGTCCAAATCTTTGCCAGACAGTTCAGTTGTTGGCCTGCGCTTGTTTTTCCCCCACTATTAGATTGTTCGTCTATGTATTTTGTCTAACTTTATTCAAGTTTAAAAGGCTGTGCCAGTCTTGAATAAAAGTTACTCTGTGTTAGGTTTCCTTATGGGAGCAAAACATACCCCACTTGTTTACTGTTTATCGTTTACTGTTCCCTACCTCATTTCATTTCCGATTTTGCTTTGATTAAATTGAGGTTATTTGTATTTGTTTCTGTCCGTCTGTGTGTTTGTCTTTTGATCTCCCTTGCATCTTTGGGTGGATCCTCAGGCGTAGGCTCAAAGACTGTCCCCTACATTTTATATTATTTGCATAATGTCTTTAGTTTTACAACAACTTTTTTTCCTCCCCACACTTTCGTTTGGTTGCATTTACTACTCTTCGCTGGCTGCTCTGGGGGTGCTATTGGATTCTTTTTTGCACCCATGGTGGTGAGAACACCACAGTATTATGGACTGTGGTGTGTCTCTATTTGACGCCGGGAGTGCAGACACGAAACCAGCCGTGTCTCCCTGATGAGTCCCGATCCAGCGGGCGAAATGCCTCGGAGCAGGCAATACAAAATATATCTGCCTTCAAAAGGGATTGCCATGGTTCCCTTATGCAGCTAGTGAAGAGTTTTCATATCTGTAACATTATTTTTTTTATTTTTTTTAAATTCATATCTGTAACATAATTTTTTTTTTTTTTTTTTTTAAAATTTCGTTTTCCCAGTTTCTCCATCTTCAAACTCCCTCTCCCTCCCCTCCCCTCAAGTCCAAATCTTTGCCAGACAGTTCAGTTGTTGTCCTGCGCTTGTTTTCCCCCCACTATTAGATTGTTTGTCTATGTATTTTGTCTGACTTTATTCAAGTTTAAAAGGCTGTGCCAGTCTTGAATAAAAGTTACTCTGTGTTAGGTTTCCTTATGGGAGCAAAACATACCCCACTTGTTTACTGTTTACCGATAACAATAGCCATTGATACATATATTGTATCGTTTCAGAAGTAAAACGTGATGCCGTATGCTAAAATGCTTTCCTAAAGTCTACAAAACAACAGTATAGTCTGCCATTCTTTTTCTTATTTCACTGTCAGTGATCTTTTTTAAAACGAAATCTGGTCTGTTGTTCTGTAGGATTTTCGAAATCCTGCCTGTTCTTTTATAAATAAATCTCTGCTTCTATGTAATTAGTTATCCTATTGTTTAATATTTGACAGAAAGCATTACTCAGGCAGCAGTTTAAAGTAATTCCACGATAATTGTTAGGATTTGTAGGATCACCGCTTTTATAAATGGGCACACAAATGCCATGTTTCCACAGAGGGGGATACTGGCCATATCTTAGTACCCAGTTAAATATATTCTTAAGAGGTATAATTATATTAGGCAAACTGGCTTATTTCATTTGAGATCTTTCCCGTGGCTTTTTAAATTTTTTTAATTTCAAAATGTCTTATGGATTTCTGATATACTAATTGGTTCATCAATGTTTGGATTATATATAACATTTCTTGTTTCAGACAATTTTTGCTCAATCAGTTTTTTTCTCTGTTCTGTTATTGAAATTTTTCTAAGTGAGATATCCATTTGTCTTCATGGATTTCTTCCTTTTATTTTGATTCGTGTTTTGCATGTTTGTTAATTCGTTTAGTGTTCTCCATACTTGATTTGGACCCTTTTCAAAGGCTTCATTTAGTTCTCTAACAAGTTTGTCTCTGTGTAGCCGGGTGCTAACAGTGTATATATTTCTTTTGGTTACCTTTCGTGGATGAAAATGTTTTGTTCGAGAGCTATCTTCCCCTTACCTCCCTTGGTCGAATCTCAATTTTTTTATTGTGTAAATTCTTTAAATCATGAATACCTCAGAACCTACATAATTGTATGTACGTCGCTAAAGTCACAAAAATTAATGTATTTGATTCATTACAACCGTACTGGGCTGAGAAGCCCATATTTTCTCTAAACTGGGATTTTGCACGAGCAATCTTGGCGCCATTTTCAATTGTCTGTCGAATGAACATTGAATAATTCTTGATTTTACAAAAAGTAAGAGGAAAACCGAAGAATCTGAAGATGCATGTTAAAAGTAATGTCCATTAGCTCTCATTTCGTATATCGCATGCTTAGGATCTTTTCCGTACAGGCTTGCGACTATACGAAATGACTGATGACGCCGGTTCCCTTGAGCAAGTCGCCTTCTTCGTTCATTGTCGGAGTTTTGATCCAAATTATCATTCTAACGAAATTCGGACTTCCCGATCGAAATCTTGCTGATGACTCCATTTCTGTTATGAATACAACTGAAAATGTGTAGAATTTATTATTTAACAGACCATTTCAACAGAGTATTTTTCAGTTGAAAATTGTGTCAAAAGTAGGCGCATACGGCCCGGCGAAGTGAAAAGTCAGCTGTGTTTTCTAGTAAATTTTAATAACACAATTCTCCACTTAGACACTGTCTCGGAAAATGAAGTTTATATGTATGAAAAGAGCAAAGTGCCAGCTATTATTCATTGTAAAATTATTTCACGCTCTTCAGTATTTTTTTATTGAAATAGAGGAAAATATGACGTAAACGCTTAAAAGTGGCTTCACTCTAGGACATTAATCAGCGATGATTTAGTACAGGAACAAAATTGTCAAATGTGACTTACTGCAGTTTATTCCTTGTGTTCTGAGGTTTTCATCGATAGTAAATATGTGTTAATAGTTTGAACGGACAGCGAGCCAGACAACACTGAAGCCGCGATAGAAAACACAAATTTCTGTTGGTTCCGGCCTCGCGAGGCCCGTTTCGTCTCTGGCACCGTGTTGCTGGCTCTGCGGCCCGGTACATTCTTATAAAAGTAGAGCGTTGTGTGAGAATGGATCAGTGTTCCCTGATGTGAGCGACTGGCGTGAGAGGCAGAGAGAGTGCTCAGTGCGCTGAGTGCTGTGCGAGAGAGATTGCTCCCAGGGCTGCTGTTCCTGGTTTGAGCTCCTTGCCATGGGAGAGAAATAAAAGGAGAAAAACTCTGCTTCGTCCACTGTGTCTTCTTGACCGGCTGCTGTCCCTTGGTTCCTGCACATATCACCATCTGCCTGTCTTCACCTGCACACCCCTTACCCCTCCACACCATCACAATTGGCGCTGCGAGCAGGATCGGAGACAGAAGGACCAAGGAGACACAGCCCAAGAAGATCGGACACCATGGCCAGCCAACTACCTCTGCACCCCCTGCATCAGCTCCCCAAACTCATGGGTACCGAGAGCAGCAGGGAAGTGGATGACTTCGTCCGGGAGGCCAGGCTTGCCCTACACCTGCAGCCCCTGGATGACAGGACAGCCGCCCTCTGGCTGATTGCCGCCCTAGATGGCCGAGCTCGCCAGGAGGTGATCAGGCTGCCAGCAGCAGAGGTGGACTCCCCAGCCAAGATCTTTTCCATCTTGGAGGAGAACTGGGGAGAGCAGCGTGATGTGATCACCCTGGCCACAGCGTTTTTCACCAGGCAGCAGGGACCAGGACGAGACCATCTCTGAGTATGGGTCCCATCTCCAGTACCTCTCGCGGAAAGTCAACCAGGCTGGGGATGGACTACTGCCAGCAACCATACTCAGGGACGCCTTCACCCATGGCCTACGACGAGCAGCACTCCCCAAGGATGTCCGGTATTTCTGTCCGGAACCATCCTACCACCAACTTTGAAGAGGCTAGGAAGGAAGCCCAAAGGTGGGATGCAGGACTGCAGTGCCGACGGCGACATCCTCCACACGGCTGGCACTGCTGCTGTTGCCTCGCTTCAAACTCAGCTAGAGGCACTCACAGCTACAGTCGCCAGCTTGAGGCAGGAACGCAGCAGCCACCACCTGCACGGCCACCACTGCAGGTCCGCAGCTGTGTGACGGGCACAAAGCACTCAGGACGACGGCCCAGGCGGAGGCGACGGAGGTCGGCACCTGTGAAAACTGGGGACAAACCCCAGTCCTCTGCCACTGTCAGCAACCAGAATGCTGACAAGCGACATGGCCCAGCAGCACCCAGGCAACAGGCAAAGTCCATTTTGCCTGAGCTGTCACCAGGAGAGATGCGCCGACTGCAGCAGGAGGACCCATCCATCGGGCCAGTTCTCTCCTCCTGGCCAAAGAAGCCTGCAGCTGGCGAGAATAGGGAGCTACAGGCCCTCACCCAGCAGCATAGCCATTCACCTGCCGACAGGGGTGCTGTATCGGCGAATGGTGGACCCTAAACTTGGGGCGTGTGAGCAGCTGCTCCTTCCCAGGTTGCTCCGCCCCAAGGTTTTGTCAGCAGCCCACAACCGCCAGGGTCACCAGGGCTACCAACGTGCTGCAGAGATGCTGCGGCCCCTAGTCTACTGGCCCAGTATGTACCGGGATCTGGAGCAGCATATATCTGATCGCCGACCCTGCAGAAAGGTCAGCCAGACCGCCAGTGCCTCCACGCCACCAATCCATGCGCCAGAACCCAGGCCACCAGGAGCTGCCCTGGCCTGTAGACAACGGGTCTGGCCCTGTCAGGCAACTCCACTGCCTGACAGCAGAATGGACACCCTGCCGTCATCGGCGCCACCTGACCGGAGGAGACTGACGCGACGGGAACTGGAACCACCACCAGACTCCAGGACGGACCGGCAGACACCCCCGCAGCCCAAGCCCAGAACTGCAGGCCACCCAGTGCCCACTCCAGTTCCGCCCCTGGTACGTAGTGATCCACCCACGCCAGCACCACGACGAACCACCTGTCTGGCAGTAAAGCCAACAAAAAGGTATGACCTCAGTGCCTGCCTGGATGACCAGGAACTCTTTCATTTAACTGACTCGGTCGGATGTTACACGAGACAGTAAATATATTCCTGGACTGATTTATGATTGCTGAATACCTCCTTTTGGGAAGAGGTGCTGTGGACTGGTTGTTAACCAATTATTTGTCTTTTTTTTGCACAAGCTAGTATATATGTTGATTGTTCTTCAGGTTGGATAATGTTTGCCACGGTTTTTCAGAAGCCAGCAGTACTGGCTAAGGATTTTATAGCAAATTCTGTTTTTGCCATTTTGTATCTGACTTTATGGAATCTTGCTCACATAACAAGCCCATTGTTGTCGTTTGGTACCCAATGCCCTGGAATTTAACAAATCCATTCAAAGTATATTTTGTACCCGACTTTCTTGGAATGTTGTTTTTAAATAACAAATCCTCTCTAAGTCATTTTGGTACTTGACATTTTGGAATTTTGTTCAAATAACAAGTCCATTGTTGTCACTCGGTGCCTACCCAATGTTTTGGATTAAAAAAAAAAAAAATCCTTCCTAGTCATTTTGGTACCTGACCTTTCAGAGTTTTGTTTTAAATAACAACTCCATTAAAGTCATTTTATGGTACCCAAAATTCGGGTTTTGTCCAGAAAACAAATCCTTTCTAGTCATTTTGTATTTGATATTTTGGAATTTTGTTTAAATTATATGCCCATTCTAGTCAATGCGAATCTGCCGACTTTCAGAAGCCTTGTAAAAAAGCAAGCCCTTGTTAGTTGGAATGATATGAATACAAAGAATGAGAGAGAGAAGATGTTTTGATGCTTTGTTTTGATACACTGATTAAAGGGTTTGTTTAGGAAGAAATGCCTCTCCAGACTTGAGGTCTAAAGCTCCAGTTTTCCCCATTGATTTATGTGTTGTACTTGATGACTCTGTCATTTTATGTCAGCGAGGACGCTGGTTGTAACAGAGTAGGGGGGATGTAGCCGGGTGCTAACAGTGTATATATTTCTTTTGGTTACCTTTCGTGGATGAAAATGTTTTGTTCGAGAGTTATCTTCCCCTTACCTCCCTTGGTCGAATCTCATTTTTTTTATTGTGTAAATTCTTTAAATCATGAATACCTCAGAACCTACATAATTGTATGTACGTCGCTAAAGTCACAAAAATTAATGTATTTGATTCATTACAACCGTACTGGGCTGAGAAGCCCATATTTTCTCTAAACTGGGATTTTGCACGAGCAATCTTGGCGCCATTTTCAATTGTCTGTCGAATGAACATTGAATAATTCTTGATTTTACAAAAAGTAAGAGGAAAACCGAAGAATCTGAAGATGCATGTTAAAAGTAATGTCCATTAGCTCTCATTTCGTATATCGCATGCTTAGGATCTTTTCCGTACAGGCTTGCGACTATACGAAATGACTGATGACGCCGGTTCCCTTGAGCAAGTCGCCTTCTTCGTTCATTGTCAGAGTTTTGATCCAAATTATCATTCTACGAAATTCGGACTTCCCGATCGAAATCTTGCTGATGACTCCATCTCTGTTATGAATACAACTGAAAATGTGTAGAATTTATTATTTAACAGACCATTTCAACAGAGTATTTTTCAGTTGAAAATTGTGTCAAAAGTAGGCGCATACGGCCCGGCGAAGTGAAAAGTCAGCTGTGTTTTCTAGTAAATTTTAATAACACAATTCTCCACTTAGACACTGTCTCGGAAAATGAAGTTTATATGTATGAAAAGAGCGAAGTGCCAGCTATTCATTCATTGTAAAATTATTTCACGCTCTTCAGTATTTTTTATTGAAATAGAGGAAAATATGACGTAAACGCGTTAAAAGTGGCTTCACTCTAGGACATTAATCAGCAATGATTTAGTACAGGAACAAAATTGTCAAATGTGACTTACTGCAGTTTATTCCTTGTGTTCTGAGGTTTTCATCGATAGTAAATATGTGTTAATAGTTTGAACGGACAGCGAGCCAGACAACACTGAAGCCGCGATAGAAAACACAAATTTCTGTTGGTTCCGGCCTCGCGAGGCCCGTTTCGTCTCTGGCACCGTGTTGCTGGCTCTGCGGCCCGGTACATTCTTATAAAAGTAGAGCGTTGTGTGAGAATGGATCAGTGTTCCCTGATGTGAGCGACTGGCGTGAGAGGCAGAGAGAGTGCTCAGTGCGCTGAGTGCTGTGCGAGAGAGATTGCTCCCAGGGCTGCTTCCTGGTTTGAGCTCCTTGCCATGGGAGAGAAATAAAAGGAGAAAAACTCTGCTTCGTCCACTGTGTCTTCTTGACCGGCTGCTGTCCCTTGGTTCCTGCACATATCACCATCTGCCTGTCTTCACCTGCACACCCCTTACCCCTCCACACCATCACATCTGTATATATTTTTTGCCTTTCTTAAAATACTTTTGTATGCCTTCACTGTTGAAAAGTACTTTGCCTGTAGGTATCGATTGAAAGGGTGTCTGTTCAGTGCATTTAAAAGTAATCTTACTTCTTTCCTTAGAAGAAAACATTTTTCATCGAACCATTTTTTGTGTTTCGGATTTTTTCTCTTTCTTTTGCGCATTTGTCTTTGTTTGAGTGAGAGAAATGCTGTGTCTTTTATTGTTTGGGTCAGATCAATTAAACATGTTGTCAATGAAGACTGAGGTCTCCGTATCATGATCTTGTGTCTTCTCCATACGTTTCTCTATTTCATCTATACGACTCTTCATGATAGGGTTATTTAAAGCAATGTTCAGCTTTACTGCAGATTCGTCATCCCAAATAAATGACGTAATGGTTGTGTTAACTTTTGTGTCATTTTTGTTTGACGTGTTATTACGGAAGGGAGCACTGTCAGCATGCGCATTTGTTTTCATATTAGGCCTATCATTGCCAACTGTAGGAAGTAAAATTGACAGTTCTATAGGACAATGATCAGAATATACAGTGAGTTTATGAACTTTGCATGCAATAACATCTTTCATTAGGTCTTGTGATGCAATGAAATAATCTACAACGCTATTTTCTTTTGTGTTGAAACAAGTAAAATTTTCTTGAAGATCGCCAAGTGAGCGACCATTAAGAATATACATATATTTTCCAAACAAATATCTACTCATTTTCGTCCATTTTTTTTTTTGTATAATGCAGTCTTGAGAGCATCGTTTGTGAATAACATTATAAGCATTGTCATTAGGATATGCATACAAGTTGTTTTACCGTCCGTGTCAATACAATCTATTAATTGTCCAGTTCTTGCGTTAAAATCCCCACACAATATGTGACCCGCCACCACGAAACCAGCGCGGCCTACTTCACGGCTACAGCTGAAAATAGCTGGTGAGGGTCTACCTGGGACATTCTGACTTTTTGCAGAAATGTGTTCCTTACACCCTAAATTTTCACGTGGCACTATCCATTTGCTCCAAAACAACCAATACATTAGTTAACATTGAGATTTAAAAGCCTAACCTCGAATCAAAATGAACTTCTTTTAACGCAAAATGACCCATTTTCACTCGCCTAAAATTTAACGCAACCCTTACAGAACCCCATCGTGTTATATACCGTTCGAAAGCGTGTGTGACGCTCTCCCGGTTTCTCTGTGTGTCATCTAAAAATAAGTATGGTAAAAAGTAAGATGCCTTTGCTAAGGAAAATATGCTGGAGATGATAGCAAAAACTCTAGAAGCCATTTTCTCAAAATGGCCGTTGGCACAGTAACCCACTTTAAATGACCATAACTTTCTTATTTTTTGCCCTATAGCATTCATTTTTATATCAAATTAATCAAAAAATATGTAGATTTTAAATATATGTATATCTCAGAACTTTCAAAAATCGAGTTATCGACTGGTTTTGTGGTAGGAGGTCACATATAACATTTCCCTTGGTAGAGAAATATTCTGTTTGTCTTTCCAACTCTTCCCAAATGCCCACCGTATTATCACGTCCATAATACGACGATTCAGGTGGTGTTTATATATATATATATATATATATATATATATATATATATATATATATATATATATATATATATATATAAATATAACAACCGATGAATGTATCAAGCTCGTCATTGGTGGAAGAAGGAATTAACCAAACAATGTCAGAATTACTCGTTGCGTGAAACTTGATTAGAGTTCGCAGTTCCTTCTTGATAAAAACTGATGTTCCCCCTGATGCACTGATGTGTGTGTGTGTGTGTGTGTGTGTGTGTGTGTGTGTGTGTGTGTGTGTGTGTGTGTGTGTGTTATTGTAGTTTTTTGGTGTTTTTTGTTGTTGTTTACAAGTGACCGTTTAGGGGACTTCTCTGAAGACTGGTACTGAATTCTACGGTTTGCACAGAGGGAGAGAACCTAGCACCCCCCCCCCCCCCCACCCTCTCCTCTTCGTACCCCTGTGGGTTTTGAAACGGGTAACAAGAACCTTTCGCCAAATGTGCTTGCTGCAGCCACACGTTTCCTGGATGCAGTCAGGATGGTTGTTCTCTCTCTCTCTCTCTCTCTCTCTCTCTCTCTTTCTCTCTCCTCTCTCTCTCTCCCAACAAACTTCAAAATCTATATCGAAAGATATAAATAAACTTAACAAATAAAATTCTGTCTTAGACATGTCCTATAACCAGTTAAACACAAAATCCACTCAAAAAACACTTCACAACAATCGCAGAACTTATTGTCAACGAAAAAAATACTGAATCAAATGAACCGAAAGAGAGAAAGAAAAAAAGGAAACTAACAAACTTTTGCAGAGCTAAGAATATTCACTCAGCTCCGTCTGTTCCGCCTATGACAGCTAGTCATGTTTACCTAACTCTATGTCATTTGATGCAGACATCACAGAGTGATATACATAGGAGCTACACACACACACACACACACACACACACACACACACACACACACACACACACACGCACACACACACACACACACACGCCACACTCAGCTATTCACACGGACGATTCAATGGCGTGTCTTAGGGTACGGTGATGCCTGGTTCTAGAGCCATCCCATTGTCTAATGGGATCGCCTTGATCCAAAGGGTAATGCCAAGTCAGGAAGGCTTGAAGATTGTAAAATTAACGGCCCCACGGTGGACTGCACGATGGGCGAACATTCTTAGTCCTCCCCCCCCCCCCCCCCCCCCCGCCTCACCTCACATTTCCACACCACCCCCCCCCCCCCCCCCCCCTCCCGAGCAGTTGGTCACTAATAAATCAGACCTTGATAAGGTCCAGTGCCACGCCACGGTTATTCAATTCAGACTTGGACAAAAGCTATATAAACTAAAGATATCAACTTCCGCTCTCTCTCTCTCCTCCATAGCATCCTCTGGTTCAGCGTGTTGCTGGGCCTCTCGGCCTTCGGGCCTGGCCACAGTGATCATGATGTTAAGGTATGTGACTTCTGTGTTTTTTGTGTATCTATTTTTATTAGTCTAGACAGAGAAGGTCTTAGTTGAAAGTTAGAATTCCCGGAATGTCTTTTATAATTTGTAGTCAAAATAAATACATGTGTAAATTCTAAGATCCTGTTTATTAAAAGAATGTTATATTACATTCTGCCTCGTCCTATCCTCTGTCTGGTATGTTTCTGACGTGTATGAAGGAGTATTTCTAACATCTCGCACTGTCCTATCACCTCACACCAAAGATAGTACTCCTACGATCTATGCTCACACTATCTCATTTTCTCGTATCTCTGAGTGAGTGGTTCTCTCTCCTCTCTCTCTCTCTCTCTCTCTCTCTCCTCTCTCTCTCTCTCTCTCTCTCCTCTCTCTCTCTCTCTCTCTCTCTCCCTCTCTCTCTCTCTAACGATAACGGTACTTAGAAGTCTTGGACATTAGTCAGCTGCAGTGTTGATTTTTGAACATCCCACAATTATCTGAGTAAGATCCCCAACATCCCCAAACGCTGCCGAGTAACATCCCCAAACACATCAGAGCACTAATACCGTTTGTGTGATAGTTCTACAACCCTCACAACCCAAAACCGTTCGTGTGATACAGACAGGAAATCGCTGACTTGGTTTGATTCGTAGAAAACATTCTAAAAAAATGTCAGCACCTGTTACATGTTCAACTTTCAATTACATTTATGATTTCTGCATTGATAAATGCCATTTCCCTGCTCAGTTCGAAGTTGCAAAAGTCAGTCGCCGTGTGCAAACAATGTGTAGAGCTTCTTTCTTTTTCTTTTTGGCGGCCATTCGACCTGCGACATATCGATGGTGGAGAACAGAAATCCGTAACGGACTTTTCTACTCTCGACTTATCAGTACAGCCGTCACATGTACGAAACGCCATAGTCTAATTTGCATATTGAAACCTGTTAATCAGGTGACCCAGTGATGCTTAGGAGAAAGAGAGAGAGAGAGAGAGAGAGAGAGAGAGCGCGCGCAAGAGACGCCACTGGGAGAGTGATTTCCCTTGCATGCAAAGGTGGCAGATCAAACAAAACGGCTTCCCGGCATTTTAGCGTTTTGAAAGAATAATACCAGTGAGAGATAGCATTCACTAAATGTTGATAACCCTTATTCCACAAATAGGGTAAGTCTATTTTGGATTATTATTTAGAAAATTCTTGAAAGGATTAATATTAGGTGTAAAGTTAATGTTGGTAGGTGATTTGTACCAGTGGTTGGCGGTTTGTATGAGGGTGAAAAGTTGCGTCGATTGGTGTTACAGTGTTTTATAAAAAAAAAAATCTTTCCTTCAGACTTTCTAGTACTCGCAAGTTGTGCAATAGATAAAACAAAGTTTCAACGTCAATATCATTTTAGCCATTAAAGAGTTTATAAATTTGAACTGGGTCGCATCTGATCCTTCTTCCCCTCAGCCGGTGCAGATTCAAATATTTCGGTCTTTCATGATATGACAAGTTTTCCAATGCTTTAACAGTTTGGTTGGCTTTATTTACTGCTCTCTGTAGGTGGGGGGTCAAGCATGTTAGTTTATTGTTTACAGTGACTCAATTTCCCTTTGGATCAGCTTGAAAACTAAGGGATTTAATATATAACGTTGATAATGGTGACCTAGTAGTTAGCTATTAGACTTTGTAAAATTATTTTTGGTGAATACATAATCCATTTAAAAGTACTATTAATTGATCTGGTTAACATTCCGGTCAACCGGATGGAGCTGATTTAATTTAATTAATTATAGTGAGTTATTTTTTCTCAAGGTTTTGGGAAAGATTTCCGTTCGTTATTTTTCCTCATAATGTTTTGTTGTATCAATCTGGGGTCTTAATCTAAGTTTTGGATGTTGGTTGAGAAGGTACTTTATTGTAATTTGTAAATACTGAGACACATAAGAAGTTAGTGTTTAGTTATTAAGTAGTATTTCTTGGTGTGTTTCATGGGTTTTTATTCAGGTTTTCCAGAGTTCTTCTTTTGATGATCAGCACATCCTTCAGATGTGACGCCAGACTGAATCTTGAGCAGATCCAATAAAAAGGCAGGGAGCCGAACCCAAAAGGACTGGACTCAATTTATTGGCCAGAGTGCGGTCTTGTTACAAGTGGCGCCCAATAAGGGACCCTGCAGTGGAATTGCCATCAAGATTTTCAAGTGCTACCCCCATCCTTATCCCTTTTACCTTCATTTTCCTTTCAACACCCCCCCCCCCCCCCCCCCTCCTCCTCCGCCAGCAAGTTAGCATTCAAAGAAGATCACCATGGCTGAGGAGATTCAGGTGTCTCAGGATGAAAAGAGGCTCCTGGAAGCCTTCAGGAATTTGGACGTGAAACCGAAGGCAGATACCAAGGAAGACCTGGAACAGTGGATGCAGGCTTACGTGGCTTCAAATTCAACTCCGAGCAGAATCCCGGATGTGAAGCAGGAGAGCAAAGTCGATGGAGCAGCACTCCCCAAGGTGTGGCAACATCAACCTCGCATCTCACCATTCAGTTGCAGTGGCGTAAAGACCCGGAGGCAACATATGACCTCTGGAAGTATGAAGTTTCCTGTCTCCAGGCCGAGTCATCCTACAGTGACTCTGTCATCCTGGAATCCATCAGGAGGTCTCTACGGGGTGAGGCCGCAAGGGTGGCGATGCGGTTGGGGCCGAAGGTCACGCTCCCGCAACTTCTCAGCAAATTTGAGAGTGTCTACGGGACTGTGCAGCTGCAACAGACAGTTCTTGCAGAATTCTACAGCGCCCGCCAGCGTGAAGAAGAAGACACGACACAGTGGAGCTGTCGGCTGGAAGATCTGCTGGCCAGGGTGTCACACTGTCACTTTTGCACACGCGCATTCATGACAGCATTTACTCCATACGCACACGCAATCTTTCCAATCAACCAAAAGGCGCACTACCGAATGTTTTTCTTCTCCCCCTCTCCTTCAGGGAAAAAACACTTTACTAAATCACATCAAACAATTTATAAACAGATTTTATATAATGTATCTCTCTTTACACTGAGAGATAAACTCAGTGATCCAAGTTTCTATAAAGTCATGGCCTTCAAACAACATTGGCCTAAGATCCAGACCAGGAGAATAAATAATTACTTTCACTCCTTGATGCTATACCTGCATCAAAATTTGGACTCGCGCCATACCATCATGATTCTCTGTCTCTCTGAGACAGTGTATCACCCCCTTGAATTCTCCCGTCACTGGAGATATGAGCTCCGGCTTCTCTTCCTCGACTTCTCCTGTCACTGGAGAAATGAAGAGTTCCAACTCCTCTCCCTCGACTTCTCCTGTCCCTGGAGAGATTACGAGTTCCGACTCCTCTCCCTGGAGTCTTTACTTGTAGGGGCTGAACTACCGGTGTGTTCCCCACACCATGGCCATCTTCAACCACCTCACGGGTTGAAAGGTAAAGGGTGAAGGGCGAAGGGTAAAAGGTGAAGGGCTGAAACACGAATAAGGTTTCGTGTAAGTAACCTGCTTCTTAATTCAACATATGAATTCTTTCTTTCTCTTTTCTTTAGTTTTTCCCCTGTAGCTTTCCCCAACTATCTATGGCTCACCTGGTAATGACTGGTCAGCAACGAGGACCAGCGTCCTGACAGGTTCGAGTCTCTAGGCCATCTGCTGGGCTAAAACTGATTCTTTCTCTCCCTCCTCCTAGTGAGTGCATACTCAGTGTTCAAAACACATGACCAGCACCTTACCAGCCCTTGTTAAACTATCTCTCAGTGGTCACTTTCACCCAATGACCACCGTTGTTTATTTTATGAGTCATTCTCACAATTATTTGGGGACGCCCGCTACACTAGTCAAGCCACATGAATATCTTCCTTTTAGTTGTGGCATGGGGAAATGATTCATATCACTACTACATGTGATGGAGCGTCACATGCCTTGATGTGAGGCTACGTCACATGACACCCCCCATCCTGGGATGAAAAAATTTTCTCCAGAAAATTTTTTTTTTAAAAGGATATACAACTTCACTTAAAACACATCTTCAGCCATGAATCTCAAAATGTGTATCCATCACACATGTTTCACCAAATTAACAATCAACGTATAGAATCAATCATCGTGATCCACCATAAATAGCATATTTCAAACTTTCAGTCTTTCTAAAAAAAAAGAAATTCATAATCGATCAACACATCTCACAAAATACATTTCACAAATTACATGTTCAAAACAATTAGGGATATTAACAATTCAAATTACAAATTGTGTTTATATATTAAGATGTGAAGCACATTTTTTCCCTTGATCTGTGTCTCACATCATATGTTTCAAAACCCTCATGAAAATGAGAATATTTCTAAGTGTAAATGTTTCTCAATAGACATGTAAACAAAATAAACAGTTTAAACATAGTTTTTCCTCACATGTAATGTTATAGTCCATTGAAAAGTGAAACATAACTTTCCATTGTTGACAATTAACTAATGAAAACAATAGGTTTGTCTCACTGCACAATCAAAACATGTGTATATACATTTCTAGAGTTATTTGCTCATCACACATACATATATATCATCTTCACAAGCAAGTTAGACATAAATAGTACATGATGATTTTTTCATTGTTTACGAAAGAATAAAGCAAAGAATAAATATGTAATACATCAACATCAAGTATTTTTGCTTGTAAAACATATAGTCACCTCAACAAGCAAATTAAGCATAAATACCACTTGATTTAAATGGTCAGTAGCATACAATGCACTGTCAAATGTCAGCACACCACAATCATAAAGAAAGACAAAAAACAGGAATAGTCTTTCCCTTGAAGACAGTTACATTTGTCCATGAATATTCATACACGTGACAATAAATCTGCCATGACATTTTGTGTTCCAGGCACTGGTTCAATGGTAAACTGGAATTCCTGCAATGCCAAAGACCACCTTAATAATCTGCTGTTCTTAGTTTTTGACGATTGCAAGAAAGTCAATGGCCTGTGGTCAGTCTGTAACCGAAACTTTCTTCCAGTCAAGAACCTGGCGAACTTCTCACATGCCCATACAATAGCCAAGCACTCTCTCTCAATAGTGGAGTATTTCTCTGTGTCTTTGAGAACTTCTTACTGGCGTATTGCACGGGATGTAACAAATCACTTTTTTCCTGCAACAGTACTGCTCCCATTCCTTTGGAACTGGCATCGGTTCTCAAAATAAAGTCTTCTGAGAGGGAGGGTAACAAAAGAACAGGAAATGAGTTGAGGGTGTTCTGAACACACTCCAAAGCCTTCTGGCACTCATCAGACCACACAATACTTTTGTTCTTCGTCCCTTTCGTCAGTTCAGTCAAAGGAGCCGTCAGGGCGCAAAGTGGGGTACATATCGTCTATAGTAAGACAACAATCCGATGAGTGACCTGATCTGTTTCTTTGTAGTGGGTTTAAGTAAAGATAAAATCTTTTCCACTTTCTTTCCCTCTGGCATCATTTTTCCCACTGAAATAGTGTGACCCAAAAACTCGAGAGTTTGAAAACCTGCAACTTCTGAGTCTGGAAAAAACAGCTCGTAAGTTAGAAAGGAGATCACTCCATGACTTTGCAGCCAACAAAATGTCATCAAAAAAACTGACTGCACCACATTCATGGAGTTTCAGGCTCGCATCATTCTAGCAAAAGAAGCTGGGGCATTTTGCAAACCGAATGGCATTTTCGTCCATTGGAAAAGACCAAAAGGTGTTTGAAATGCAGTCTTTTCCATGTCAACTTCAGCCATTGGAATCTGCCAGTATCCTTTAGTCAAGTCTACTTTCACAAATAATTTCCTTCTGAAAGCTGACACAGAAGTTCTTCAATGTCTGGGATGGGCTCGGCATCGAACACAGTGATCTTATTTACTTTCCTGTAATCGATGCAGAAACGCACCGAGCCATCAGGTTTGTCCACCAATACAACTGGTGAGCTGTACGGAGACGTAGAAGGTTCTATGACCTTTAAATCCAGCATTACTTTGATTTCTCTCTCGACAACGTCTTTTTTTTGCAAATGGGAGGGGTATGGTCTGGTTCGCACTGGTATTTCAGTAGTTAACTGAATACTATGGGGTTCAATACCAGTCACTGTACCTGGGGTATCTGTCAACACATCCTGAAAGTCTTTCAAAATGTCTTTGAGCTGTTCTGTTTGACTTGCAGACAAATCATTCGACAGAACCACATCATCATAGGTTTTCACCTTTGACAGACAGAGTAGGAAGGGTACAACATCATCTGCACTGGTAGATGTTAACACTCCTACATTTGCTGTTTTCACAACCTTTGATCTGTCCCTGTACGTTACATTGGGTACAAAATCATCACTGATAATATCTGTCATGTTGACATCAGGTTTTGACATAGGACATATCCATTCAACTGACTGGTTGATGGCAACATTTGTACGTTCAACATACTTCTTCAACATGTTCACATGGAATACTTTCTCAGTGTTTGCCATTTTGATCTTATAATTAACTGCAGAAAGTTTTTTCGACCACCTGAAAAGGACCCTTCCACATAACACGAAGCTTGTTATGTTCATCAGTGAGTAGTACAAGGACTTTATCCCCTACACTGAAGGAATGTGCCTTCGCTTTTCTGTCTGCAAAGACCTTGTACACATCTGTTTTTCTATCAGCTGACTGTTGAGCAAGCTCACATGCATCCTTCAAACGATTATGCAGTTCATAAACGTATTGGTAAACAGTTTTACTGTCAGGTATGTCCGTCTTTTTCGTCCATTGTGTCATCAGTAGATCCAAAGGACCCCTTGGTGAGTGTCCGAAAAGAAGCTCGAATGGTGAGAATCCCAGCGTTTCGTTCGGCATTTCCCTGTATACGAAAAGCAAAGCCGGTATGAAACGATCCCATTCATGGGGTTCCTGCCTTGCAACCTTTCTCAACATGGACTTTAACGTTCCATTGAAACGTTCGACCATGCCATTCGATTGGGGATGATATGGCGTGGTTGAAATGGAAGAGATTGACAACAGTCTGTAAATTTCTCTCATGAGATCGGAAATGAATTGCGTTCCACAATCCGAGAGAATTTCGTCTGGAAGACCCACTCTGGAAAAAATCGCAAGTAGGGCTTCAGCGACAGACACTGTATCAATTTTCTTCAGTGGAATCGCTTCTGGATACCTTGTCGCTGTATCCACCAAAGTTAAGATATAGCGATATCCGGAAGAAGACAGTGGTAAAGGCCCAACAAGATCAATAGCTACCTTCCGAAATGGAACGGAAATGAGAGGCATTTTGTGCAAAGGTGCACATGGGACGCGACCTTTCTGAGATGTCTTTTGGCAGATGTCACATGAGCGGCAGTATTCTGTAACTTCCTTTGTGACACCTGGCCAATAAAAAGAATCAAGAACTCTCTTTAATGTTCTTTTGATTCCACAGTGACCAGCGAACAATGCATCATGTGCCGTGTGTAGTACTGTCTCTCTAAGTGGCTTTGGAACGACAACTTGTTTGTTGTCCTGTCCAGGTACACACCTATAGAGAATGTCAAGTCCAGTATGTACGTCGGTTTGTCCGTTGGTATGTCAGTGACAGTCTGTTTAGCAGCAGAAAGTATTGTCGTCAGCGTCTCGTCTTTTCCCTGCATTTCTTTTAGATCATCTGGGGTAATCTGGAGTTCATCCAGTTTTGAGACTTTTAGCGGCTTTGTAGCCTTTCCCTGCTCTATGATGTCTGACCTGGTACTGACAAGACAAGGAACAAACGATCCTCCAGCACCACCATGTACTGTAGCGACACCTGGCAAATTGCCCAAGATCAAGTCGCAGACTGGGTTATCGATAACACAGGCGGTGAGAAATCCGGAGTAGTACGGTGTATCGACCGAAATTTTCGCCAGTGGAAACGTTTCAATCTTGCCTCCAAACGACCTACACTTTTGGACAGTGTCCAGATACTGGTTTCGAAGCACGAAAGATTTTCTTACACCAGCAGTAGTGCACCCAGTGTCTCGCAAAACCGAAGCCTGCAATCCGTTGATGGCTCCGTTTTCTAACACCAGTCCATCAACAGATTGATCTGGTGCCAAAACAAGGCCTTCTTCACAGTCAGTGGAGACTAGTGCGGATTTTGAATCATTTGGTTTGAAAGGGCAATTCTTTTCAAATGGAACTTGCCATCACAAAAGAAACATCGCATTGTCCTGATCGGCAGCTGACTGATTTTGTGAACTTCTGTTCTGTCCACGAACTGGCCCAAAAGGTCTACGCAGTGGTCGTTGACCACGACCTCGGAACGTTTGCTGAGGAGCAACGGGTTTTTTCCGGCGGTGAGTATTGGTACTGACGAAAGTCACTCGAACCGCGGAAAGATCCCTGTCCGTTCCTAGGATAAGTATATCCTTGAGGACTCAGAAATGACCCACGATTTCCTTTTCTGTAATATCCCTGTCCCGATGGGATAGTACATGACGCATGAGACTCAAAGATGGAAAATTCTCCTTTCCTAGCCACGCCCTTATCTGGTGAGCGATACAATACTGATCAGCCATCTGACACATTTCCTCAACGTTTTCAAATTGCCTTTCTTTAAGGAAAGTGGCCAGATCTTTGCTCACGCTCTGAAAAGTTGTTCTCTAAGAAGGAGATCTCGCAGTGATTGAAAAGTCTTGTTCGTTTTTGATAAATCGATCCATCGATCCAAACAATGACTCATACGGATTAGAAACGACGGAAATGATTCTCCTTTGTCAGGGCGCACAGAACGGAAACGCTCGCGAAAACGATCAGCAGAACATGAAATTTCTTGAGGAGTTCTTCTTTCAACTGATCCCAAGTTAAATTTTGTTTCGCCGCGAGTGTGTGGTACAATGTCAAAGCGCTACCCTTAAACAACGACGCAATATACAATGTCCACTTTTCCTTTGGCCAACCACAAGACGTTGCGTGACTTTCAAATCGGAAAAGAAAACTATCGATGTCATCCGTCTTTTCCTCGAAAGGCGGTAACTTTGGAATATATGCCGATTTTGATTGAGGCGCGCTTGCGGAACCGACTGGTGGAGGTTCTCTCGATGCCTGTATTCTTCTAATTTCAGCATCGGTCTCTAATTCTAACTGCCTCAACTTAAATTCCCTCTGTAGTCTATTTTCTTCAGCTTCAGCTTCCCTCCGTAGTCTATTTTCTTCAGCTTCCCTCTGTAGTCTATTTTCTTCTCTCTCTCTTAACCTGTCTGCCCTATCTATGCATTGTTGTACATAGTTAGTAAGTTTTTCTCCATCAAAACCCAAGCGTTCCGCTTGTTGAACATATTTATCAAAATCATCCATAATGAACCGTCAACAAATATAAACACAAAACAATTTCTAAGTATGAATAAAAATAAGGCGATATATGATGATGTTGTATGTTTCACAAAACGTAATTATAGTATGTACAAATAAAGAATTCAATTTCCGGTGTAAACAGAAAACAGCTTACTAAAACAAGGTAGATATGAAACACAAGGAATGTATTTTTCCAGAAGTATTTTGTTTTCAAAACCAGGTATCAATTTGGAATTTAAAAAAAAATTGAAGTTCAATGCTAATCTCTGTTTTTCCTAAGAAAGGAAAAAATCACAACACTAAAGTTTTCTGGAAATAAATTCTTTATAAAGTTTTAGTTCTTAAATGTTCTTGTTGTCAGTCTTTCTACTTAATTTCAAATGAATTTACAAAACAGATGTATCGCCTTATACAAAAAATGAACATAAATTTACAAAACAAATGGAATCACAAACAATTAAAAAGAGGGGAAGAAACACACACTAGCGGAAATCCTACCTAAAAGATGAAAACGTAGAAAAGAAAACTAGATAGGAGCCTATTGAAGAGAAGGTTTAGAGGTTTTGAAAAAGGGGTGAAAAGGAAATGAAAGGATACACAGGATCGGAACAGTGAGAAGAAATCAAGAAAAGCAAAAGAAGCCCTCAGACAGTACCCTAGTGGTCACTGTCTCCCGTGAAACTGGAGACGGGAAAAACAAATCATGCACAATAAACACACTACAGTGATAATACAAAATAATTAACAATCAATCAATAAATGTACAATCACCCAAACGCAAAGAAAAAAAAAATCACAACACCAAAAAAACAATAGAAAATTTTATTAGGAGGAGTCTTCCCCGCACTTGTCTACCTCTGTCCTGTTGAAGGAGACAAGGTCGGTTTAAACTCTGGGAAAAGGGGACTATTTGAAATGAAACGATAGGACAGAGAAAGAAAAAACAACAAAATAAACCTAATAAGGGCGATCACGGCTGCTCCCACTCTTGAACTAACCGCTCAATGTAGCGAGAAGCGGTGGGGCTCACCGATCGGGGAAAAGGACAAAATAAGGAATCAACAAAAAAAAAAACACTATCAAAACTCAGAGTCAGAAATAAGAGAGAAGTCCTCACTCGCACTGAAAATAAACTCACTCACACACATAAACATAAAAAAAAAATTGCAAATACACAATAAATAATTAAACTTTTTTTTTTTCCTTTCCCTCAAACCCTTGAGGGTACAAATCAAAAATCTTTTATCTTTTTTTTCCTTCCCCCAAACCCTTGAGGGTACAAGTCAAAATCTTTTTTTCCAGGCCCCGAGGGCACAAATAGAAATCTTCCTTTTTTTTTTTTCCCAGGGGAAACAAAACGGCAGCTACGTCGGGCTCGTCGGGGTCACCACTGTCACACTGTCACTTTTGCACACGCGCATTCATGACAGCATTTACTCCATACGCACACGCAATCTTTCCAATCAACCAAAAGCGCACTACCGAATGTTTTTCTTCTCCCCCTCTCCTTCAGGGAAAAAACACTTTACTAAATCACATCAAACAATTTATAAACAGATTTTATATATGTATCTCTCTTTACACTGAGAGATAAACTCAGTGATCCAAGTTTCTATAAAGTCATGGCCTTCAAACAACATTGGCCTAAGATCCAGACCAGGAGAATAAATAATTCTTTCACTCCTTGATGCTATACCTGCATCAAAATTTGGACTCGCGCCATACCATCATGATTCTCTGTCTCTCTGAGACAGTGTATCACCCCCTTGAATTCTCCCGTCACTGGAGATATGAGCTCCGGCTTCTCTTCCTCGACTTCTCCTGTCACTGGAGAAATGAAGAGTTCCAACTCCTCTCCCTCGACTTCTCCTGTCCCTGGAGAGATTACGAGTTCCGACTCCTCTCCCTGGAGTCTTTACTTGTAGGGGCTGAACTACCGGTGTGTTCCCCACACCATGGCCATCTTCAACCACCTCACGGGTTGAAAGGTAAAGGGTGAAGGGCGAAGGGTAAAAGGTGAAGGGCTGAAACACGAATAAGGTTCGTGTAAGTAACCTGCTTCTTAATTCAACATATGAATTCTTTCTTTCTCTTTTCTTTAGTTATTCCCCTGTAGCTTTCCCCAACTATCTATGGCTCACCTGGTAATGACTGGTCAGCAACGAGGACCAGCGTCCTGACAGGTTCGAGTCTCTAGGCCATCTGCTGGGCTAAAACTGATTCTTTCCTCCCTCCTCCTAGTGAGTGCATACTCAGTGTTCAAAACACATGACCAGCACCTTACCAGCCCTTGTTAAACTATCTCTCAGTGGTCACTTTCACCCAATACCACCGTTGTTTATTTTATGAGTCATTCTCACAATTATTTGGGGACGCCCGCTACACTAGTCAAGCCACATGAATATTCTTCCTTTTTATTAGTGGCATGGGGAAATGATTCATATCACTACTACATGTGATGGAGCGTCACATGCCTTGATGTGAGGCTACTCACATGACACAGGGCTATAGAGGTTGGCCAGGTCGACTCAGCACAGGCCAACAGATGTTATGCTGCATGCTATGGACAGGTCTGAGGCCAGACCTCAAGGATCGTACAGCCCACAAGTTTGACATGGTCCAAGATGTAGATGAACTGCGCATAGCCATCCGTCAAGTAGAGCAGGACGTTCGACCCATTAGGAAGGCAACAGTCAAGACAGCCCAAACTGATCCACCAGACAGCATTGCAGCTCAGCTGAAGAAGATGTCTGCAGAGATCAACTCTTTGAAACAGGAACTACGACAGAAAACTGCAGCCACATCTTACCAAGATCTCCAGATGGACAAGGATGCACCACCTCCTGCAACTCCTCAGTGGAGAGGAGTTATGCCTCAGGGTGGTGGGAGTCGGCGTCATCGTCCTGGCTGGACGGAGGAAGGACCAATCTGCTACCGCTGTGGGGGGAAGGGGCATGTGCAGGTTGGGTGCCGTGTATGCTTGGATCATCGCCACCGTTTAAACTTCCACAAGTCTGCAGGCGAGGCAGCCTGTAGACGTTGACCTGCTGGCCCATCTTCAAGCACCACCCTGGTCGGCAGTAGTACCCACGTCACCATCACGTGGAGGGGACAGGGACAACTGCCCTTCTGGACACTGGAGCCACTGTGTCTACGGTGTCAGCAAGCTTCCATAAAGACAAGCTGTCCCATCTGCCCATCAACCCTCTGAACGACCTACTGCGCATTGAGTGTGCAGACGGTGAACTTCTGCCATACTCGGGGTACATTGAAGCGTCTGTGAGCGCTACCGGAGCTGGACTGGATAGTCAGGCTAGACTGCCTTGTCTCTTCCTGGTGGTTCCAGACAGCAAATACAGCAGCAAGGTTCCTGTGCTGTTGGGTACAAATGTGCTGGAGCAGGTCATGGAGATGACACAGAAGAAGCATGGCAACCGTTTCCTGCAGGTGGCCAGACTCCATACTCCCATGGTACCTGTCGTTCAGGTGCATGTCCCTGAGGGAGAGGGAGCTCTGCAGAAGCAAGAACAGACTGGCCGTTGTCAAGAATGGGGAACCGCAGTATCCTCATTAAACCGAACAGCACCCATGTTCTGCAAGGTGTGGTAGACCAGGCACTGGACTACAAGCCAACCTGTGCTTTACTGCAGCAGGTACGAGAAGACACTGATCTGGCTTTGCTAGACATCACACCAACAATAGTCAACTATCAGGGCAAGAAGACAAGACTAGTAGATGTTCATATCTCAATGTCACAACCCAAACTGTGGTAGTACCCCCTCATGCCGTGCTTTGTGAACTTCAACCAGTGTGCAGAGCAAGCAGTGACGATATTGTGGAGAAGTTGCGACCAGCATCTACCCACATGGACAAAGTGACAATTTCACCTGAAGGGTTAACCAGTGAGCAGCTCAGGCAGCTTCAGAACTTGCTGAAAAACCATCCAGATTGTTTTGTGCAATATGATGCTGATGTTGGGCTTTACGACAAGAATGCCCACCATATCCACCTCAACAATGAGGCGCCTTTCAAAGAACGCCATCGCTTCATTCCACCGGGGATGTACGAGGAAGTAAAGACCCATCTACAGCAGCTTTTGGACAGCGGTGTTATTCGGCCGTCTCACTCTCCCTGGTCGTCAAACGTTGTATTTGTCAAAAAGAAAGATGGATCTTTGAGACTTTGTGTCGACTTCCGTCAGCTGAATGCACGCACTGTGAAAGACTCCTATGCCCTTCCCCGCATAGAGGACTTGCTGAACAGCCTTTCTGGAGCCAAGTACTTCTCAGTGCTGGACATGAAAAGTGGGTACCATCAAATTGATATTGCAGAAGAGCATCGTGAGAGAACTGCCTTCACTATAGCCCCATTTGGTTTTTTCGAGTTCACCAGACTGGCTATGGGACTTGTCAATGCACCTGCTACCTACCAGCGACTTATGGAGGACTGTCTAGGTGACCTGCACCTCAACATCTGCTTGGTATTCTTGGACGATGTGATTGTCTTCTCAAATACCTTTCAAGAACACATGGAGCATCTTGAGAGAGTCCTCCTATGCCTGAAGGACTGTGGACTGAAGCTGAACCCCAAGAAATGTTCCTTCTGTCAAGAAAAGGTCCGCTATGTTGGGCACATCGTGTCAGCCAAAGGCATTGAGGCAGATCCGGAGAAGTGCAGTCAAGTCATCAACTGGCCAACTCCCAGGACTCCAGAGGAAGTTCGCAAATTTCTCGGATTTTCAGGGTACTACAGGCGCTATGTGAAAGACTACAGCAAGATCGCAAAACCTCTCACAGAACTCATGCCCAACCCAAAAGCGAAGAAAGGAAAGAAAACTAAGAAAATCAGGACAGCCACCAAGTGGGTCTGGGGCGCAGAACAACAAGAAGCCTTTGACAAGCTGAAAGACTGCCTTGCGTCACCACCCATCCTCGGTTTTCCTGACTACAGCAGACGGTTTGAGCTCCACACTGATGCATGTGGATCGGGACTTGGGGCCGTGTTGTGTCAGGAACAGGAAGGTGTGAAGCGAGTCATCAGCTTTGCCAGTCGTGGCCTAAGTAAAAGTGAGAGAATTAACCCAGCCCACAAACTGGAGTTCTTGGTGCTTAAATGGGCTGTTACTGACAAATTCAGCGACTACCTGTATGGTAACTCATTCACTGTGTACACTGACAATAACCCGCTGACTTATGTGCTGACCACTGCGAGACTGGATGCCACGGGTCACAGGTGGCTGGCAGCTCTAGCTTCATTTGACTTTGACATTCGCTATCGTCCAGGACTGAACAATGCGGATGCAGATGCCTTGTCACGTTTGCCTGAGCTACAGTCATCGGAACAGGAACACCAACATGTGCCTGTGGAATCAGTCAGGGCAGTCTGCAAGTGTCTGCAGCCAGCAGCTTACGTGGAGTGTTTGGCCGCAGCAGCTGAAGTCATTGACAGCTGTGCACCAGTGGGCCTGAGCCTGCAGACTTTCACCGCAGATCAGCTCCAGGCAGCCCAGAGACAAGATCCCGCAACAAAGTTGCTGATCAACTCTGTGGAAACACATCCCCAGTCGCACGAACTACAGAAACTCGAGCTGATCAACGGAGTTCTGTACCACAGTGTTGAAATCAACGACCAGCCAAGGAAAACAGCTGGTACTACCTGCAAGATACATCAGCCATGTGCTTACCTGTCTGCACAATGACACCGGCCACCCAGGACGTGATAGAACTCTGAGTCTCATCCGTGACAGATTCTTCTGGCCAGGCATGTCCAAAGACATTGACAATTGGATTCAGCAATGCCCACGCTGTCTACGCCGGAAGGCTCCCGCCAACAGCCGTGCACCATTGGTCAACACTGTCAGCACTGGCCCACTGGATCTGGTGTGCATGGACTACCTGACTCTGGAGCCATCCAAGGGAGGTCATCAGCATGTGCTGGTCATCACAGATCATTTCACGAGGTTTGCGCTTGCTGTCCCAACACGAAACCAGACCGCACGTACCACAGCTGAGGCCTTCTTCAACCACTTTGTTGTGCACTACGGCATGCCCAAGCATCTACACTCTGATCAAGGTGCCAACTTTGAGAGTCGAATCATCAAAGAACTCTGTGGTATCTTCGGGAGCGCCAAGTCACACACCACACCCTATCACCCTATGGGCAACGGGATGTGTGAACGTTTCAACAGAACTCTCATTGACATGCTGGGAACTCTGGAACCGGGACAGAAACGAGACTGGAAGAGCCATGTTGGACCTCTAGTGTATGCCTACAACTGTACGCGACATTGGTCCACAGGGTTTTCCCCCTTTGTGCTGATGTTTGGTCGAGACCCTCGTCTGCCTATAGATGCTGCCTTGGACTGACCTGCAACGACCCAGATGAAGTCCCCTCAACAGACACATGGAGTCACTTCGCTCTCGCCTGAAGGAGTCCTTTGAGTTGGCTACTGCAGCAGCGGACAAGGCTCGAGTCAAGCAAAAGAAACACTATGACAAGAGAGTAAGATGTGCCACTGTAGAGGTTGGCGATCGGGTCCTTGTCAAGATCGTGGCATTCAAAGGAAAACACAAACTGTCAGACAAGTGGGAGGAAGCAGTCTACCAGTGTTAGATCAACCAAACGTTGACATCCCAGTGTATGTAGTCCAGAAGGAAGATGGAACTGGGAAGAAGAGAACACTGCATCGCAATCTGCTGTTGCCTCTAGGAAGCATCGAGGAGAGGCCAGAGGTCAACAAGGGACATTCCAATAGCAGAGACCATCAAAGACATCAAACTCGTGCACAGAGAAAATCCAAGCAGCAACACAGTGACAGTGAAGCAAACCGACACTGAGGACAGTAGTGAGGAGGAAGTTGTGATGTTGGACAAACGGCAAGCATTCTGCAGCAGAGGCAGCTCAACCAGCTGCATCAGAAGGAAATCAGATGGCAGCTGAAGAGGAGATGGGTACCCAGGAACCACTTCAGAAGTGGAGGATCTGCACAACGTAGGTCAAAATGAAGAGCCCACATCGAAACGTGATGAAACTGTGCCTAAGACGGTTGCTGAAGACAGCGACAGTGAAGGATAAGCGCAGCCATCGCCTGTATCGCCCCCTCGTCCATCAGGCGACCCACCAGTGCCGGCTCCTCGTCGGTCAACAAGGGGCCAGGATCAACCTCAGTGGATGAAGTCAGGAGACTTTGTCATGCTTCACCAGACAGTCCAGCCAGATTGGCTGAGTAGTGTGGAATATCTGATGAAAACTGACACATTGAAGGGAATGCCGGACTGGATGGCAAAAGCAGTTGTAAATAAGATTTTAGGACAGTGAAACAAGTACATAAAGCTCAGATTTCATAATTGATAAGGTTTTTTTCCGTTCTTGCAAAATGTCGGGGCCGCCATTTTTTTCATCAGAGGGGTGTATGTGACCCAGTGATGCTTAGGAGAAAGAGAGAGAGAGAGCGCAAGAGACGCCACTGGGAGAGTGATTTCCCTTGCGTGCAAAGGTGGCAGATCAAACAAAACGGCTTCCCGGCATTTTTAGCGTTTTGAAAGAATAATTACCAGTGAGAGATGCATTCACTAAATGTTGATAACCCTTATTCCACAAATAGGGTAAGTCTATTTGGATTATTATTTAGAAAATTCTTGAAAGGATTAATATTAGGTGTAAAGTTAATGTTGGTAGGTGATTTGTACCAGTGGTTGGCGGCTTTGTATGAGGGTGAAAAGTTGCGTCGATTGGTGTTACAGTGTTTTATTTAAAAAAAAAAATCTTTCCTTCAGACTTTCTAGTACTCGCACGTTGTGCAATAGATAAAACAAAGTTTCAACGTCAATATCATTTTAGCCATTAAAGAGTTTATAAATTTGAACTGGGTCGCATCTGATCCTTCTTCCCCTCAGCCGGTGCAGATTCAAATATTTCGGTCTTTCATGATATGACAAGTTTTGCAATGCTTTAACAGTTTGGTTGGCTTTATTTACTGCTCTCTGTAGGTGGGGGGTCAAGCATGTTAGTTTATTGTTTACAGTGACTCAATTTCCCTTTGGATCAGCTTGAAAACTAAGGGATTTAATATATAACGTTGATAATGGTGACCTAGTAGTTAGCTATTATGACTTTGTAAATTATTTTTGGTGAATACATAATCCATTTAAAAGTACTATTAACTGATCTGGTTAACATTCCGGTCAACCGGGATGGAGCTGATTTAATATTAATTATAGTGAGTTATTTTTTCTCAAGGTTTTGGGAAAGATTTCCGTTCGTTATTTTTCCTCATAATGTTTGTTGTATCAATCTGGGGTCTTAATCTAAGTTTTGGATGTTGGTTGAGAAGGTACTTTATTGTAATTTGTAAATACTGAGACACATAAGAAGTTAGTGTTTAGTTATTAAGTAGTATTTCTTGGGGTGTTTCAGGGTTTTTATTCAGGTTTTCCTGAGTTCTTCTTTTGATGTTCAGCACATCCTTCAGATGTGACGCCAGACTGAATCTTGAGCAGATCCAATAAAAAGGCAGGGAGCCGAACCCAAAAGGACTGGACTCAATTTATTGGCCAGAGTGCGGTCTTGTTACATAGAGCTTCTTTCTTTTTCTTTTTGGCGGCCATTCGACCTGCGACATATCGATGGTGGAGAACAGAAATCCGTAACGGACTTTTCTACTCTCGACTTATCAGTACAGCCGTCACATGTACGAAACGCCATAGTCTAATTTGCATATTGAAACCTGGTCAATTAACAGCAGAAGCTATGTTTTTAAAGGGCATGCACAATACTGGCAAAATGAATGCAGGTCTGTAGTTTGATGGCTCAGAATTGAGTGCCAATTTAAAAACGGGTATCACATTTGCAACTTCGAACTGAGCAGGAAGTGGCATTCATCAATGCACAGGGGTACCAGGGGACATGTCTCAGACTGAGAATTTTTATTTGTAAGTTCATTCATGGCTTTTAAGTCATAATCTCTCATAGGTATTGTCTGAAGGAAGGTCAGAACTGTCATCTCGGATTCACGTTGATGGTGGAAAGGTGGACACCTCTAAACGGTTGTTTGAGATCTTTTGGTGTCAAACTTCCATGTTTGCAGACGATGTAGGATTCCGTGAACTTTATGCAACCTTAACTTTTAAAAAAATTCCATCATTGACATGTACATGTCATCCACACGCACAATCAAACAACTTCAATTCTGCTCATTCACTACCTATACTTTGACGAGTTTTCCCCTATAATATCTGTAGAACTGAAACTTACATTGCTCACATGCCCCGACGATCGTGCATGCTGGCGATGCTGACGAAAAGAATCACAATGAGAGTCGTGTGTCAAGAGAGCGAAACCTCTCACAAAGGGCCATAACCGCTTTAGACGACAAGAATGCCGACCGCAGTGGAGAAATAGGTAATTAGCAGTAGCGCCCTCGCCTAACGCTTTTGTGTGTGTGTGTGGGGGGGGGGGGGGGGGGGGGGGGGGAGGGGGATTATGGTCGAACTGTGTCAAGGAGGTTGAAGTGGTCAGGTAACTAATTGTCACATGAATTATATATGGCACCTACGGTAGTTAGGACCCCTCTCGAGTTCGAACTTTACCGTTAGCAAAATGGAGGAAAATTTATTCACTAGGATCTCCGAGCATCAAGTGGGCGCTAAAAAACACAGTCAACTGAAGTTGCTTTGTAACCAGCCTTGAAGAACAGGAGTCTTAGGCTTGTTCAGTAGGTATTGCTGTAGGGCACTGTGTTGATGTCTTGTCAGGCTAGTTGAATCCCATAGACGTTGTTGTAGCTTCTATAAGACGATTACCTGTGAAAATAGCCACTGAAGTCGCCGGGAATTTTCGATGTCCATTTGGTGCGAAGTGGTTGTTTGCTAAGCAATTTTGTAGGGATGTGTGTAAATGCTGATGTGTGGAAGAACCTAGCTAGAGGGGAATTCAGTGTACATGTGAACAAGGTGGTAGAGAAGCAACATGGACGAAAGGCATGGCCCAAAGGGATGTCCTTTGTTTCCATCCCTATATAAACTGAATGGAGAATGGCAGAGAGAGAACACCACGATATAGACAAGAACAGAAGGAGAGAGACAGAGAAGAGTGAGGACAGAGTAGGGTTGAAAGAAACGTGGTCTAGGCGACAGAAGTGACAGCAAGGTCTCAAGCGTACAAGACAAGCTGAGAAAGAAAGACTTGAGTTCAAAACCCAGAGGTGGGTGAAAAGAAACAAAGAAGAAAATTTCTACATGGAGTCCCCAGGGACGACCACGGAGCCCCAGTCCTGGAACCTGGTGCCAGACAACCAAAGGCGTCACCATAACCCAGTGCTGAAGAAAATTTGAAGGGACTTGCTTGGGAACTGTAGTGTGGTGCGCAAGTGTGTGTGTGTGTTGTGTGTGTGTGTGTGTGTGTGTGTGTGTGTGTGTGTGTAGAAACCTGGCCAGGGAAGAAGCCTTTTTTGAGTTTAAAACCCGGGATTAAGAAGTATTGATCTCTTATGCTTTGATTCTTTTTTTGTGTGTGTATTTGGATTTTTCATGTATAATTATAAGCAGCATAGGAACTGTATTTCTTGTTCTCAGTCGTGTTAGGAGAGAAGCGAATGCGTGACATCCCATTCCCAGAGAGAGGTGAATGGTTGGTGATTGCATGAGCGCGCATATGCGTGTATGAGTGCACATATAACCTTGGTGTGTTAAGCCTGATTAACGACACATCAGCTTAGTTCACTTAAGCAATACCATCACGATTTCCCCCGCCTGGACAGTCTGTGTATGTGTATGCTGAGTATGCTGGAAGAATATTCAATCAAAATTGTCCTTTAAATAATGATAACACTTTGGTAATTTTCAAATAAAGAAATAGTGCTTTGAATTTTGTTTCATATGAAAATTTGCTAAACCTTTTTTAAATGAATCTTTCTTTAAGATAGAAATATGATGAGAATTAACGTTTCCTTTTCGCTCATAGCTTGTGACGGGGAATGACAGACACATTTAGCTTGCCGATCACAAGTCAAATCAAAATTTGTGATGATCAGGACTGGTTTATCTCACAGCTAGCTTAAAACAACGTATTCTCGAAGCACAAGAACACAGAGTGAATCAACCATAAACACACAATACAACTTAAGGATGCATACTTTTCACCATTCTGTCCCCAGCTGTCACTTTCCTTCTAGGAGTCGACTTCCCCCAAGCCCAAGGCTTTAATTCAGTACCCAAAGGGATAATGGCTGTTGGGTTGAACTGCCTTGAACTGTGTGCAGTCTGCCCCTAGGGCGACACCAGGCTGACGGACTTCATTCCCTACTACATGAATGAACATCCACTGCCCTAGAGAATGTAAATATCTTCGTTCACGACCACCCATGTGATTCTGCCCGAAAACCCCCTTTTTCACATACAAATCGCATCCATCACATATCAGTTTTGGCCAAAATTAACACCTATTTTACAAAAAAATTAACACCCCAAAACTGCCAAATATTGACGTAATCAGTACATTAAAAACGGGGGTTTCCGTGCAGAATAACATGGGTGATCGTGAACAAAGATATTTACATTCTCTCCAGACACATAAAATGAACTAAAAATGTATATGGCTTAACAGTCTTACTCCAGACTGACCCTGCTGCTGTTGTTACCTGACACCGCAAATCGATAAATTGCAATTACTGCTCCGACAACGAACTGACGCAGTGCGACACATTATTATTCATCGCGCTGTGCAAGCTTAACCAATCGGCAGGAGGTATGACGTCATTTTTGGTTGACGGGATCGTAAGCCCCCAGCCAGTCGGCCATTTCTGACCGGAGCGCCACATTGGAGGGTCGTGCTGTGTAGACGTGCATGTTTTATGTGAGAAAAGTGATCGACTTTTAAACTTTGGATTGGATCAGTAATGGCTGTAGTGTGTGGACATATTTCTGCTGTGTGTGTTAATATCTCTCAAAATGGCAAGTGACAATTCTCTCAGTTTGAATGATTCTCAGAATACGCAAGAATTAGACGAACAAGTTGTAGAATGCTTGGTGCCTACAACTGGATTGAGTCAAGAACTCGAAAATTTTACATTGCTCGAAGAGTCTACAAGTCAAGAGTCTCCTTTTAATGTGGAGCAACAAGAAGCTATTGACGACCATATTAAATATCATGCTGAAATGATAACCTACCTCGGCATAAGAAAAACCGGCGCTGAAAAATCAATGCCAAAAAAAAAAACAAAAAAGCAGCCTAACTTTTCTAGAATCTTCTGAAAAAGACAAAACTATCATGACAATAACCAAGCTGGATACTTTCCTTAGGGGAAAACTTGTACAAGATGATGAGACTGATGTATCAGAGGATGATGTTGAGAAATTTAATAGATGTAAAAGCGTTCATGACATGGTTCCTTTTGTGAAGAAAAGCTGGAAGGTTGTGAAATTTAATCAACGAAAAACCATGCACCATTCACTGATTTTGGGTTATCAGCTTGGAAAAGCAAACAAGTGTTTCAAAAATCAAAAACAAAGAAGCAGTCGTGGACATCCTTTGTTAAAGAAAAATGTCTCATTCATGATTCATATGCAAGAAGGATGATTCTGCTGTCAAACGCCTTTTACCACTTCCCAAGTTTCATAAACTGGGAATGAGTTTTGATGATTTACTGAACAAACGCCATAAAATTCTAACCTACATGTCTGAGAATGAAGAATTTAGAAAGTTCTGGCAATCTGAAGTCTGACTGCTTTCAAGCTTTGGCGGACTGGTAAAACCGTTCGGATCCGAACGGTATCTAAAAATAGTTCTTACTTCACCTGCTTCAACGTCCTGCTTCGCTGTTTGCTTCACCTGCTTCAGGCTGCCTTTCAGGTGGCCGCCGATAGAACTGAAACAGATCCTGTGATTATTGATTCAGGACTCTGATAAGTGCTTTGGCGGCTGTCTCAAATTTACGGCGTTCAAGTGGTAACCACAAAAAGCCCCTCTTCACATTTCCCTGCAAGCGCCTTCCCATCTATTGTGTGTGTGTTTGTTTGTTTGTTGTTTGTGTGTGTGTCCGTGCATGCGTGTGTGTGTGAGAGAGAGAGGGAGGGAGGTGGAGACAGACAGACAAAGAAGTAAACAGACAGACAGACAGACAGACAGAGATGTGGGAGTGAATGAGGGAGAAAGAGATGTGGGAGTGAATGAGGGAGAGAGAAACTGATTAATTAATTTTTTTAATTTATAATTTTATTCTGGTTTAAAAATGAAGCCAGAAGAAGTTAGAAAGCTTACTAATATACTTCACACGTTGAATTGGAAGGGCCAAAGAGAAAGGTTAAGGAGCAGGTTTGAAACATCATTACTGATCTTTTTATTCACATAAATATACAAACAAGCGTGAAGAAGGCCATCAGTGAAATACAAGATTATTGGCCTCACCGGCCATAAAATTGTTTGCCATATTAGTTGATTATATGGCTTCTCAAGATGTTAATCTGACTGTTTCTACTTGTCCTTCAGGGGTAACTATTTGCTTTAATGAAGATTAGGTTTTACGATTAGAAAAGACTATAAATAACAGTTGAATTACAATTATTTTTTTTATTTATTTTAGATTAAAAATGGCTGCCGAACTTAGTGCATCTGATTTAAAGAATTGTAATGAACTATTTAACGAGACAATGAAAGCGTTTAAACATTGATTTTAGTGAATCTGGTTTTGAGAATGATGTAAACAATATAATAAAAGATCATAGTGAACTATTTAAAGAAGCAACCAAAGTGATGAACATTGACTGTAGTGATTCAGAAAAAGCTAAAATGCTGGCGGGTGTTATTGTAAGGTTAACGTGCCTTGAAGTGTTGCAACGCTTGGGTGAAGAATAAAAAGCGTGTTTTTACTTACTTATTATATACATTTATTTTTTTTTGATTTACGTAAATATTGTGGCTTTAAAAATGACGACCACAAGTAAATTCGAGGATGGAAAACTATATACGATGGAAGAAATATTTGATATTGAAAAAAAACAATTAGGCAATATGTTTGGTGAAGTAGACATGGGCATCATTAACCCTACAAACGTTCATGAAAGCGTAGCACATGCTATCTCTAAAATCCCAGAGTCTCTTCAGATGGAACCGCCAGTAAAAGTGCTGTTGACCGTTCTGATTGATTATATAACACCTGATGATACTAACATGGAAGTCTGGGTTTCAACTAAACAGAAAGAAGTAATCAGCTATCACGACTTTAACTCTAACTGGGCAGATTACATGTTTACACAGTTTAACCACGCAAGTGAGGAGGCAAAGTTAAGGGGTTCTGGCTGGTCTGAAGGAACAGTCCTTCAAATCAAATTGAAACAAACAAAGTTCTATCCTATAGTTGGCAATTCTCACCTTCCTCTTCCAAAAGAGTTAGAGTTAAAACGAGCAGTCTTAAACATACATAATTCTGACAACATGTGTTTTATGTGGTGTGTTTTAGCGCATTTACATCCTGTCAAAAATCATGCAAACAGAGTATCTAATTATGAACAATATAAAGATAGCCTGAACTTTGATAACATAAACTTTCCAGTAAGCATAGAAAGTATATCTCAGTTTTGAAGAGCAAAACAAACCAATCACTGTAAACGTATACACATAGTCTGTAGAAGCCAATCTAGTGCCTCTAAGGATTTCTCCAAACGCTCCTACTTTAGGCGAACCGCTTAACAAACATGTAGACTTAATACTGTTTACAGATAGTACAAAGAGTCATGTATTAATCAGAACAATAAGCAGACTTATGGTTTTTACATCAAAGGATCATGCTAAGCAAGGGCTTTGTAGAAGGTGTTTGGTCAGAATCCCTACTATAGAAGCAGCTGCCAGTCATAAGAAACATTGTAAAAGTTTTGTAGACTGTGAAACCAAACTCCTCACACCTAAACCAGGGTCTAAAGTTAGTTTTAAGAATGTACACAAAATGCAAATGAGCCCATACGTGGTTTATGCTGACTTTGAATCAATCTTGCCACAGTACTACGGCCCACAACAGCAAGAACAAAAAACAACCTTATTAACCCACCATCAGATCTGTTCTTATGCGTTTATTGTTGTTAGGTCAGACGGCCAACACACGACACCCGAGATTTACAGAGGCCCCAATGCGGCTAGTAGATTTTTAGAGCAGATGAAACAACTTCGCAATTACTACTCCAACCAACTAAATCTTTCAGACATTGCTATGACTCCTGAAGACCAAGAACGTTATGACTCATCTACCCACTGTGGATTTGCGGCTTAGAGCTAACACCTAACAGTAAAACGACTGCGATCACATTACTGGAAAGTTTAGAGGAGCTGCACACAACAATTGTAATCTTCAACTTAAGGTTGACCCCAAAAAATGGAAACTGCCTATCTTCTTTCATAACCTACGAGGCTACGATTCTCATTTTATCATGCAAGCAGTGACTTCTGAATATAAGAGGGTTACCTGCATTGCACAATCTTCAAAAAGTACATGACTTTTACTCTTGATGTTTATCCTTTTATGACTCTGCCAAACATTTGATGGCAAGTTTGGTAAGTTAGCAGGATCTTTACAGACTTTCCAATCACTAAACAATACTTTGACCCATCTTTGGTGCGTAAAGGCGTCTATCCTTATGAATACATGAGCTCTTGGGACAGGTTTGATGAAGACTCACTTCCTCCTAAAGGCGCTTTCTTTTCTAGTCTTAGAGGCAAAGACATAACTGATGCTGACTATGAATACGCACAGAAAGCCTGGACAGAATTACGCTGTGAAACGATGGGGGATTATCACGATCAATATTTATTGGCTGACGTGTGTTTATTGGCAGACGTCTTTCAGAATTACAGATCTACATGCATGAAACATTACTGTCTAGACTCATCACATTACATCTCTGCCCTGGCCTTTCTTGGGACGCTTTCTTAAAGTCTACAAACATCCAGATTGACTTAATTTCTGATCTACCCACACTTCAGATGATTGAAGACGGTTTAAGAGGAGGTATTAGCATGGCCTCACATCCTTACTGCAAAGCCAACAACAAGTATTTAGATGATTATGACCCAACTAAACCATCCAACTATTTAATGTACTTAGACGCTAACAATCTGTATGGATGGGCTATGAGTCAACCGCTTCCACTGAGAAACTTTACAATGATAAAAAGACCTCACGATGTTAACACTGTGTTAAGTATGTTGTCACAGCTTACGCCTAATAACCCAATAGGACTAATCTTAGAAGTAGACTTAGAATATCCTTATGAACTACACGATCTCCACAACGATTATCCTCTAGCCGCAGAAAGATTAAAAATGAGTCCCACAGAACCTCCTAAACGTGTTCCCAATCTTAGGCATAAAACTAAATATGTGTGCCATTACAGACTGTTACAGTTTTACCTAAGACACGGACTGAAACTGACTGCTGTTCATAGAATCATTGCTTTTGATCAAGAGCCCTTTATGAGACCATACATCAAGAAGAATACTGATCTTAGAACCCAAGCCACTGATGCTTCAGAAAAAGACTTCTTTAAACTGATGAACAACAGCTGTTTTGGCAAAACCATGGAAATCCACACAAACGTAAAGATGTGAAATTAGTTACAAAAGAAAACCAAGCAATTAAGTTTGCCTCTAAACCTAACTATCAAGACTTTAGAAGATTTAACGACAGCCTAGTTGGCATTATGATGAAAGAAAAAGGATGTTAAGTTGGACAAGCGGTGTTTATTGGCTTTACCGTATTAGAGTTGTCAAAGTTATTGATGTTAGAATTTCTGTATGACTACTTTAAACCACTGTACCCAGAAGCAAGAGTCCTTTACACAGACACGATAGTTTTATTTTAGACGTCCCCACAGAAGACTTCTATAAGGATTTAGAATACTGAGGTGGCTAAAGGAGTTGATGGGTGGTACGACACATGTGACTATCCAAAAGACAGTCCTTTACATTCAACTGTAAACAAGAAAAGTGATTGGAAAGATGAAGGATGAACTTAATGGGACAGTTATAAAAGAATATGTTGGTTTGCGGTCGAAGATGTATAGCGCTTGCTAGCCAGACTTCTGTAATGAAGAAGGCTAAGGGCATAAGTAAAGAAGTTCTCAAAAAAAATATAACTCACGATAACTACAAGCAAGCTCTCTTTGAAAACAAAGTATTTCATCACACAAATGTTAATCTGCGCTCTACTCTTCATCAAGTAAACACAACTGCTGTTAACAAGAAATCACTAGTCTCTAACAATAACAAGAGAATTTACGTTAATTCTGAACTGCATATGCTGTAGGGCATTGGAGAACTTTAAAAGATTAACTTGACTGACTTGGCTTGTACTTAACTTAATAACCTAACAAGAACCTAACAAGTACTTACTTAAGAACATAGCAAGAACTTAACTTAAGAACCTAACTAGTACTTTATATAACTTATAATTTTTTTGCACTTAACTTGTAATTTACTTTCACTTAACTTAAAAAAGTACTTTCTATAACTAACTTAACTTGTACTTATCTAGTTCTTAACTTGTACTTTATCTAGTTCTTAAAAACTATTACATAGAAAATGGATCTACTGCAGGAGGTTGTAATTTTTTGCAGAAGCTGGTTCTTCTTCTTTTACTGTGGGGGCTTGCGGCTTTGTTGCTAGGTATGGTGTTAGGTATTTGTATGCTAAAACTCCCCCACCCACAACAACAGCAGCAAATACATAATAATACATCTTATCATTTGATTGTGTTGTTGTTAATTGTGTTGTTGTTGGCGGCGGCGATGTTGTATTACTATCTAACAATTTTTGTTTTGCTGATTGGTTTGCTTTTTGCAGTCTGTTCCATTCAGCTAGTTTACGCCCAGCCTCAACACGTCCGGGACTTTTAGACTTAGTAACGCTACTCACTTGTGGCATGCTCTGGGGCGCATTCACTTGTGGTACATTCACTTCTGGTACATTTACACTGTGGCACATTCTGCTCCTGCGGATTGTCCTGCGGCGTTTTCTCGCTCATTTTTTTTTATTGCGATTAAATTTATATGATCAAAATTAATATGATTAAAAGTAATTAATCCCATAATGAATGGGCATAACATAGTCCCAAATCTGTAATACATATCACATGCAAGAGTTTCTAGCGACTTGTTTAAAACGGATCTTGTGATAAGTCATATTTTAAATCTTCTTCTGAATCAACCGGCGCCATCTTACTTACTAACTTAGCATATAGACTAATCATTGTCTGTCCCATCCACTGATCTAACCATTTTTGACCCTAGCTGTGCTTCGTACCTAGCGTAGTACTTCTCAACGTCTGAAGTAGACAATTGTTGAATTTGTTCAATACTTAGTTCAGTGCCTAAATACTGTTTAGTTTTTCCACAGCGGCCAGAGAATATAATCTTTCTTTATGGCAGTTGTCTGCTAAGTGGTCTGCTTGCTCCTCACACTTTAATAGTTCGTCACAATCCATTTTTAAAAAGCAATAAAAAATTAATAATACTTTTAAAACCATGAGTTTAACGCTGGTTAATTATGCAGTGCCTATCGTTGGTGTTATAGTTTATTCAACCCTTGCAAAATGTTTGTTAGGAATAAAACCGCCCAACACGGGAAAGATAGAAGATTCGCCAAAACTAGTTGCAACCTTATTTTTAGCTTTAACAACAAAAGATTATCTGATTAAAAAGCACATAGACAGTCTTTCGTATTATGATTATTTTAATTATTTTTTTAGTTAATAAAAAGATGAGTGAAAAAAAGATTTCATACGATTTACCATTCTGCGGTAATTAGCAGCCTTAGTATAGGCTATAGCGTATTAGCAAAAAACATGTTTAAAATGAAGCCGGCGGATCTAGGAAGGTTAGACATTGAGGACGTTGTTAAGGTTATAGTTGTAATTACTGCAGGGATTGCCTCAAAAGACTTTCTTATTACACAGGGGATTATCCCAGAAAATATTAGTTCATAGAAAGATTAATTCATAAGAAAATATTGATTTATAAAAGATGTCTGGAGTAGTTATGATGGTAGGAGGAGCTATTGTTAATGCCTTGGCCTTCTCCGGCAGCAATTATTGTTTAGTAAATTGCGGTCTGATGAAGAGAGAGAACGGCATAACAAGGCAATAGAAGATTTAGCCAAGGCAAGAGACGCTTACGAGAAAAGACGAATTGCTCACTTAGACTTTATTAATAAAAAGTTAAGGGAACAGGGTCATGCAGAGCACACATTTACAGACGTTGATGACGCAATGAATGAGTATTACTTAGTGACAGGAAAGAAGTTTCTAACAACACCGCCTCCAGAACTGTCTGACTTTTATGAACCATCAGAAGAACAGAAAATAGCAGAGATAGGCTTTATTGTGGGTGCTATGGGAGCGATCTATATTCTTGCACAAACAATCTAAAAATACAATTAAAAATACAATTAAAATACAGTCCTTCTTATGGAAAATACGAAGTACAATACGATGTACAAAATATATTATTCTCCTAAAGGGTATTGGAAAGGAAAGACCGCTATTGAAAAACTGAGTAAAGCTGCTAGAGTGTCTGAATCAGATGCGAAAGACTGGCTTTCAAAACAGGCAATTTGGCAAATATATCTGCCTGCCCCCAAAAGAATAATAAGGCCTAGATTTGTTAACTCAGTTCCTAATGACACCCACCAGATGGACTTGCTGTATCTTCCACATGATAAAGTTAGAAGAAAAAAGTTTAAGTATGCTCTGACAGTTGTTGACATGGCTTCAAGATACAAAGACGCTGAACCTTTAACGGATAAAAGCTCAACTGCTGTGGCTGTGGCTTTACAACAAATATACATGCGAGGTCCATTAAAGTACCCTAGGATGATTCAAGTTGATGATGGAAAAGAGTTTAAAGGTTCTGTTAAACCAACTGTTTTTATAAACATCATGTTACAGTTAAGAGAGGGATCCCAGGCAACCATCGATCCCAAGCCCTAGTAGAAAACTTTAATAAGAATCTAGCTGAACGCCTGTTTACCTATCAATATCACAGAGAAATTATGGACGCTACGAAGTACACTACGAAGTACACTACGAAGTACAGAGAACGTAACACAGAATGGGTTAGGAGATTGCCAGCAGTCTTACGTGCCATGAACAATGAAGAATTTAAAGCAACAGGCCTTAAACCAGTAAACGCAATAAATTTAAAAAAATTAGCATTACTGAAGATGTGCAGGGCACTCAAAAACTCTTGCCGTTTGGACTAAAAGTAAGATACTTGTATGCTCCTGGAGAGCAGAAGGCGATGTTAGAATTAGAGCCACAGACCCTATATGGAGTGTAGATGTATATGAAGTTGAGCGAATTATGAAAACAGACCCTCTCGTGTATTATTTAAGAGAGACTCTCTCTTCTAGCGGTGCTACTACGTCTTAAAAAGCCTGCCCTAAAAGATCGTTTGTTCGTGAAGAGCTGCAAGTTGTCCCGCCAAACACAGTGAGTTAACAAAAAAAATAGTGTTTATTTTTTGCTAAACTTATTTTTTTTTGGCTTATTTTGGGTTTAACGATCATGTGTTTGTTTTTCAATGTTTTGTTTAATTGCGTCAGTGTCTACCTGTCGTGAAGTAAAAGTCTTTCTCCACTCTTTTTGAAGTTCAATTTTTGCCGTCTATAATCCTCGCGTCAGCCATAAGCTTCTGAAAATCTTCATCTGTAATGTTTTCATCCTGTAATGATTTGCTTATTCTTAATCTCAATGAAAAGTTTTGCTGATGCTAGGGCAACAATGGCAGTGTGCTTTGTAATTTAGGAGTTAATTTTTTTTAAAACAGCACTTACAATCATAGACATGGCGCCTAACCCTAAACAAGGCCCCCTAATGCTAAAGAGGCTGGTGCTCCAACCCCAGTAGCTAAAAACAGCAATGCCAGACCCAGCACTTACGCTAGCTACAGCTGATGAGCCAGTTAATTACATAAGAAAGCGTATTTAAAGTTTAGCATATTTCTTTCTAGTAACTCTATACTTATCCAAGTCACTTTTATTTCCTTTTGAAGTTCAGTTATTTGCTTTAACCTAAACTGTTGAAACCTCCATTTTTAAATAAGATTATTTTTTAAAATTAATCTTATACATATCTTCTTAGTAATCCTTCTGGCAGCACTTCATCAACAGAGTTAAAACGCAATAAAATCAACATACTTAATGAAAATAAAGTCGAGTACTGTTAGTTTGTCTTTGTCAACCATTATAGTAACCTTGTCGGATGATGCAAGGGTGTGTTTATTTCATCTCCGTTTTTTAGTAATAACAATACGAGCTTAAAAGGGGCATCCAAGTTTTCAGCCTTTATTTGTATGCCTCTAATAAACGCATGTTCTGGCAAACTAGTATCGCCCTCCCTCGGAGTAATAAATAAGCGAAAAAATCATCGTCATTTGCCTAGGTAGTGATTCTAGCGTTGGGGTAAAATTCTAAGCCTACGGTGTCGCCCCCCACTTCAGCTAAGGACTTCTTTCTCTGTAGCACATATTCAGAACCTCGCTTAGTTATTTCAATCTGCTTTTTCTGTTGTGTTCCTGGGACAAGGCTAACAAGAATGGGCCCTTCATTTAAGGCTTTTCTAAAATTGTTGTTCTTATCATAGTATACATTGGGGCTTCGTAGTTCAAACTTTAAATTCCAGTCAATTTCAGGAAGCAACGCCCAAGCATTCTCTCTTTTATGAAGTTTGTATTCACGTTTGCCAAAATCGTTTTGCTCTTAAATTTCTTATCTCTTCTAGGGCAGGATGCTGCTGCCGTTTTTTGTCTTCAATTTCTGTTCGTTTGTAAACCCCGTCATCTGTGTACTCAAAATCCATAAACATTTCCTGGCACTCCTATTAGATCAAACTCAGTTGTGTCTGCTAGGTCTTTTAGCTCTACTGCAGTGCATTTAGGAGCTAGCTGCGCTTTTGATTCTGGCCCTCGAGACATTCTTTTTATAATATTAAAATTATAATAAACAAATTGTTATAAGCAATCAATAATAAACAATCTACAATAAACAAACGTATTGAACTGGGGGGTCAGTCCGTAAGCATAGCTTTAGCGTGCTTAGATTTTTCTAACTGCTCTTTTTTTTTTTTTAGCTCATCTTTGTCCCTTATTATATAATTTTCACTTATGTTGTTGGCATCCGTTAGTCTCGAGAGACGATGGATTTGCACCCTCTGCGAATGTTTCAGTTGGTCATACAGCATCTGCTGTGGCTGTATAGACCCACATGGGAGTGGCAGTCTCTGCTGCATTTGATGCACTTGAAGGCCGAGTCAGCTGCTGGCAGCAGCTGCTTGTTCTTTCTCTGTGCGCGCTTGTCATCGGCAAGCTTCCGGAGCTTCTCTTCGCCAGCTTCCAGCCCAGTGTTCACAGTGTGTCTCCAGCTGGATCTGTCCCGAGCAAGCTCTTCCCAGGTGTTGGTGTCGATGTCGAGAGCCTTCAGGTCGCGCTTGCAAACATCCTTGAAGCGGAGTTGTGTCTTCCAATTGTTCTTTGCCAGAGGCAAGCTCTGCGTACAGAATGTCTTTGGGGATCCTGCCGTCGTCCATTCGTACGCACATGACCAAGCCACCTGAGGCGGCGCTGACGGAGAAGAGTGGTCATGCTGGGAATCTTTGCACGCTCAAGCACATCGTTGTTTGTCACGCGGTCATTCCATGTGATCCCAAGTATGTGCCGGAGACAGCGCATGTGGAAGGCACTTAGCCTCTTCTCTTGTGAGGCATACAGGGTCCAGGATTCACTGGCGTACAGGAGAGTGCTTAGCACACAGGCTCGATACACAGCAATCTTAGTGTTCAATGTTAACATGCTGTTGTTCCACACTCTCTGAGATAGTCTGGCCAGGGTGGTAGAGGCCTTGCCAATCCTTCTGTTGATCTCCGTATCCAGAGAGAGGTTGTCGGTGATGGTGGAACCGAGGTACGTGAACTGGTTAACGGCCTCTAATTCATGGTTGTTGATGGTGATGCGGGGTTGTTCAGCATCCTGAGCCATCACATTCGTCTTTTCAAGCTTATTGTCAGGCCAAACTCATCACAAGCTTTTGCAAAGCGGTCCATCAGGCACTGTAACTCTGCTTCGGGTGGGGTGGCCAGAGCAGCGTCATCTGCAAACAGCATGTCTCTGATGGTCACTACTCGTACTTTGCTCTTTGCCTTCAGCCGAGCCAGGTTGAACAGTCGGCCATCTGATCGGGTGTGAAGGTAGACACCCTCACTTAAACATTCTTCAAAACTATCTTTGTCCTGAGTGTAAAATAATACAACCGATTTTAACTGCGATCGAAAGTCTTTTAAGACAGCATTGTATTTTTGAGTTAAGAGCCACACAGAAACTAAGGCGTGGGGCCGCTAAAGGCTAGCTTTGACAGACCTTTTCTTTTTTTAACAATGTCTTGTTCAGCTGAACAGTCATCAATAATAAACAGTGTTTCAGTTCCCTCAAATAGTTTATAGTAATGTTCTAAACAGTCGCTCAGTTTGTCGCTAGGATCAACTAGAAATATATTCTCGTCTGTCCAAATAAACTTCCTTTCTTTGTAAGACTTGTTGTGCTTAATGGTTGTGCAGAATATAACAATGTGCTCGTAATGAAACCTGTATATTGTTTGTAACAAATCAAGTACGAAGACAGTTTTCCCACACCCAGTAATCCCGCAGATAAGAGAACAGTGTGGATCTTTAGGAAGAAACTTTAAACTATCCATCTGTTTTTATTAGAATATTTCTTCTACATTTTAATAAGCCACGTCTTTTAGTCTGTTTTCTTCAATGTTTAACTGAGCATCACAAACCATAAAAACATGTATTTTTATTGGGCCGTTCCCGTCTGCTTTCTTGTAAATATTTATTTTTATGCCATCTTGCCCTACCCTTTCTCCACTTCCAAACAATCTATTGTCAAATGTGGATCTAAAATCCAGCCACAGCCCATATTTGGTTATTAAGTAGTCTTCGAGTCTTACATCATAAAGGCAAATTTTTTTTACAAACGCGATCAACTTCAGGATATCTTTGCCTACCTCCAGCGAACAACTTTCTTATTTCATCGAAGTGTTGGTGAGGTAAAAGTTCACGACCAGATACAACTGATCAGACTTGCCATTTATTGCACAGTCGACCTTCTCAATTTTTGGATTATAAAACGCTTCTGATTCTCTCTGAAAAGGAGTTGTTCCTTCAGTAAACAAGAACAAAAGTCCTTTTAAAGACTTCAGAGACTGATTTAGATGTATGTTCCAAAGAGTGTCTCGCTTGTTTTTATTTTCTGTAGTGGAGTGTATAACTCTTTCATAATAAATAACTGTTTTATTTTTATACTGAGTTAAGATTGTTCTGGCCAGTTCGGGGTTAGTAACAACATCAAACTCAAGAGAAATGTCGCTAACTGTGTATTTAGCTAAAGGGTCTTCAGACAGAACGACAGAATCGCTAGGATTAAATGTCAGTTCATAAGTAAGTTTTTCTTTTAATGCGCCTTGGTAATATGGCTATGCGTCTTTAACAGCTCAAAATCTAGAGGGATGCAGAATCTGTTGCCAAATGCTTCTGCTACTGCCTCATCTTTAACATCATCCCTTGCATCCTCCGCTTTAAGCCTGTGCTTAAGGCCGTTTGGGCCTTGTATTCCCTGATAAACTTTCTCTTTTCTTTCTTTTTTAGGCAGCCATAGATCAGAATAAAGGGCAAAAATGTCTGCCTCGCTTAGTACAAATACTTCTCTGCCCTCCAGTTTGATTGCCATATGTTTAACGATTGCCCTGCCTAAATTAGCAACAACAGTAGCATTAGGGTCTATCGATTTAATATCTATTTGGAATGCTAGTTTAGCAGTGCCTGGCATTATAACATCGCCAGCGCCAAGATCAGGGAACTTAACTATTAAAGTTTGTCCAGGCTCAACTGTTGATGGAGTATTTACACTAGTAACGGTCTGCCTTATACCTCTTACGCCATGGGGTTCCTTCTCTTTTCTGTATGGATCGAGGTCACAACCGTATGAGTTCATTTTTTATAAAACAAAAAAGAATATAAATAAAAAATATGGATGAAGATTTTGATCCGATTGATCCTATTGAAGAAGAAAGAGAACTGCCAGGCCCTTCATTTGAAGAAGATGAAACAGAATTAGGTCCTTCATTGCGCGAAGAACTTGAAAGAGCAGCAGAAGGTTCTTCAACCCCTTCATTAGAAGAAGCAGAAACACCCCCTTCAGTTAGCGCATCTCGTGCAGAACTATTAACAAATAGAATTAACTCATTCTACATAAGCTTAGGACTAGAGCCGCCAGAAGGTCATAGTCCTTTTGATTTTAAGATTGATAAAAGCAACCATCTGTATATAAGAACTAGCAGGGGAAATTTTGTAAGAGTTACTACAAAGCCAGACCCAACTAAGTTTTTAAAACTAAACACAATTAGACAGAGGATTCCTGTTGCCGACCAAAGGCGATTAAACATTTTAAATTTAAGGCCTGAGGCTGTTAGTCTTTTACAGAACTTGGGGCAAGATTGCCAACACGATCTGAAATCGAAATGACCTCTTTTCAAGATTTAGGTCCAAGAGCAGATGAAGCAATAGCAGAAATTGAAACGAGTTTTAATGAGGAGACGCAGTTAAAAACAATTAACGATTCTCCATTGCCTATGCGTGAAATCCTGGGGCTTAATGAGGCTCTACGGACAATAAGGGGTGAACTAACAAACAATTTGGCAAAACTTGGCGAGTTAGATAGAGAGATAGAAGAAGAAAAAAATAAGCTGGCTGATGCAGATGATAACAATTTAGGGCGAGAAGAAAAGGCTAAAATACAGCAGAAAATACAGGATTTAATGATAGAAAGGGCGGCTAGGTTAGAAGTGCTGTCTACTAACAGAGCGCAACTAGCATCACAAACAAGCAGAATAAGAGAAACTATAAACAGAATACTTTATGAAAATACTACGCTAGCAGAAAGAATAAGGACTCTGTTCAGGGAACAAGGGATTACAATAGTTAGTATATTAACAGCTGTTGGGTTTGCTATCTCTACACTCGTTTATGCTTTAACAGGTAGCGCGCCAACAGGGCCAGTAGCGCCCCCAACGCCCCAACCTGGTAAAAGTTGGATTAGAAAACAATTGCATCATCTAGCAAACTTATTAAAGAAGTTAGCAGCCAAAGCGCTTGATGCCCTGCCTGGCATAATTGGCAGTGTTGTTAGTTGGGTTTTGTCTACTATAGGCAAAGTTGCTGGTTATATGGCCGACCATTTGTGGACGTTAGGAGTGCTAGCTGCTGGATTAATTTTTAGTGAAATAAAGTATGGCTAATCCAGTAAAAGTTAAAAACACAACGAGGGCTGTCTTTTCGCTGGTATGACTGTCAGTGCGAGGTAGATCAACAGGTGGCGTGCTTTCTGGGCTGCTTTCTGGCTGTGGGGCGCTTATAACTGGTGGTGGATCGCTTTCTGGGGTGTTTATAACTGGATCGCTTTCTTCAGGGGTAGGTACTTTCTTTAAAATGGATGGAGCGGGCCTTGTGTTTAAGTATTTATTGTGCCCTAAGTCTTGGTCGTCTCCAGCTATGAGGATTTCATTGTTATAATTCTGTATTATGCCAATCTGTAGTCTAAGTTCAGAGGGCAGCATGTATAATCCGCAACCCACAACAAAGTCAACCTTTGACCTAGCATGTGTAAGAACGTCTTGATACCTTTGTATGCTGGCAGGCAAATCAACAGCAGAGTTAATAGCATCTTCTAAATTAGCTAGAAATTGTTTTCTAGCATCAAAGCCTGTAGATTGATCTACTATGCTAGACTTGGTCTGTGCTTGTGCTCCTAAAAGACACCAAACGTATGTCCGTATGGAGTCATTAAGTCTTTGCACTCCTGGCATTGTTAGGCCTTTACTTTTATCTAAGATAAATGTTGTCCAGGCATTAGGGTGTTTTTGTTCTATGGACCCCAATCGAACTTGTGCGTTTGGTTGAAAAGAGGTGTGGCCGGGCCAGTAATCATAAGTATATTCTCTACGTTCACCCCACAAATACAATGTGCCTAACCCATGATTGCGGTCTAACTTTTGTTTAAAATCAGTTGAGGGTTTAATGTTAAATTCGTTGCAAATTCTTTCATATGCATTATTGTCCATTGGGCTGTTAAATGGATAAAACGCGTTGTCGTTAGGGAGGGGCACTTTTAGTTCAGTTAGTATTCGTCTGTACTGGTAATAACATGAAAGTTATATACTGACCTTACCAAGAGATTAGGGTGGTTTAAATGGTTTGCATATGAAACACCGCAGCCAGTAGTTGCGCAGTAAACGGCAAAATTTAACTGATTCTGGAAAAAAGCCATAGGGTGGGATGACCATGCTGATGGCACTCTGTCGCTCTTTATTGGCGGATTTAAATATTTAGTTAGCGGGTTTGCAAGCCTAACTTGAAAGCCGTATGATCCATCTACTGCAATGGTTAAATTGCTGAAGTCTAAAGATTTGGGGTTATAAAACGCTCCTACATTGTAAGTAACATGTTCAATATATTGAAAAGCTACCATTTTTAAATTAGTTTTTTAAAGGGTTTTTAAAATAGTTATAAAAAAGATGCGCATCTATATAAACCAACAAAACAAACGTGTGTTCTTAACGTACCCAATTGACAATAGGCGCAGTAATTATAGGGTTGCCCTTAGAGAAATTGGGTTTAAAGTTATGTGGGCTAACATATCTGAAAAGGCTCAAAATAACTGGATTAATGTTAATGTAACAACAATCAAGTAAGTCATATAACAATACCTGATGGCTACTACAACTTTTGTTCTTTAAAAGAAGTACTTAGCGAATATGGTATATTATTAACAATTAACGAGGCAAACCTTAAAATTACTATGAATTTTCCACTAGAAGAAAAAAGAGAGTATACTTTCCCTAAAGGCCTTGCTAGAGTTTTAGGCTTTCACAATAGTGACAAATCTTATAAATTTAGCACAAAAGAAAATGTTTATCAATTTAAAGGCAATAAACCTTCTGATTTTCTCGTAAATCCCATTTTGTATGTTCATTTACAACAGTTAAAAACGTGTGCTAATTGTTTGCTGGCTATCCATCTACAGTTTTAAAGGTTTTGCTGCCAACTAGGGCAGGGTTTTGCGATTATCAGTTATATACGTTTGACGGAGACAGCCAATTTAAAGAATTAATTAGCGAAGATATAAATTAATTGGATGTAACAATAACTAACCAAGATGGAAAGTCAGTTGTCTGTTCTGATTTATTAATAGAGCTGGAAGTAGAAGAGCGCATTAGAAAATTAGTAAGGGCTCAGTCCCACGGACGTTAATAACGCTGGAAGTAGCCGGACGTACTGTAAACCTTTATTTTTTATGTCTCTGTAGAGAATGTAAATATCTTTGTTCACGATCACCCATGTTATTCTGCACGGAAACCCCCGTTTTTAATGTACTGATTACGTCAATATTTGGCAGTTTTGGGTGTTAATTTTTTTGTAAAATAGGTGTTAATTTTGGCCAAAACTGATATGTGATGGATGTGATTTGTATGTGAAAAAGGGGGTTTTCGGGCAGAATCACATGGGTGGTCGTGAACGAAGATATTTACATTCTCTGCCCTTTACTGATATAAGGCTCTGTCAGAGCGACCGCGTATAATTCCCCAGCATTAAGAATTCCTTTTTCTGGATTCTCAAAGAACTTCATCTTGCTTGCACCTTGGTGATCATTGGGTGCAAGCTTTGGGACTTAAAAAACTGGATCCCCAGAAAACAACAGTCAGCGAAGAAAAAGAGGTGGGAGAAGAAGATAGGTAGGTTGGAAAATAACAAGAGCTGAAAGACTATCCAAGAACTTTTTCAGGATATATACTTGGAACTGCCGCAGTGCCAGAAAGAAGATCTCGACAATTGAAAAACCAGCATGTGACTTTGTTGTTCTGTGTCTACAAGTAAACTAGACGTACCATCCACCATTACTTTTGGATGACTTCATAATCTTTCAAATGCATGATGGACGAGGACTATGATGATAACAAACAGCTTGAAAAAGAAACTGTCCAGGATAGACTTAGAAAAATGGTGTAGCAGCACACGTGAATGAATGGTGTGAGGCTGAAAAGACCTGATGGTAATAAAAAAAAAGCCTTATTGTATTCATCAATGCATACATACACCCAAGTACCCACACATCAAAAACGGCTTGGACCTTTGTGGAGGAAATAAAAGTTGAATGTGGAAACTCTGTAATACTGTGTAGAGGTCTTAATGCACGGTCAAAATTGTCGGATCAGCATGGTACCAATCCTCAAGGAATTGGGGTGGAAGATATGTTGGATGTATTACTTCTAAGCGCACTGACAAGATCATCTCCAATACATATAGGGTGGCAGGATGACTCTGACAGTGTCGTTGACTTTGCACTCACTGGACCAAACTTCACAGCAGGCATGAACGCAGAAGCATTTCTGCGTCATGGAATTGACCATTTTCCTGTCTTATTCAGTTTACAGAATATCAAAAGTAAAACAAACGAAACAAAAGCACCTTTTCAGTATGTCAACAAGGAAAAAAATCTCATTGGAAAGTTAAGGAGTAGCTGATGAAAAAAAACAAAAACACACACACACACACAACCAAATAACAAAAACCAATTTTAAAAAACCCAAATCGTTCAACCCTTCTGGTGGATTAGAGACACAGAAACAGCCGGAAATAGAAACGCAAGGTTGTGACCTGGCAGAGAGGAAAGAAAAAAGAAGAAAAAAACTTGCCCTGATCCAGCTATTGAAACAGACATGAATCAGAAGACTGAACAACTCAAAGTAGCTGAAATGCAAGAGAAATTAAATGGCAACAATTTTGTGTCACTTAATTATGACACAACACTCAACTCAGTTCAGGCAGTTTCATCATCGCGTGGCTGCCACACTGCTATCATTTCTGCAGTCGGCCGTAACATAGGCTGCTATGCAGGCCCTAGCTGTTGTTTGGACTAGCTCGATCCGGTGAATTTGATCGACCGCGTGGGGATTACATACTCAACTGCAATATTCCAGATGTAGTTTTACTAGGGTGAAATAAGCCTTGGTTTTTCACTGGCAGTCATCAAGTTTTTCTTGAGGAAACCTATCATGCTGTTTGCCTTTTTGGCTAAGCGGTCCACATCGGTCTTCCAGTGGAAGTCAATGATGTCAACTCCAAGGTACTTGGTGCTGATGGAACGCTCAAACTTGAATCTCTTAGCTGGTAATCACAAAAGGTTGGTTTCCTTCATCTGCCAAGGGGATAGCACAATACGTTTCTGCGATGAAACTCCATTCCCCACGTTTTCTCCCAACTTTGTCAAGGCGCTCAGGTCACCCCATCAAAAGATTATTGTGAATTGCTCTATCGGCTTGTTCGATGCAGTCGTCAGTGAACAGTCGTAGTTATGGAGTGAGGAACTCGAATGAAGCGGGCATGGAAGATGAAACACACACATACACACACTATCATATTGCATGAGATTCGCAAACACTCTCATAATTATTATTGTGCATGCACTGATACGCACGCGCGCGCACAGGCACAGACACACATCGTGCGCGTGAGAAGTCAACACACACGTGCGTAGCAAACAAATGGTATTGTCCTTTTGAATCATTCGTGCATGTAAATGTTGAATTCAGCTTACCTGGCTAACAAAGTACTTGTCCTTTTGAAGCTATGGCGGTTTGTACGTTGAAGCCGTACCTGACAAACAAAAGTATGGTCCAATTGAAGCAAGGGTGAATTGATGCGTTGATCCCTCAGCAACAAGTGATCAGAGAAAAACACTTGAAAGAATGGGACAAAGTCAAGAATTAAAATAAAAGAAATGTGATGTTTACAGTCACTATTGATTAGTACCTGTCCAGATACCTTCCTGGTATAATGCTGGTACATGAAGAACTGACAATTATATTTTCACTCTCGTGGAGTGGACCTACGCAATTAACATCTTTGTGTCTGTGTGCATTATGCGGAAGAGTGTGAAGAGAAGCATGTTGAGCAGGGGTGAAGGAAGATGAGTGAGAGGAGGAAGGAGAACAGTTATCAATTGCCATGGGACCTATAAGAAGCATCAGCCACAAATAACTATACACACACATGCACTCAGCACACAACACACGCGCACACATACTTCGTGAATTCTCCCTCTCTCTCACACAACACACACACACACACGTACACACAGCTTATCACGTGACTCGATTTCGGCCGGTTTCGGCTTTGCCGTAGCCTAAAGCGCATCCTCGGTAGAGCGAGTGGCTGACCAAACCAGCGAGGAGCGGTGAGCTCAGCCTCGTAGGGCGCTGTTAGATCTGTTCTTGGTATCAGGAAACTTCGGGCCGGACAGGTAAGGCCTTCATTGATATTCTTCCAAATCGTCGAATCTGTCCTGATGTCTGATTAGTTACTTACAGAGCACTTTTCCTTGGTGTGTCCACCCGACAGAAATGTCGTCTGTTGATTGCTATGTCAGCTTGCTTTTCCAAACCTCTCCCCGCAGTTCGTAACAGCGATTGCGAAGGTCAGTGTTGTTCAGTTCGGCCCTCGTGGGAACTGCGTGTCAGGGCTGTAGGTGATTGGAACGAGTTCCTCCTTTCAGAGTGCACCAACCAATCGAACAACAGAAAAGCTTGACCCAGATGTGCATGGAGAGTTGGGAGGGTGCCTAACAGCACATTAAAAGAAGGTTGTTCACAACAAAAGAACCGTTTAGATTTTTACTAGAATTTCCTTTGAAGAAAGTTGGTTCAAATCTTGCCTTTTTACTATTCCGGCT
>CM031614.1:29870293-29880109 GCA_018398815.1 Conus ventricosus | reverse complement strand
GGGAACGGTTGGTGGATCTGTGCGGATCGCACAGAAATAAAGAGTTCCGGAAGGTTGTGCTTCATCGAACAGATAGTAAGGGTGTGCTGCTGTGCGAGTCTGATGATATTGTTGTGGAATATTCCTGCGATCCGCACTCGGAGGACGTTTTGCTCAAAGCGGGAAGAAAGAAACATAAAGCGCGTGCTCTACGGCGGTTTTGCACGCTCTCCACGGATTGATCCAGTTTTACCTGGGGAGACCGTCATTTACAGAATGACAGTAGAAGCATCCCAGTGACGTTTTCTCGATTTTTTAAATTTTAATTTTTAATTTTTATTTTTTGGTCATGTAAAGTGAAAGAAGAAAACATTGCTGTGGTTTTATGTCAATGAAATCTAGTCGCGTTTTGGTCATGTACTTCGCGCCGATTTGCTAAATGGCTTAACGCTTGTTAGCATTAAAATTCGTTCTAGCTGCAAAAAGAGACGACTGCAGGCGGAAATCTAAACAAACTTAAATAAATGTCAGCGAACCGCCAAGAGAATCGTGGACAAAACGAGTCACAAGACAAACACAACGCGTTTCGACCTTTTAGGTCTTCTTCAGGCAAGACACAAACAAATAATACAACGAAAATGAAGAATTTGGTATCAGCTTCGATCTCTTCACTCTTCAGCGAAAAGGATGCAGGCGTTTCAACATTTATTTAAGATTTGTTTAAAATTGGGTTCGTTCGTTCTCTCTTAGCCCCAAGCACACGCGCGTGCGCACACACGCGACGCGCACACAAACGTGACACACACATTCTCTCTTTTTTGTCTCTCAGTCACGCTTTTTCTCTTTTTCCTCTCTCTTCTCTCTCTCTCTCTCTCTTTTCTCTCTCTCTCTCTCTCTCTCCCAACTGTCCTTGATAAACCACTGGAGAAATTTTATTAGCATGAGTTATTTTTTTAATTAAATTTATTCATTTTTTTCATGTATTTTTCTTTTTTCCCTCGCAGAAGGTGCAAAATATGTCAACATTTTATTAAATGTTTTCACGATAATGTAGGCCTACATTTTTTTAAAAAAATTTTGTATAAGTGATATGTGACAAATGTTACAAAGTCTTGTTATCCTATCCCCACCCGGCCATACAGAAAAACATGGTTGTAGACATAATATGCACGCTGCGTGGCTTATCATTGACATACTCGGTAGATTTGTGGCTTTCTGATTGCATTTTTATTTCATGGGTGAATACGTGACATTCATTCGTGACATACTGCTACAATATCTGTTATTTTCTTTTTTGTGTTTTAAGGCGCGCGCGCGCGTGCGCGTGTGGAGTACACGACATGCTATCTTTCTCTCTCTCTCCCTCTCTCTCTCTCTCCATGCGACTTGGAAACATATTGTTAGTGTGATTGATATTATGGCTGGCACATTGAGGGTTTCTCCTCAATCTTTGAAACAAACTGTGTTATTCAAATTGTTATGACGACGTACAAAAGAAAATGATATTTTTTTAGGCATAGCAAAGGCTTTTTGCAAACCATAGACCTTAAATTAGTGGCTCAAGCTCACAAACATTTCGTGAGTAATCCGAAAGAAATTGTTTGGTGTATAAGGAAAGAGATTTCATTTTTTGATACAGACTTGATTATCATATGCATATGCGACATTTTTGCCATAATCACAAACTAATTGTAAAATGCTTTTAATCGATTGTGCTCCTGTTTTCTATATCTAACGCACACTCGTGCGCGCGCGTGCGCGTCACACACACGCACATTACACATTGGCTTCTCTCTCTCTTCTCTCTCCTCTCTCTCTCTCCCTCTCTCTCTCTCTCTCTCTCTCTCTCTCTCTCTGGTGCTTGAACCTTGAACATACGATTGATTTGATTGACAGTATGATTATTTTGGTGCTGTTCTGTTCCCCCCAACCCCCCTTTTCTTGGACTTTCATTTCTTCTTCTTCTTCTGCGTACGGCAGGCTTAATATTCCTTGCGTAACACTCCTGATAGCAGGCAAGTATTTAATCCATCTGCTCAACAATGGGGTGGAGTGTGCGTGTATGACCATTTTTTTTCCGCCATCAAGGGCAACCATACTCCATCTTCGGGGAAGGTGCTTGCTACGTGTATGTGTATCCTTATCAACGGCCAAACTGGTCATATCGTCCGAAAGTTGGTGATTGGGATCTTACGTGTGTGCTAGATGTTATGGTGGTTAACAACGGATCTCGGTTTATAGTATCATTCGAAGGACTGTATGGGAAATGGAGTCAGAAACCAAGGTAACTCCGAGGGGAAAAATCCACCAGTACCGAAACGGCCCGGCGGAGATTTTGAACCACAACCCTTGGATACGAGTCGGCGCTTACAAATGAGCTATTCTGGCCCCCCTTCCTAGAACAAAACTGTGTTAGAAAATAGTATGACGATGTACGAAAGAAAAAGGATTTTTTATGGCATAGTAACTGACTTTTTGGGTTTTTGGCATATGGCAAACGTTTGGGCCTAAAACATAGAGCTTTGGTGACAATAAGTTAGTAATCAAGTTCCCCCCCCCCCAAAACAGCATTTGTGAGTACATCCGAAGAATTTATTTGGTGAATAAGGAAGAGATTTTTACTTTTTGATTTTTTTTTCCTTATTTATGCAGATTTGATATCATATGTCATGCGCCTGTTTTTGTCACACTCAACAAAATTGTTGTGAAACGCTTTGAATCGATTGTGCTCTTGTTTTCTGTATCAAATACAACAACTCGCGCGCGCGCGCGCGCGGCACACACACATACACACACACACACACACTCACACACACACTACACACACACCACACACCACACACTGTCTATCTGTACTTTCTCAATCTTGCTGTGCCTTCCTCACTCCCTTTTCTATCTGCACACAACTTGGATAAAATCATCCGGGGGTTTGATATTTGCACGTCAAGTGCGTCTTTTTCTGTTTTCCTTTCTTTCTCGCCTCGGACCAATGTGGTGCAACACTTGCTTGGTGCATGTTCATCATGTGTTTTTGAAGGTAATCACGATGATGCACATTTTATGAGGTATTTGTGATGTGTTGGTACTGTGACGGAACGTTTCCCGTCCGGTCACAAAAATTTACATACAACCGTTTGCCTTTTGAGGGAAGGTAGTTGTTCCGGAGGCCAGTTGGAAAATCAGCTGACTGCTACTCACGGCGCTTGTTTAAATTCGGGGGAGGTGGAACCTGTTAGCAGTTCTATGCAGTGATTCCGGCAAACGCAAGAACACAGGGTCCCAAGGCACCAGTGGGACTATCAAGGAGAATGTGTAGAGTGAAACCGCACATTTTTTAAGTGTGGGAGAGAGGGTCATATTGCCAGGAATGTAGCGGGAGTGCGAATACTACTCAGTTGTTTGCCTGTTGATTACAATTCAACAAGAAGGCAGGTGCCACCACCAACTACTAGGCAGTAGTAAACGGGAAGCCGGTATGGACCTGCTTATTAGACACAGGACTGACTCTTTAGCGGCTATGGTTAGAGCCCGGTTTTGTGAGAGAGACACCCCCCCCCCCCCCCCCCCCCCCCCCCCCCCCCCCCCGCTATACCGGGGGAAACCACCTGCGTCAATGATATGCAGATGGAAGAATTAATCGGCTACCTTTGGCCCGTGTAAAAGTGAGTCAGAGTTTGTAGGAGTACTCTCACTGCGCAGTTGCAAAACATCTTCCCTTATCCAGCTTTGTTAGCGGGGTAGGTATATCCTCCCGAAGCCTAACCAGGCTGCCAGTCAAGTGGGGAAAGCAAGGGCAGTGCAGGGTAGGAAAGTAAACAGAACGCAGGTGGAGTGCACAGGCGCAGTAGAGCTAGTGTAGGCCATGAAGGGGCCGTGGTGGTGGTGCAGTGGACCTTGAAATAGGTCGTAGTGGCGGTGCCGTAGGCCATGGAGGTGGCCGTGGTGGCGGTGCCGTAGGCCATGGAGGTGGCCGTAGTGGCAGTGCCGTGGGTCATGGAGGTGGCCGTCGTGGCGGTGCCGTGGGCCATGGTGGCCGTAGTGGTGGTTCAAAAAGTTGTTGGCGTTGCCGTGGTAGTCAGAAATGTAGGAGCCACGGTGGCGGACCTCAGGGTCGTGGCCAAGAGGGACCACAGAGTAACTGGAACCAGCAGCTGGGCTGGAATCTTGGAGCTGTAATAACGCATGGCAAGAAGGTCAAGGAGACCAGCTATCGTTAGGAAATGCCAAGAATAGTCAGCTCACAGGAGCAGACGAGCCAGTGTCGGAAAAGGAGACGAAAAATAAGGCTCATCAAGTAGTGGGCATAGGCCATGAGTGGGATTCGAACCAAGGAATTTCCACAGAGAGAAGGAAAATCGGTTCGGATAAGATGAGCAAGGATCATCTCTTAACAGTTTGGAAAGGGGAGATGATCGTCGTCGCAGTGAATGGGTGCGACAGCCCAGTTCACGTGATCTTCGAACAACAGACCCTGAGGCAATGAATGCAAAGGGGACTGAATGTCACGGAGATTTTGCCCAACAGGCTAGAAGAGGATCGCGCAGATTTTCACGCGCTCCTTTAAGGACTAAAATGTGTGAAAGGTGCGCTGACTCTCTTGTAAAGCCTGGAATGCGCAACCTATCTGCCCCAGGTACTATTGGCGAGCCACAAACGGCGGTCAACATTGAGAGGGGCAGGAGTAGGTCAAGGGTCGGAGTAATACTGTTGTAGTGTGAACAGCAGAAGTAAACAATGTAGGAGCAATGCCTACGGGCTGCTGTGTGGTGGTGGTGTGAGCAGTCATCTGTTACGGGTAGCTACCGTGTAAACAATGTAGCTGGCTGGTTGTGTTATTTTGAATGGCGTCCCCATCCGGGTGGGATGAGCCTATGTTCATGTTTATATCTCTCTTCTGTTTTATTTATTTTTTTGAAATGATGGTTATCATTTGATGCCCCCATGGGCCGGCCTATCTCGGGCGGGGAGTTTCTTGAGCCAACCTGTCCCACCCCTTTATTCTTGTCATTCTACAGTTCTGCCTACCATGTCTTCGCTATCTCTTTTCCATCCATAAGACCTCCCCACATCACCTGCAGCCTCTATGTCGCTTGTTCTTCCTTCCCAGTTCTGCCCCCATGGCCCGCCTTCTCGAGGCGGGGGTGTTTCTTGACCAACCTGTGCCCACCCCCTTAATACTTGTCTTTCTACTGTTTCTGCCTACCATGACTTTCGCTATCTCTTTCCACACCCATAAAGTCTCCCCACATCACAGCAGCCACTATGTCCGTCTTGTTTTTCTTCCTTCCCGGTTCTTCAGATACTAGTTATTTTTTCTTCATCTATTATACAGTCTTCCTTTTCAATGCATCTTTTTCTGAGAACCTATCGGAGTGGTAGCCCGTAAGTCACCCGCAATCTAAGGTGCTGACACTGTCCGAGTGATGAATTGCTCAGCGTTAAATGATCCAACAGCAGTCCGGTTTGAGGATCGGAATCAGCAGATGACGCCTGCGATTTTCATCTTCACATGTCCTTCGTATGGGGGCCATCCATTGACCCTTCCCAACACGGCAGCTCTCCTAGGGTGACTGTCAAATCCAGCCATCATTGAGCCAACGCCCTGTGAGTAATCAAAGTAGTCATTCAAACGACCGAGAGAAAGCAGAGATTCATATTCAGAATGAAGAAATAAGAGCGGTGGCAAAGAGAAAGGTATGCCAAAACATATGGCCAATGCTTCCATTTGGTGTGAATCAAAAGATCCGAAAGAATCCCTTGCCTCGGATTCTCCGTTTGCTGTTTGCAAGTGGTTCGAGGAGTTTCTTCTACAGGATTCAAAATGATCAAAAAAGACACAGACTGTAGTTGTCTTGTATCAGTGCTACGGAAGCGGCGTCCTCCTTGCAGTGAAAAGAGATGGTATCTCATCTTATGCAGATCACAGTTAAGGTTACCATTCACCCTTTTCTTTCTCAACTCTTCGAAAGGGGTAAAAAGAAGAGCGATTTGGCTGGCGATAGCATAATCAGAAATCCGGACTGAGATGGAAAGTCCAGGCTGTTCTAGCAGGTCCATAGAGATAAAATCTCTAAAGGAAGTGCCGTAATTGAAAACTAACACGCTATTCTTGACTTTTGCTATGACAACTCCCCCAAGAATGTCAAAGTGGGTTAAGTCCAGTGAAAGATCCACCATTTGTCCATCTCCATTTTGCTGTGTTTCAAGTGACAACGCTTTGGGCATTCCAGTCGAGCCTGTCGGTCAGGAGATTCTGTCGTGACTGTGTCAGAAGAAGGCCTGACGGGTCTTGTACAAACGCAGTATACTGTTCTATTGTAAGGGTGACATTCAGCAAATTCAAAAAGTTGTCCAGTGTGGAAAAAGGAATGCGAGATTGAGAAAGTAAAGATTGGAGAGAAATGTTCCTATTCTTGAGGCTAGAAGGTTATGGGGCCATAACTTCCTTTCGCCTGCTACTTATGCACAGAATGTGTTAACAATTCTGCCGAACCCGGTCATACGGTTGATGATTCTGGGTGCACTCATTCACTTCTCTAGGAGAAGAAATAGACAGAAATGTGTCATCGGTTTTGGATCGGCTTATTACCGTGCTTGAACGTCGTTGAGGTTTTGTGTCACAAAAATGCCATGAGATACGTCCAGTGACAACATGCTTCAGTCCCGCTGTTGAGGGAGGAGGTGATACGTTTTGTGACAGTGATTCTGGGACATGGTGAGGGAACGAGAAGGAGATGTGTCCTCCCCCCATCACACGCAGCCAATGTCAGCATTAGACGGGACGGCACGCAGTGAGGAGCGTCCGTTTCGGACTCCAGACCCTCCTAAGTGAAAATCTACGATCATATATGGTGGGAGCAGGTTTCAGTCCAGTAAGGAGCAAATTCCAAGCATGGACAAACAAACAACTATTATATTAAACAGGCGCAATCGGCTTCTGACTGTCTTGAAGAACCGCATTAGTACGTAGTGGGACAGTGAAGTTCCTGGAGAAGAGGATGAGAGATATCTTTTAACAACCTAACAGGACATACTCCAGTATGTCCAAAAGGGGAGTTAAAGCAAATTGTCGGACCCTGAGCTATATTGAACAGAGTAAAGATCTTCGTACTAGCTCTTCAGGAAACCCTTTAACTGCAGTAAAAGCATGAGAATCCTGTTTCTCCTGCTTACTCAAGCAGCTTCAGCAGACTTTACAAGGAGAGAGGCGTTATCTCTATATTATATTCAAAAATTCGGTACTCCATACAGAAATACCACTACAGACTAATATGGAGGCAGTGGCAGTCGAATCTTGTTTAAACAAGGCGTTAACTATATGTAGTATATGTAATTTATCTCCATCCTCTTGAAATCGAATAGATCAGTTGGAAGTAATAATTTCTCAGCTCCCTACCCATTTTAAATTCTTTGTTGGGTGACTTGAATGGCCATTCTCCCCAGTGGGGAAGTAACAGCAGCACCAATTACACAAGGGAAAGTTCTGAAGATTTTTAAAATCGATCATGATCTCTGTCTGCTGAAATCAGTCTCACCGACCTTTTGTTCTCCCTTTCTGGTTCTTTGACACACTTGATTTTGTCCATTTGTGACCCTTCCCATATTTTTTGTACTTAGAATGCAGGATCCAACGGACCTAAGAGGTAAGTGAACACATTCGGATATTTATATCTTTTACGAAGCAAATGCAAGTAGACCCTCGTGAAACATGGAAGTTTCGCTCAGCAGATTGGAGTCTTTCTCAGCAACATATTTTAAGAAGACGGCCTAAGAATCTTTTGCGGATGTTAAGCTGTATCCATTTTGCATTTCAAAAGTGATAGTAGAGAGTGCTAAGTAAGCTATTCCCAAGTCCCGTTATAAACCAATGAAGTTAAGACCCCTTGTATGATCAATGAGTGCAAAACTTAAAGGGTCAGAGAAAAAGGTGCTCAAAGATTTTTGCAAGTTTCCTATGGTGGGAACAAAGTTAAACATCAAGCGTGTAGGGCTAATGTCGGTAAAACTTTTTATAAAACTACGACGATATAAATCTAGACATTTTTTTTGACAAATCATTCCTTTAAGGTCAATTCAAGGAAAGTCTTGAAACTAAGCCGTACGAAAAAGGGACAGACTGCTACAACATTTATATAAAATGATTGCAAGTAGCATGGATCGATTAATACAAATAAAAAGGAGGTTGCTAACTGTTAGCTGCAACTATCCATCAAAAATCGTCAGCTTAACATTATGCAAGGAATTCCGCGTACAAAAGATCAGCGGAGTCCAAAATCTTGTTCCTTCGACCAGATAGTACTGATGGATTCCAACTGCTTTTCACAGGATTAGTGTAAAGGACCCTTTTGAAAGCCAACAACACAGCTCCTGGACCAGATGACAATCATAACAATTTATTCAACAGTTGCCAGCTGAGGGATAATGAGGTGTTGTACTCTGTTTAAATCATGTAGTTGTTCAGGGAATTTTCCACATCTTGGAGAGATGCTGTTGTTATCCCTATTCCTAAACAGGTAAAGGAACATTCGCCCAAACAACTATCGACCTATAGCTCACACAATTTGCTTAGTAAAACTAGAGAGAATGGAATATTCTCGAATGTTAAATGGCATATAGATGTCTGGGGGCCTTAGATGATTCCGTGTGTGATATCCGGAAACAAACCGCAGTACACTGATGCCATCTGTTCGATATGAGTCTTTAACAGAATGCTTATGATTAATGGAGAACATGTAGTTTACATTCATTTTGATTTAGAAAAAGCCTATATTACACAACATTGAGGCATGGAATTCTTCAGACATTAAGGTCACTTGACATTCAAAGGAAATATACCAAATGTAATTAATTGCTAATTTTTTGTGCTAACAGGCATTTGAATAGACCTCATTCGACCTTTTCGGATCCCTTTTGACAGATAAGGGAGTCCTCAAGGTAGCATCCTTACTCCCCACTTCTGTTCAAACTGAAGATAAACAACGTCCAGTCAGTAAAGTCTGGAATTTTGATAATTCATAATTTGTTGATGGACTATCTCCATCTCTGCAAGGGAAACATGCTCAGCTAGAACGTCAACTACAGTTGTTGTTTAATCGGTTTCAGCAGTGGGTTACTGAAAATATGGATTTAAGTTTTTCAGCTACTAAGAGACCGAGTGAAAACATATCCATAGGAAAAGATCTCAGTTCTTAGAACCACAATCCAGTCACAAGGACAAATAATTAAAGTTTCCCCAAACAAGAGAAATTATTGGGGTTATTTTTTAAAATAAGCATTCTATTTGCCTCACATTTAAGTACATTAAACATATCTTGCCAGTCAGTTGAATTTTTAGAAGATAATTATACACACTGAATGGTGCGGACAAGCGAACATTTGTATGCGTTGTATCGTTCTTAGTGAGACCAAAGCTAGATTAAGGTGTGTGGTATATGGTATTCAGCACGAAAGTCTTACTCCAACTCTGATCCCAATCATCACAAGACAGCGATTGCTCAGGGACACTTCGCACATCTCCAAAAGAGATATTGTATGTTAATCTGGTGAACTCCCCTCATGCGCAAGGAGGTTGAGTCTTCCAGAATTACAACCTGAAACTGAGGGCTAATCAAAACCAGAAAACACCTGCCCATGAAATGTCATGACCCCTCCCCCCCCCCCCCCCCGCCACCCCCCCCCCCCCCCCCCCCCCCCCCCCCCCCCCCCCCCCCCCCCCCCCCTCCCCCCCCGCCCCCCCCACCGCCCCCCCCACCCCCCCCCCCCCCCCCCCCCCCCCCCCAACCCCCCCCCCCCCCCCCCCCCCCCCCCTCCCCCCCCCCGCCCCCCCCCCCCCCCCCC
>CM031614.1:29847793-29862793 GCA_018398815.1 Conus ventricosus | reverse complement strand
CACCCCCCCCCAGCCCCCCACCCCCCCCCCCACCCCCCCCCCATCCACCCCCCCACCCCCCCCCCCCCCCCAACACCCCCCCTCACCCCCCCCACCCCCACCCCACCACCCCCACCCACCCCCCCACACCCACCCCCCCCCCCCCACACCCCCACACCCCCCTCCCCCACCCACCACCAACCCCAACCCCCCACAACCCACCCCCCCCACCCCCCCCACCACCCCCCACCCCCCCCCCACCAACCACCCCAAACCCCCTCACACCCCCCCCCCCCCACCCCATCCCCCCCCCCCCCCCCCTACCCCACCACCCCCACCCCCACACCCCCCACCCCCCACACCCCCCCACCCCCACCCCACCCCAACCCCCACACCCCCCCCACCCCCCCCCCACCCACCCCCCCCCCCCCCCACCACCCCCCCCCCCCGACCCCACCACCCCACACCACCCCCCCCCCCCCCCCCCCCACAACCCCACCCCCCCCCCCACCCAACCACTCCACCCCCCCAACCCCAACCCCCCCAAACCCACCCCCCCCCCCCCACCAAACCCCCCACACCCCACACCCCACACCCCACCCCCCCCCCCCCCCCCCCACCACCCCCCACCCCCCCCCCCCCCCCCCCCCCCCTCCCCCCACCCCCCCCCCCCCCCCCCCCCCCCCCCCCCACCCCCCCCCCCCAACCCACCCCACACCCCCCACCCCCCCCCACCCAACCACCCCCCCCACCCCACCCCCCCCCCCCCCCCCCCTCTCCCCCCCCCCCCCCCACAACAACCCCCCCCCCCCCACCCCCCCCCCCCCCACCCCCCCCCCACCCCCCCAGCCACCCCCCCCCACCCCCCCCCCCCCCCCCCCACCCCCCACCCCCCCCACCCCCAAACCCCACCCCCCCCACCCCCCCCCCCCCACCCCCCCCCCTCCCCCCACACCCCACCCCACCACCACCCCCCACCACCCCCCCCCCCCCCCCCCCACCACCCACCCCCCCCCCCCCTCCCCCCCCCCCACACCCCCCCCACACCACCCCCCCCCCCTCCCACCAACACCCACCCCCCCCCACCCACCCCCACCCCCACCCCCACCCACCACCCCCCCCCCCCACCCCCCCATACCTCCCCCCCCACCCCCCCCCCCCCCCCCACCCCCCCCCTCCCACCCCCCATCCCCCCCACCCCCCACCACCCCCCCCCCACCCCCACACCCCACCCCCCCACCCCCCCCCCCCAACCCCCCCCCACCCACCCCCCCCACCCCCCACCTCAACACACCCACCCCCACCACCTCCCCCCCCACCACCCCCCCCCCCCCCCCCACCCCCCCCACCCCCCACCCCCCCCAAACCCCCCCCCCCCACCCCCCCCCCCCGCCCCCCCCCCCCCCACCACCCCCCCCCCACCCACCCCCCACACCCACACCCCTCCCCCCACACCCACCCCCCCACCCCCCCCCACCCCCCCCCCCCCCCCCCCCCCCCCACCCCACCACCCCACCACCCACACCCCCCTCCCCCCCCCCCCCCACACCCCCCCCCCCCCCCCCCCAACCCCCCCCTCACCCCCCCCCAACCCCCCCACCCATCCCCCCCCCCCCCACCCCCCCACCCCCCCCCCACCCCCCCCCCCAAAAAAAATTGTTTAAGAATTTTTTTAGGGTGGGGGAATTTGGGGGTGAAGAATATGGGGTTGAGTTGGTTGATTAAAAATGAGTATGAAGGCTGGCAGTATGACAATGAATGACTGTTGCAGAGGACGGTCGCATTATACAGACTGATTTACCTCCTTGGAAGGTCGCCAATCCAAGATTAATTTATATTTAAATAAATTGATGGTGATGTGAGGTTTGGTGGGGGGTCGGAATCTTAGATGCTGCATATATACAACTTTATCTTGGCATGTGGAACATTTATAAAGATTGATCAAATTTTACTGATGGTCTAAAAAAGGTGAGAGGGATGGAGTGCCATTTGTTTTGATAACAATTCCATGAGCCTACTTTGTTAAGATTGCGGATGGTCCCGTCCTGATATACGGCTTAACTGAAGGCTTTATATCTGGGCCTACCTTGAGGTAACCAGGTCAATCAGAATGATTTCCTTATTTTAACGGATTCATTGTCGGCATTGTCCGCCTTAATCGACAAGAGAAGTGTCCATCCAGTTTTGGCTGAATTCATCATTATCTTCTTCATACTCAGCTTGTCTCTTCGGGAAATCATATTTTTTCTGTGGTCCCCCTGTGGTAACTCAGTGGAAACAGGTGGTAACTCAGTGTGGACAAAGTCATCCAAACAAGCTCTCTGTGCAAGTCTTTCCAGGAGGCCCTATGCAGTTGTTTCCTCACTCTGATCTAACGTCATAAATCTAGTTGTATTGTCGAGAACTGTGGCAGAGAGAATGGGCAATCAATTCATAATAAATTGTTTTAAAATATGCCCAGATTTAACCATCTCCATTCCCATCGGTACGAAACCGTAAAGAGGAATCGTTTTGGTCATGGTAACATTATTGGCACAGCTATAAAACGCACAAATTGATTTCAGAATGGAAAGACGCCCCCAAGGTGAGTATGCGTGTGACAGCTTGTTCTGTGTATAAACATTTTTTGACAGAATGAGCTGATTTGAAGAGTATCAGAGAGAAGTTCCTTTTCTCACCATGAATAATCGTTCTTTTTTCTCCTGAAGATTTCAGAAGAATCTAATTTATTTCTTTTTTTGAAAGAGTAAATTTATTTTATAAAATATAATTTTTAATAATAGTATACAGAGACGACCCGAGTAGAATAGATAATTGTGCTTTTTGTCCCTCAAAAAATATCAGAAGCGATTGGTAAATACTAAGTGTGGGTATTTGAATTCAAGAGACTCGGATATGATAGCTGAGTCCTGAATTGGCTCCAAGTAGCGCAGTACCACTATAACCACTAACTAACAAACAATCAGTTTGAATGAAGCTTGTGTTCATTGACATTAGGAATGAGAGCTGCTCAACGAGTTATGAGTATTCATATTTTCAGGTTCATATCAATTTGCAAATGTAGAATGTCACAGCTCGGAACGAGTGAAAATGAAAAAAGGATTGTGAAATGCATGTTAAATGTTTGATATGCATACTGCGTGAGTGAGACCATGTGAGCAGATTTGTGGCCACAACGCCTGAAAGTAAAGATTTTGATGTTAAGCTAGGCTGGGCCACACCCCTTATTATGAATCTTGGTTAATCATGGCAGTGCAATTATTTGAAGTGGAATGAAAGATTACATAATAATTATGGCCATGCTGAAAGCTAATGCTATAGGAGAGTTTGGATTATATGTGGACCAGTATAGAGATTAAATGTAGTGCACATTCTGCTTATGACTGACGCCAAGATGATACCAAGGGATAATCTGATTGATATATTGGTTTAATTGAGGTACATTATCATGATTGAGATGTATGATGGAATGATGTCTTGGACGCATAGGGGTAGTACATGCTAAATCGACCAATGCAAGTGAGTTTGTTTTTTCCAATTGAGAACATTCGTCCTGGAGGCAAAAGTTATTGGAACAACAATCTTAGTAACGGGTGTCATGAGACGTGCCGAATGTTCCTCGAGCAATTAGGCAAATTAAGGGTAGAATTTGCGTTGATGAGAGCAAGACCGTGTCAGCCTTTTGTAGCCTAACAGGGACGCAGACAACGAGGGGTGTTTGCAGCCAGAGAATACTGTGGAGAGGTCCTGACAGACCTATTCCGTGGAGAGGGCTAAGTACGGTGGAGTCCGGGAGACTCGGTAAGTGAGGGTGCGACTCAAGCTACGTTGCCAGTGTCCCCAAACTGGGATTAGGCCACTCGGGATGACAACACAAGTGGCAGCTTCAGCTCGTGTTCGCACAGTGTGATGAGAAAACTGGTAACCCAGGAATGCTGGCACGTTATGGACGCATTATTTCTCTTAAGGTTATAAGTGTGCATAACAGACTAGTGGAAGAATTAACATTCCTGCAAGAAAGAATAACTAAGAACAGGGATACGATTAATAAATGACTGTAATGCTGTTTACATAGTTGTATGATACAGATAGTTGTGTTGTGTAGTGACGGGTGGGGCACGTAGATATCAAGTAGAAATAAAGAAGATTATATTCTATGAAATGTATTATGTTTCCTCACCTTAGTGCGGCCCGATGTATGGACAAGTGCGTGTTGCCTATGCGAGAGCGAATTTTGATGTGAACGCGTAAATACTTCTTTCTCTACCCCCCATGCATCCTGAAAAGAAAATCCTACTAATTAAATAACGCGGGTAGCGTCGGAGACCCGTCACATGGGACTGAGAAGAACCTTTGGGCCAACCTCCTGAACAAGGACCTGGAAAACTTATTCTTACCGCCCCAAACAGTTTTGAGAAACACAGACAAAAAAAAAAAAAAACAACAACATTTATCTAATATCCTTTGTGAAATGAAATGATGTAGGGAACATTAAACGATAAACAGTAAACAGTGGGTATGTTATTTGCTCCCATAAGGAAACCATCCACAGATAACTATTAATCAAGACTGGGCCCAGCCATATACACATGAATAAAGTTTTTTCCCCCAACAATTAGATTGTTTCTCTATGTATTTTAGTCAGACTTTATACAAGGTAAAGGCTGAGCCATACATGACTAAAATATACATCTGTGTTAGTTTCCTTATGGGAGCACAACATACCCCACTTGTTTACTGTATATCATTTCCTTATTGGTTATATTGTTGTTGATGTTTTGTTAGTATAAGTTTAAATTGTTGTCTTATAGTTTATGTCTTTATGTTGTGCTTTGTACCTTCTTCATCCACACTCCTTTTAAATCTGCACTAAAATAGATAGTGCTCATACCCCCAACGCATCCTCTTTATTACACCGCTGTAAACATTTTTATTTTTAAGTAGAGTTATCGTCATTCAAATCTTTAAGCTTAATACTTTTCATTCTTTAACATCTATATGTTCCGACAACGTGCTTCAACAATTGCACTTTTTATGTTGTTTTGCTTAAAACTGGCTAACTGAAATATTTAAACATACAATCTGTTACCAAAATTTAGGCTAATCGTTAACGCTTAAAAATCTATATGAGTGCTTTGTCATTATTGGAGCGATATCCACAACCGTTACAATTCTCACCTGTATTCCTGAATTTGTAATATGTTGTGATGTATTTAACCTATAATTCTCTGTGTCTTTTTGTGAAAAACCTGTCTTCCTCGTCGATTTGTGCCACAGGTTCACACCCATTTTGTAATGCCTTCCCATAACCCCGACAGTCCCAGGACTTCACGTTGACATCTCAAAGTCTCTAATTTAGTCAATACTGACCATGAAATCACATCACTCTTAAAACAGTCACCCCAACAGTACAAGTTTTTAGGCGAAAGTGAAACAAGGTTTAACTCTCGCAACACAGATAACCTTATAAGCATTCCTGAATACTACAATAGAAACTCAAACTCCAACATAACTGGCCTGCCGTATACATTCATCATATCAATGCCAACAATTACCCACACAGAACTGATCTTGAAACTAATACAGTCGAATGTACAGGCTTGAAATAAAACTCCTAACCACCGCCATTATAATGGACAATTAATACAGACACACATCTACCACGTACGAATGGAAAGACCACTCCTGTACAAATGATGGATGGATCTGTCACAACAATTCAATTGTTGGACAGTAACACTAACACTTACATGCACACCATCAGTTCGTACAAACCCCAACGAGAATAACAAAAAGAACTGCGACTCTCTTGATCATGTATACACTAACAACAATCTGCAATACTAATGTTTCATTGGTACATTCTAGGTATTAGTTATCACAGTTCCAGTCTTCCAGCATGTGGTCCTTTAAGGCTCCCAAAACCACCACCCAAAGGTCCCACGACCATGCCAAAACCGCACTTTCAAACGTTTAATGAAGCAGCATACCCAATGAATTAAAACCTTTCCCATTTCACATAACTTCAAATTACTCAGACGTCAATGAGCACAGTCCACTCTGTACCGGAACAATCCTCACCATCATAAATAAACACGCGCCGATACATACAAAAAGTTAGGTCCTCCCGCAGATGAACCATGGTTAATGCCAAATTGCTGCAAGAAATGGTACTAGATTACCATCTCACAGCAGCAAATCTGTTTGACGAAAACAAAGAGCAGAGAACTTTGATATCAAACGAAGTTTGAAAAGCCAACACCCGAGACTACATCAGACAAAAGATAGACGATGGCAAAAGTCCACACGCCAATGAGTAGGGCACTAAACACTATATAACTGCAGCAAGCATACAGATTTCACAAAATTCAAGCACAACAACACCCCGGACAATTTAATACCCACCTTCTGTCATTATCAGACACCTCTTCCTCAAGCTTCACAGCCTATAAGAGCACCAAATGACAACACCATGCCCGACTTCCCCTAAAATATTTTGCAAACAAAAACATGGATCCAAGTAACACAAACAAAATACACCTTCTTGCTTACATGAAGTAGGAAAAGCACATAGCGCAATAAAGAAAAAAAAATCCATGGTTCCTACTAACCAACCCGCATTACTTCTCAAACTCGCTCTACCCCTAAACCTTACATAGTATAGTCCTCTTACATCCAAATATAATTTATCCACTTGAAAAGCTAATCATTTCCCTCAGGCGTATCAAAAACGCCAAAGTGCCCCCCACTACCAAAATCAAATGATCTTTCGATCCCAAATAAATTTCAGACAATAACCTATACACACGCATCTATCCAACCACCTAGAAAGAACACAAACACACACACGTATCTCAGTTTTCAATGAGAAAAACACAAACTATTTCAACCCCACACCAATCTGGATTCCGATCTAATCATTCCGCCCCACAGCATTATCACGATGTAAGACTCATGCTTACAAATATGAACCAATCACAAAATGACAAGGGTTGTCTTTCTTGACATAAATTATATAACAAAGCTTGCACACATGTCTTAGATAGAAGAAATTGGGGAGATAAGCAATCATAACTGCAGTGGTAGTTATTCTGCCTAACTACAGAATGTCTTGCGAGGGTGAAATGTGAATAAAAAATGCTTCACAAAATGATCCTTCACAAGGTAACAGTCTCCAAGGGGGAAACAAACTCCAATGGGAGGAAACTCACAACATATAACTTCACTGTGTGAGAGGTGTGTGTGTGTGTGTGTGTTGAGTGTGAGTGTGTGTGTGTGTGTGTGTGTGGAAACCCATCAAGCCCAGCGGCGCCGTTTGGGACGAACGTTACAATGTTCTATCGCAAGTATTGCAACAGGTAACACTGGTCCCTCACAGTCCACCCACGAACCCCCGCAAACAAGCTCTGCATAATCAATTATCAAGGCTGAGTCACTCAACGGCACAACAACTTCCAACTCAGGAGAGAAGTTACTGAGGCCATTCTGCTTATAACTACATCTGACTCTCCACATACTGGCTTTCAACTCCATCCACAACGTCATAACCCGGGGGAATTATTCCAATGCCCAAGCTAAATCAATGGCATTTGAGCGCCTAGATTTCGACTGGATGTGTGCAAAATACCAGAGTAAGATGGCTCAAAACCCCAGATTTTTTGAATGAATGGGCTACAGCCTCAAGGTGCAATGAATAGGAATATTTCTTTCTGTAAGTAAGATAACTGAAGAACAGGGGATGCGATTTATTAAATTGTCTGTATGCTGTTTACATTGTGTATGATAGATAGTTGTGTTGTGTAGTGACGGGTGGGGGCTCGGAGTCAAGTTGAATAAAAGTTGATTATTTTCTATGAATGTTATTGGTTTCCCGTCACCTTTGTGCGGGCCCGATGTGAGTGACAGAGTGCGTGTGCCTATGCGAGAGCGCATTTTGGTTGTGAAAGCGTAAATACTTCTGTCTATAACCCCCTGCATCCCTGAATATGAAAATCATATTTTAATAACGAGGGGGAGCGTCGGAGACCCGTCACATGGACTGAGAAGAAACTTTGCGCCAACCTCCATGACATTGGGACCTGGATTACTTTCTTACCGCCACAAACTGTTGTGAATCAGAGATATAAAAAAAAAAAAAAACAACTTTTTTCTTTTCCTTTGGAAATGAATGAGGTAGGGAACAGTAAACGATAAAACGTAAAACAAGTGGGGTATGTTTTGCTCCCATAAGGAAACCTAACACAGAGTAACTTTTATTTAAGACTGGCACAGCCTTTTTAAACTTGAATAAAGTTTTTCCCCACTATTAGATTGTTCGTCTATGTATTTGTCTGACTTTATTCAAGGTTAAAAGGCTGTGCCAGTCTTGAATAAAAGTTACTCTGTGTTTAGGTTTCCTTATGGGAGCAAAACATACCCCACTTGTTTACTGTTTATCTTTTCCTTTTGGTTTTTATTGTTGTTGTTGTTGTTTGTTTGTTTAATTGTTTGTCTTTGTTTTTGTCTTTTGTGTGTGCTTTGTTTCCCTTTTCTTCATCCACCACTCTTTAAATCTGCTCTAAAGTGGATTGTGCTCATAGCACCCATCGCATCCTCTTTATTTGCACCGCTGTAAACATTTTTTTTTTATGTGTGGTTATCGTCATTCATTTCTTTAGCTTAATACTTTGCTTTCTTTCTTTCTATTTGTTCGACATCGTGCTTCAACCATTGCTCTTTTTTGTTGTTGTTGCTTTACTGGCTAACTGAAATTTCTAAACATACATTCTGTTACCTAATTTAGGCATAATAGTTAACCTTTAAATTCTTTGAGTGCGTTTGTCATTATTGTGCGTTATCCACAAACGTTACTATTCTCACCTGTATTCTGTTGTTGTTGTTGTTGTTGTTTTTAAACTATAATTCTCTGTGTCTTTTTTGTGAAAACGTCTTCCTCGTCGATTTGTGCCACTGTTCACCCATGCCTTCCCATAACCCCGCTGTCCCAGGACTTCAAGTTGGACATCTCATGTCTATCATTTATTCAATAAGGTCCATGAAATCTCATCACTCTTAAAACAGTCACCCCATCCAGTACAAGTATTTTGGCGTAAGTGAAACAAGGTTAGACTCTCGCATCACAGATAACTTATTAGCATTCTGAATACAACATAAAAATCCAACTCCAACATACTGGCCTTGCCGTATACATTCATCAATCAATTGCCAACATTACCCGACACAGAACTGATCTTGAAACTAATACTGTCGAATGTATCTGGATTGAAATAAAAAAAACTTCTAACCACCGCCATTAATAATCGGACATTTATACAGACACACATCTTCACGTACGAATGGTATGACAACTCTGTACAAATGATGGATTGGATCTGTCACAACAATTCAAATTGTTGGACAGTACACTATCACTTCATGCACTCCATCAGTTAGTACAAACCCCAACGAGAATAACTAAAAGAACTGCGACTCTTATTGATCATGTATACACTAAACAACAAATCTGCAATACTAGATGTTTCAGTGGTACATTCTGGTATTAGTGATCACTGTCCAGTCTTCTGCATGTGGTCCTTAAGGCTCCCAAAACCCACCCAAAGGTCACACGACATCCAATACCGCTCTTTCAAAACGTTTAATGAAGCAGCATACCTCTATGACTTAAAACATTTCCCCATTTCACTTAACTTATAATTACTCAGACGTCAATGATGCACTGTCCTTCTGGTACCGAACATTCCTCACCATCATAAATAAACACGCGCCGTTACATAAAAAAAGTTAGGCATCCGCAGATGAACCATGGTAATGCCAGAATTGCTGCAAGAAATGGTACTATGTACCAACTCAAGGCAGCAAATTTGTTTGACGAATACAAAGAGCAGAGAAACTTTGTTTCAAACGAAGTTGAAAAGCCAAACGGACTACTTCAGTCAAATGATAACGGATGCAAAATCCACAGCGCCAATGTGGAGGGCAATAAACACTATTGTACGCAGCAAGCATACAGATTCACAAAATTCAAGCACAAACATCACCCCGGACAATTTAATACCCCCTTCTGTCATTATCAGACACCCTTACTCAAGCTTCACAGACTATAAGAGCACCAAATGAATACCATGCCCGACTTCCCTAATATCATTTTGCAAACAAAAACTTGGATCCAGTAACTCAATCAAAATTCACCTTCTTGCTGTACATGAAGTAGGAATGCACATAGCGCAATTAAAGAATAAAAAAATCCATGGGTCCTAATAACAAACCCGCATTTCTTCTCAAACTAGCTCTACCGTACATTGTTGAGTCTCTTACATACATATATAATTTATCCACTGAAACTAAATCTTTTCCCTCAGGCGTTCAAAAACGCCAAAGTGACCCCCCTTCCAAAATCAAATGATCTGTCGGATCCAAATAATTTCAGACATATATCCTTACTATCGATTCTATCCAAACCCTTGAAAGACACAAACACACACACGTATCTCAGTTCATGGAGAAAAACAAACTATTTCACCCACTCCAATCTGGATTCCGATCTAATCATTCCTGCCACACAGCATTATCACGAATGTATGACTCATGGCTTTCAAATATGAACCAATCACAAATGACAAGGGTTGTCTTTCTTGACTTTAATTATAAAACAAAGCTTGCTCTCATGTCTTAGATTGAAGAAATTGGGGAGATAAGCATTCATATCTGCAGTGGTAGTTAGTTCTGCCTAACTTACAGTATGTGCTTGAGAGGGTGAATGGGGAATAATAAATGCTTCTCAAAATGAGCCTTCAGCAAGGTTACAGTCTCCAAGGGGGAGACAATCTCCAAATGGGGAGGAAACTCACTAACATATAACTCCTGTGTGTGTGTGTGTGTGTGTGTGTGTGTGTGTGTGTGTGTGTGTGTGTGTGTGTGTGTGTGAAACCCATCAAGCCAGTCGCCCGTTGGGACGATCGTACATTGTTCTTCGCAAGTATTGCACAGGTAACACTGGTCCCATCACAGGTCTCCACGTACCCCCGAAAACAAGCTCTGCATAATCAATTTTCAAGGGCTGTGGTCACTCCTTCGGGCACACTACTTCCAACTCTGTGAGAAGTTACTGAGGCCAGTCTGCTTATTACTACTTCTGTCTCTCCACATACTGGCTTTCATCCTCCTTCCACATCTCATAACCGGGGGATTTTTCCCAAGCCCATGCTAAATCTATGGCATTTGAGCTCCTAGTTTCGACTGGTGTGGCAAAATACCTGAGTAAGATGGCTCTACCCAGGATTTTTTGAATGAATGGGCTACAGCTCGTGACACTGGTTAAGTGACGGCTGGAATTCGAAAGTTTTTGGTCCCTCCTAATCAATATACTAGTCAAACGAAAATATCTGTTTCTTTTGATGGCAAGATCAAAAGTCTTTCCTCTTGCACTCCATTTTCCTCAGGTAAAGTGACCTGCTGTGTCATTGACAATCGCATCTCTGATGTCTTGCTGGGTAAGCGATGAGGCATATCTGATACTCTGTTATCTGATATTTACCTAGAGGCAAGCTTGATGACAGAGGTGTTACAGACACAAGAGTATACAAGTTTCTGATCTCCATTCGACATATTTACCTCAGTGTTTGTTTTGTAATTTGTCTATTCTTTCATTTGGGGGACAGTAATTCTGTTTTTGCTCTTGCTACCTCTACCTCAAGGTTTGTGTGTTTGAAAAGAACAACTGATTTTCTTACCGCATAAAGACCCTTTCTCAAAGAGTATTTGGGGTACGTTGATACAGTACAGCATTTCATGTAGGGATGTCTGTGGGTGCATATATGCACATGCACGTATACGCATATGTGTGCGCGTAGGAGCGAGCGCGCGTTTGCATGTTTGTGTGTGTGAGTGTGTGTGTGTGTTGTTGTGTGTGTGTGTGTGTGTGTGTGTGTGTGTGTGTGTGTGTGTGTGTGTGTTTGTGTGTTTGTGTGACTGTGCGCCTTTGAACTGTTTGTGGGAAATGAATGTTCAGAAGATGAGCTAGGAACAAGAACAAGAACAGTCAAGGGGCCAGTACCCAGTCTCCCCTGCTGTCACACTCTACCGGACAGGCAGGTTCCGATGAGTGTGTACGTGTGGAAAACAGCCTTTAGAACTCGGAAAGTTCAAAACTCCTCGTTGTTCTGCATTTCTTCCTTTCTTTTCCAAGTTGTCAAAACTATTCATCACGAGAAAAACTATTCCAATTATTAATTTTTTGTTTCTGGATCCTGACCTTGTCTCAACTCTGATCTTCGAAGGAAAAAGAAAAGAAAGCGTCATTCATAATGTTTGAAAAGGGACCTAAACCGGGATTTTATTGTTGCAGTCTAGCCTATCTGTCCTACCTTGAGCGGACTTGTCCAGCGCCGAGTGTGGCTCCTGTTTTGTTCTTCACTACGGGAAGAATCGCATTTGTCACCCACCCTGCCCTCCCCCTGACCAGCCACAAACCTGGCGACTCTGCTGCCTCGGTAATATGTGTATCTTAATAGAGAGTAGCTAGGAGTGAGCCTCTGCGAACAGTAAGGAATTTTGTTTCTTTTGTCTTGAACTTTGGAGCAATCTATAACTTTTGGGTGTTGGGTTCTATGTTGCGACACTGTTCGTAGGCCTTGAAATAAAGACTTAAGTGCTACAGAAGGACATGCAGAGTTCGCCTGAGTATTTTCCTGGTCCAGAAAAAAAAGACATTTTCTTGTCATTATAAAATAGTAGGCCGAGGCCCTGTCTTAACCTGGTGTACAGGCTTTCATGTGTCAGGTCCTTTTTTGCGTAGTGTGATGCAGTTAAAGTGTTACTTACCAGCTGGAAGCTGGACGCGAACTAAAATAGTTTATCATTATATTTTAACACAACCCTATCACAGAATTTTGGAAGATAGGCTAACCATTACTTATCTCTAGAGGGTGAGATATGGAAAGGAAAGAAAAACTGCAACAATATGGTGTTCTACTTTCCCCCAAGAAGTCATCTTCGCCTTAGCGGTTTAGGCAAATTTTTAATTTTTTTTTTTCGAACGCTTCCTTTGTGGTGGAGTTTGCTAACTGTTCTGCTAATGTCTTAATTCAAGGGGTCTGCGATTAACTCCTCTGTGCGTCAGAATTGGTTTTTCATTGATTATGTTTAACATGTTTGGAAGTACTCTTAAGAGCACCCCGCAAAATATAAAGGTTTTTCTCCATGAACTGAGATACGTGTGTGTGTTTGTGTCTTTCAAGGGGTTTGGATAGAATCGATAGTAAAGATATAGGTCTGAAATTATTTGGATCCGACAGATCATTTGATTTTGGAAGGGGGGTCACTTTGCCATTTTTGAACGCCTGAGGGAAAACAAAGTGTTCCAGGATATTTTGACTTCAAAGTTCCCGGACATTCATTATCATTCTGAGGCCATTCCCATCGTGTTTAAATGAATGCGAGTGTGGTATGCCATGGATTCGGCATATTAAGTGAATGTGAGGATTTAAGTTTCCTTATAAGTTTACACATATAAATGTGGAATGTGAGCTGTCAAACTTGTGTTTGCGTCATACTGTCTGTTTGATTGAGTGGTATAAGACGTTTCTCCCGTGTTTCCTAAATTGCTGTAATTATTCGCGCATTCGTGTATCTACCCCTGGCAGACACCATGTGTCAAGACTCAATATTTCTCTAGTATTAATGACTCTTTACTTATTATATGTTTTATGCAACTTGTTTCATTAAGCCCTTCTTCTCATTCACCTTTTCTACCTTCACTGGCTGCTGAAGCAAGCAATGAAAATTTTGTTTTGCCCTCTGGGATGAGATCATTAGAGAAACATGGGTGGTGTGTCTCCGTGTGTATCAACAAGGTCAGACAACTTCCATTGCAGAATCCCAGTATGGGGACGAAACTCTAGTCAGGTGAAGTAAATGTTTCTGTTTTCAGAAGTCTTTAACGATCTTCCACGCTACCAGTGATATACTTTAACAACATTCTTTTCTCTCTCTCTCTCTCTCTCTCTCTCTCTCTCTCTCTCTCTCTCTGCGAGTTTTCATCTGTACAGTCTTTCAGATCGGTAACAGTATCAACATGCCATCGGCAGCCCTCGATTTCAGAGGTCGGTGTGGTGGATTCGTCGCAATCTTTATTAGTTTTATGGCAAGAAGAGCCAGGTTTAAGATGTCCATGACGGTGGGGGTGTTAAACGTACACACTCGTGTCACCGGTGTCATGGTAGGCTTGGTCCTCACCGCCTTTTTCTTCAGTGACCTTCTGCTCCGATGCGGCGACGTGGAGAGGACCCCCGGGCCAAAGTCGTCCAGCTCCAGCTCCACGAGGCAGTCCCGCCTGGCTCGTGATGGCTCTGTGCGCCGTGCAAGTACGGACTCTTCCATGACACCTGACCCTGATCAAGCTCCAAGTAAACCCGAACCCACGAACCGTGACATCATGGCTGCCCTGAACTCGAGAAGCGACCAGATGGACGCCAAGCTGGACGCAGTCAAGCAGGAAGTCCATGATCTGAGGGAGGACTACGCGACCCTTCACAGTGAGATGAGGGAGCTGAAGAAAGAGGTGACAGAGCTACGGAAAGACAACGGAGATCTGCAGAAGAGCAACAACGACCTGCGTGAAAAGCTGGAAGATTGCGAGAGGCGTATAGACGACATTGAGGCCGTTCTAAGCGCAACAACCTGATTTTCTACGGTCTGCCCCGGAGAGACGGCGAAACCAACGTAGACTGTGAGGGCTTGGTGCAGGATCTTCTGACGGAGAAGCTGGATCTGACTGACGATGTGGAGGTTTGACCGTGTGCACCGACTGAGTTCCAGACCTGACTCCCAGTGATCGCCCGATGTGCCTTTTACAAGCAAAAGGCGAAGATTCTTAAAGCTAAGGGTAAGCTGAAAGGTTCAGAGTATTTATTGGGGGAAGACTTTCAAAAGAGGTCAGGGACATTCGTCGAAGGCTGACTCCACACTTGAAACGCGCTAGAAGACGGAAAAGAGCCCTGATGGTGTACAATTACCTTTGATTGA
>CM031614.1:29639285-29846793 GCA_018398815.1 Conus ventricosus | reverse complement strand
ATGTTTGGGATGCTGATATGAATAAAAGATTTGATCTCAACACCCCTTTTAGGGGCATGGCCTGTATGAATAAAACATCCGTATCCGTATCCGTATCTCTCTCTCTGCGCAATTTGCTTATCTCATTACCCTGGTAAATAAAATTTCGTTCGTTCGTTCGTTCGTTCTCTCTCTCTCTCTCTCTCTCTCTCTCTCTCTCTCTCTCTCTCTCTCTAAAGCTATGTCTATGAGCAAACCTGACTAACCAGATGCGGTGCTGACCCTGTACGAGAAACTAAATCGAAAGAGGAAAGAGGAAGGGACACAGACCTAAGCACATACAAGAAAGGCCTTGGGTTTGAAGATATATTCATAGATTGACAGACGAACGTTTCCCTCCCTGACATCGAGCCAGCCCGTCACTTAGAATCGACCTGACAGACTGGGAGTTGACATCTCAGATTTGTGTATGAAGCCAGTTTGACACTTAAAATTCAGTCAGACAGATACGTAAGCCTATACATCAGTGACACAAGCAGGAGGAAAAGGAGTAAAAGGGTACTGAGGAAAGGGTTGCCCTGAACAGTTACTGACCTGGAAGACAGGCCTTGAGTCTTCAGTGGCGGTGGAATAGCCGCGATCCGTGAGGATGACCAGTCGAGTATTCCTGATAACCACAGCATCAGACGACTCGCTCAGTCCTCGCTCCACTCGCACTGCCGCCTGCACATAACAGCGTGATTTGCTTGGTTAGCTAGCTGGTTGGTTGATTTGATGGTAGTTTGGTTGAATAAATTGGTTCTACAGTTGGTTGAAATAATGGTATGGTCGACAGATTGTCTTACTGAAGGTAAACTTGACTGACACAGTGAGTGACCGTGGACTGACTGATTGGCTGAAAATAAACTGAATCAGACCAACTGGCTAAAAATCAATTGACCGAGAGACTGACTGAAGATAACTGACTACCACCGACTGAAGTTTAAATGCCAGATAGACGACCAAATGACATACTGATTAACTGAAACTTGATTGACAAATAAAGACGAACACGTCAAATTACAGTTATACGGTCTTTATGAATGTGGTTTTCATGCACAGCAGCACCAGCAAGCGTAATACTTGTACTCCTAGCAGTACACTATCATTAGTGGCAATTACAGACGAGAAGAGGAGAACAAATAAAATGACGACGGTGATAATGATGAAGAAGATGAGTACACGAAAAGGGTAATGATGACGACGACAACGAAGAAGGAGAGCAAGAAAAGCAGCAGCACCAACAAGAATAACACTCACACACACGCTAACACTGAAAGAGAGAGAGAGAGAGAGAGAGAGAGAAGAGAGAGAGAGAGAGAGAGAGAGAGAGAGAGAGAGAGAGCATACTGAAATTTTACTAGGAAAAGTACTGTCACGAAGTATTTTCCAGTCCGAACAAATGCCTTAATCCTACCTGGCGTAAAACAGATTCTCCTAAACCAGGAACTCCATTTTCACAATGTTTTGTGAGAGTAGGGGAGCTAACCACGCCCCTATGCCCAGACTGAGTTAGTAGTCCTCCTCGAGTTGCACATAACTTCCCTCAAGTGAACAGTTTCAGTCAAAACGTGAGATCGGTGGGCGTCCTATTGTTTAGACTGATAATAGTTTAGAAAAACTACTTTTAGTAGTAAGTTACATGTTTCTCATATTTCCTGTCAAAACAAATTCCTGAATATCGAAAACAGGGTGGGAGAACAAGCTCACCTAAAATAGGAAGGACGCAAGCCCACGCAGACAGATCTCAATCCCATAGCAAGCGATGAAATAATATGGAAAATGTGCTCCCAAAATATCAATCTCGGTAAGTGAAGGTGAATGGATTAGTTCCCGCTGTTTTCACTCAAATATACGAGCCATCTCTAAAATAAGGATTGCACAGACGCGCGCGCGCGCGCCACACACACACACACACACACACACACACACACACACACACACACACACACACACACACACGCGCGCTCGCGCGCGCGCACATACACACACATTAATAAAAACGTTAAAATATTGCAGAACCAGGAAACAAAGCCTATTGAGGAGGGAGGGGGTAAGAAGAGAGGTGAGGTAAATGAGATCCTTAGCTTTTCCCGAACTGAGGGGACCCACTCGTCCGAGATGAGGTCCTTTCCACTGCTGAAGGAAGGAGGTGAATCGACCCCGATGGGAATCGAGTTCGAGTCTCCCGGATAGTCAATTCTTATGTCTGTTGCATTTTGCATGACCTCTGTCAAAGTAGGAAACAGGAAACGAGTGAGGGATCTTGGTGCAGAAGCCTGTTGACTAAAAAAAGGCTGGGGATACAGAGAACATTAAGCATGATACCAAGCCATTCCGGAATCCTGTCAGTAAACAAAGAAGCGTTACCGAAGGACCCTGTAGAGGAGTTTGCCTCAAAATCGCATTCATGTTGTCGGACAGACAGGCCTATTCAAAAAGACTATCTCGACAAAAAAGTTGAAGGCAAACAGAATTGCGAAGAGAAGCCATCAAACCCGCTTAAGCCACTGCAGCGGATTCTTAAGCTACACAAATGATGTTTTGGATTACTCCAACACCAACTGTCCCCTTATCCAGTATACTGAGAAGGGAGAGAGAGGTCAGCTCCATAAATGACCCAAAGGAGACTTGCAAATCGGCTTGACTTGACATACGGACAAACTTGAACTGCTGACCTTTGACAGACCTGGGTTTGTTAAAAAAAGCTGAGGAGCGCAAGTCTAACGGAAATGACTCCCTGCGCAAAGCCATGTGGCTGTCATGAGAGACCTAATAGTAGCCTGAATGGTTGGAATTCCAGATAAGGCATAACAGATTTCGAAAATAGCCTGATTTAACGCGTCTTCCTTAAGATGCAATCACGGACCGTGACCACTTTTTTCAGCGGCAATCACAGGATGTGATTTCTCTTCATCCAAAGACTTCACAAAGGACTGACAGGATCCAAAATCCACGTGAACAGGTAGGTGAGGGATGAAAACAATGACTGCTGAATAAGAGACCACGCACTAAAAATCCCAGAATGAACACCTGAACTCGGAGAGGGAATTTTATCACTATCAGCATCAAAATCTTCCTCCCCCTATCCATGCTCCATGTCAGGCTTGTCCTCATGCACACGAAATCTATCTGTATAATGCACTTCGTGGTGCAGACAAACAGAAAAGCCTCCCTGTCCTCCAAGCCGAAGTAACCCGTGGCTTGCTCTTTGGCTCTGGAGTCGCCTGTTGTATCGCCTTTTCAAGAGACTGCAACCAGACCTTGGCTATGCTGGGGGAAAGCCATCTGGTACGCTCTCAGCACATTAGTTCTCTTTCCTACTTACATTTCGAGACGCTGTGGGGGACTAGAGCGGAAACTGCTGTCAATCCTTCCCACATCTCGGGATTATTGAGAAATCGGCGTGGCTAGAAGTGTTGAACGGAGCTCTGAACAAAATATGCGGACCGTAATAAACCTTGGCCATGCTAACATTCGCCGAAATATCAAACTTGCAAACGTTGCTTGACAACAAAATGGACTAAGCTTCACACCTATTACATGACTTGAATGGGGAGGAGCTCGTGACGGGAGACAGTTCTGGTGGTTATAACCGGAACGCCTCTTGCAGACTCGAAACAGCGTGACAGAGATGAAGATGAAAGCGGTGGAACTGATCATGTCAGAGCTGACAAAGTTTGGAGAGAAGCAGCCAATTTGACGATTTTCATCGAATTCTCCACAGTAGCAAGATCCTGCTTCTACGGTGGGGCAGAAGACTCTGAGGCGAAAAGACGGGATTCAGAATCCGTTGTAAGGTTTCATATTTATCGAAAGCTCCAAATGAGTGAAAATCCGTAGGAGACATGTTCAGCACTGAGCAAAAAAGGCAACTGAGGGAAGTAATGTATAACTTGAGGGTGACTGCTCTTATGTTCAGTCTGGGTTTGGAGGCAAGAGCTCCCAAGCTCTCCCAAAAATTATGTGTGAGTGGGGTTCCTGATATAGGGGCATCTGTTCACGCCACATATGACCAAGGCACAAGGCATATGAGTAAAATAATGATCAGACCTGCAGACATTTGCCCTTGGCCACATTCCAGACGCTGATTGGTCCGTGGTTGACAGCTTTGGCCACACAGTAACGTGGGTTGTCTTGCATGGGAAGCACCTCTGCCACACCGAGTTCCTTCTTCAGTCGTGGAGCAGGCTGGTTGATCTGGTACACACCCTGACACTTTACTTGCTGGCTGGTAATACTAATATTGTTATTATCGATGAAGGAGACTGTAGCGTGTATCCGTGTATTTAATACACGCTCTACAATATAAAAAAAAATCTATGAAAATATCAAAAACACAATTAGAAAAAAACATGTGAAAGTGTTGAAAGAAAAAAAACATGTGAAAGTGTTGAAAGAAAAAAACATGTGAAAGTGTTGAAGACAGTGGCACGAACCGGCAAGCACGGTGTATTAAGATACGCGCGCCCGCGCGCGCACACACACACACATACACAGACAAAAAGCATGACTTACAAAGCAACCCCTTTTACCCTGCCCCACCCCCACCTCCTTTTTTTCTTCCCCTTCTCCCCCTCACAAGCATGCATGCACAAATCAGATTCACTAACCAATCATCAAATACAAAGTAACTGTAAACTCAATACATTAATACAAACAACGTATTACAAAAAAAAACCAAAAAACAAAAAAACAAAAAATAAAACCCACCTCAAATGACCATCCAATCTGTCTAAGAGTCCATTTTTCCCATTACTAAACAATAAGAATGTTTGACAAATTTTCAAGTCGCTAAGAAACTGAAAAGGAAATTCTTCCGAACATGTTAAAAACAAAACAACTCTCAACATTTGAAAAACAACAAACAAAACCCCAGACACACATTTTTGCAACACATGATAGTGTACAACGGACATTTAACAAACTTATGAAGTGAAAAAAACAAACAATTGTAACCACCGACAACATCCTACCGAAAGCTTTTCACAGTTACGAGTGTTTTACCTACAGCACTTGAACAAAACTTTAGCTTAGTGCTTTACCCTCCACAACACTTTACCTGGCTGCAGCACTTCACGGAAAACACCTAACCTTGCAACAGCACTTAACAACACTTTACCTCACATGATAACGTGCTTTAATTCCTCAGTATATGAGTAACTAGATGTAACGTTTTTAGTCGTTTCTGGTTAGTATAGTGAACTCCTGATATAGTAAACGCCGGAAATTGTAAACAATTGCTTATAGTAAACGTTTTTCTTGGTCCCGGTCCCAAGCCTTCTTAGTCTCTGTTAATTTCAGCCAGATATAGTAAACATCGGAAATAATAAACATCCTTTATAGTAAACTCATTTCAAGTCCCTGAAGCTTCCCACTGCCGCTATAGTAAACTTTTTATGAGAGTTACTTCCCTTTGACATGCTATTAGAGTGAACTCCACAAATGTAAACGCCGGTAACAGTAAACAACTGCTTACAGTAAACGTTTTTCTTGGTCCTAGTCCCAAATTTTCCCTTTGACAAAACAATGGCGCACAAACGTGTGACTCTCACTGAAAAGAAAAATGGCTTTAATCAAACAGTTGAAGAAAAACAACAAGAAGCAAAGCGCCTTCCTATGCTACGCCCTAGCGCAGTGAGTTAAAAATTCACTGCCCCAATTGCCTTGATAAAAGGCTATGGGAACTTTAACATAACATAAAATTACTTTTTTTTTTTTGAACGCGTGAGAATAAACTTGAATCAGTACTGAAAATATGATATTTTTGGGAGTGCCACACATTTCACCGAAAGTTGTTTCGTCGAACCATTTCGACGAAACGAACTTTGACGAAACGTGGTGCACCGTTTTTTTGTATCCTGTGACTGTGTCTATCACAAAACCATCGATTGTGAAGACTGGTGATGTTTACGTACCTTAAGGAGGATAGGGGAGGATTATGTGACTTGTGGAGGATATGTGATGATTATGTAACTTGTGGAGGATATGTGATGACTATGTGACTTGTGGAGATATGTGATGATTATGTGACTTGTGGAGAATAGATGATGATGATGTGACTTGTGGAGGATATGTGATTATTATGTGACTTGTGGAGGATATGTGATGATTATCTGACTTGTGGAGGATTTGTGGAGGCGAGATGATGATCGTAGGATTTGTGGAGGTGAGATAATGACAATGATTTGTGGAGGTGAGATGATGATAATGATTTGTGGAGGTGAGATAATGATAATGATTTGTGGAGGTGAGATGATGATCGTGTGATTTGTGGAGGTGAGATGATGATCGAAAGATTTGGGAGGTGAGATGATGATCGTAAGATTTGTGGAGGTAAGATGATGATCGTAAGATTTGTGGAGGTGAGATGATGATCGTAAGATTTGTGGAGGGTGAGATGATGATCATAAGATTTGTGGAGGTGAGATAATGATAATGACTTGTGGAGGGGAGATGATGATCGTGTGATTTGTGGAGGTGAGGTGATGATCGTATGATTTGTGGTGAGGTGATGTTAGTGTGGTTTGTGAAGGTGAGGTAATGATCGTATGATTTGTAGAGGTGAGGTGATGATCGTATAATTTGTGGAGGTGAGATAATGATAATGATTTGTGGAGGTGAGGTGGTGATCGTATGATTTGTGGAGATAAAGTGATGTTAGGCCCTGCTAATTTTTATTTGTTGTAAGGTAAAACTGATATATTTTTTTTTCAATATTATTGAGTCTTCAAGAAAATGGTACCATGAGTAATTTTGTATTTTAAAAACAAATTATATGATTTAGGAAAATTTTCCTGTCGCTGGTTATTTTTAGCAACTAAGTTAAGTACTGGTTTCAAATCATCGTGGTTTTTTATTTTTATTCTTTTTTTTAGTTTAATCCAAGAGGACAGCGAATATGTTGAATATTTTTTTTATGTACCAGTATATAGTAAACATCTCTCTCTCTCTCTCTCTCTCTCTCTCTCTCTCTCTCTCTCTCTCTCTCTCTCTCTCTGTGTCTCTCTCTGTGTCTCTCTCTGTCTCTACCCCCCCCCCTCTCTCTCTCTCTCTCTCTCCTCTCTCTCTCTCTCTCTCTCTCTCTATCTATCTATCTCTATCTCTGTCTTTTTTTTCTCTCTCTCTCTACTGTAGACAAAAAGTCCTGGAATTTTTTAAAAATTCAATCTTTTTTTTTGTTCTTTGAATTTTCATTTATTTCTTTTTTCATGCATCTTCTTTAAACATTGTTTGCCTGTTGGATACGAACTGGAGATGAGGAAAAAAAAAAAAGTAAGATTGGTACTCCGAATTATGTACATGTTCTTTGAATTGTTTAGTTAATATTATCAGCTAGAATGAATCCCTAGTTAAATGATGCATTATTTGGTTTGTACGATCCCCCAGTGTTGCCCTTAAACAGGGACATGTCCTCTGTCCGCACATGTCAAGCATGCGCACAGCAAGCACACAGACACACAGTCATTACACAAACTCTGCTTATCCCATTTTTGAACACGTCTACAAAAAAGAACTGAAGGCAGTGATACGAAAGAGCAGCCACCAACAGCTGCAGTGTCTGGAGGAAACAAATTTAGGTGAGGTTATGGGAGTACCCAACCACAGACAATCTTCATTTGCTATGATCTGCAATTCCAACAGTGAAAAAGAAACATGGCCCTCAATTGTGTTTCATGTCATTGCCGAATCAGCGAATGGATGGAATGGCTGTATTAATTTTGGTGAATAAAAGTTGGTTCTTTGTACTCTTTTAACTTGTGTGTACAGAATTCAGTCATTTAAAGTGTTTTTGAGCTTTATGTGTTGGCTGTTTTTTCTTAGTCTTCTGCATTCTCATTGTTATGATGATTGGTGTTCGATTTTTTGTTCGTCTGCATTCTCATTCAGGTGTCCTTATTTTGATCATTGTAGGCCTACTGTCTAGTTGCTTTGTTCTTCTTCTTTTCAGACTTTTGCATTCTCAGTGCGTTGATCTTTGTCTTTGTTATTCTTCTTCTTTTGCATGCTCAGTGTTTTGATTGTTGTTCTTTTTCTGCATTCTCTTTGTTTTGACATTGTTTTTGTTCTTGTTCTAGAAGAACAAGAAGTGTACACGGTGTGTCATGCACTCATTGTGTGTTACCGTGTGTGTGTGTCTCTCTCTGTCTCTCTCTCTCCCTCTTTCTCTCTCTCTCACCCTCTGTCATCATTCCATTTTTTTACTGGTTATGTGTGAACTTATTATTTGCTCTGTTTGGGTGTCTGCAGTGGGGTGCGTCTCGGTGTATTAGTCATTGTGTGTGTCTTTTCAGTGTATGTCTGTTTTGCATGTGCACATTATTAGTGTGTATGTAAGTGTGCATATCCATGTGTTTGCAAACTCTTTTTTTTTCTTTCTTTATTTCCAGGGACAGCCATTTTCATTTTTCTGAACGGAAGTGCGCACCACCCGCAAGTATTTGACAGACGGGCACTCAGTTCAGAGGCCAATCCATTTGGAAATTAAATATTAATACGGCTTATCTTCACAGGAGACAGGTGTCATCTTATGGTTACTGTTTATTGTCACTTCCGTTGTCTCCTTTATAATTTTCTGTTCAAAAATAAGTTTTTTTTATGTCCCCTCCTCTCCAAAGGTACAGTATGGGTGCCCACATGATGAGATAAACAGTTACATACTCAACCAGTGATCTCCATTTTACTGAGTTTGGTTACATTGTACTGATGGGGGTAATGTTTTTACTTAAAGAAAAAAAAAAATTAAAAAAGGTTTGAATTCATGTGAAACTTTGTGGGATCTCATCTGCTTTTTTCTTGCAATGACAAGCAGCAAGTGTATCCCGACAATAATGGCACTCCTATGATGTTACTGACTAGGGAAGTGCAGGGAACAGAACCAGAACTTCTACATTCTCTTTGTTGGCCCGATAAAAAACTTTTGATACTGTCAGCATGAGAGTTTGTGGGTTATGTAGGCCTACTGTCTAAACTCATTTGTTCCACCAAAATTTATCAGGATCGTAATAATCCTTCATATGAAGTCTCACTTAGTGGAAAATGACGTGTCTGATCCCTTCCCAGTGTACAATGGAGTGAAACAAGGATGTGCCCTGAGAGAGAGAGAGAGAGAGAGAGAGGGGAGAGAAGGGGAAGAGGAGAGAGAAAAGGGGAAGAGAAGGGGAGAGAGGAGTGAGAAACCAAGACTCAAAATTTTTATTTAGATAAAGGCCTAGGCCCCTTACTGAAGGGGATGTACATGAACTGAACTAAACAAGACAAAGGAATCCAATGACATAAACGAGTACAAGAATCGATAACCAATTAACATTTTTCTTAAATATATTGAAAATACTATTCTATGAAACTCACGATTTGCAGCCTGTTGAGAGCTTGGTAAATATACATAGTTAAATCTTTTAATGTAGTTTCATTCCTAGTTGACATTTGCAAAGTTAATCTAAAATACATGGAAAACCCTTTTAGTATTTTGCTGGATAAAATTTTTCCCTAAGATCACTCAGGGTAGGGCAGCAGAATAAAAAGTGTACTTTATCTTCTTTTTCCAATGTTACATAGACGGCAGGTAGCATATTTTCATTTCTGACATTATATCTAAAACAAAGACAAGCAATACCAGACACACCAAATCGAAACTTGGTCAATTCGCCCCTTAATGTATCTATTCATTTTCAATTCAATATAAGGTTTCTTTCAGGGGAGTGGTTTTAAGCAACCTGTACCAAGAAAATCTATCGCTAGCATATAGGGGATCATGCCCGTCATGCCACCTATAATCAATGATTCTTTTCTTAAAAGATGTTAGAAAACCTGATATAGTTTGAACCCTGGTTATCCCAAACAAATGAAAATCCATAAGAACTTAAACAGTGGCGGACATTTGTAACCCATGTCTTCTTACCACTGGCATCTAACTTAAATAACATTTTGTACGCTTCAATCTGTCTTCATTCATTCTTGTCAGTTTCAACCAGTATTTGATACATTTCCATATGAATTGAGGTAAATAGGGTATCACCTAGTTCGCAAAAACAAGATCATTTGGCGTTCGAATATCGACATAAGAAAGCGTTTCAATGCAAACAAATGTACTTTTTCTATTTCCGTAGTTTTTCTCAAAAGCCCATATTTCCGCACCATACTGTAACTTTGGTTGGATCTGAGAGTCAAATAGTTTACTGAACACACTGAAAGCATTGCAATCTAGTTTATACAATATATGAAATAAGAATAAGTGCTTTCTTTCCTTTATTAGCTATATTTTGACATGCAAAATTAAAACTAAGTCTTGTTGAGAAATATATTCCAAGATACTTGTATACATTTACTACCTGAACTTTCTCATTTCCATAGTTCCATTTCTCACTCGCTGACAAATATCCACCCTTACGAAAAACAATGATATTACTTTTGTCATGTTTACTTTTAGTTCTAATTTACTTTCAGCATTGTATAAGCTATTCAACTGCCTTTGTAAACAGACTACTGTTATAGACAACAAAATAATGTCATCAGCAAAAAGTAGAATAAACAGTTCTATGAGATCGAACATAACTCCGTGAAGACCATTTTCAATTATTTCCAAAGCCAGTTCATTTATAAAGAGTGAAAACAAAACGGGACTACAAACATCCCCTCGCTTAACCCCACGTGTACATTTTAACACATCAGACAATGATGCCCCAGATCTTACTCTTGCCTTTACTTCTTCATACATACTTTTAACACAGCGATACAACTTACCCTTGATTCCGTTCTTGATCAAAACTGGCCATAACAACTTTCTAGAAATAGAGTCAAATGCCTTTTCAAAGTCCACAAAGGCAACATACAATTTTTTGTTATACGCAAATTGTTTTTGGATGGCAGCAAATAAAGTAAAAATATGGTCAACCGTTGAATATCCCTTCTTAAATCCGGCCTGGTGCTCACCTGTAATATCATTCTGGCTAATCCATTCTTGTAATCTGTTATTAATAACTGAACTATATAACTTGCTACTTACGTCACATAAAGAGATACCTCTATAGTTGTTCATGTCACTAACATTACCTTTCTTAAATAAAGGAATAATTATGGATTCTGTCAAGTTTTCCGGATAAATTCCATTTTCAAATAAATGGTTAAATAATGTTACGAGAAAATTAACAACAAAGTCCATCCTGACCAGCAGACTTACCATTCTTAAGTTTTCTAATGGCATGTAAAATTCTTCTTTAGTTATTGGCCTATCAATTACATTCTCATCATTGTCTTCAACGGATAACACAGGTAAACCATCTGAATTGAAAAAACAACAATAACAACAAAGGAGACTAATTTTTGTTTTAAATCGTATTAGTTAAACAAGATCTATTATTGCCAACAGAATTATAAACATTTATCTGAATCTATTAATAAAGATGAAAACAGGATTTATTGGGTGAAAGTATGATTTCATGCATCATATAGATTGAAAAGAGTTACCACTGTCCTACCTTTAGATTTTGAAATGGCATTCGAGTCTGTTCTGAATTTTTAAAACATATTTTGATAATAAAACTTTGGCAGGCATGGTATTTCACTCACAAATACAAGACTTATGAATGCGTAGATTTAGAGTCTCGCTTGTCAAGCATAGAGACGTGTAAATGCCATAAGCCATTGTTTCACTTATTAAGCATTAAGACGTGTAAATGCATAGGTTCGGTGTCTTACTTATCAAGTATCAAGTCATTTAAACGTCACTGTCCAGTGTTTCAAACTATAACATGTGAACACCAAATGCCCCAGTCTCACTTATCAATCACTAAGATGTATGAATACGAAGGTCCAGCGTCTTATAAAGGAAGCCAAAAGACATGTTTACTATCCAATGCCTTACCTTTCCGCTCAGATTCCAGATGCGCAGAGCGTTCTGTCCCTTAGCAGCAGTCAGACAGAAGCGGAAGTCAAGGCAGGCGGCGGCAGTGGCAAGGAAGGGATGCCGAGCTAGATGCTTGTGGTCCTCTGTCTCCAAGTTCCAGATGGCGATGTCCGAGGTATGCTGCTTGTCAAAGGTGCACACCGCCATAGCGTGACTTCCGACTAAGTTCACGTGCAACTCTGTCACGTGATCGTAGACAACAGCCCCGTACGGATCTCAGGTAGGTACCCTTCAGTCCGTCAAAAGTTCTAGCACATGCACCTCGTGAAGCTGCATGTACTGCTGACGGCAGCATATCACGTGATAGTCACGTGAGACAGCAACAGCCACGATAGAAGAGCCTGATAAACACATAGCTCTGTGTTATTGTATAGCTTTTCTTTGGAATTATTATTTACTGGTTTCATTCTACTTATATGTTTTGGTTTTCCCAATTTGTCTTTTTCGTAGAAAAATAGTCCTTAACAAATACGCGGATTATTCATTTGTTTAGAAACACTATTATTGCATCGTTTTCAGGTTTTGTCTTAATTTATTGACAAGTTTTTTTCTTTTCATTCATAGACATGGATGTACCTTAAACGTATCAAACATGAGAATTAAATCTGTCTGGAATTTTATTCAGTATTATTGGAAGCAACCGCTCCTTACACAACACACACACACACACACACACACACACACACACACACACACACACAAACCAGCAACTTCATTGTGTTGAAAGTTATGCAGTTGGTCTATAGGCTCTCCACTATCCCAAGACCCCACTACTCCCGCTTCCTCTTTCGATCTTCTTTCAAAACAGGTACAGTTACGGACCACCAACATGATTTGCATGTTGCAGAGTAGCACAGCGTTATCAATGTAGTAGTCATTTAGTACCACCGCTTTGTACGCCTAAGCACACACACACACACACACACACCACACACACACACACACACACACACACACACACACACACACCACAGAAAGAGAGAGAGAGATGAGATACACACTAAAAACACAAATACACAATATTCACACAAATGTAGTTACACATACAAATACACACAACCTCCCCTCCATTCTCTCACACACAGAGATCCACCAACACATTCATACACAATCGCGCGCACACACACACTCACACACCTGTTTCGTGACAGGTGAGTGTACGGACCACACGCCCCGACTTGCAGTGCTGCAGGGTGGCAGTGTTCCCACTGCGGAAGGCATGCAACACCAACTCGTTTGTAGACAGAGGCAGCAACAACTACCGATCTTTCTTTGTGGATCCCTGCTGCCCAGCCATTCCACCTGACCACACACACGGGCACACACATGCAGAGAGAGAGAGAGAGAGAGAGAGAGAGAGAGAGAGAGAGAGAGAGAGAGAGAGAGAGAGAGAGAGAGAGAGAGAGAATTGATTCCATGTCCTGTATAAAGTGTTCTGTGAATAAATCTGGTGATGAATGCCTTCTGCTTGTTATGATGCCTCTTGTTGCTGCGTGCAAACATCGTTCCAATGGTATATTCCCTCAACTATGTCTCTGCCTGATGAAGTCAAGAAGCAATACAAAGATTTTAGGAAAGACCCCTTGAAGTAAGGCGGCATCAACTGAAGAGAACCCCAGTCTTGCGCTGCGGACAAAAGCCATCGGGCTGCTTTGAATTAGAAGACCTTCATGTCCACTTAAACCAGCCGAACAAGTCACACATGCTTTCAACAGCCTCCCAGCATCCCAGTGTCCTCAAATACATCGCTAAAACAAGACTGTACAGGCCTCAACAGGCTCTTCACCGAACACTGCCTAACATTTGACAGTGTAGGATCGATGGTCAACTGACGACCACGACCATGACGAAGACAGCAATGTCACAGTTGTTATTCATTGTTCAATGCTCGCTTTTATTTGTATTGCTACTGCCACTAAATGATCAATAATGAACGTTTTTAGTGTTTAAAGACGTCTTATACGTGTCTAACATTGGAAAATAAATTGAAACTCTACGCTGATAGGTCAACCAATAATTTCTAGCTCTTTGGAAAACAAAGGCCATATTAAGAGTTTCGAAACGATCACTCAAAACATGCTTACTGCACATCATCAACTGTCTGGTTGAGAAAAAAATGGGGTTAAAAAAAACCACAAACAGAGAATGTAAATATGTTCGTTCAAGCTCACCCATCTTATTTTGCACGAAAACCCCCCTTTCCACATACAAATCACGTCCATCGCATATCAGTTTTGACCAAATTTAACACCTGTTTTCAAAAAATTAACATGCCAAAAACCTCTAAAATTGACGTAATTAGCACATTGAAACGGGGGTTTCCGTGCAGAATAATATGGGTGATCGTGAACAAACATATTTACATTCTCTCCAGGGATATAGAAATTAAGGGCTTACAGTACGCTCTTCTACTTCTAACACCATTAATAAATCAGAACAAACAACCGGCTTTCCATCTTGATTAGTTATTTTTATATCCAATGAGTTTATAGGCCCATTAATTAATTCTTTAAATTGACTGTTTTTTCCAACTGAGATTAATCGATAATCGCAAAACCCTGCCCTAGTTGATGGCAAAACCTTTAGAACTGTAGATGGATAGCCATCAAACAAATTAGCTTCTGTTTTTAACTGTTGTAAATGAACATACAACATTGGGTTCACGAGAAAATCAGGTTTATTACCTTCAAATTGATAAACATCTTCTCTTGTACTAAATCTATAAGCTCTGTCACTACTGTGAAAGCCTAAGATTTTAGCCAGGCCCTTAGGGAAAGTATACTCTCTTCTTTCTTTTTGTGGGAAATTTACAGTAATTCTGAGGTTTGCTTCGTTAATTGTTAACAATATGCCAAATTTGCTAAGTACTTCTTTTAAAGAACAAAAGTTGTAATAACCATCAGGTATTTGCACATGAGTTATTTGATTGCCCGCCTCGTTACTAATATTAATCCAGTTATTTTGAGCCCCTTCAGATATGTTAAACCAATTAACTTTAAAGCCAATCTCTTTAAGAGCAATTTTACAACTCCCACGCCAATTGACAATTGGGTACGTTAAGAACACACGCTCGTTTTGCTTGGTTATATAGATGTACATCCTTTTTATAACTATTAAAAAAAACTAATTTAAAAAATGGAACCTTTTAAATATAACGAAAGTGCTACTTACAATGTAGGAGCGTTTTATAACCCCAAATCTTTAAACTTCAGCAATTTAACCATTGCAGTAGACGAATCATATGGCTTCCAAGTCAGACTTGTAAACCCACTAACTAGATATTTAAATCCGCCAATAAAGAGTGACAGAGTGCCATTAGCATGGGCATCTCGCCCTATGACGTTTTACCAGAATCAGTTAAATTTTGCCATTTACTGCGCAACTACTGGCTGCGGTGTTTCATATGCAAACCATTTAAACCATCCTAATCTTTTAGTAAGGTCAGTATATAACTTTCATGTTTATTACCAGTACAGACGAATACTAACTGAACTACAAGTAGCCCTCCCAAGCGACAGCGCGTTTAATCCATTCAACAGCCCAATGGACAATAATGCATATGAAAGAATTTGCAACGAATTTAACATTAATCCTTCAACTGACTTTAGACAAAAGTTAGATCGCAATCATGGGTTAGGCACATTGTGTTTGTGGGGTGCAAAAAGAGAATATAATTATGACTACTGGCCCGGCCATACTTCTTTTCAACCAGACAAACAAGTTCGATTAGGGTCGATTGAACAAAAACATCCTAATGCTTGGGCAACATTTATCTTAGATGAAAGTGAAGGTCTAACAATGCCAGGAGTGCAAAGACTTAATGACTCCATACGGACATACGTTTGGTGTTTATTAGGAGCACAAGCACAGACCAAGTCTAGCATAGTTGATCAATCTACAGGCTTTGATGCCAGAAAACAATTTCTAGCTAATTTAGAAGATGCTATTAACTCTGCTGTTGATTTGCCTGCCAGCATACAAAGGTATCAAGACGTTCTTGCACATGCTAGGTCAAACGTTGACTTTGTTGTAGGCCATGGATTATACATGCTACCTTCTGACCTTAGACTACAGATTGGCATGATACAGAATTATAACAATGAAATCCTTATAGCTGGAGACGACCAAAACTTAGGACACAATCAAGGCTTAAACACAAGGCCCGCCCCATCCATTTTAAAAAAAGTACTTAGTCCTGAAGAACCAGAAAGCGTTCCACAGCCAGAAAGCAGCCAGAAAGCACGCCACCTGTTGATCTGCCTCGCACTGACAGTCATACTAGCGAAAAGACAGCCCTCGTTGTATTTTTAACTTTTACTGGATTAGTCCATACTTTATTTCACTAAAAATTAATCCAGCAGCTAGCACTCCTAACGTCCACAGATGGTCAGCCATATAACCAGCAACTTTGCCTATAGTAGACAAAACCCAACTAACAACACTACCTATTATGCCAGGCAGAGCATCAAGCGCTTTAGCTGCTAACTTCTTTAATAGGTTTGTTAGATGATGTAATTGTTTTCTAATCCAACTTTTACCAGGCTGAGGTGTTGGAGGTGTTACTGGCCCTGTTGGCGCACTGCCGGTTAAAGCATAAACGAGTGTAGAGATAGCAAACCCTATAGCTGTTAACATACTAACTATTGTAATCCCCTGTTCCCTGAAGAGAGTCCTTATTCTTTCAGCTAGTGTAGTGTTTTCATAAAGTATTCTGTTTATAGTTTCTCTTATTCTGCTTGTTTGTGATGCTAACTGCGCTCTGTTAGTAGACAGAACTTCTAACCTGGCTTTCCTTAGCAACCTTAAATCCTGTATTTTCTGCTGTATTTTAGCCTTTTCTTCTCGCCCTAAATTGTTATCGTCTGCATCAGCCAGTTTATTTTTTTCTTCTTCTATCTCTCTATCCAGCTCACCAAGTTTCGCTAAATTGTTTTCTAGTTCGCCCCTTATTGACTTTAGGCGATCATTAAGCCCCAGGATTTCACGCATGGGCAATGGAGAATCGTCAATTGTTTCTAATGTTTTTCTGACTGTCTCCTCATTAAAACTCGCCTCAATTTTTGTTGCTGCATCATTTATTCTTAATCCTAAATCTTGAAGAGGGGTCATTTCTATTTCAGATTGTGTTGGCAACTCTTGCCCCAAGTTCTGTAAAAGACTAACACCCTCAGGCCTTAAATTTAAAATGTTTAATCGCCTTTGGTCGGCAACAGGAATCCTCTGTCTAATTGTGTTTAGTTTTAAAAACTTAGTTGGGTCTGGCTTTGTAGTAACTCTTACTAAATTTCCTCTGCTAGTTCTTATAAACATATGGTTGCTTTTATCAATCGTAAAATCAAAAGGGCTGGGGCCTTCTGGCGGCTTTAGTCCTAAGCTTATGTAGAATGAGTTAATTCTATTTGTTAATAGTTCTGCACGAGATGCGCTAACTGAAGGGGGCGTTTCTGCTTCTTCTAATGAAGGGATTGAAGAACCTGCTTCTGCTCTTTCAAGTTCTTCGCGCAATGAAGGAGCTAATTCTGTTTCATCTTCTTTAAGTGAAGGGCCCGGCAGATCTCTTTCTTCTTCAATAGGATCAATCGCGTCAAAATCTTCATCCATATTTTTTATTTATATTCTTTTTTGTTTTATAAAAAATGAACTCATACAGTTGTGACCTCGATCCATACAGAAAAGAGAAGGAACCCCATGGCGTAAAAGGTATAAGGCAGACTGTAATTAGTGTAAATACCCCATCAACAGTTCAACCTGGACAAGATTTAGCAGTTATGTTCCCGATCTTGGCGCTGATGATGTTATAATGCCAGGCACTGCTAAACTATCATTCAAAATAGATATTACATCGGCAGACCCTAACGCTACTGTTGTTACTAATTTAGGCAGGGCTAATGTTAATCATATAGTAATCAAACTGGAGGGGAAACGTGTCTTTGTACTAGGCAAGGCAGACATTTTTGCCCTCTATTCTGATTTATGGCTGCCTAAAAAAGAAAGAAAAGAGAAAGTTTATCAGGGAATACAAGACTCAAACGGTCTCAAGCACAGGCTTAAAGCGGGTGATGCAAAGAATGATGTTAAAGACGAGGCAGTAGCAGAAGCATTTGGCAACAGATTCTGCATCCCTCTAGATTTTGAGTTGTTAAAGACGCATATGCCATATTACCAAGGCGCACTAAAAGAAAAACTTACTTATGAACTGACATTTAATCCTAGCGATTCTGTTGTTCTGTCTGAAGACCCTTTAGCTAAATACACAGTTAGTGACATCTCTCTTGAGTTTGATGTTGTTACTGGACTAGCCAGAAGAATCTTAACCCAGTATAAAAGTAAAACGGTTATTTATTATGAAAACGTTATGCACGCCATTACAGAAAATAGAAACAAGCGAGACACTCTCTGGAACATACATTTAAATCAGTCTCTGAAGTCTTTAAAAGGAATTTTGCTCTTGTTTACTGAAGAAACAACTCCTTTTCAAAGAGAAGCAGAAGCGTTTTATAATCCAAAAATTGAGAAGGTTGACTGTGCAATAAATGGCAAGTCTGATCAGTTGTATTCGGGGCGCGGACTTTTACCTCACCAACACTTTGATGAAATAAGAAAGTTATTCGCTGGAGGTAGACAAAGAGATCCTACAGTTGATCGTGTATGTAAAAAACTTCGCCTTTATGATGTAAGGCTAGAAGACTACTTAATAACCAAATATGGCCTGTGGCTGGATTTTAGATCCACATTTGACAACAGATTGTTTGGAAGTGGAGAAAGGGTAGGGCAAGATGGTATAAAAATAAATATTCACAAGAAAGCAGACGGAAACGGCCCAATACAAATGCATGTTTTTATGGTTTGTGATGCTCAGTTAAACATTGAAGAAAACAGACTAAAAGACGTGGCTTATTAAAATGTAGAAGAAATATTCTAATAAAAACAGATGGATAGCTTGAAGCTTCTTCCTAAAGATCCGCACTGTTCTCTTATTTGCGGGATTACTGGGTGTGGGAAAACTGTATTCGTACTTGATTTGTTACAAACAATTTACAGGTTTCATTACGAGCACATTGTTATATTCTGCACAACCATTAAGCACAACAAGTCTTACAAAGAAAGGAAGTTTATTTGGACAGACGATAATATATTTCTAGTTGATCCTAGCGACAAACTGAGCGACTGTTTAGAACATTACTATAGACTATTTGAAGGAACTGAAACGCTTTTTATTATTGATGACTGTTCAGCTGAACGAGACATTGTTAAAAAAAGAAAAGCTCTGTCGAAGCTAGCCTTTAGTGGACGCCACGCCTTAGTTTCTGTGTGGCTCTTAACTCAAAAATACAATGCCGTCTTAAAAGATTTTAGATCGCAGTTAAAATCGGTTGTATTATTTTACACTAAGGACAAAGATAGTTTTGAAGAATGTTTAAATGAAAATTATATAATAAGGGACAAAGATGAGTTAAAAAAAATAAAAGAGCAGTTAGAAAAATCTAAGCACGCTAAGCAATGCTTACGGACTGACCCCCCAGTTCAATACGTTTGTTTATTGTAGATTAATTTTTATTAATTGCTTATAACAATTTGTTTATTTTAATTTTAATTTTTATATTATAAAAAGAATGTCTCGGGGCCCAGAATCAAAAGTGGAGCTAGCTCCTAAATGCGTTGCAGTAGAGTTAAAAGACCTAGCAGACACAACCGAGTTTGATCTAATAGGAGTGCCAGGAAATGTTTATGGATTTGAATACACAGATGATGGGGCTTACAAACGAACAGCAATTGAAGACAAAAAACGACAGCAATATCCTACCCTAGAAGAGATAAGAAATTTAAGGGCAAACGATTTTGGCAAACATGAATACAAACTTCATAAAAGAGAGAATGCTTGGGCGTTGCTTCCTGAAGTTGCTTGGAATCTAAAGTTTGAACTACGAAGCCCTAATGTATACTTTGATAAGGAAAACAATTTTAGAAAAGCCTTAAATGCAGGTCCCTTTCTTGTTAGCCTGGTTCCAGGAACACAACAGAAAAAACAGATTAAAATAGCTTGGCAGGGTTCTGAATATATGCTACAGAGAAAGAAGTCCTTAGCTGAAGTGGGGAATGACACCGTTGGTTTAGAATTTAACCCAAAGATACTGCCACTACCTAGGCAAATGACGATGATTTTTCGCTTATTTATTACTCCGAGGGAGGGTGATCCTAGTTTGCCAGAACATACGTTAATCAGAGGCATACAAATAAAGGCTGAAAACTTGGATGCTCCTCTTAAGCTGGGTATTGCAATTACTAAAAACGGAGACAAAATAAACACCCATGTATCATCTGACAAGGTTTACTGTGATGGTTGACAAAGACAAACTAACAGTACTCGACTTTATTTTAATTAAGTATGTTGATTTTATTTCGTTTTACTCTCTTAATGAAGTGCTGCCAGAAGGATTAATAAGAAGACATGTACAAGATTAATTAAAAAAAAAAAAATCTTATTTAAAAATGCATGTTCAACAGTTTAGGTTAAAGCAAATAACTGAACTTCAAAAGGAAATAGAAAGCGACTTGGATAAGTATAGAGTTACTAGAAAGAAATATGCTAAAGCTTTAAATACTCTTTCTTATGTAATTACTGGCTCATCGGCTGTAGCTAGCGTAAGTGCTGGTTCTAGCGTTGCCGTTCTAGCCAGCGGGGTTGGAGCGCCGGCCTCTTTAGCATTAGGAGGTCTTGGTTTAGGGTTAGGTGCCGTGTCTATGATTGTAAGTGCTGTTTTAAAAAATTAACTCCTAAATTACAAAAGCACACCGCCATTGTAGCCCTAGCATTGGCAAAACTCTGTTCATTAAGATTAAGAATAAGCAAATCATTACAGGATGAAAACATTACGGACGAAGAATTTCAGAAGCTTATGGCTGACGGCGAAGATTATAGGCGACAGAAAATTGAACTTCAAAAGGAGTGGAGAAAGACGTTTACTTCGCGACAGGTAGACGCTGATGCAATTAAACAAAACATTGAAAAACAAACACACGATCAGTTAAAACCGAAATAGGTAAAATGGTTTACAGACTTTAGCCGTCCTGGACTGAATGCAGCACGTCTAATATTGATTGCAATCCCCCCCACCGTTGATTCACTTGTCGCCAGCCTACACAGGTAGCTGAGCCACTGATATTGATCGCAAGCCCAGAGGCGACGTCTGCTTCGGCTGGCTCAAAGGCGTCGTCTGCTATTTACTAAGGCTAGCGCATGTGCAGTGAGATTTTTTGTCACGGTATTTGCTGTGAAAATCTTTTTCGCAAGTGAGTTAACCGGAAGTAAATTCGTTTCTAAAATTTTGTTCGCCGGAAAAAGCGTGACAAAAAATCCCACTGCGCATGTGCTAACCTCATTAACATGATGAAATCGAAACAACATTTGTGAGCGCGCATGTGCTAACCTTAGTGGATGCATTAACATGATGAAACCGAAACAACATTTGTGAGCGCGCATGTGTAATATAAATTAGGATAATAAAATCGAGTTTGCTAGACATGGACGGACTACGGGATCTTACAAAAGAAGTAATAGCAACAGAGGTGCAGATAGATTGCGTTACTTAAGAAATATCTTTGTTACAAAATTTAACAATGAGTTCCGATTCTCAATCACAGCCCCAGTGAAGGACATAGCGATGGTGTTACGGAGCCAATATTCTCCGTAGAAGCCGGAAGGTAGTTATTGATTTTTACTCTCTGCCACTAACGCCTTGCAGTTTGTGTTGAAGAGTCCGCTGCAGTGGTGTTATGGATTGTGTGTGGGCAATGAATGTTTTGCAGATTTAATTTTATTTATTTATTTAAAATTTTAGGTTTAAAAATGACTGCCGAACTTAGTGTATCTGATTTAAAGAATTGTAATGAACTATTTGACGAAACAATGAAAGTATTAAACATTGATTTTAGTGAATTTGGGTTTGAGAATGATATAGACAATATAATAAAAGATAATAGTGAACTATTTAACGAAGCAATCAAAGTGATAAACATTGACTGTAGCGATTCAGAAAAAGCTAAAATATTAGCAGGCGTTATTGTAAGGTTAACGTGTCTTGAAGTGTTGCGAGGCTTGGGCGAAGAATAATAGCGCGTTTTTACTTACTTTTATATACATTTATTTTTTTAATCTACGTAATATTTTGAGTTAAAAAATGAGCCTCACAAACGCGTCTGAGTTTGAAAAACTGCCAGCCAGCGCACTGGCGAAAGGTAGTGACAAACAATTAATCAATATGTTTAGCGAAGTAGGCATGGACATCATTAACCCCTCGAACGTTCATGAAAGCGTAGCACATGCTATCTCTAAAATCCCAGAGTCTCTTGAGATGGAGCTGCCAGTAAAAGTGTTGTTGACCGTTCTGATTGATTATATAACGCCTGATGATACTAACATGCCAGTCTGGGTTTCAACAAGGCAGAAAGAAGTAATCAGTTATCACGACTTTAACTCTGACTGGGCTGACTACATGCTTACACAGTTTAACCATGCAAGTGAAGAAGCAAAATTAAGGGGCTCTGGCTGGTCTGAAGGGACAGTCCTTGAAATCAGATTAAGACAAACAAAGTTCTATCCTATAGTTGGCAATTCTCACCTTCCTCTCCCCAAAGAGTTAGTTTTAAAACGAGCAGTCTTAAACATAAAAAATCCTGACAACATGTGTTTTATGTGGTGTGTTTTAGCGCATTTACACCCCGTTATAAAGAACGCAGAAAGAGTATCTAATTATGAAGCATATAAGCAAGAACTGAACTTTGATAACATAGCCTTTCCAGTAAGTATAGAAAGTATATCTCGTTTGAAAAGCAAAACAAACCAATCACCGTAAACGTATACGATTGGTCTGTAGAAGCCAATCTAGTGCCTCTAAGGGTTTCTTCTCCAACTCTCCTACTTTAGGTGAACCACTTGACAAGCATGTAGACTTGATCCTGTTTAAAGATAGTACAAAGAGTCATTATGTATTAATCAGAACAATAAGCAGACTTATGGGTTTTACATCAAAGAATCATGCTAAGAAAGATATTTGTAGAAGGTGTTTGCTCAGAATTTCTACTATAGAAGAAGCTGCTAAGCATAAAAAACGTTGTAAAAGTTTTGTAGACTGTGAAACTGAACTTCTTACACCTAAACCGGGGTCTAAAGTTAGTTTTAAAAATTTAAACAAAATGCAGATGAGTCCGTACGTGGTTTATGCTGACTTTGAATCGCTCTTACCACAGTACTACGGTCCACAACAGCAAGAACAAAAAACAACCTTATTAACCCACCATCAGATCTGTTCTTATGCGTTTATTGTTGTTAGGTCAGACGGCCAACACACGACACCAGAGATTTACAGAGGTCCCAACGCAGCTAGTAGATTTTTAGAGCAGATGAAACATCTTCGCAATCAGTTATCCAACCAACTAAATCTTTTAGGCATTGCTATGACTCCTGAAGACCAAGAACGCTATGACTCATCTACACACTGTTGGATATGCGGCTTAGAGCTAACACCTAACAGTAAAGACGTGACAGTAAGAGACCACGATCACATTAATGGAAAGTTCAGAGGGGCTGCACACAACAATTGTAATCTTCAACTTAAGGTTGATCCTAAGACATGGAAACTGCCCATCTTCTTTCATAACCTACGGGGCTACGATTCTCATTTCATCATGCAAGCAGTAACTTCTGAATATAAGAGGGTTACCTGTATTGCACAGTCTTCAGAAAAGTACATGACATTTACTCTTGACTCCTTATCCTTTTATGACTCAGCTCAACATCTGATGGCTAGTTTGGATAAGTTATCAGGATCTCTACAAGACTTTCCAATCACTAAACAATACTTTGATCCATCTTTAGTGCGTAAAGGTGTTTACCCCTATGAATACATGGACTCGTGGGACAGGTTTGATGAAGACTCACTTCCTCCTAAAGGCGCTTTCTTTTCTAGGCTTAGAGGCAAAGACATAACTGACTGTGAATATGAATACGCACAGAAAGCCTGGACAGAATTACAATGTCAAACGATGGGCGACTATCACGATCAATATTATTGGCTGACGTGTGTTTATTAGCAGACGTCTTTCAGAATTACAGATCTACTTGCATGAAACATTACAACTTAGACTCTTCACATTACATCTCTGCCCCGGCCTTTCTTGGGATGCTTTCTTAAAGTCTACAAACATCCAGATTGACTTAATTTCTGATCTACCTACACTTCAGATGATTGAAGATGGGCTGAGGGGAGGTATTAGCATGGCCTCACATCCTTACTGCAAAGCTAACTACAAGTATTTAGGTGATTATGACCAACTAAACCGTCCAACTATCTAATGTACTTAGACGCCAACAATCTGTATGGATGGGCTATGAGTCAACCGCTTCCACTGAGAAACTTTAAAATGATAAAAGGACCTCATGATGTTAACACTGTGTTAGGTATGTTGTCACAGCTTACGCCTGATAATCCAGCAGGACTAATCTTGGAAGTAGACTTAGAATATCCTAAAGAATTACACGATCTCCACAACGATTACCCACTAGCCGCAGAAAGATTAAAGATGAGTCCCACAGAACCGCCTAAACTTGTGCCTAATCTTAGACATAAAACTAAGTATGTGTGTCATTACAGACTGTTACAGTTTTACTTAAGACACGGACTGAAACTGACAGCGGTTCACAGAATAATTATCTGTGATCAAGAGCCCTTTATGAGGCCATACATTAAGAAGAACACTGATCTTAGAACCCAAGCCACTGATACTTCAGAAAAAGACTTCTTTAAACTAATGAACAACAGCTGTTTTGGTAAAACTATGGAAAATCCACACAAACGTAAAGACGTTAAATTAGTTACAAAAGAAAACCAAGCAATTAAGTTTGCCTCTAAACCTAACTATCAAGACTTTAGAAGATTTAACGACAGCCTGGTTGGCATTATGATGAAGAAAAAGGCTGTTAAGTTGGACAAGCCGGTGTTTATTGGCTTTACCGTATTAGAGTTGTCAAAGTTATTAATGTTAGAATTTCTGTACGACTACTTTAAACCACTGTACCCAGAAGCAAGAGTCCTTTACACAGACACTGATAGTTTTATTCTAGACGTCCCCACAGAAGACTTCTATAAGGATTTAGAAACTGAGGTAGCTAAAGGAACTGATGGGTGGTACGACACATGCGACTATCCAAAAGACAGTCCTTTACATTTGACTGTGAACAAGAAAGTGATTGGAAAGATGAAGGATGAACTTAATGGAACAGTTATTAAAGAATATGTTGGTTTGAGGTCGAAGATGTATAGCGTTGCCAGCCAGACTTCTGTAATGAAGAAGGCTAAGGGCATAAGTAAAGAAGTTGTCAAAAAAAATATAACTCACGATAACTACAAGCAAGCTCTCTTTGAAAACAAAGTATTTCATCACACAAATGTTAATCTGCGCTCTACTCTTCATCAAGTAAACACAACTGCTGTTAACAAAAAATCCCTAGTCTCTAACAATAACAAGAGAACTTACGTCAATCCTGAGTTCTCATATGCTGTAGGACATTGGAGAACTTTAAAAGATTAACTTGACTGACTTGACCTGTACTTAACTTAAGAACCTAATAAGAACTTAACTTAATAACCTAACTAGTACTTATTTAAGAACCTAACTAGTACTTATTTAAGAACCTAACTAGTACTTATTTAAGAACCTAACTAGTACTTATTTAAGAACCTAACTAGTACTTAAAAAAAGAGCTTATTTTTTTGTACTTTACTTGTAATTCACTTGCAATTAACTTAAAAAGTACTTTTTATAACTAACTTAACTTTTACTTATTTAGTTATTAACTTGTACTTATTTAGTTCTTAAAAACTATTCCATAGAAAATGGGTCTACAGCAGGAGGTTGGGGCTTTTTTTGCAGAAGCTAACTCTTCTTCTTTTACTGGCTTTGTGGGGGTTTGTAACTTTGCTGCTAAGTATGGCGTTAGACATTTGCATGCTAAAACTCCCCCACCAACAACAACAGCAGCCAATACATAATAATACATCTTATCGTTTGTTTGTGATTGTGTTGTTGTTAATTGGGTTGTTGGTGCTGATGGCGATGTTGTATTACTATCTAATAATTTTTGTTTTACTGATTGGTTTGCTTTTTGCAGTCTGTTCCATTCAGCTAGTTTACGCCCAGCCTCAACACGTCCAGGATTTTTAGACTTAGTAACACTACTCACTTGCGGTACATTCACTTGTGGTACATTCACTTGTTCCTGCGGATTGTTGCCGCCTCTTCTCCTGATCGCTCATTTTTTTTATTGCGATTAAATTTAATATGATCAAAATTAATATGATTAAAAGTAATTAACCCCATGATGAATGGGCATAACATAGTCCCAAATTTGTAATACATGTCACATGCAAGAGTTTCTAGGGACTTGTTTAAAACCGGATCTTGTGATAAGTCATATTTTAAATCTTCTTCTGAATCAACCGGCGCCATCTTACTTACTAACTTAGCATATAAACTAATCATTGTCTGGCCCACTGATCTAACCATTTTTGACCCTAGCTGTGCTTCGTACCTAGCGTAGTACTTCTCAATGTCTGATGTAGACAATTGTTGGATCTGTTCAATACTTAGTTCAACACCTAAATACTGTTTAGTTTTTCCACACGCGGCCAGAGAGTATAATCTTTCTTTATGGCAGAGGCCTACGGAGTAGTCTGCTTGCTCCTCACACTTTAATAGTTCGTCACAATCCATTTTTAAAAGCAATTAAAAAAATAATATAATACTTTTAAAACCATGAGTTTAAAGTTGGTTAATTATGCAGTGCCTATCGCTGGTGTTATAGTCTATTCAACCCTTGCAAAATGTTTGTTAAGAATAAAACCACCTAACATGGGAAAGATAGAAGATTCGCCAAAACTAGTTGCAACCTTATTTTTAGCTTTAACAACAAAAGATTATCTGATTAAAAAGCACATAGACAGCCTTTCGTATTATGATTATTTTAATTATTTTTTAGTTAATAAAAAGATGAGTGAAAAAAAGATTATCAATACGATTTACCATTCTGCGGTAATTAGCGGCCTTAGTATAGGCTATAGCGTGTTAGCAAAAAACATGTTTAAGATGAAGCCGGCTGATCTAGGAAGGTTAGACATTGAGGACGTTGTTAAGGTTATAGTTGTAATTACTGCAGGGATTGCCTCAAAAGACTTTCTTGTTACCCAGAAAATGTTAGTTCATAGAAAGATTAATCTAGAAAATATTGATTTATAAAAAGATGGCGGGAGTAGTTATGATGGTAGGAGGAGCTATTGTTAATGCTTTAGCCTTCTCTGGAAGCAATTATATGTTTAGTAAATTGCGGTCCGATGAAGAGAGAGAACGTCATAACAAGGCAATAGAAGAGTTAGCCAAGGCAAGAGATGCTTACGAGAAAAGGCGAATTGCTCACTTAGACTTTATTAATAAAAAGTTAAGAGAACAGGGACATGCAGAGCACACATTTACAGACGTTGATGACGCAATGAATGAGTATTACTTAGTGACAGGAAAGAAGTTTCTAACATCGCCACCTCCAGAACTGTCTGACTTTTATGAACCGTCAGAAGAACAGAAAATAGCAGAAATTGGTTTTATTGTGGGTGCTATGGGAGCAATCTATATTCTCGCACAAACAATCTAAAAAATAATTAAAATACAATTAAAATACAGTCCTTCTTATGGACAATACGAAGTACAAAATCTATTATTCTCCTAAGGGGTATTGGAAAGGAAAGACTGCTATTGAAAAACTGAGTAAAGCTGCTAGAGTGTCTGAATCAGATTGCGAATAGACTGGCTTTCAAAACAAGCAATTTGGCAAATATATCTGCCTGCCCCAAAAGAATAATAAGGCCTAGATTTGTTAACTCAGTTCCAAATGACACCCACCAGATGGATTTGCTGTATCTTCCACATGATAAAGTTAGAAGAAAAAAGTTTAAGTATGCTCTGACAGTTGTTGACATGGCTTCAAGATACAAAGACGCCGAACCTTTAACGGATAAAAGCTCAACTGCTGTGGCTGTGGCTTTACAACAAATATACATGCGAGGTCCATTAAAGTATCCTAGGATGGTTCAAGTTGATGATGGAAAAGAGTTTAAAGGCTCTGTAAACCAACTGTTTTTAAAACACCATGTTACAGTTAAGAGAGGGATTCCAGGCAACCATCGATCACAAGCCTTAGTAGAAAACTTTAATAAAAATCTAGCTGAACGCCTGTTTACCTATCAATATCACAGAGAAATTATGGACAGAACGCGTAACACAGAATGGGTTAGGAGATTGCCAGCAGTCTTACGTGCCATGAACAATGAAGAATTTAAAGCAACAGGGCTGAAACCAGTAAACGCAATCAAATTAAAAAAAATTAGCATTACTGAAGATGCGCAGGGGACTCAAAAACTCTTGCCGTTTGGACTAAAAGTAAGATACTTGTATGCTCCTGGAGAGGCGGAAGGTGATGTTAGAATTAGAGCTACAGATCCTATATGGAGCGTAGACGTATATGAAGTTGAACGAATCATGAAAACAACCCCTCCCGTATTATTTAAGAGAGACTCTCTCTTCTAGCGGTGCTACTACGTCTAAAAAGCCTGCCCCTAAAAGATCGTTTGTTCGTGAAGAGTTGCAAGTTGTCCCGCCAAACACAGTGCATGTTAGTTAAACCATTAGATTTTTTATGTCCCTGGAGAGAATGTAAATATGTTTGTTCACGATCACCCATATTATTCTGCACGGAAACCCCCGTTTCAATGTGCTAATTACGTCAATTTTAGAGGTTTTGGCATGTTAATTTTTTGAAAACAGGTGTTAAATTTGGTCAAACTGATATGCGATGGACGTGATTTGTATGTGGAAAGGGGGTTTTCATGCAAATAAGATGGGTGAGCTTGAACGAACATATTTACATTCTCTCAAACAAAAAAACAAACAAACCGCGAAACAGATATTAGACAGCTAAACGTAAATAAATTAAGAAAAGCCTTATTCTCAATTCACTTCTGGCTGGGTCTGTGGTGCATCATAAGCTTACCGTATGTTTGACCTGGAACAATAAGACTCACCATTTCTTTCCCTCCTCTCTTAGCACTTTCAAGAGCCATCTGAAAACCTATCTTTTCAAAGCACATTTAGGTAATGCTTTTTTTTTTGTTTATTCTGTAGTTAGACGTGCTGCTTTTATTTTATCTTATTATTTTGTGCTGTAGATTTTCTATATTAATGTTGTTTCGATGAATCCAATGTATAAAGGAATGTCTGCGTGAGATCAAGCGCAATGAGTAATTTGTTGAATAGAATTGCGCTATAGAACTGCAATCCATTTATTCTAGATATATTGTAGTTCTTGCATGACTAAAGAAAATCGGGCAGCTCATCTGAAACCATCTAGTTCTTTCCTATTACTTTAAAGACCAGTCTGAAGTACATCTCTCACGACTGGCAGATGTCATGACATTAATAATACTCTGCAAAAAGTTTGCATTTCAATTTTAGCCAAGAAATGATTGTACACAATCAATATAATGTCATTGTCATTACTAAAATTATCTCAGTTTTCACATTGATTTCAATTTCAGTTTCAGGTAATTAGACGTCAAATGAGTGATGATGAAAAAAAACCTGAATACACAACATGCATTGTTGAAAGAAGGCGCTGCTTGCCAAAAAAAAAAAAAAAAAAAAAGTGATTTCCATAGTCTTTCATTTAATTGCTCTGAATTGTTTTGGTTCTTTTTAGTGGACAAATATTAATAATAATAATGACAATTTCTATAGCGCCCTACCAAACAACTAGACTACAGGGGATTTACAAGTTTTAGCAAATCAATATCTAAGATTTACGCAGGACCACACACCACACACACACACACACACACACACACCACACACACACACACAGAGCTTCACATACACAGACACATACTCTGTGCAACATGGTGAACAGCCCATTCGTACAGGAGCAAAGTGTGCATGTGACAGGTAAGGAAAGGTAAGGTAATGTTGCTTATAGCCCAGCCGACCACAAAGGGCCCATTACCACGTTAAAATCAACCCACAAGTCATTCAGTCACATAATTCTTAAAAATACATCATCTAAAAACCCATTCGAAATTTAAAAAAAAAATCTTTCCACTGTAAAATTTCAGACCCATGAAAAATGTAAATCTCTTTCAAGAACTCAAAGATCGCGCCAGGTGGAACATCTCTTAACAAGGTTTTCATGAAATCTGCTGTAAAATGTTTGTGTCTCACTTCATGCAAGTCCCAACACTCTAAAAGAATATGTTTCATTGTGAGTGGCACATGACATAGAATGCACCATGGAGCTTCTTCCCTCTTTGAAAGGTATGAATGGGTAAAATACGAATGGCCTGTGCCGACACGTTTTGAAATAACGACGCGATTTGAAATAATTATTTCAAAACGTGTCGAGTTTATTTCAAAACGCGTCGGTGTGTGTCGACACGTTTTGAAATAACGACGCAATTTGAAATAATTATTTCAAAACGTGTCGAGTTTATTTCAAAACGCGTTGGTGTGTGTCGACACGTTTTGAAATAAGACCGCAATTTGAAATAAATTCACCAAAGTGTTTGAGTGCAACCATTCAGACCTCAACACGCTGACATGGATCATTGTAGAGTGTTTGTAGACCTCCACACGCTGACATGTATCATTGTAGAGTGTTTGTAGACCTCAACACGCCGACATGGATCATTGTACAGTGTTTGTAGACCTCCACATGCTGACATGGATCATTGTAGAGTGTTTGTAGACCTCCACACGCTGACATGGATCATTGTAGAGTATTTGTAGACCTCAACACGCTGACATAGATCATTGTTGAGTGTTTGTAGACATCCACACACTGACATGGATTATGACAGAGTGTTTGTAGACCTCAATACCCTGACATGGATCATTGTAGAGTGTTTGTTGACCTCCACACGCTCACATGGATCATTGTAGAGTGTTTGTAGACCTCAACACGCTCACATGGATCATTGTAGAGTGTTTGCAGACATCAAACGCTGACATGGATCATTGTAGAGTGTTTGTAGACCTCAGCATGCTGACATAGATTATGATAGTGTTTGTCGACTTCACCACACTGACACAGATCATTGTAGAGTGTTTGTAGACCTCCACACGCTGACATGGATCATTGTAGAATGTTTGTAGACCTCAACACGCTCACATGGATCATTGTAGAGTTTTTGTATACCTCCACACGCTGACATGGATCATTGTAGATGTTTGTACACCTCCACACGCTCACATGGATCATTGTAGAGTGTTTGTAGACCTCAACACGCTGACATGGATTATTGTAGAGTGTTTGTAGACACATGTGTCGACATGTTTTGAAATGACGACACGATTTGAAATATTTATTTCAAAACGTGTCGAGTTTATTTCAAAATGTGTCGGTGTGTGTCGACACGTTTTGAAATAACGACGCGATTTGGAATAATAATTTCAAAACGTGTCGAGTTTATTTCAAAACGCGTTGGAGTGTGTGGACACGTTTTGAAATAAGACCGCAATTTGAAATAATTTCACCAAAGTGTTTGAGTACAACCATTCAGACCTCAACACGCTGACATGGATCATTATTGTAGAAGTGTTTGTTAGTAACCTCAATACGCTGACATGGATCATTGTAGAGTGTTTGTAGACCTCCACACGCTGACATGGATCATTGTAGAGTGTTTGTAGACCTCCAGACGCTGACATGGATTTTTGTAGAGTGTTTGTAGACCTCAACACGCTGACATGGATCATACCACCTATGAGGACAAAACCTACTGGATAAAACACTACCCACGCAGGACAAAAGTCCACTATACAAAAGACCACCCCTACAGGACAAAAAAAAACAAACTGGATAAAACAAGTGTTTGTGCACACAAAATACCACCCACGAAGGACACAAACCCTTGTGCAGACCTATTCAGGACAAGGAGACTGGAGAAAACCCTTGCAGGACAAATGCCCACTACAGAAAATACCACCATGAAGGACAAAAAACCCACTAGACAAAACAAGTCTTTGTGCAGACTTACTAAGGACGAGGAGACACAAGACAAAACACTACCGACGCGATTTGAAATAATTATTTCAAATCGCGTCGGTACTGTTTTTTTCCCGGTGTTTCTTTCGTCCTGAAAAGTCAGCCCTAAGACTTGTTTCGTCTAGTGGATTTTTGTCCTTCATGGGTGGTATTTTGCGTAGTGGGCTTTTGTCTGCGTGGGTAGTGTTTTGTCCAGTGGGTTTTGTTCTAAATGGGACTGCACAAACACATGATTTTTCTAATAGTTTTTTTTCTCTTTAGGGGTGGTCTTTTGTCTATTGGGTTTTTGTTCTGCGTGGGTAGTGTTTTGTCCAGTAGGGATTTGTCCTCATAGGTGATATTTTGCCCAGTGCTGTTTTGTCCAGTATGGGTAGTGTTTTCACCTGTGGGTTTTTGTCCTGAATGGTTGTACTCAAAAACTTTGGAGAATTTATTTCAAATTGCGGTTTTATTTCAAAACGTTTCGACACACACCAACGCGTTTTGAAATAAACTCGACACATTTTGAAATAATTATTTCAAATCGCGTCGTTATTTCAAAACGTGTCGAAACACCGACACGTTTTGAAATAAATATTTCAAATCGTGTCGTCATTTCAAAACGTGTCGACACATGTATCTACAAACATCTACAATGATCGCTGTTAGCGTGTTGAGGTCTACAAACACTCTACAATGATCCATGTCAGCGTGTTGAGGTCTACAAACACTCAACAATGATCCATGTCAGCTTGTTGAGGTCTACAAACACTCTACAATGATCCATGTCAGCGTGTTGAGGTCTACAAATTCTCTACAATGATCCATGTCAGCGTGTGTGGAGGTCTGAATGGTTGTACTCAAACACTTTGGTGGATTTATTTCAAATTGCGGTCTTATTTCAAATCGTGTCAACACACATCAACGTGATTTGAAATAAACTTGACATGTTTTGAAATAATTATTTCAAACTGCGTCGTTATTTCAAAACGTGTCGACACACACCAACGTGTTTTGAAATAAACTCGACACGGTTTGAAATAATTATTTCAAATCACGTCGTTATTCAAACGTTGTCGACACACACCGACACGTTTTAAAATAAATTCGACACGTTTTGAAATAATTATTCAAATCGCGTCGTTATTTCAAAACGTGTCGACAAACACCGACGCGTTTTGAAATAAACTCGACACGTTTTTGAAATAATTATTTCAAATCGTGTCGTCATTTCAAAACATATCGACACATGTATCTACAAACACTCTACAATGATCCATGACAGCGTGTTGAGGTCTACAATCACTCTACAATGATCCATGTCAGCGTGTGGAGGTCTACAAACACTCTACAATGATCCATGTCAGCGTGTTGAGGTCTACAAACACTTTACAATGATCCATGTCAGCGTGTTGAGGTCTACAAACACTCTACAATGATCCATGTCAGCGTGTTGAGGTCTACAAACACTCTACAATGATCCATGTCAGCGTATTGAGGTCTACAAACACTCTACAATGATCCATGTCAGCGTGTTGAGGTCTACAAACACTTTACAATGATCCATGTCAGCGTGTTGAGGTCTACAAACACTCTACAATGATCTATGGCAGCGTGTGGAGGTCTGAATGGTTGTACTCAAACACTTTGGTGAATTTATTTCAAATTGTGGTCTTATTTTAAAACGTGTCGATACACACCAACGCGTTTGAAATAAACTCGACACGTTTTGAAATAATTATTTCAAATCGCTTCAGTAGTTTTTAGTCCGGTGTCTCTTCGTCCTAAATAAGTCTGCACAAAGACTTGTTTTGTATAGTGTTTTATTGTTGTTGTCCTTCATCGCAAGTATTTGGTGTAGGTGGATTTTGTCCTGCGTGGGTAGTGTTTTTGTTCAATTGGTTTGGTCCTGAATGGGTGTGCACAAACACTTGTTTTGGCCAGTGGATTTTTCGTCCTTTAAGGTGGCCTTTTGTCTAGTGGTCTTTTGTCCTGTGTGGGTAGTGTTTTGTCCAGTAGGTTTTTGTCGTCATAGGTGGTATTTTGTCCAGTGGTGTTTTGTTCTGCGTGGGGAGTGTTTTCTTCAGTGGGTTTTAGTCCTGAATGGTTGTACAAAGACTTTGGTGAATTTATTTCAAATTGCGGTTTTGTTCAAAACGTTACGACACACACCAACGCGTTTTGAAATAAACTCGACACGTTTTGAAATAATTATTTCAAATCGTGTCGTCATTTCAAAACAAGTCGACACATGTGTCTACAAACACTGTACAATGATCCATGTCAGCGTGTGGAGGTCTACAAACACTGTACAATGATCCATGTCAGCGTGTGGAGGTCTACAAACACTGTACAATGATCCATGTCAGCGTGTTGAGGTCTACAAACACTGTACAATGATCCATGTCAGCGTGTTGAGGTCTACAAACACTCTACAATGATCCATGTCAGCGTGTTGAGGTCTACAAACACTCTACAATGATCCATGTCAGCGTGTGGAGGTCTGAATGGTTGTACTCAAACACTTTGGTGAATTTATCTTAAATATGGTCTTATTTCAAAAACGTGTTGACACACACCAACGCGTTTTGAAACAAACTCGACACGTTTTGAAATAATTATTTCAAATCGTGTCGTCATTTCAAACATGTCGACACATGTGTCTACAAACACTCTACAATGATCCATGTCAGCGGGTTGAGGTCTACAAATACTCTACAATGATCCATGTCAGCGTGTGGAGGTCTACAAACACTCTACAATGATCCATGTCAGCGTGTGGAGGTCTACAAACACTCTACAATGATCCATGTCAGCGTTTGGAGGTCTACAAACACTCTACAATGATCCATGTCAGCGTGTTGAGGTCTACAAACACTCTAAAATGATCCATGTCAGCGTGTTGAGGTCTGAATGGCTGTACTCAAACACTTTGGTGAATTTATTTCAAATTGTGGTCTTATTTCAAAACGGTCCACACACACCAACGCGTTTTGAAATATACTCAACACGTTTTGAAATAATTATTTCAAATCGCGTCGATATTTCAAAACGTGTTGACACACACCGACGCGTTTTGAAATAAAGTCGACACGTTTTGAAATAATTATTTCAAATCGTGTCGTTATTTCAAAACGTGTCGACACACACCAACGCGTTTTGAAATAAACTCAACACGTTTTGAAATAATTATTTCAAATTGTGTCGTCATTTCAAAACGTGTCGACAAATGTGTCTACAACCACTCTACAGTGATCCATGTCAGCGTGTTGAGGTCTACAAATACTCTACAATGATCCATGTCAGCGTGTGGAGGTCTGCAAACACTCTAGAATGATCCATATCAGCGTGTTGAGGTCTACAAACACTCTACAATGATCCATATCAGCGTGTGGAGGTCTACAAACACTCTACAATTGATCCATGTCAGCGTGTTGAGGACTACAAATTCCCTACAATGATCCATGTCAGCGTGTGGAGGTCTGAATGGTTGTACTCAAACACTTTGGGGAATTTATCTCAAATTGCGGTCTTATTTCAAAACGTGTCGACAGACACCAACACGTTTTGAAATAAACTTGACACGTTTTGAAATAATTATTTCAAAACGCGTCGTTATTTCAAAATGTGCCGACACACACCGACGCGTTTTGAAATAAACTGGACACGTTTTGAAATAATTATTTCAAATCGCGTCGTTATTTCAAAACGTGTCGGCACAATGGCTGGTGTGCAGCCGGCACAGAACTGCGACCACCAGACGTTGGTGAGAGGAACTCCTTTAGGTTTGGATGGATCTGAAAGAGTTTGTTATCCGTCTGTGTATTCCAATCCTGCCAGAGGTCTCTGACATAATTATTATGTTTTGGTTTCAGATCTGAGCAGGGGGTATATATTTAGACAATTTACCTGTTGTGGAATTCTTGGCCAGGAGATCAGCCATTTCATTCCCTCCAATGCCAACATGAACGGGAACCCAAGCCAGAACGATGCTGTGACCCTCCACTTTCAACATGGTAAAACTTTTTTTTTTTAAAGTGGAGAAGTTCGGGATGATGGTGGTTGCGGCCAGCTATGGCCTCCAAAGCTGACAGCGAAACCGACAAAACCAAAAAGCCTTCTTCGTAGATTGTGAGATTATCTTCAGTGCCAGAACCAGAGCTGTAAGTTCAGCAGAGTAAACAGAAGCATCTGAAGGAATATGTTCTAACAATATTTGAGAAGGAGCACCTGGGCAATAGGCTGCCCAGGTCATTCCAACTTCAGACTTGGAAAAGTCAGTGAAAATTTTCTGACAGGATGGGAATTTCGAACAGAGATTGGCAAACAATGCCTTGTATGCCACAGAGCTGGTAGATTCTTTGCGAATAGCTGCAAGGTCAAAACGAATCTCTAGTTTGGAGAAATCAGACACAACTCCTAGGTCTACACCTGCATTCTGCGTATGAGGCTGCATACGAAGACCAAACGGCGGAATACAGTTGGGGTGGTTTTCGAATTTACTTTGAAACTGAGGGTCAAAGACACAGTCATAGGCAGGGTTTTCCGGTTCAGAGAACAGTCTGATATAGTAGGTCAAGTATAGTTTCAGCCGGCGTTTGGACAGTGAGGATTCACCTGCCTCTGGCGTACATAGGGGTGGTGCGGAATGCTCCAAGACAGAGCCGAAGCCCTTGATGGTGGATAGGGCCCAAGAGTTTTAGGTAACGACGGTCTTGCAGAGCCGCACACAGCACAACCATAGCCCAGTTTGGAACGGACCAAGGCTCTGTAGAGGTGCAGCAAAGTTTTCTTATCAGCGCCGCATTCAGTGTGTGGTATGACCCGCAGAATGTTCAGAACTTTCTGGGAAGAAGTTTTGAGGCTTTTAATGTGACTGACAAAGTTGAGTTTTTGGTCAAAAATAACTCCAAGGAATTTGGTCTCTTTGACAACTGGAATGGGAGATTTCCCTATTTCGATTTCAGGATCTGCAAAAAAACTGATGAAAATCATGTAAGTGAATGCACTGTGTCTTAGTAGCATAAAAAGTGAAGCCGTTTTCTTCCTATGAGTTGCATAGACGGCAAAATCATCTACAAACAATGAGCAGTCGGAACCCTGTTGAACTAACTTGACAATGTTGTTGATCTCGATGCTAAATAGGGCAGGAGATAGTATGCTCCCTTGTGGAACACGCAACTCCTGCTCGTGAACATCAGAGAGAGTGATGCCAATAACATTTGAATAAAAAGTGGAAGATGACCCCGAAAACCAAGATAATGAAGTATCCCAGATTTCCAGGGGGTATCGTAGGCCTTCTCCAGGTCAAAGAAAATAGCCACTTATATTGTTTGTTTAGAAAGGCGTTCTGAAGCGTTGATTCCAGACGGATCAAATGGTCAACTGTAGTTCGATGTTTGCGGAAACCACACTGTACTTTCGCCAGAAGGCCGTCGGTTTCGAGTTTCTCGATGAGTCTATATAGCATTGACCATTTTTTTCATCAGTTTGCAGATACAGCTGGTCAACGTTATCGGACAGTAGTTTGATGGGTTAGAGAGATCTTTTCCAGGTTTGTGTATAGGTGTGATGAGGGCTTTCCACCAGGATGGCGGAAAACACCCTGTGGTCCAGATATGGTTAAAGACTTTTAGAAGGGTCTGGAGACAGCTTTTCGGAAGATGTTTTAAGAGTAGATAGTGGATCTCTTCCAGGCCAGGAGCAGAATCGTTGCAGGTTTGCAGAGCTGATTTTAGTTCATCGATCGAAAATGGCAGATTGTAGGCTTCAGTGTTGTCCGATGAGAAGTTACAAGGAGATTTTTCTTTCAGAAGTTTGTTTTTCAGAAAAGCAGGCGTTTTCTTTGTGGAGGAAGATTTCTTTTCAGTAGTTGAGGCCAGCAAGACTGACGTTTGCACTTTTTGAAAATGTAGCGAAATTTAGCACGGAGATATTGTTGGCCTGCGACAGACAACACATTGAGCCTTCTGACGTTGATTGTGGATTTGTTGGCACTCTGCATTAAACCAGGGAGTTTTCGGCATCTGAGGTTTGGTGGTAGCAGCCGAAATGATGTTCTTGGCACAGCTGATGATGATGTTCGTCAAAGTTTCAGCAGGGTCAGGACTTGAAGAACTTTATCTTCCACTAATTCGTTTCGTATATTCGTAGTAAAAAGATCCCAGTTGGCTTTCGTAAGGTTAAGACGTTCTGGTAAGATGATGTGTTCTGACGTTTTATGTCTCAAGACAATTGGAAAATGGTCACTTCCATTTAGGTCATCATGAACACTCCAATCAAAGTCCAAGACCAGTGAGGGATCGCATACTGACAAATCGATGCAAGAAAGAAGAAAGAGTGCCATTTGAAGATTGCAGATATTTAGACAACACAGGTCAAGCTCAAAGACGACATCCTCCAGAAGAAGACCTCGGGGAGAGAAGTCTGCACTGCCCCAAAGAGGAGAGTGGCCGTTCAGGTCCCCTAGAAGCAAGAAACGTCGTGGGAGTTCTTCCATGAGGCTAACCAGTTCTTGTTGACTGACAGATGATGATGGAGGTATGTACAGGGAACACACTGTCACTGTTTTATGTAGGGAGATTCTGGCAGCTAAAGCTAGAACAGAAGATTTATGGTTGACTGGGCTGAACAACAAAGATTTGTGGTTGAGTAACAAGACCCCGCCCGAAACTCCAAGAGCTGTAGGTTGGGCTGGTTTAGAGGGTACATTAAAACCTGAAAGAGAAAAGGACTTTTCTTTGTGTATCTGCGTTTCTTGAAGAGCTACTATAGCTGGCTTTAAATCTCGGCAAAGAAGTTGAAGCTCCTCAAAATTGAAATGCAGACCTCGGATATTCCTGTGGAATATGGTTGTGTCCATCATAAAGGAGATATGGTGAAGGTAAATAAATCTTGTAACTCTTTACCAGCACGTTCTTTTCACTCCATGTTGACATCTTCTAGATCCGAGAGAACTGCAAATCTGTTGGTGTTTCTCTCCGCTTTTTTTCTCTCGATCTGATAAAATATTTGGCGCTTTCTTTTTAGACGTCAATTTTGCCTTTCCTCCAGAACCGCCAGCTCCCTTGCTGACAGCTGTTGTAGGGTGCCCTTTGGAGGATTTTGAGAGGGTGTGTCTTGTCTGGAACCTCAACAACTTCCACTTTCTGCCGTCCTGAAGGGCCTGTAGGTCTTATGCTTCCTGATGGTCTGGGGGCGGGAGCGGACTTTGAAGTCCGAGTCGTATATGAAGGCGAGGACAGCTGGGGTTTGTCGCATAGAGTGTTTCTGCCTGAGGCTACAGACTTTGTTTCTGACTCTCTCTCCGCAAATGAGGATTCGACCGTCTGCACGCCAATGCTGACTGTTGCTGGCTTTCTTACTGCAGCTGCAAACGAGAGCCCAGCACCTGGTTGACTCTTCACTGCAATTCTTTTCGCCTAAAAACCGAGATTCTCTGTTCAGCCTTGATCCTTTTCATTTCTTTTTCCTTCAACCAGCATGTGACAGGTAGCAATTTAAGAGCATTGTCAGTGGTATTCTGCAACTGGCATTTAAACACACATGTTTTAAGTGCTGACTTGAAAGTCAGGTAAGATGTAGTGGGAAAGGAAGTGAATTCCTGAGTATTGCCGCAGAAAAATAAGAATGCCCTCAAACCATACTGATTTCAGTTATATGTGGGAGTTAAGAAAATTCGGTCATCAGAGGAGGAAGGAGGGAATGGATAAGAATGTATATTTCAAAGAGGTCTGTGGGATTGGCAGGCACCTCACATGTATAACAGACATGCAGACTTATATTGAATTTTGTGCTCAATTTTGAGCCAGTGTAATTTCTTCAAGAGATACGAAGTATAAGCATACTTGGCCAGTAGCACACACACAAGGTATGGGCATCCGCAGCTCTTCTGTCTCCCCGAGTCTAAACAAACTATGTGAAAAAGAATTACCCTTTCCATGATGGAAAGTATTTTTAATCACAGAGACCATTTTGAAATAACAAATTCCCTATAAATTTTTGCCCTCTCCCCCGTACATGCGTGCCCATGATTGCGCAACATAGGAATTTTTTCCTCTTTAAGTGGTGCAGAGATGTCAATTTCAGTTACTCAGGGTCCAAAAAGCAGTGATGCACGTTTTACCACCTGAAAAAAATATGCAGAGAACAGTGAAGGAAATCGGCAACTTTAAGCAGTCAGCACCTGTCTTGACAGGTTATTACAACTATCTGACATCTAGCTGCCTTTTTGTAGGAAAATCGGTACAAAATCAAAATATTAATTTGAAAATTAAACGAGACTTACCTGGAAGTTGACGTAAAGGTAAGATTATTTTGAGAATGCTGTTGGGTAGAGGTATACATGTGAAGGACGAAACCGCGTGCGCCCCAGACTTCAGCTACATGTAATCCTCGAGAACATACTCGGAAGAGAGGGAATGGAGTTGCTGATGGGTGGGCAACATCATCCCCGAAATAATCTCCATTAAACTTCAACTTCCAGGTAAGTCTCATTTAACTTTAAAATTATTCCTCGTCTACTGATTGGTCAGACATATACAAGTGGAGACTTCAGCGTTGGGGATCACACGATATTCCTCAACACGTCAGGCTCTGAAAGGTAATCAGCTCATAATGTGAGTTACTTCCCTTTGTCTATAAATGTGTCCAGCACAGACTGGGAAAAACTTTCAGTCTTTGTAGAACGATCATTTTCCTCTTCATTCTGTTTAATGATCCGGTGGTAGAATCTTGAAAAAGTGCTCCTGTTTGACCATCCTCCTGCGTGATGGAAGCTGTCTACTGGCACACCTCTGTTTAATGCTGCAGAAGTATTATCAACCCGAGTGCTGTGAGCCGAGTACTTCGATATGTCTATTCCAGCCATAAGCAGCACTTCTTTCATCCAATGAGAAATGGTGTTTCTTTTCACAGGTGCAAAAGGCAACTGATTAAAAGCGCTTTCCCAGGTTGTAAGGGCAGTCTTTTGAAAATTCAACCTGAAAGCAAAGAGGTCGATATCTAGAGAAGCCCTGAGCTTCCAGACTGCAGAGCCTGCTCATCAAGTTTCCACTCTGCATCAGTGTTCTGACATCTGGACTTGTCAGCTTGTTCTGCTTCCCTGGAATGTGCGTTGCACTGATCCAGATATTCTTAAAAATGCACCATGACCAAATAAATTGTAAATGTGATGTCATTACAGGCATCTGAATGGCTTGTTCCCATGCGATTGGTACAGCTGACTGCTGTTGTATTGTCAATCATTATCCGGACATGTTCGTTTTCACGCTTTCCCTGAAATTACTGCAAAGCAAGTAAAACAGCTTTCAATTCTAAATAATTAATGTGAAAGACCCTTTCATGCGGCAACCAGTGTCCACCTAAAGCTGTACCTTCACGCTCACACACCCAACCTGTGCCACTAGCATCAGTGGTGACAACTATATCTGGTTCAATAAGTCTGCAAATATCATGCTCTGTATCAGCCACATTGACAATCCACCATTTAAGTTCCTCCTTACTCTCTTCAGACAACGGCATGAGTTAGTCAAAGTCATCTGTTCCTATTCAAAGCTTTTTAAAAAATCTTTCTCAAGCTGTCTGTAATAGAGAGGTCCATACTTGACAGCAGCAAAGCTAGCCACAATTTTTTCCTATAACTTGAGCAACCTCACGGATTGTATGACTTTGCACATCAAGAAGCTTTTGACAACTAGACAGTATGCTGACAGCCCATTCAGCACTAAGTGTGACTTTCATGGAGACAGAATCTATGATGATTCAAAGGTACTGAATCCTTGTTGTGGGCTGAATAAAACGACTTGGTTGACTGAATGATAAACACTAACTTTTCAAACAAATCAGTAGTGTCTGTAACATTCCTCATGCAGTTGCTCTTTGTAAGTCCAATCAATATAGAACCATCCAAGAACCCTGTAGGTACATGACCTTTCATTCTAAAGGAAGCATAGACAGATTTCAACAGCTTTGTGAACACACGGGGAGCTGATAATAGGCCATTAGGTAAAGCACTGACTACATAGAGTTGATCTCTCCATTTAAATCCGAGTCGTTTCCAGTGCTGTTCATGGATTGCTACTCTATTATCTGCATCCTTCAGATCACTTGAGGCCATAAAGCATCCTTTAGTTATCGAGTCAGGGCTGAACGAGTATCCATTTTGAAATGATGATAACTGACTTCTAAATCGAGTCTTTTTAGATTTAATACCATGCAATAAGATCCATCTTACTTTTCCCTGTTAAAAACTGGAGAAATAACTTCACCAGGGCAATGCTCACAAGGGGAAATTACTTTCTTGGCTATCAACTTGTGAACTTCTGAATCAATGATCTTGCACTCTTTCTGATTTGTGACATTCGTTTTTGTGCAAGATAACCTGGAGAACTGGCGTAAAGGACAGTCAAATTCAACCTTAACCCCTGCTATCATGCTTAAAGTCTCTGGGTCTAAAGTGATTCCAGACCATGCATCTTCAAACTGTCTCTTAATCTCTCAGCAATAAACTCATGTTTCTGAGGTTTTAAAGAAGGAACCAAGGTGCTGCGATTCTGATGTCCCCGTTTCTGCTGAAACCAATGCTGCCTTTTGTTTGGTCTGTTCCTTTGGCCTAAAAAAATGACCATGTGCGCGACCTGACTCGGAGTAGTAACCACCCGTTTGTCCACGATAGTAGCAGGCATTTTTGCAGTATCTGCGCTCATGGCCTACACTGGAGCTGATGCGCACATCTTTGAGTGTCGCTGACAAACTGTCCCCAAACAACTGGTCTGTTATTGGGACCGATTCATCACAGATCCGCGAAAACTGTTTGTTTACAAGTGGTTTGATGCCACTGCGTCTGCACAACGAAATCTCTCGCGAAACGTGACCCAACATACCACCGCACTGGTGCAATACGTCACGGCTTCAGACTTGACCTATGAACTGGGCAAGCCGGTATCAAGAAATCCGTTTGCGCCTTGATGACCGCTCTTTGAATATGCTGCATTTTCAGGTCCCATTTGATGGCCTCAGATGGTAATTTTGACCATGTTTTGTGCTTTACCGTCGGGAGGATCTGTTTTCTGACAATTTGCCGATCTGTTGTAGGCTTCAAATTTCTTCTTCTGCAGATCTGTGCTGAGTCTGCTCGTGAACCGACCATTAACAATTTTTGCCAGTTCCTCTCTCACTTCTTCACTAACAGGTTTGTCTGTACCGCTCAATTCAGTGGCTATCTCTTTCAGCAAAGTCAGATTTGTCCCTGACTGGTCAGCTCTTTTATTCTGAGACTCTAAACGCTGTGCCTCTTTTTCCTCCAATTCTTCCAGTTCGCAATCTTCTATCAGCTCCAAAACATCACCATTGTGTTCCTGTTCTGACTCTGAACTCCAGGAACTCGGACAAATTTGGCAGGGTCTGCGCCCCGTCTTCGTCTGGAAGTTTCTTCTTAAGAAGTCCCGCTAGGTTCTCGACGTTTTTGTTCCAGCTCGCATCTAGTTCTTTAATCAGGCTTCTAACTGATTCTGGAACTGTTGTGGGCCCGCAGCTGTTTGTGGGTTGTGAAAGACCCTCCGACATGTCTACTGAAAGTGCCGCCGAAGTGTGCTTAAAGTTCAGCTTCTAAAAGACCCGAGCACAAAGGATCAAGACTACCGTTGTCGATCAGAAAACCAACCAGTCTAATATAATAAACTTTGGAATAATAATTTCTTAGATTGTTAAAATCTAACGATTCTACTGTGATTATGACATTTGCTACTGACCTGAAAGGAATTATGAAGGTCTAAGGAAATTATTCATGCAAGACAGTCACTGGAAAAAACCGTCTGGTACTGCATTTTGGCATCAACTGGGGCGCGCGCGATTTTGTCTGCCACGTGTATATGTCTGACCAATCAGCAGAGGAGGAATAAATACCACTAAACAGAAATGATGTGTAGTGAATAAATCGGTTTGTTTCTTTGTTTGTTTGCTTGTTTTTTTGTTTTGCTGTCTCATCTTTCACGCCGTTTTAGTGGTGTTGGATTAACGCTGCATTACTCCAGTACCACTTTCATACAGTCAAATCCAGATTCGTCAGATAGCAGCTGTAGCACTGACTGTCCACATGGAAAGTCGAACAGCACTGACTGTCCACATGGAAAGTCGGACAGCACTGACTGTCCACATGGAAAGTCGGACAGCACTGACTGTCCACATGGAAAGTCGGACAGCAATGACTGTACACAGGGAAGGTCAGAGAGCACTGACAGTCCACAGGGAAGGTCAGATAGCAGCTGTGACACTGACAGTCCTCAGGGAAGGTCAGATAGCAGTTGTGACACTGACAGTCCTCAGGGAAGGTCAGATAGCAGCTGTGACACTGACAGTCCACAGGGAAGGTCAGATAGCAGCTGTGACACTGACAGTCCTCAGGGAAGGTCAGATAGCAGCTGTGACACTGACAGTCCTCAGGGAAGGTCAGATAGCAGCTGTGACACTGACAGTCCACAGGGAAGGTCAGATAGCAGTTGTGACACTGACAGTCCACAGGGAAGGTCAGATAGCAGCTGTAGTACCGACAGTCCTCAGGGAAGGTCAGATTACAGTTGTGACACTGACAGTCCACAGGGAAGGTCAGATAGAAGCTGTAGTACCGACAGTCCTCAGGGATGGTCAGATAGCAGTTGTGACACTGACAGTCCACAGGGAAGGTCAGATAGCAGCTGTAGTACCGACAGTCCTCAGGGAAGGTCAGATGGCAGCTGTGACACTGACAGTCCACAGGGAAGGTCAGATAGCAGCTGTAGTACCGACAGTCCTCAGGGAAGGTCAGATAGCAGTTGTGACACTGACAGTCCACAGGGAAGGTCAGATAGCAGCTGTAGTACCGACAGTCCTCAGGGAAGGTCAGATGGCAGCTGTGACACTGACCGTCCACAGGGAAGGTCAGATAGCAGCTGTGACACTGACAGTCCTCAGGGAAGGTCAGATAGCAGCTGTAGCACTGACAGTCCACAGAGAAGGTCAGATAGCAGCTGTAGCACCGACAGTCCTCATGGAAGGTCAGATGGCAGCTGTGACACTGACAGTCCTCATGGAAGGTCAGATGGCAGCTGTGACACTGACAGTCCTCAGGGAAGGTCAGATAGCAGCTGTGACACTGACAGTCCACAGGGAAGGTCAGATAGCAGCTGTGACACTGACAGTCCATAGGGAAGGTCAGATAGCAGCTGTAGCACTGACAGTCCACAGGGAAGGTCAGATAGCAGCTGTAGCACCGACAGTCCACAGGGAAGGTCAGATAGCAGCTATTACACTGACAGTTCTCAGGGAAGGTCAGATAGCAGCTGTGACACTGACAGTCCTCAGGGAAGGTCAGATAGCAGCTGAGACACTGACAGTCCTCAGGGAAGGTCAGATGGCAGCTGTGACACTGACAGTCCTCAGGGAAGGTCAGATAGCAGCTGTATCACTGACAGTCCACAGGGAAGGTCAGATGGCAGCTGTGACACTGACAGTCCTCAGGGAAGGTCAGATGGCAGCTGTGACACTGACAGTCCACAGGGAAGGTCAGATAGCAGTTGTGACACTGACAGTCCTCAGGGAAGGTCAGACAGCAATTGTGACACTGACAGTCCTCAGGGAAGGTCAGATGGCAGCTTTGACACTGACAGTCCACAGGGAAGGTCAGATGGCAGCTGTGACACTGACAGTCCTCAGGGAAGGTCAGATAGCAGCTGTGACACTGACAGTCCTCAGGGAAGGTCAGACAGCAGTTGTGACACTGACAGTCCTCAGGGAAGGTCAGATGGCAGCTGTGACACTGACAGTCCTCAGGGAAGGTCAGATGGCAGCTGTGACACTGACAGTCCACAGGGAAGGTCAGATAGCAGCTGTAGCACTGAGAGTCCACATGGAAGGTCAGATAGCAGCTGTAGTACCGACAGTCCTCAGGGAAGGTCAGATAGCAGCTGTGACACTGACAGTCCACAGGGAAGGTCAGATAGCAGCTGTGACACTGACAGTCCACAGGGAAGGTCAGATGGCAGCTGTGACACTGACAGTCCACAGGGAAGGTCAGATGGCAGCTGTGACACTGACAGTCCTCAGGGAAGGTCAGATAGCAGTTGTGACACTGACAGTCCACAGGGAAGGTCAGATAGCAGTTGTGACACTGACAGTCCACAGGGAAGGTCAGATAGCAGCTGTGACACTGACAGTCCATAGGGAAGGTCAGATGGCAGCTGTATCACTGACAGTCCACAGGGAAGGTCAGATAGCAGCTGTGACACTGACAGTCCACAGGGAAGGTCAGATAGCAGTTGAGACACTGACAGTCCACAGGGAAGGTCAGATAGCAGCTGTGACACTGACAGTCCACAGGGAAGGTCAGATAGCAGCTGTGACACTGACAGTCCATAGGGAAGGTCAGATGGCAGCTGTATCACTGACAGTCCACAGGGAAGGTCAGATAGCAGCTGTAACACTGACAGTCCACAGGGAAGGTCAGATAGCAGTTGTGACACTGACAGTCCATAGGGAAGGTCAGATGGCAGCTGTATCACTGACAGTCCACAGGGAAGGTCAGATAGCAGCTGTGACACTGACAGTCCACAGGGATGGTCAGATAGCAGTTGTGACACTGACAGTCCTCAGGGAAGGTCAGATGGCAGCTGTGACACTGACAGTCCACAGGGATGGTCAGATAGCAGCTGTGACACTGACAGTCCACAGGGATTTTCACGTAGCAACTGTAGGTGGGAAGGTGTACTATTACACTGGTATTGTAATTGTCATGAAGAAAACTAGAACGCAGACCTTTTGGAACTCCGACTCTCTCACACATCATCCTAACACGCTACATCTCTTTTCACTCTTTGCCTGACCTCGCAGAGTTTCCCGAAGGATTCCATGTCCCAGGAGCGGAAAGTGTTGGTTCCTTCATGCAGAGCCACCAGCACCTGGCCCTCCAAAGCCACGCACACTACAGCTGGATCCAGCCCGCCCTCCTCTTGCATTAGGCATGCACCTGTACTGGCACTCCAGGCACGGATCATGGGCCCTTCAACTGTAATGAAAAGTGTATTGTTCTTGGCTGTCCTCAGGGATGTCACATGGGCCCCAACCCCTTCAAGGGTCTTCACCACGCGGCCTGAGCGCAGATCCCACAGTTTGAGAGTGTCGTCCAATGAGGATGTGAGTGCCCGCATGCCGTCCGAGGTGAGCGTGAGGGCAGTGATCTGGTCCGTGTGTCCCGAGAGAAGGTCGAAGAGAATGCCACCTGGGGGCGTTAAGCACTCAATGGAAGGGATCAGGGCCTGGAAAGAATGTCGAAAATAATTAATCACTGCTATATTAAGAGGCAAGGAATAAAAACAATTGATTAGCTTGGGGAACAAGGAATCAAACTTTGGAGCAAGGGATAAAAATTGCCTGGTTGTGGGAGTAAGGAATGAAGAATTGTTTTGTTATCCGAGCAGAGATCGAGTTCCAGTGTCATCTTACGAGTGCGTCACTCCATGCATGCGGTACACCATAACTGCTTAGCTACAAGAGCACAGCATGCAAGATTTACAGCTGATATTTATTATATATTTATAATCAAGATGAAAAGGTTTAAGACGAGGGTCTCACGGATACGACTTAGTAGATGTCTGACCTGCGCATTAGCCCAACGCGCAGGACAGACCTTGGGCACATATGTAACATTGTCTGCGCCACTATTATAATTCAATGTATGGGTTTGCGTGTGAGTTCACGCCCATGTATGCATATGCGTAGACGTGTATGCATGTGTACATGAGAGGATGGGCCTGTGTGTGTGCGTGTGTATGTGTGCATGCGCACGCACGTGCGTATGTGTGTGTATGCATGTGTCCGACAGTGATCTGTGAAATTGTGTGACTGTGACCATGTTTCTGTATACACGCATGTGCGCCCGTGTATGTACATATAATTGTGTATGCCTGTGTACATGGATGCATGCGTGCGCGCTCGTGTGTGTGCGTGTATGTGTGTGCGTGCCGCGCGCGCGCGCGGTGTGTGTGTGTGTGTGTGCGTGTGTGTGTGTGTGTGTGTGTGTGTGTGTGTGTGTGTGTGTGTGTGTGTGTGTGTGTGGTTACATGTGAATGTGAGTGCGTATGCATTTGATTATTTGTGGGTAATAGCTGTTCTGAAGATGATAAAAATTATAACAATTATGATGATGATGTTGATTATGATGGTGATGATGATGATAATGATGACAACGATAACATTAACAATAACAATAATAATTGTGATGATGACGATAATCTTGATGATGATGATGATGATGATGATGATATTATTATTTTCTATAATAATATAAATAATGATGATAACAGTAAGGTAAGATGATGTTGCTTTTAGCCCCGCGTTGAAGTCACTCACGAGTCATTCAATCACACAACCCTTTAAAATACATCTTCTTAAAAACACACCTGAAATTGTGCTAAAAATTAAAATCTCTTTCAGAAATTCGAAGATCACACATCAGGTGGAACATTTCTGAACAACGTTTTCATGGAGTCTGCTGTAAAACGTTTAAGTCTCACGTCATGCAACTCCCAACACTCTAAAAGAATGTTTCATTCACTCTTTAAACGGTACGAATGAGTAAAAGACAACTGGCCTGTGTGCAGCCGGCATAAAACCGTTTCTTCTTTGCGACCACCAGAGGTAGATGAGAGGAACTCTTTTAGGTTTGGACGGATCTGGAAAAGTTTGTTGTCAGTCTCTGTATTCCAGTCCTCCTGCCAGAGGTCTCTGACATAATCATTAATTTCCGATTTTAAATCCGAGTAGGGGATATATGTGTTAGACTGTTTCCTTGTTGTGGCATTCTTGGCCAAATGATCAGCCATTTCATTCCCACCGATGCCAACATGAACAGGAACCCAAGCAAGAACAGTGTTGTGACCTTCCACTTTTAATGAGGTAAAAACTTAAAAAGTTTAGAAGTTCAGGATGATGGAGGTTACGGCCACCTATGGCCTCTAAATCTGTCAGCGAATCAGACAAAATCAGAAAGTCCTTGTTTGTAGATTAAGAAATTAGCTTCAGTGCTAAAACCAAAGCTGCAAGTTCAGCAGAGTAAACAGATGCATCCGACGGAATATATTTTGACAGTATTTGAAAAGGAGTACCTGGGCAACAGGCTGCACAAGCCACTCCATCTTCAGACTTTGAACCATCAGTAACTATTTTCTGAAAGGATGTGAATTTTGTAGAGAGATTGGCAAACAATGTCTTGTATGCCTAAGAATTGGTGGATTCTTTGCAAAAAGCAGCAAGATTAAAGCGAATTTCTGGCGCGAGAAAGGTCCATGGAGGCTTATCTGGAAATATGGAGAAGTCAGACACAACTCCTAGATCAAGACATACATTCTGCGCATGAGGCTCTATATGAAGTCCAAATGGAGGAATACAGTCGGGATTTTTCTTAAATGTACTTTGAAACTGAGGGTTAAAAACACAGTCACAGGCAGGGTTTTCTGGTTCATAGAACAGTCTGAGATAATAATTCAAGGATAGTTTCAGCTTGCGGTTGGATAATGAGGGTTCACCTGCCCATGCATACAGGCTGTACACAGAGGCAGTGTGGAATGATCTATGACAGAGACGAAGCTCTTGATGATGAATAGGATCAAAAGTTTCAGATAAGAGGGTCTCACAGAACCGTACACAACACAACCATAGTCCAGTTTTAGAACTCCTGCTCGTGAACATCAGTGACAGTGGTGTCAACCCGAACCTGAAACTGTCGTCTTGTCAAAGCATGTTTAATAAAAAGAGGAAGATAACCCCGAAAACCAAGATAATGGAGATCATAAAGTATCCCAGATTTCCTGGTGGTATCGCAGGCCTTCTCCAAGTCAAAGAAAATAGCTAATGTGTGTTGTTTATTTAGAGAGGCGTTTCGAAGCTTTGATTCCGGATGGTTCAAATGGTCTACTGTAATTTGATGTCCGCGGAAACCACTCTGTTCTTTCGCCAGAAGGCCGTCGGTTTCGAGCATCCACATGAGTCTAGCATTGACCTTTTTTTCCATCAATTTGCAGATACAGCTGGTCAAAGCTATCGGATGGTAATTGGATGGATTTGAAAGATCTTTTCCAGGTATGATGAGGTCTTTTCGCCAAGAAGGTGAAATGAACCCAGTAAATCCATACATGGTTGCACACTTGTAGCAGGATATTCAGACCCTTTTGTGGAAGATGTTTCAAAATTTGTAATGGAATCGCTGCAAGACACTAAGGTGGATTTCCATATCGTATTCTTCCATGTTGTCCGATAAAAAATTGCAGGGTGATTTTTCTTTGAGGGCTTTGTTTTTGACGAAACGGGCTGATTTTGTAAGAAGAAGAGAAATTCGTTTCAATAGTTGAAGCAAGCAGATCGGCAACAGCTTTTATATATATATATATTTTTTTTTTACTGTTTTGGTAATGGTGATGGTAATGCTGCATATAGCCCAGCCGACCGCAAAGGGCCATATCAGGGCTTTCATCGCGTTGAAGTTAACTCACATGTCATTAAAAAAAAAAGAAGAAAAAAAAAAACATTCACACAACTCTTTAAAACTCGCCTTCCATAAAACCATCGGAAATTTTGTTAAAGATCTTTCCTCCGTAAAATCTTAGATCAGATAAAAAAATGTTAATCTCCCTCAGAAACTCAAAGATTATATCAGATGGGACATCTCTGAACAAGGGTTTCATGGAGTCTACTGTAAAGTGTTTTATGTCTTACATCATGGAAGTCCCGACACTCTAAATGGATATGTTTCACTGTGAGTGGTACATGACATGGAATGCACCACGTGTCTTCTTCACCTTTTAAAAGATAAGAATGGGTGTAAAACGAGTGGCCTGTATGCAAACGGCACAAAACTGTTTCTTCTTTACGGCCGCCTCAGGAACACGGTAAAAACTCTTTCAGGTTTGGACGGATTTTACATAGTTTGTTATCCGCCTCCGAGTCCCATTCCTTTTGCCAGAGGTCTTTGACATAGGCATGGCTTTTGGGTTTCAGATCAGTGTGAGGGATAGACAATCTGCTCAACTTTTTCTTTTTGGTACTCTTGCCAAGATCATCAATCATTTCATTGCCTAGAATGCCCACATGGCTGGGATCCCAAGCAAAAACTGTTATATCCATCTGATTTCACAGAGGTGTGCAGTTCGAATAACTTCAGCAGTTGAGGGTGTTTTAGATTACGGCCAACAATGGCTTCCAATGCAGAAAGGCAGTCCAACAAAATGTGGAAATCTTTATGTTTGGATTTAGAAACCATTTTATGAGCTGTCAACACAGCAGTATAGATGGAGCTGTCAGTGGGAATGTGTTTAAAACATCTTTGAGGAGGACCTGCTGCACAATACACAGCAGAGGCAACCACCTCCTCAGATTGGAACCGTCAGTGAAAATTCTTGTGAATGATGGAAACTTGGAACTTCATTCAGCATAAAAAGTTTTGTACGCCAAATAGCTAGAGGAATCTTTACAGTACGAGGCAAAATCAAACTGAATCTCTGGAGTAAAGAAAGTTCATAGTGGGTCATCAGGAAGCTTGGTAAAAACCACACACCACTCCAAGGTCTATATCTGCATTGTTCAAATAGGGAAGAATACGAATTCCCAGGTGGATGGATGTGGTGGTCATCAAATTTCTTTAGAAACTTGGGGTCAAAAACACAGTCATATGCAGGGATTTGAGGTTCAGATGATAGCTTCAAACAGTAGTTCAAGCTAAGTTTCAGCCGACGATTCGAGAGAGATGGTCCTCCTGCCTCAGCATACAGGCTAAACAGGGGTTGTGCAGAATACACCCAAACAGAGTCGAAACCCTTGATGGTGGATGGGGATCGAGACTTTCAAGTAAGAAGGCTTGGCCGAGCCATAGACTACACACCCGTAGTCCAGTTTGGAGCGGATCAGAGCCCTGTAAAGACGGAGAAGAGTTTTCTTATCAGCGCCCCAATCTTTGAATATTAAGTGCTTTTTGACAAGCAGTTTTTAAGTGTTGGATGTGACATTTAAAGTTTAGTTTTTGATTAAAAAAAATAAAAAAATAAAGCCCAGAGCAATGGTCTTTTACGAAATTCTTAAGTTCAATCCAAAAAAGTGTTGTCCCGTCGCATTTGAAGAATTGATGATCTATAGCTTTCTTTTCAGACTTCCAAAAAGTACATTTGTTATTTTCAACGATGTTCATTTTTTTCAAGAACTATATCTGTATCCAGAATCCTGTGAATTAATCTCACGGGTTGTGACCTTCCCTTTGATTTTTTGATGATGTTCCAGACTTTTTTCTAATTGGATGTTTTAGATGTCAACCCGGAGCAGAAGTTTCTCCAAGACTGACATTTACTTATTTCAAAAGTATATCTCGTTTTGGCACGGAGATTTTGATGGGCTCGAGCGTTGGGAGCTGAAGGTCTTTGGAATACCCGACGCTGAGCCCGTTTGCGTATTTTTTAGATTTGTTGGAAGTCGGAATTGAACCAGTGTGTTTTAGGCAGTTGGAGTTATCAGAAGACATCGGAATACAGGTTTCTGTAGACTTGATCAAAGTATTAGAGATTCTGCTGGGTCTTGCTTTTGAAGAACGTCATTTTCCTGGAACTCCTTTGACATATTTGCAGCTAAAAGATTCCAATTAACCTTCTTAAGACTAAGGTGTTGTGGAACAGACGCATTCTCTGTTCTTACAGAACGGGAAAATGGCCACTTCCATGCATATCGCCCAGGACCAGCGAGGGGTCACATACTGACAAATCGAAACATGAAAGTGTACCTGTAGAAGAGGGATTATGGCCATTAAAGTCACCCAACAGCATACATGGGTAAGGAAGCTCTTCGATCAGACTAACAAGGTCTTGACGACAAACCGAGACAGAAGGTGGTAGATATAATGAGCGAACTGTAACGGTTTTATGGAGAGAGACGCAGCTTCTGCCTGAAGAGGGGTAGCAAGAGCATCAGGGCTAAACAGCAAAGTTTTAAGGTTAAGGGCAACGCCACCCATTAGTCCTAACGTGGAAGGCTGTGCGGGCTTGGAAAGAATATTGAAGCCAGAAAAATTGAAGGTCTTCTGGATTTGAATTTTTGTTTCCTGAAGAGCTACTACCTGAGGTTTAAGAGTACGACATAAAAGCTGCAGCTCCTCAAAGTTTGAGATTAAACCACGGATATTCCAATGAACTAATCTACCATCCATGGTGTAGAGGACAAACAGGAGAGAAATCAGTTCATCTTCGAGTCGTCATCTGCACCCAATGGAGTAACTGTTTTGAAGATGGACAGCTTTGTTTCAAGACCCGCTGGCAAATTTGCCTGCAGGTGGAGGCGGCTTTGGTTTTGGAGACGGTGAAGTCGCTTTTTAATCTCCACACTTGGTTGGACTCCCTTGCCCGCACGGGCACTGCTCTTCAAAGTTCGAGGTTGGAGGGCTGTTTTTTGTCTGATCAGTAGCAGATGGATTAGACTGCTGGACAGTCTCGGAAGTGGCGGATTTACTGCCCCCGCCTAGGGCATCCACTCTGGATTGGTGGAATTGTCTCCACCAAGGTTTGACACTTTTCCGTGCGATGTTTTTGAAAAAGAAACACATTGGTTTGACAGTAAATAGGACAAGTAGAATTTTCCTTCACAACCGAAGTGTACGAAGAAACTGAAGCTGGCCGACTACCAAAGACCTGCGTCCGTGCTTCGAAAACTGAAATTCTACTTTCTGTTTTTACCTTCTGGATGTTTGATTTTCAGGATCCAAACTGGGCAGCTGCATGAAGAGGTGGGGTAGTCGCCATCGCAGTTTGCACAATGAGCTGGATCGGCCCATCATGGGTTGCTTTGCAGCAAACACCACACACCTTCTCCCCAGAACAGTGATCTTTGATGCGCCCTAACTTCTGGCACTTCAAGCACCGCATCAGAGATGGAATATATAGCTGAAAGCACACATTCAGATAGCCTAGCTCACTTTGACAATTTGAGGCAAAGAAGGGGTACAGAATGTCAGAAAGCACTTTGGTGGGCTCTCTTTCAGTACCTTTTCGAACTGTCACCATATGCACGTCCATGATACCTTTTGAAGCAAGTTCAGTTTTAAACTCGGTCTCCGAAACGCCTCTCAGATCTGGGCATCGAATGACTCCCTTAGAGGAATTCAGGTGTTTATGAGGAGCCACCCTGATCTCTCTGTCCACAAGCTTATGCCCCCAACAGCTGTTCAGATTGTTTCTTTGACTTGCACTGGACAAGGAATGAACCATTTCTTCGTCCTTTTACCGACTGAGGGTCGCCTGCGATTCCTTGGAACCCTTTCTGGATAGCGAAAGGACTCAGAGCTGAAACTGGCTTTTCCTGCTCTGTTCCTTCAACTGTAAGCCAGGAAGCCTTTCTTGTCTCCGTTCCAGAGTCGGTGTCCATATCCAAATCCTTTGTTATAGGGGTTATGGCTTTTCTTTTCTTTAGGGGGGGGGGGGGGGATGTTTTTTGAAGAAGCCATGTTTCATGGTTTTGCTTTCAACCCACCCACAATGGAGTCCAACAAAGGGCCAGGGCCAAGAAGTCACTGTCCTGACCCCTTCCAGGCTTCGGGAGAGATATACGACAAACCCACTGACCCTATCCCCAATGATCATGCTCAACTCTCGGGGACAGAGAGCTCAGCACTACAGGGGTTGCCTTGGCCAGCCAGCGAACTGCCTGTCTTGACCCAGCCCTATGCAGGGGTAGCCGATTGATACACCCAGGACAAGTGTACCTCCTGTCTAGAAGAGGTCCGATCCAAAGAGATGTGTTGAGAGCACCTACCCTCTCAAACACACAGGATCTCATTCCCCTCCATCACAGGTTCTCACCGCACGGCAAACACGGCGGTTTTTAAGACCACAGAGAAAAAAAGAATCTGGAAAAGGAGGTTTGAAGGGAAGACGAAGACAGGAAAGATCCATTAAAGAATGCAGAAGATAGAACAGGAACAAGGCAGGTTACTATTTGTCAGGGTCCTCACTCTTAACCTGTCTGACATGGGATACCCTACCAGGGGCATCACCTCCTATCTGTTGTGCTTATGCCAGACAGCAATTTGACTTTACAGGCTTAGAAGCACTTTCAAAAACTAGCCTATCATCCAAGTATTGATGCCCCCATCAGCAGACTCTAAGGTATCACTGGACAACGCAAGCCCCCCAACCACGGCAAGGTTGCAACCCCCGGAAGGTTATTACAGAGTCAGAAAACTTGAGGTGGTTCACAGTAGGGCAGGTCTTCTTCCCTTTAATTTCCTTGATGATTTTCCACACTTTTTTCTTCAATGTTTTAGAAGTAAGACTAGAGTCAAATAGTTTCCAAGACAAACGTTTATTGGTTTTATAAATGTGTTTGGATTTTACTCTCAATTTCTGATGTGCTCGGACGTTGGCCACTGATAGTCTGCGGCAGGCTTTTTTAAATTCCTTACATTCAGAGTTGAACCAAGGAACTTTTGGCATTTGGAGTTTCTTGGAAGATGTAGGAATGGCTGGCCTAGCACAATTCCGTATAAAATCTGAAAGATTTCCTGCAGAATCTTGTCCTCTTCCGGATCACTAAGAAATTCAGTACCAAAAAGGTCCCAATTTGCTTTATTAAAATTGAGGCGTTCTGGTAGGGACTCACACTCTGCATTTGTATACCGAAGTAACACGGAAAGTTGTCACTATCATGAAGGTCGTCAACAACCTCCCAAACAAAATCCAAAAACAATACAGAAAGATCCAAAGAAGACACGGTGTCAATAGCGGAGTGAAAGTAAGTTGGGGATTCTCCATTTAGGACACACAAATCAAGCTCTGAAATCACATCCTCTAAAAGCAGACCCCTTGGTGAAGATCTCTCGCTTCTCCACAGAGGAGAATGACCATTCAGATCCCCAATACCAAGAAAGGTCTAGGGAGCTGCTCTAAGAGTGACATGAGGTTCTGTTTGGTGACACAGACATTTAGAGATATATGAAAACCATAGATAGTAAGTTATTGTTTTATGAAGAGTAACCCGAGCTGCTGCTACCTGAAGCGAAGTCTGCAGACCTATTGGGGTATAGAGAACAGAGTTGTGAATGAGCAAGGCTAGCCCGCCAGTAACTTCATGTTCAGCAGGTTGTGCAGGTTGATCTAGGGAGCCGTAACCAGAAAGGGAGAAAGTTTTATTAGGCCTCTGGAGAGTTCCTTGCAGGCACAGGCCTAGTTTTCACGGCACAAAAGCTGAAGTTCTTCATAACTGGAATACAACCCCTTCATATTCCATTGTATTATATTTTCAATTTTGGATGAGGACTCTAATTCGTCTATATCAACGTCCTTTTTATTATAGAAAGCTTCAAAAGCATTTTGCAGTTTCACTTCCGCTTTTTTCATTCTTTCTGGTTGTGGAGATCATTTCTTGTTCCCCAGAGGGGAGGAACCCAAGTGACCTTTGTTTTATCGGTGGAGGCTTTCCTGTACACTCAATCAAAGCCACTGTATTCGACGCAACTGTCTGGGCACCTTCCCTGGGAGGTGGCCTCATTTTAGGGTCAGTCTCGGGGTGAACTCCTTGCTGAGCAGCCCTCACAGCTGCAAGCTTAATGGGTGCATTGGAAGTCATCCTTTGGCGAGATTAAGGACCCCACCAACTGCCGTTTTTCCTTGCAATATTTCTGGAGCGGGAAGACATTTCAGCAGCTCGAGACCACATGGGTCTGTCTGTATGTTGGCTTCCACCTGAGTTGCCTTAAGTGTTCATTTAATGACAGGCGAAAAAAGGAGTGGGGTACCATTCTGTTAAAGCACCAACTGTTTAGCATCGAAGAACGAATTTTTTTTTCTGTTTTAACATGCTGAATTTCACTTTTTACTCACCAAACAGGGCAGTCTTTTTAAGAAAAAAGGTGGTCACAATCATAGTTCGCGCATTTCGTGGATACCTTCACTGGACGTCACTTTTGACTGTATACTCCTGACGTTTCGGATCCTCCAGTACTCATATATTTTATGTAAGGGTTCACTGTATTTTTCCCCTGTTTATCCAATTTCAGATGTTGCAGGTGGTTTATGACCCGTACTCATTAAAAAGTCTTCCAGGTCTGACTGACAAAGCAAGTCCACCTAGACCCATGCTCAATGCGCTGAGGTATCTTATCAATGCTCTGTAAAGTATGGGTTCACCCACATCCATATCACTGGAAGTGTAAGTTCAAAGGACACTTCTTTCCGTTTTGACGCAAACGCTAAAACGTGATGACACAGAGTAAATTACGTTTTTTTTCAAGATACTTTACGTTCCATCAGAAAAGTTTCAATGGTTCCAGAAGTATCAAAACGTTTTACTGTGTGTGGCTACTAGAGCAGCATTTTAATGTGTCTTGGTAATGGAGCGGCCTTTAATGTGTCTGGGTAATGGAGTGGTCTTCTGATGTTTTTGGGTAATGGAGTGGCCTTTTGATGTGCCTGGGTAATGGAGTGGCCTTTTGATGTGTCTGGGTAATGGAGTGGCCTTTTGATGTGTCTAGGTAATGGAGTGGCCTTTTGGTGTGTCTGATACTGGAGTGGCCTTTTGATGTGTCTTGGTAATGGAGTGGCCTTTTGATGTGTCTTGGTAATGGAGTGGCCTTTTGATGTGTCTTGGTAATGGAGTGGCCTTTTGATGTCTTTGGGTAATACCGTGGCTTTCTGATGTTTATGATAATGGAGTGGCCTTTAATTTGTCTTGGTAATGGAGTGGCCTTTTGATGTGTCTGGATAATGAGTGGCCTTTTGATGTGTCTGTAATGGAGTGGCCTTTTGATGTGTCTGGATAATGGAGTGGCCTTTTGATGTGTCTTGGTAATGGAGTGGCCTTTTGATGTGTCTTGGTAATGGAGTGGCCTTTTGATGTGTTTGGGTAATGGAGTGGCCTTTTAATGTGTCTTGGTAATGGAGTGGCCTTTTGATGTCTTTGGGTGGTAATGCCGTGGCTTTCTGATGTGTTATGATAATGGAGTGGCCTTTTAATGTGTCTTGGTAATGGAGTGGCCTTTTGATGTGTCTGGATAATGGAGTTGCCTTTTGATGTGTCTGGGTAATGGAGTGGCCTTTAGATAGATTTACTGGGGTAATGGAGTAGCCTTTTGATGTGTCTAGGTACTGGAGTGGCCTTTTGATTGTCTGGGAAATGAGTGGTCATTGGATGTGTGTGGGTAATTGAGTGGCATTTCAATGTGTTATGATTATGGAGTGGCCTTTTAATGTGTCTAGGTAATGGAGTGGCCTTTTAACGTGACTGAGTAATGGAGTGACCTTTTAATGTGTCTGGGCAATGGAGTGGCCTGTTAATGTGTGTGGGTAATGGAGTGGCCTTTTAATGTGTCTGGGTAATGGAGTGGCCTGTTGCCTTTTAATGTGTCTGGGCAATGGAGTGGCCTGTTAATGTGTCTGGGTAATGGAGTGGCCTGTTAATGTGACCAAGTAATGGAGTGGCCTTTTAATGTGTCTGGGTAATGGAGTGACCTGTTAATGTATCTGGGTAATGGAGTGACCTGTTAATGTGTCTGGGTAATGGAGTGGCCTGTTAATGTGACCAAGTAATGGAGTGGCCTTTTAATGTGTCTGGGTAATGGAGTGACCTGTTAATGTGTCTGGGTAATGGAGTGGCCTGTTAATGTGACCAAGTAATGGAGTGGCCTGTTAATGTGTCTGGGTAATGGAGTGACCTGTTAATGTGTCTGGGTAATGGAGTGACCTGTTAATGTGTCTGGGTAATGGAGTGGCATGTTGAGGATGGCATTAAATGTCTCTTGGAAACAGCCCATGACTAACGAAGAGCTATATGGATACCTCCCTAAAGTTAGTGACAAGATAAGAACAAGTAGGTTTCACCTAGCCGGTCACTGTATGCGACATCCAGAGGAGTTGCTTCACAACTTATACTGTGGCAGCCAACTGGGGGGAGAGCGAACAGGGGAAGAAAGACAACAGATTTCACTGATCGCCTCGAAAACATCGATGAGATCAAGGCAGCTATGTTTGACAGGAACAAGTGGAAGGAGTACGTCACAGAGGCTCGATCGGGAGATCGGCCTAACTAAACTAACTGCATTCTTACTGCTGAACAAATGTGAAAATAATGTATGCATGCTTGTAAACAGCTTTGGAAAGGGATTAACGCCTGTAAAGCATGTGTGTCTGCTAAATTACTTGTTGAAGTGGCATCAAGATGAGGAAAGAATGATTGCTTGGTTATGCCTTAGAACACTGACCAACACCTGGAAAGAATACGTGATTGCTTGGATTATAGCCCTGAAAGAATGCATGATGGTTTGGTTATAGCTTCCAAAACTGATCTAGTCCTGGAAAGAAAGAGGTACTGCTTGGAAATATCTTCTGGGAGAATTACAGACTCAGATTTTTTTCCCTTTGTTTTTCGAAGGAAGCATATAACAGGACTGAGGCAGTCTTTATGGATTTGTTAATCCTCCGAATGTTTCATTTGCCCATAAGCTGGTTCCATCGCTTTCGGAGCTTTTATTCGAGTAGTTTCGTTAAAATCGGTTCTGTAGTGTTTGTGTAATCCTGTTAACTGACAAACCAGCAGATGCGGATTAAAAAAAAATACGAAGGCAAACAATCGCAAAACAGAACAACTAACAGGTAGGGAAGAATCTTTGGCAGCTTCCAACAGTTTCAGAATGTTGGGGTATTTGCGTGGATCTCCGGGTGCCCTCGGTGCATCCCGTGTAACGATGCCTTCTAATCGACCCACAATCTGAGAAGCCAGTTGACGAGGCTCCTGACGCAAGGCCCGTCCCGAGAGATGCAGTGTGTCGGAGATCAGCTTTAGTTCAGGGTCGTCTGGATTCGCCTGCAACAATTGCATCTGGATTATAGCATGAGACAATTCAGGTGTTATGTGTTTTGGGAGATACATTTTTTTAAAAAAATCTTTTATGTTACTTCGCGTTTACTTTAATTTGAGCCAAATTTTGAAAGCTGATGGGAATATCATTTTCTTGTTGCATCATTGTTATTATTGGTCGTAGTGAATACAGCAACTGCAGTATTGGGGGAGGTGAAACTAATAACGATAACAGTAATGTAATTTCATAGAGCTTTTTACCCACAAAGTCTACCCAAAGTACTTTACAAAACAAAATATCCATCCCCTCCCTGATCCTTTTCCTTTACTGCCCTCTCTTCCTATCTACCAACCCCCGCTGCCCTCCTCCCCCCTACCACCCCCCCCCCTCATCTCTACCCTTCATACACTTATGCATGCAGGCTCGCATAATCATTTATATATCAAACAGGTTTATTCAAATGGAAACTTTGTTACGTTCGGCTGTTTCATTTGTTGAAATTGATGGAACGTTTTTCCTGAAGTTGAAGGACAGGTGGTTAGTTTGCTCCATGCAGAGGGAGCTTGAAAGGTGGTTAGTTTGCTCCATGCAGAGGGAGCTTGAAAGGTGGTTAGTTTGCTCCATGCAGAGGGAGCTTGAAAGGTGGTTAGTTTGCTCCATGCAGAGGGAGCTTGATTAGGAAAAGTGTTCTGATCGTGCATTGTCATCACTAAAGGAACTTTGAAATGGCGATAATCAGATGTAGAAAGAAGACTATCTCTTCAATACTTAAAGGATTTAAAATAATATTTAAAGGATTTGAAACAAGTAGGAAGGATTAGTGCTCTAAATAATAGAGAACGTAAAAAATGTGATAAAAATCACTTTCAAACAGGTAGTTAGTGAAAAAAAAATCATGTACTAATACAAATGAAAATAGGGTGCGGTGAATACAATGCAATTTTTTTTCTTTTGTAGCTTTGACTAACAATCTCTAATTTGATATTGTTCAATGTAAATTAGGAGTGTAGTCCGTTGTTTTCTAATCGCGCACGTGCGCACACACACACACACGCACACGCACCAATTCATTTTCATATACTCATATCCTTACACCCACTCATATCCATAAACAACTATTCATACTTAGACATACACTCTTACATTCAACAACTCACCACTATCTTTATGTATGCCTCCAACTTAACACTCAACCATGTTTACTAAAGCTGCAACTTTGATATACGTCTGCTGCTGTGTGCAAACCTTCGACTGCTGTTCTCCTCCCCTCCACCCTCCAGGCTCCTCGGCGCACCTCCTCCCCGCCCCCTCCCCCATTGCTCTTATAAGCGCACTTGCACCCAATAAAACATACACACACATACACTCTCACACATGCACACGCACACACACTCACATGCACACACACACACACACATGCACACAAGCACACACACACGCTCGCGCATACACTAAAGCACATACACTCACATGCACACAGACACATACACACACTCGCGCGCGCACACGCATGCACCTACACATACTCACAAAAACACATATGCACACCAATACACGCACACACACACACACACACACACACACACACACACACACACACACACACACACACACACACATGCGCGCGCGCGCGCACGCACACACACATGCACACACGCCCACGCCCACGCCCCCCCCCCTCCCACACACACACATTGCAATAGTGTGTATAGTTGTTTTCCAAGCACGTCCAAAGTTCTATTAGGCTACGTTATCAAAATCTTGAACTTTCCGTACAAACTGCATAGGATAGCGTTGAATATCTGAAAGTAAGATGTTGATTCAATAATGGCTGCGGTGTTTTCTTTTCCTTTTCTGAAAAGTTCACCCATACATACACTGATGTTACTGTGCTTTTTGTGATCATGGTTCACATGGTTTATAGAAACTGACTTGCATTTATTATTCTTACTTTTACAATTGATGATGTTGTTGTTACCGTAATTATTGTTATCATCGTTTAATCACCATCATCATCGTTTCTATTATTACTACTACACTACTACTACTACTACTACTACCACTACACTACCTTCAATAACGCACAAACACACCCACACATACATTTGCAACCCCCCCCCCCCCCCCCCCCCCTCCCCCCACACACACACTCTCTCACTAAATCACTCATACATATGAACACATTCGCATATTCAGGATATGCACATGCCTGTGAGTGTGTTTTCTGGTATTGTAGACTGTATTCCATGCTTTTTCACTGTTTCTCCCTCTTCCTTCTCGTTCAGTTGAGTGATATGATAGTCACAACTGTTTGTAGTGTCTGTGTGAGCTTCAGACCAGTAAAGTCCTCTGAGGAAGGCGGATGTGCTGGCTGGAAATTTTGGAAAATGTAAAAGCAAACTTGTTCTTTTTGTGATTAGTTCTCTCTCTCCCCCTCACTCTCTCCCGTGTGTGTGTGTGTGTGTGGTGTGTGTGTGTGTGTGTGTGTGTGTGTGTGTGGTGTGTGTGTGTGAAAGTTATTGTAAACTTTTCAATAAAGCTCTTGATACAGGGACCATTCCAGAAGAATGGTTAACTGGACTTATTCTGCCAATATACAACAGAAAAGGTAGTAAATTGGACTGTAACAATTATACGGGTATAACACTTCTGAGTTGTGTTGGAAAACTGTTCATAACAATTTTAAATAACCGTTTGACTAATGTTATTGAGAATGACAACACACTTTCGGAAAATCAAGCTGGTTTTAGACGAAATCATTCTACAACAGATCATATATTTGTTTTAAAAAGTTTGATTGATATTTTCAATAGGCGTAAAAAGCAATTCTTTTGTGTTTTTGTTGATTTCACAAAAGCGCTCGATTCAGTTTAGAGGCAGGGATTATGGCAAAAGCTTATCAAAGAAGGTGTAAATGGAAAGATTTTGAAGTAATCACGAATATGTATCAGCAAATAAAATCTTGTATATTTATAAATGGGAGTCAATCTGAATATTTTGGCAGTTTTAGAGGTATTCAACTCAACTCAACATTTTTATTGCCATTAGCATAAGCCCTGATGGCAAGGGGGGGGGGGGGGGGGGGGGGAGGGGGTACATGTAACCACATGATATAGCGGCAACAAAATAATAATACAAATAGTTCCAAACTTGCTTTCACACACGCGCGGGCGCGCGCGCCCGTACACACAGACTCACGCTCACATGCACGTGCTATCAGCACGAAAAGTTAATTCATTGACCATCAAGCATCTAGCACTGTAGACCAACATCGTGAGAACTAGATATATAGGATCACTAATACACAAAAATAACAAAACGTGTTAACTGGTATTTTTCTGTCGGTATTCAGAAGCTTCAGCAATATATCTAGCAAAGCATGCAACGAGTTTTACATTATGGCTCGATAAGATTGCTACAAGATCTTTACTCTGTGCGACTGGTTCGTTAAATATTTCGCATTTACTCCGTATAGTATTATAGGCGGGACAATCAAGCACAAAATGCATTTCGTTTTCTATATTATTGTCATCTGTGCACATAAGGCACGCGCTATTGTCTGATGTTTCAAACCATTTTTTGTTGGCATTAAGGCCTAGTGTTCTTGTTCGGAATTTTGCCAAATGGTATTTATGCCAGTTATTAGTAATATATACAAAATACTTTTCTGCTTCTAATGTGCTTTTAAAGGAAATAAACAAGTTATATTCATCGTTATCAATCATACTCGCATGCCAGGTTGTTTGTAAGAGCATGTTAAACGATCTTTTAACTCTGAAAGAAATTGTCTATAATTACCTACACCTTGGCAAAGCCAAACAATACACAAAACCATTTTCGGTCAACAGTTTTTGTTACACGAGTGCCCCAGTTGAATTTACCTCCTCATGTTGCAAAATCAACATTTTATAAGCTTGGCTGCATAATATAGTTTCTTCTAAATTGACTAACTTTAGCCAATATTTAACAGATCTGACACAGGTTACAATATGTAATGGACAGCGCCCAGTCTCACCGTACATCATTTTGTTAGACGCATGCAACAGGACATGCAAAATGCGCTTCAACGCATAGGTGTGTAGCTTTCCATATAAACATTATCTAGCAAACCCCAGATCTCTGATGAATATGTTAAAATAGGTTGTATTTGCACATCAAATAATTTCCTGAAGAGACAGAAATCAGATGAGTTCAATTTTTTCATTGTTTTCAATATTTTAATAACACCTCTCTTTCCCTTCTTAAATGTTTCTAACCAGCATCTGTTTAAACTTAATTTTGTTGTAAGAACATACCAAGATATTGTAACTATTCGTTATTTGCACTTCCGTAGAAAAAAACAACAACCCATCGTTCATGTTGAGCTAAATATCCCCCATTTCTAAACACCATGATGTTAGTTTTACTTAAGTTAACTGTTAATTGTAGTTTGTCTGATTCTCTTTTTAACCGTTGAATTGGTTTTGTAGACCCATAGGCGTATCAGAAAGAAGAATAATATCATCTGCAGAAAGCATCCAAATTAATTCTATAGCCCCTGGTAACATTTGGATACCATGTCTCCCACTTTTTGATATTTCTATAGCAACCTCGTTTATGAAGAAAGAAAAAAATTAGAGGTATTCGCCAAGGTGAAAATCCTTCACCTTTGCTATTTTCTTTGTATTTGAATGATCTCACAGATCGTAACTGTGCTTCCTTGAATATTGATTTAAATCTCCCCGACTCAGATTTATTAAGTTATTTTAGTTTACTTTTATAACGCTGATGATATTATTGTTATTGCAGATTTTTTGTGTGGCTTACAGCATGCTCTTGATGTATAAACGAGTATAGAAGTGCATGGAAGCTTAATGTTAATGTAGCAAAAACAATGGGTGTAGTCTTTAATGGACGCAATAATCCTAGCAAAAAAATTAAAGTTCAAAAACCAGTCCATTTCAAATATTTAGGTATAATCTTAGCAGAATAGGACATTTTTATAAATGTAAGAAGTATTTGTATGACCAAGCGCAATGTGCAATGTTTTCTTTACTAAAGATGGCAAGATTTCAAAATAAACATTGTACTGGACTTTACCAGTCAGTGGTTGTGCCTGTGCTTTTATATGGCTGTGAAATTTGGGATATAGTGATTTAAAGCAATGGAAATTTTTCAGCTTAAATTTTTTAAGCATCTTTTTCATTTAAATCGTTCTACTAAAACAGAACTGATATATAGAGAACTAGGAATGTATCCCGTTTCAGTTCAAGTATATGCACGAATGATAAAATTCTGGTCATCCTTACTTCAGCACAAACAAACAAATATTCGTCTAGATTGTATCAAGCATTATATGATTTATACAGATATCAGGGTTTTATATCTGGGTGGTTGATGTGTATACTTATCCTTATCGAAACGGGGATTCTAATACTATCCTTATCGAAACAGGATTCAACGTTGTGTGGGAGACACAAAGTTTTGTCTGTTCACAGTATCTGTAAAAATTTCGTAATTCATTAGAAGATGTTTACATACGTGCATGGAACGATGCTTTAGAATCTAGTAATAAGTGTTTATTTTATAGGAAATTTAAACAGGTTTTGCCGTGAAAAATACTATATTTAAATGTTAATAATAATAATAATAATGGGGATTTATATAGCGCCTTCCCGGCACAAGGCGCTTTACAAAGGCAGAAAAAATGCAATTGCTAAATGTAAAGAAAATGCATTGAAAAAAACGGCTCAGAAATGAAAACAAAGGCTCTCTCTCATTCTCTCCCACGCGCACACACACTCTCACGCACAGACACACAATACACAACAGCCGCAACAAGCACAAACTACTAAGCAATCCACAAATAACAAAAGTCAATCAACTATCTGGTAATGACTGTCTTCTTAGTATTGTTTGAAAAGGTAGGTTTTCAGGGAGGTTTTGAAGGAAGAAAAGGTTTGAGAATGTCTTAAGTCATAGGGGAGTTTATTCCAGAGTTTGGGAGCTGCGTATGAGAAAGCTCGTTCGCCATGCTGTTTACGATGGGGGCGGTAACTGGGAAAGCGGAAGGTCCTAGTGTCGGTGGAGGAGCGGAGCGTACGTGATGGGACATATACTTGAAGGAGATCGGATAGATAGGCAGGGCATCGCCAGTGAAAATCTTGAAGCAGAGACAACAACGTTTGTATTTAATTCTTTCTTCAACGGGGAGCCAGTGCAACTTTTTCAGGAGAGGGCTGCAGGGTTGGGTCCTAGGAGATTTGCAAATGAGACGGGCTGCAGAGTTCTGTACACATTGGAGGGGTTGGATGACAGTTGAGGGACAGCCAAGGAGAACACAGTTGCAGTAATCTAGCCTTGAAAGGATGTATGATGAAACGAGAGTTTTTGTGGCGTCTTCAGTGAGATAGGGTCGAATAGCAGCAATTCGTTTAAGTTCCATGTAGGCTAACTGACAAGTTTTTGTGACATGCTGTTTCATCGAGAGGTCACTATCAAGGAGAACACTAAGGTCACGAACAGTGTTTGAAAATTCAATAGTGCTGGAACCTAATGTCAAAGAAGAAGGGAGCGGATCAGGGCCATGATGTGACCGCTTTAAAAAACGGATGGCTTCAGTCTTCTCACAGTTTAATTTAAGCTTATTTGCTGACATCCAGGTCTCAATATCGGAAGTACAAGATTGAAGAGTAGAAACAAGGGGTGAGTAGTCATCGATGACAGAGGAATGGAGCAGCTGAGTATCATCCGCAAAATTTCGTGTGAAACGGAATGGCCGTGGATGACATTAGACAATGGAGTGGTGTACAAATAAAGAGGACAGGTCCCAGCACGGATCCCTGAGGCACTCCAAATTGGAGGTTAGATTCATCAGAACAGTGGTCACCTACTTGAATGAACTGTTTCCTATCTAGAAGATAAGAACGAAACCAATTAAAAGCTGTTTCCCTGATGCCACAGTGTATTCAAACGAGAGAGAAGGATTTCATGTCTATGGTGTCAAAGGCTGCCGAAAGATCTAGCAAAAGAATGACAGAAATTTTGTTTTCGTCTAAGGAATTTAGAATATCATTGAGAATGCGAAGGATGGTGGTCTCCGTGCTGTGCCCAGGGCGATAGGCTGACTGATGTGGTGTGAGGAGGTTGTTTGAGGCCAGATGGTCAGAGAGCTGTTGAAGAATGACTTTCTCAAGAATTTTGGATAGGAAAGGAAGATTTGAGATGGGTCTGTAATTTTTAAGAACGTTGGGATCAAGACTGCTTTTCTTGAGTAGAGGTTTAACAAGGGCGGTCTTAAAGTCATGGGAACTGTGCCAGAAGACAGAGACTCGTTAAAGAATTTGGTGATGGTAGAAGGAGAGAGTCAGGTGTTCAAAGAGGAGTGGGGTGGGAATGGGGTCAAGGTCACAGGATGTTTTCGCAGACTGTGTGATGATTTTACGAACAGTCTGCTCCGACACTGGCAGGAACTCACAGAGTGTGGTACCGTTAAAACAACAGACTGATCTGAAATATCTGAGGATGGGGAGAAAGCGTTTCGAATTGTCTGAATTTTATGGGCGAAAAACTGAGAAAACAGACCAGGAAGCTGTGACGGCTCATGAGTGGACGGCATTACAACACTTGCAGCCTTACCCAACATGCTAGTGACAGTTCTAAACAGTTCTTTACACGAGGATGCGCTGCAACTTTAGAAGAATAAAATGCGGTTTGGCTTGATGGACAAACTGTACGACTTTCTGTTTGGCAGCCCTCGTAAATTTGCTTGTGTATTGTCAGTCTAGATGATACCCAGCGCCGCTCGGCTCGACGTCGCTCGCGTTTCAATATTCGCAGCTCAGGTGCAATTGAGTTGTACCACGGAGCCGGGCGACACCAGTGTACCGTCCGCTGACATACAGGCGCATGCTTATCCAAAACTTTTCTAAGACCAATGTTCAAATCAGTAAGTGTTACGTCAGCGTGATAATGTTAGCGATGTCAAGAAAAAATCAGCAGGGTCGATCTTATGAATGGCACGAACACATTTGAATTGGGGTGCCGACTTTTGCTTTGGGAAAACTGAGATGGCACACTAGACTATAGTGATCAGACATCAAATCATAACAACACTTAGCAGAGTGCAAAAGACCGTCAGTGTCACGAAAAATCACAAGATCAAGAATGTGACCACTTGCTGGATAAGTGGGTTCATCGATGGCCTGAGAAAGGCCACACATCTCTAAGAGTTTCTGAAACCTCCTAGCTCTGGGATCACTCGAGTCGTCGTAGTGAACATTAAAGTCACCGATGATCAGAAGATCGCCGTCACGCGTGGCGGCAAGTCAAGGAAATCAGGGAACTCTTCGTAGAATCTTGAATCAAGCAGTTTGTTCCTTTTACTGGCGGGGTCCGATACACACACAGCAGACGGGTTCGTTGATTTTGCAAAGTCAGAAGTAGCTCAGCCACTTCAAAATGGGGTGGGAGGAAGGGCAAGGCAAGCAAGGCAAGGCAATTATTTTATTTCATACCCACATGGGGCACAGAAATATAAGACAATACTCACACAAAATGAATAATCGCACATCAGAATAGAGTGATATCCATAACCAAGTAAGCAAAATAAACGAGCAAACGACGCAAACAATATTAAGCATAATGAAAATTTCATAGACACTTTTTCCTATACATAGTGCAAACTTTGTGTAATGTTGTAATTTAGTTATATGAATTATTGGAAAAATCTATTTATAACTGTAATATATTCTTTAGTTTGATTAAGAGTTTCTTGTTTTTTGATGCAAACAAAATGTTGAAGGGGAAGGTGGAATTGACGTGGCAGTAAGACACGAGACACTCTTTGATGATCAGCATAATCCCACCACCCCTCTTGGCTGTGCACCAAGTTCACGGGGGAAATTGTAGAGTTTAAACTCTCATCACCTGACTCACGAAGCCACGTTTCTGACACTATCTTAATGTCCACGTCGTAATCGGTCATGAAGTCAGCGATCGCAGTGCGTTTCTGACGTGTTTTAAGGGCATTACCACGAACAGACTGGGCATTCAGGTGACAGACACAGAGCTGATTAGGAAGATCAGAGCCCTGTACAGGAACCGCTATCAAGTTCTCGAGGTTGGCACCCGAAGCACAGGTCGGCGCGGTCGACACGTCAGGGGAGCTGAGGGAGGAGTCGAAATCAGTGACAGAAGAAATATTGGTTGTAGAATGTTTTTGACTGATAACTACAGGAATCTGCCGGCGTTTTTCTGGTGCCACCTCGGGACGATCGGTGGCGTGGCAGACGGTAACCAATAGACAGTTCTTTCAAACGACTGTCAGATCGGGGTCGAGGTCACGGTGTGCCGCTGTTTGTTTACATGCCAACAGCTGATTTCGTGTTTTAAGAGTGGCAGGCACGACCACGTTCAGTGTACGAAGCGCCTCCGTGCTACACGTAGTGTCGGCTAGCGGCAGCGTGGGACGGTGAAAAGTGGGTCGTAGCATGTGCAAGTTGCCGGGGTGCCAGCCGAAAATGGCGGACTGCCACGCTGATTCAAAAGGAAAAATCTCACCGATAGAATCATGAAGAAGAACATCGTCCTGACGTGAAGTGGAGCACACATAATCCAACACCAGTCCATCATACAGCACTCTAACAAATATCAAAACTGAACACACAGTCAAACCACATGAAACGATGAAAACTGACGGAGCTAAGATCGGACGTGCCTGCAAGGCGACCTGACCCTTCACTCTCCTCCATGTTGCCTGATGTTTTATATACCCACTAATTCGGTTCCGCTGTGATAATCATAAACTCCTGATCAAAATTGGCAGACGATTTGGAATACCTCATGATGAACGATTTTGGGACTGCGACCCCCGAATGACCTTGGGGACGGGAAATTTATTTTTTTAATGAAATGCACCAAAAATTTAATATTTAGAAAAAAAAATTTTATTCCAAAACAAATTTTCTTTTTTAAAGTCCGTTTTTTTCCCATTGTCGTATGGCTGTGGAATAACAAAAATTTGCAAAAATTGCGAAATTTTTTTTTTTAAAATAAATAAAAATTTTTAACATTTTATTTCCCGCCTTTTTAATTATCGGGGGAAATTTGGATTTTGATTGGGTTTTTTTTTTCTTTGTTTTTTTTGTTTCCCAATCCTCCTGCTCCCCAAAAAAGGTTTTTAAAAGGGTTAAATCCCTTTTTAACTTGTGTGTGTGTGTTGGGGGTTGGGTGTTTTGTGTGTGTGTGTATGTGTTGTTTTGTTGTGTGGTTGGGGGGGGGGAGAAGAAGAAAAAAAAGGGGAAGAAGAAAAGAGAGAAAAAAGACTTTTAGTATGTAAGTGATTAACGTAAAAAATAAAAAAACTGAGAGTATATTTACAAAGGAAAAAAAAAAATTTTAAAAATTTGGGTTTTCCTTTTTTTTTATCCATCCCGTTCCCCTGTGCGCTTTTAAAATTATTTTGGGGGGTTGCATATTTGAAAAAAAAGTAAAGAAATCTAAATATAAATGGCAAATTTTGTTTTTGTTTTTGTGTGTGTGTGTGTTTTTGTGTTTGTGTTGGTTTTTTGTGTGGTGTGTGTGTGTGTCTGGACACTATAGACTTTAAAAACCTTTAACCGATTGTAATAAAATTTGGGGAAATACTCCCGTTGTGACCCCAGGATGGGTTTTTTTCTAATCTCAAAAAAATAAAACCCTTAAAAAAACCCTTAAATAAATGGCAAATTCTGGGTGTGTGTTTTTTGTGTGTGTGTTTGTTGTTTTGTGTGTGTGTTTTTGTGTTTTGTGTGTTCCGGGGTACGTAAGCCTCAAAACCTAACCGATTGAAAAAAAATTTGGGGGTTTCTTTTGTTTACCCGAGGGTGGTTTTTTGGGGGAATTCTAAAAAAAAAAAACCGGTTTTAAAAATTTAAAAAAATGTTTTAAAAGGGTTTTAAAAAAAATCTTTTTCCTCCTTTTTATCAAATCCGTTGTTACATTTCACAGGTAAAAACTACTTCTCTAAAATTAGAACCGTTATTTTTGACCATTAATAGTTTTCCCATCTTTATTATTACATCATTTACACTTTTCTTTGCTCACTATTTCCCTTCCAAAAAGCCTCGTCCATTCAACCCTTCCTTCGCCCGAACCCCCCGGAAAGGGGGCCGATCTAAGCATCAAAGCTAAGTGGAAATTTTTTTGTTTTATTCGTTTTTTTTATACCGAAAGAAACCTAAGAGGGCGAAAAGCTTGTTTTTGTCCGTGATCCTTTGTCCCGTTCTCTGGGGGTTCCTAACATTTATTTAAAATTTTTTTTTTTTCCGCCTGCATCGGGCGGGTTGCAACTACGTTATTTTGGGGTTAAAAAACGTTATTTATAACAAATTTAAAAAAAGTTTTTTTTTAAAAAACCAAACCCCATTTAAAAAAAAACTGTTTAAAACCGATCTTCTTGAAATTTTGATACGTCTTTGTGGGCCCCCGGGGGTTTTGGATAAACTCTAAAAAAAAGAAAAACCCCTTTTTAAAAACCGTTACAAAAAAATTATAACCGGTTTTAAAACAACTTTTTCCCCTGGGTTTATCAAATTTGGGCCTTTGCATTGCACAGGGACATCGAAAACCTTAAGGGCATCCCCGATAAATAGGGTCATTTGGCATTTCCCCTTTGACAGTTATAGTTTAAAAACAAAGTACCCCCCCAAAAAAGATCCCAAAAATTTCAATCTTTTTCCCGAGTTGGCGGCAAAGGGGGTCGTCGGGTCGCCCCCAAACTTCCCCCCTTGGATTCTAAGGGCATTCGTGGGTAAACTGGGGCATTAAAAACTTTTAAAGACCGTTATTTTTCAAGTTAAAAAAACGTTATTTTCTAAATTTAGACTTTCTTGATTAAATTTGGTTTTACAGGGGAATTTTTAAAAAGCTGAATAAAGTATACAAAATTACAACGAACCGAAAATTAAAATTTTCCGTTAAAAAAAAAAAGGGATTATATTTAAAATTTTGCCTTCATTAAAATTCAGTTTCGATCAGTTTTTTCACCGAAAAAAAATGAAAACAACTTTTAAAGAAAACCCAAACTTTTTTAAAAAAAATTACCGTTTAAAAAAACCCTTAATTTCATAAATTTAGACCGTTCCTTGGGTGAAATTCCGGGATACAATGCCGTTTTAAAACGAAACAATGATTTTACAATTTACGCGAAAAGAAAATTAAAATTGACGTTTTTAAAAAAACCGGGGGTTTTGATCCTTTTTTTCTAAATTTAACCTTTTTTCCCTTAAAGAAAATTTTTTACAGGGGAAGGTTTTTTAAAGCTGAATAATTAAAATACAAAATTACCGAACCGAAAAAAAAAAAAAATTTAAAAATTTAAATTTAAAAACCTTTTTTTATATTTAAAATTTTGACCGGTTTCCCGATGAAATTCGGGTTTTCAGATAAATTTTACCGCTAACAATGATATACAATTTTAAAACGAACGAAAATTAAAAAATTTACTTTTAAAAAAAACCCTTTAAAATCCCTTTTTTCTAAAATTTTGGAAACCTTTTTTAATGAAATTTGGGTTTCAGGAAGTTTTAAAAACTGAAAAAATTTATTTACAATTTTCACAACCGAAATTAAAAAACCCTTTAAAAAAATTAAATTTTATAAATTTTGACCATTTTTGATTTTAAAATTTTTGTATACATATCCCGTTTTACAAAGCTGAACAATATAAAAACTTAAAACCCAAAAGGGAAATTAAAAATTTAACCCTTAAAAAAATCATTATATAAATGTAAAAATTTCCTGATGAAAAATTTGGTATACAGATGCATTTTACACGTGAACAAGGGTATACAATTTTAAAAACGAACGAAACCCCCAAAATTTTGGGGTTTTAAAAAAAAAGGGAAAATCCTTATTTTCTAAAAATTTAACCCTTTTTTGATGAAATTTTGGGATAAAGAAGTTTTTTAAAGCTAAAAATATATTCAAATTACCGAACCAAATTAAAATTGACCGGGGGAAAAAACCGTTTTTAAAAAATTTACCCTTTTCCGGTTTAAATTTTGGTTTTAACCAAAAAGCAATTTTACAAAGCTGAACAAAGAAATTTCAATTTACACAACAGAAAAAATTAAAATTGAAAACGTTTAAAAACCCTTTAAAATCCCCTTATTTTCTAAATTTAACCTTTCTTTTGAAATTTGGTTTTTCATTTTTTTTAAAAAACTGAACAATGATTTTACAACTTACAAAGAACCGAAACTGGAAGATACCGCCTTCTTCAAAATTGCCCTGGAGGGAACCCCATCTCTCAAAAACCCCCCACTGGGTGCGTATTTTTGTATTTTTCCTGGTGGCTTGCAACCCCGTAACCCGGCAAACCCGTGGGAAACCCTTTTAAGACCATCTTCCCCCCAAATTTCCTCTTCCCAAACCCCAAGAGTGTCTGTTATGAAGCGCAGACACCGATCCATCTAAAAACCAAGCTTTTTTATGTGTTCAGTAAAAAAATTTTCCTTTTACAAGTTAAGAGGGTATTTGGGGGGGGGGTTTTGGGGGGCCCAAAATCACAAACAAAAAAATGGGGGCCCCGAAAATACTAACCGGGAAACCCAAATTTCACCCCTGCACTCCGGGGAGCAGTTTAAACCAGAAAAGGGCAGCTGAAAAGAGACGGGCACAGGTTTTTCCATTTGAGCAGAGGGCCCGGGTCCAAAACAACACAAATAATGTTCCCTTTAGGGGTCCCAAAAGGGGAAAGGGAAAAACCTTCATCCTGAATCTTATCCTGAAAGGATTTCCCCTCCAGGGGAAAAAAGGCTACCACTGCTTCCAGTGGGATTTTTCCGTACTCTTTTGCCGGGGGTCCGGGCATTAAATAGCAATTTCAAACCCTTTAGGGCCACAACAAGAAACGCCAACCTGCTCTGTCAACGGGGGTCAATTTTTCCAAAGGTCTCAAAAAGGGGCAAAACCCTCATAAATTTTATAACTCCATGACCCACAAAAAATTTACAACCAGGGCTCTAAAGCTTGGGGCATAAACCCCCAAATGCAAAAGGCCGGGGAGGGATCTCCCCCCCGCTGTTCTTGGGGCTTCAGGGAGATCCTCCCTGTCGTCCCCCAAGGGACCAGGCCCAACTTGTCAAACCCCTTTTTAAAGAATGGCGGGGCCTGATTTTAAAATTTAAAACCCCAATATGAACCCACCCGTCTGGAAAACCCCCGACAGCCACTTCGCCCAAAATTACTTGCTTGGGAATGGTCCATTTTTCTCATGTTCCAACCCCCCACTGGGCCCACCCGGGATATGCCGTTTTATTATAGCCCGGGGGAACTATAAAAACATTACCCGGGTCTTCATGCTCACTTTCCAACCCCAAATGGGTTTTTGGGAAAGGGGCCCTAAACCCCCCTTCCCCCCCCCAAAGAACTTCAACAGGGTAACAGAAAAATTTGTTTCTGACTGTCCTGGGGGGAAAATCTGTACAATCTGTTGACAGGGAAAAATATGATAGGGGGCCTTTATCCCCCAAGAAACCCCCTTGGGGGAAATTCCCTTTTAGATTCGGACTTTCCCCCACTGAACTGTTCTGAAATCTGGGGTTTCCCCTTACAATTTTCCGCTCCAGGGGCCCCCCCAAAGGGGATCAAGGCACCCCATGGTCTTAAACCCGACGCACAAAAAATTTTAAAACAAAAAATTTTATTGGGCCCCCCCAAAGGGGAACCTGCTGCCCCAAATTCCCTGGGCCCCTGGCTCACCCCCCGCCATTCCAGTTCTGACGCTTCATTTCCCCCGAAAAACCCCTTTCGCCTGCAAACAAACAAGACCAGGGGCAACTTTTCATCCCCTTGGGGTTTAAACCCACCGTTCCGTGGGTTTTTTCCCCCGTGGGAATTTTTTAGTTGCAGCATCACGAACGGGGAAACCAAAACATGGCTATAAATTGCGCCCCAAAAGAGAACCCGAAATGTTGTCTCCCCAAAGGGCCCCCCAAAACATGATAATTAAAATCAATCTTTTTTACAATTGCATGTTTAGTTGGGTTTAAAAGTCCGTGCCCAAATAAGGGTATTAAAATGGGTGGGCCCCTACATTAGCCGAAAACCCGCGGGGCCCAAAGGGGGGACATCGGGGGGAAAAACCTCATTTTAGCTGGGGAAAAATTTTTACTTAAAATTTTTCCCAAAACCAAACCCGGATTTGAAACCACGACCTTTGGATCATGAGTCCAGCGCCTTATCCACTAGGTTATGGCGGCCCCTACAGAGTTGTCATTTGGAGCACTTCAATCGAGGAATTGAGAATGCATCGGTAAGTTCACAAAGTACAGGCATCCCTCTATAGACTGTGTATCGTATTACGAAAAAAATTCGTGAGGGAAAACAGATTGAGAGGCAAGAAGGGAGTGGGCGTCCGAAGAAATTGGGTGAAGTAGGTAGGAGGAGGCTGGGGCAATTGGTTCAGCATGGGAAAAACGAAACAAACCCAAGCTGAATTTTATTGTATTGTCTTTTAAGTGGTGAGAGAGAGGGGTGGCCAGAAAATGCAGATATACCCGAGCGAAGCCGGGTACACCGGCTAGTAGGATATAAAAGAAGTTAGACTGCCTGGGTTCTTTCGACACATGATAACAATACAACGGAGGTGAAAAAAAACAACAACAACTTCGAACCCACTGGAGTGAGGAACTGAGTACTACATGTAATGGAAGCTGACAGGACTGAGTATCTGAAAAGATCATCCTTGAATGAAAAGCTGTATTTGCTACTATGACAGGAAGGAGTTGCATGAAAATGCTTCTGAGAATGAGAGCAAGAGAGAGAGAGAGAGAGAGGGAGAGAGACAGAGAGAGACAGAGAAGAGACAGAGACAGACAGACAGAGTGTGTGTACCTGAATGACCATGGTGTATTCCTCCAGTAATGCCTTCAGAGAGGTTCCACACAACTTGGCCAAGATCCATTCGAAGTGCAGCAGGGCTTCTGTCTTCAGCTCTATCAGCAGCTGGGCGTGCTGCAGGTGGTAGGGCAGCTCGTTGATCTTCCGCAGGTTGTGCACACGGTCCGAGCCGTCGTGCTGGGTCTCCTCCGGCTCCAGGAAGAACATTTGATGGGCTACCAACCTATCCGCACCTGGTGGAGTTCAGTGCATAGTTGCTTTAATTGTCAATTCCTATCATTATTAAAACGGTACTCAAATGATGGTAATAAAACGATCACATGGCAATCAAAATAACGATGGTCATCATGAACAACATCACTTCTATCGTCACCAAGAAGATAATCATTATCAATACTGTTAACAATAACCACAAAACCTAAATCTTTCGTTTTTTCGCCCTCAGTTTCTGTGTCTTGATTTCATAGCAACCAATCCACCTTTTTTTAAGAGGCTGCAACTGATCAAGTTGCAATGATACAAGCATAATTAAGCACAATTGGAAACAGCAATACGACGAGTACATTTGAGCTTTTAGTCTGTTGTAACAGCCACAACATTACTGCCGTATGTTTCCTTCATTAGTCCCGATTTAGAGCTCTTTACACAATGGAGGCACAAGGTAGACCCACTGAAGCCAGACGATCAACCAATCATAATCCAATTCTATCTGGTACCGAAACAGCCTGAAAGAGTAGCAAAACAAGTTTTTATCTTTGAAAAAGCCATTTGGGGTTTAATTCAAGCTATATTATTAAACAACAATGACGTCATTGTGTGAAAATCAGATTTCAATAGGGTTTTTGTTACAAAAGGCAGTTTTATGATATACTTACCTGTCCAAACAAATACCTTATGCCCACTTGGCATGTAACATCGTCATACATAAGGATTCCTATAAAAGAAAATGGAGAGCGGACAGCTAACTCGTATTCACTACCACCGAACCACATGAGTGATTTCCCTCAGTGAGGTCACAATATTACACCCTGAATGACTGAATTCAGTTTTTGCCCCTTTTCCACTGGGAGGGGAAAGGGGGGGGGGGGGTAAACTAGTATTTGGACTGGTAACTATATCATAAAACCCCTTTAAGTAGTAAAATTTCCTTTTCTTCATATTTATGTGTCCAAATAAATGCCCGAATATCGAAAAGGATGGTGAGAATTCTGACCTGAGAAAATGTCCAAATCCGCGAGCCCACACTAGAATGCGACTGACCATAACTCTGACCTAGAGCTCGGCGCCAAATGACCAGTTATCCTTAAAGGTCTGAGCTGAGTCTGGAGGTTAAAGGACAGTCCCGCTTTCCTTTCTGGCTCCGGAATCCGAGGACCAGAATAAGAAAATCAAAGTAAGCCCAAGATCAGAAAAGGAGAAGACCAACCCCCAAAAGACCTTACATGCAAAAATATATGTAGACACAGCTAACACTAGACTAAGGCAGCAAACAACTGCAAATTTAGACCATACCAAAATGTGGGTTAAGAAACATTCATATATACATACAGACAGTAACATCAAGAGTATACCACGAACCACTAAACAATCGTGGTAAGCAACAAATGACATATTTGAGCATACCACTTAACACACCAAATTGCCATTTAAACAAATGTACTCACAATGCCATTCTGAAGGGTGCACATAGCCCAGGGATACATCTATGTGCATAAAAATAAAACATGGTGTACAACAAAACCTAAACTTCCTGTGGTAAGAAAGCCATGATCAGAATCAAGCTCAGGCAACAAGAGAGGTGAGCCACAACACATGAGATAAGAAATGGCTATGCAATCACGAGTAGGCACCTAAAATTATTGAAAACTTATATGTAAATTCAAGTCGCCAAAAAAGTGACCATGACAAATAATGTGAGCAAACGTACAGAACATGTAAGTGCTATTTATTTAAGGTGTACCACGAAACACCACAATGCATGTAGTCAAAACTCTTCTTGTGGCCCTGATCTAACAATTATGCTCAGGTAAAATAAAAGAAAAGACAAAAAGGGGGTGGGGGTGGGGGTGGGGGGGAGCCACAATACCTGATAAAAGTCGCAATACTGCACAAGGTAAAATGCGCAAGAGTGCGCCACGAAGCCTCGGACAGAAGTAGCCAAAGATTCCCACTTCAGTTACAGTCCACAATATGACAGAGTGTTACAGTCCACAATATGACAGAGTGTACCACTAAACATTCAGTCCAAACACATGACAAATGTGTGGCCACTAGCACACGATCCAAATGGCAGCAAGGCAGGTGAACATAAGAGAAAGAGAGGAAGAAGCAAAACAACTTAATGGGAAAGTAGCTTTGCAAGCAACCACTATGCCCCCAGACAGTCCATTAGCCTCTGACCTATCTCTTAAATAGAACCAATCAAGAGTAATCATTCATCTCCAGCTAGCTGCCAGAATATGTCAGTGAACGCGATGCTCCACCAGAGAGAGCAACTGTCGTAAGAGCCCGGAATTCATGTGCCCTTATGTCCACTCTGGGAGAAGAGGTTTCTGGCCAGACATAAGCCTAGCGGATATCTGCCTAACGCGGGACCTTATTGTCTGGGGTCTAACAGCTGTGCCCAACCTGTCATGTCACAGACGCGTGTCACAGGAGTCTGACTGTGTCCTCTGAATGTACTCCTTCAGTGCTCTGACAAGACCAGCTCCACCTTCAATCGCCGGAGCCTGGGATTGGACAATAAAAGGGGCCAGCGGCGGCAAGGTTATGATCAGGGGCCGGTCTAACGGTTTCGTGGTCTTGGCTAAGAAGGTAGGCAGGTTGACGTGACCGACCATCATCATACCACTCCAAGAACCGTGGGTACCTGCACAGAGTATGGACCTCGCTAACCCTGCAAGTCAAACCCAGGGTGACCAGGGAGCATTCGGCAATGAGCTCGAAGTCACCAGAGGCAGATATTCCAGGACTAAGGACAAGCAGCACCTGAGGCATCGACTGAATGGTGGGAATCCTGAATCAGTACAATAGATTAATTCTGATTTTTAAAAAAAGGGATCAGCGCAACGTCAATGTCTCTGCCCATGAGTCTGAAGGTTTTTGCAATAGCCGCCCGAAAACCTCTCAAAATGCTTGCCTTCCTTCCTACGATCTGCAAATGCTCCAGGGAGTGCGCAGCGTATTGAACCGCGGCCAAAGATGGGTAGACACCAGCCCGACTGCACCATTTGCAAAGATCTTCCATTTGTTGTCATACACCTACAGGGTGGAGGGTTTTTGTCCATCCATGACCTGTTCCACACAAGAAGGGTGGAAACGACTACTCAGAGAGGTATCACCTGATATAGACTGGCATGCAGAGGGAGAGAAAGATGGGTCAGCATACCACTTCCACGCCTTTGGCTGGACGATAAGATCTTTCCTGGATTGCAGAGCGAATGACACTTTCACCAGAAGAGAAACCAGAAGGCTGACTCAACTCTTTGAGCACTTGAAAGACACTAGGACCACATGTCACTTCTCCCTTGACAATATTTAGATTGCAGCTGGGATAAATGAAGATGGGTCAAATGCATAAGCGAACATACCCCTTGCTGCCTCCCCCCCCCCCCCCCCCCCCCAATTCTTCAGGTAGGCTACCACTGAGCTGTCTGAACAAACTGTGACGGTCTTGCCCTTCAAGATCAGAGACCACTGACAGAGGGCTAAGAGCACTGCACACATCAAAAACATTTATGTGTTTCGAGCTCTGGCCCCTCTACTGCCCATTGCACTCCAGAAAAAGTGGACAGAGATACGTACCCCAGCCTGACTCGCTCGCATCGGCACAAATCGAGTGCAATTATGGAGGGAGCAGAAGAGGAACACCAGACTTCAACCACACCAGGTCCAGCCATGGCTGAAGAGCCGAAACAAGAAAAAAAAAAGGCCTATCAGAAAAGTTATGTCTGATTCGGCAGTCGACAGAGACCAGGTGTCGCTCAGGGCCCACTGAAGAGGGCGCAGATGAAGACGACCCAATGGAATGAACTCTGCCGCAGATGAGGCCGGAGGATCATGATCTGAAAGCTGTGTGGGACTGCAGAAGCGGACTGCAGCAGAGATTAATCAAACACACAAATTTTCTGTGCCCTGGATTCTTGGAGTCGCACCAAGTTGAAGTTTGTCATGAAATACATTCTGAGATTAACGAACTGCTGAGAAGGGACCCTGTCTGAGGGAGGAGAGGGTTGCTCCAAGACGGCAGGTCCCTTGCCGAGTCTTGTGTATTTTGCAAAAGATTGTCGAGATAGTTGGACAAGATCGGATCCGTTCTGCGTCTGACCACTTGCTTTAATTGTATCCATTATCCTTGTCAAACCCTTAGGACTCAGAGAAAGGCCAAAGGGAAGAGCCTTGAAGCAGCAGACTGCAGGTACTTTTGAGACGCAGTGTGAATGGGAACGTGAAAATACGCGTCGGACAAATCCAGACTGACTGCCCATTCCCCACGAATAATAGCAGTGCAAAGCCTGTAAACAGTCCCTATGGAGAACTTTGGAGGGGAAATATAGAGATTCAGCCTGCTGAAGTCTGTCACAGGACTTCATTTTTCTTTGAGACAGGGAAAAAATGCAAAGAAGCCCAGAGGGCATGAAAGGGAGACCCCGGAGAAAACTCCCTTCTTGAGAAGAGAATGGGCCTCCTCATGAGAACCTCTGCCCTGGTAGGGTCTGCAAGAACCATGATCCACAACGGGTTGGATGTCAAAGGGGTAGGGTCGGGGGATTCGAAAAGAAAATCCTCACGCCAAACTTTACACCGAGAGAACCCAATCGTCTGAGATGAAACTTTCCTACTGTAGAGAAAACGATGACAGACGCACCGCCCCCCCCCCCCCCCCCCCCTTCAAACGCACAGAATCGGTACGAAGTTCGTGCCTGACCTCTGGTCCGTCCCCGACGTTTGGAATGCCCTTTCCAGTAGTCTTGGAGCGGAAAGGACAGAAAGGGATTGACTTCTTGAGGAAGCACTGACAACCAACGAAAGGGCGGCCGATGAAAGGAAGAGGATGGAAACAAACTCCATGCTCCCGAGAAAACAGAGGAAGCGGGAGCCAAGAGTTCATAATGCCTTTCAGCAACACAGGGGAAACACAAAGGGAAGCCGCCACAAGGAAGTGAACAAGAGATGCCTAAAAGACGCTTTCACTTTTTGCCTCTGATGCTAGGAATCTAAAAGATCGACACACTTCCAGAAACGGAGAGGGAAGACAAAAGGGCCGCCGACGAAACAGTCGCCGCACCTCCAGCCAAACTCTCCAGCCAGAACTCTTGCAAATCATCTTCGGAAATCGTACTTTAGGAGGGACAAAAGTGAGAGTGGGGACAACTCCAGGAATGATATCGACGAGACCTTATAATCCATCAAACAAGCAAGTTTTTAAAACAAAAAGCAGGTTTCTGAATTTCAGAAAATTCAGAAGACGTGACGACAAATAGTGCGCATCTGGATAACTACGCTTGACCTGGACGGGTATATAAAAGCATCTTTCAACACTGGAATACTCTGGAAAAAAAGACGCACTCACATGGGGATAGCCGGAACTGGTATATCCAAAGTCGAGCAAGGCGTCGCGAAAATGAGAAACATTTTGACACCAACGGCCGAAACATGGAGTCATCCGTTTCAGACTCCTCGAAAAATGAGCATTCAAAACAAACGCCACAGAACGAAGGAGCCGAAGAATCAAAATTAGAGACAACAAACCAAGCATCACAAACAGCTGAGCCAGATAAAACTTGGGGCCAAATCCTCTTAATCATTATAATCGTCATCAATACAAATCCATCCTCGCCTTGATCATCCGACTCCCATTTGCCCACAGTCACATCAAACACACCTGTATATGGACGGTCAAAGTGCGCCCAGTCCTCCTTGCTTGTACAACCTGGGGTCACCTTTTCGCACCATTGAACCCCCTTGGAGTCGCACCTCTGGGTAGCTCTCCAAGCCAGTGCCATGCAGAGGGCACAGGCTCTTCCGCGTCCCATCTGGCAAACCTTCTGATCCCGGCCACTCTTCTTCAACTGCCAACGGCCTGGGAGTAGAGGGCACGAAACATACCGGGGGTGGATGCTGGTTTGCTTCCACAAACCCCGGGGCAGCAGAAGAGATGGTGGAATTGGAAGCCCTAGAAACAGCGTACCGTCAAGGTTTTTCGCATCGAGAGCCAACAACAGAGCACTACGTAGAGCCCGAATAACTGCTGAACGAGCGGCAGGGCTCAAAAGGAGTACAGCTGGCGCTGCCAGTCTGGTGTGAATCAAGGTCCGAACAAATCTTTTGGCTCAAGAAACGAGGAGGAAACTTGAAGAATGCCAAGGCGTTCTGTGATGACAGCTACTGTAACGAAAACACCAAACGTAGAAGTTTTCTTGTATTCTCTTCATTGGGTGTTAGAGAAAATACGCTTTCCTCCTGAGAAGCAAAAGCCGAATCAAATGAGTGCTTCTGATAATTCACACAAGACGGACCCAAACTCGAGAGAGACAGGTCGAGAGGAGCATGTTCCCTCGCCAAGGAAAAGGAGAAAATTAGGGACAATGCAGCAATGGCATCAGTTTGCCTGTGCACCGGTTGGCCTGTTTACCTGACAGCTACTCACCCGCGTTTTGTGTCAGTCAGATGAGCGAGGATTTCCATTCAGTCTCTACAGATCTGCCGGCCTGGAAACAGGACACGGTGCCGATGAGAGACTGGGAACCAAGTTTTTTTGGTAATCAGGTATGTTTGATTTGTTAAATGGAAGTTTGGGTTTGTACTAATGGAGTTGGTTTTTCCTACTGGTGGTCGTGAATTTTCCAGTTCTTAGTGAAGGCCTTCAGTTGAAATTCACGAGTTTGCATGCTCCTGAAGGCAACTGATAGCACGGGAATTTGAGTTGGGATCAATCTGAATTTGATTCAATTTTACGCCATGCGCTGCAGATAAGTTTTAGTTTTTCCATTTTTCTTTTCATGACTACTTTGTATTGCTCAGTATTTGAACAAAAAGCTTTCGATCCTTTTGCGCCTAACTCCTTGTCCAATTCTTGTTCTTATCTCATTTTCTCAGTGGGTTTTAATTCCAAGTTTTGAAGATTCTTTCGTGATGGTTTATTCTACAACCCCAACGTCGACGTTCATCGGAAGCACCATACAAATAGTCGTAAGCAGCAACGTTATTATTGGGTTTTAATTCCAAACTTATTTTGTGATCATCTTCTTTATTGAGGGGGTAAAGGAGATAATTGGCTGTCTTGTAAGACAATTACGTCCCTTGCGAAGCAGACTTGCAAAGCAAAACTTTATTTCTATCTTTGTTCATTTCCTTTCATTTTCATTTACGTTTACTTTGACGCAAAAGTGAAGTGTTCGGTTGCTGAACTGTTTGCCTTTACCATATTTAACACCGCGCTGATGATCAAAAGTGATCTTCGACAAAAACTTAAACAATGTTTTTGTTGTTTGATTATTTGTTTATTTAAAGGCAAAATGGTATCATTTTTGGGTAGTACATGCTCAATCTGTTTACTAACAAAGTCATAAAATGTCAGTAAGATTCTATGAACAATAATTGAAATATGAAACATTAAATAAAAGTATGGGTGCATTTGAACCCACGGTGTATGGGAAGGACTAAGTCGGTGTTGTAATATTGTTAGCGCTGTCGTATTAGTGTTTCACTAATACGTTCCTCAGCAAATAGCAAGCGCTTTTGAACCATCGCTGCGTGTAGCTTTTTCTATGGTACATGTGGCTGGCCTCACCTTTCTCATTTCCCGTGTAAGGTTTGGGTCGGCCTGCCCAAGTGCCCATGAAGTATTCAGCCAGTGCTTTGTGGTAGGACGGTGCCTTGTCCCTCTGGTTCAAATACCGGTCGGTGGCCCCTCGTGAAAGTGAGAGTGGGCCCATCTTAAAGTCTTCACCTGGTCACAGTTATTGTCAAACGTACGTTAGTGGATGAGCTGAAAGACGGAACTAGTTTATGGTCATACGCACACAGCGCGACAATTAGCAAACAAAAATGCCTAACAAGCTTTACGTTGAAAGCTGGAAACTATCCCGTACAAGTGTTGCATGATTCAATCAGACGATGAAAATATGATTTGCAGTCACTTATTCATGTCGCCTTTTTCTTCCTCTTCTCTCTCTCTCTTTGGTTTCAAAAATTGCATATGCGTGCATCCTTGTACGATTGTATATGCTCATGTGCATACACAGTGTCATTTCAACTGATATCCATTGAGTTAGCAGATACCCGCTGGCGCTCGTTGTTAGAAACAAAGTGTTCTTAACAGAACCATTTTAAAACTTGTCCTGTGATCTGTTCATCTGGCAGAACTAATACCCTCTCTTTTTTAAAATTGGCTTCATGTTCCGCCCTCAGCCACCTTGTTTTGAAAAGAACCATTTTAACTGTTATGATTGCTCACAATGCATCTGTGAAGATATTTAGATGCGAACAACAAGGACAACTAAAGGAACAAAATGTACAGCTGAAGGACCGAGTCCAAACTGGTTGAACTAAAAACCAGTCAGTTTGCAAATTTTGCCTCCATTCAGTATACAAAGACTAGAGTTATCCTAATCTTGACAATTGACATGACTGTTTCATTGCACAAACATGACAACTACCTTCTAGCACTTTTTCACCATACAAAGTACAAACAGACTCTACAATCTGAACTCTACAAGAGACAAGATATCTTACCTACTGAAACGTAAGATACAACATGCACTTAAAGATCAATAAATACATTTTAGAGCATAGACTGACAAGCGTAAATATGTTATGAGGAACAGAACTGTGCCGTCTAACGGATAAGTTTCATATTTGTACATTGATTCATTTATCATGGGATTTAAAGCATCTAACATCAGTTTTCTCAACATTATATCTTGCGAGTTGGACTAGTTTAGGTCTGAGGTGTTTGACTGTATCACACAAATTACCGACAGTACGACCTCTCAAAATAGCTCTCCGGATTAACTACCGAAGACAGCCTCAGAACAATTCATGAAACTATACACACGCACGCACGAACGCGCGCCCATGCGCACACCCACACACACATTGTTGATTCAAAATCAGTCCTACAAGCTCTAAAATTTTCGAATACAAGTGTGAGAGCAGAACTCATATCACAAGTCTACCACTTAATTCATTTTTTTTTGCATTTACGTGGTTCTTATGTCGATTTTTGTTGGGTTCCATCACACTGTGGATTATCTGCGAATGAAAGGGTAGACCAATTAGCAAAAAAAAAGCTACTATCACTGAAATTGATTTAACAAAGATATGCATTCCTTTATCCTTACATGAGAGTTATAGTTTTTTAAAAGACGTATCCTGGAACTCTATTTCAAATAAGCGAAAAGGATCCAGAAACAAAATGGGGCTATTATTTAACAAGATATCAGACAATAAAACAGGTATCAAGAATCTACCAAGAGAGGTTTTTTTAAAGTTTGATTTTTAGAATGAGGCTTGATGCGTTTAAAACCAAATTCTGTAAACATGTCATTGCATTTGTGGCCAGCAAATCACTCCGTTCCATCTACTTTTTGTGCGATAGAATGAAACCCTCTTTACCTGCTTGGTTGTTGAACACTGAACCGTCGATGTCAGTCTTTGAGGACGTCATGTCTAACGAATCAAACATTTTTCAAGTTGTTCAAGGACTGATTAAGAGCCCAATTGGACATTTACTTTTACGTCTATGTTATTTTACCCATCTTGGTGTTAGTTGCTTATTTAGTGTTTCTTTTAAAGTTCTGGATTCAGTTATGTGGTGTGTTTTTTTTATTATCATTTATTTTATCTAGGCCTAATTGCATTATACATACCTACGTACGCCCAAAATCAACACCAACCGTTCGCATGCATACACCCCAAAACACCACATGCACACACACATAACACTTATATACTGTCTAAGATCACTGTTAGGTGGATAGACGTTAAATTAAAGAACGAACACACATTGTCAGCAGCATAATCCATAAGGAGGTCGGTGACTCCTTCAAGCAGGCGAACCCATAGCAAGGGAGGTAAGCGGCGCCGGGAAAGATGATATATGTTGTGGACTTCATCCATCACGGTGTCATCCAGTGACAGTAGATCCGTCATCTGCCAGTCACACAGAATGAATGCAGAAACCATTAAAACGAAGAACAGAAGAAACAATGGATTGACAGAAGAACGGACGGAAAGAAAGAAGGATCATAATTATTGCACACCTCATCTTTACGCAGCACAAAATAGATAGAACGAATGAAAAGAGGATGGACGAAAGAGTAAGTAAGTGTGACAAATGTATATTTAATCCTACACAGCGACCCAGCAATAATCACTGAATATGAAGGACGAGGAGTCACTGAATAAAGGGAGGAAGAGATGAACGACTAAAGAAGAAACTAATTGGGAAAGGGTGAAAACGTGAAGAAAGAAATGAAGGAAGGAGGAAGGAAGGAAAGAAGGTATGAGTGAAAAAATGCAGAAAAAGGAGGAAGGGATATTGAACAAGGGAAGGAGGAATAAAAGAAGATGAAGGCACGTGAAAAGAAGGAAGAAAAGAAAGTGGAACTGCGGAGGGAGGATGATTCTCGAAGAAGGAAGGAAGGAATTATAATGGAAATAATATTAGGAAGAATGGATTAATGGCTGTAAAGAGATGGCAAAAGACGGGTAAAAAGGAAGGGAGGGAGACAGACGATGAGAAGGACGAAGAACGACAAACAGGTGGGAAGGAAAACTGGTCAGCTAGAAGCCAGGAAGGAAAGAAAAAAGAATAAAAGGCAGACGGAGACAGGAAGGGAAACGGGATAGTGGGAAGTTACGAAGGAATAAAACATGGGAAAATGGCGAGAAAAGACAAGATGACTTGAGACTAGAAGGGCTGAACATGTAAAATACACAAAAAAAGAATGTAGCAGGATGGTTAGAAGTGATCGAATAATTAAGGGGGAGGGGGGGGGGGGGGTTAGGCAGGAATGAAGGAAAACAGGATGACTGGAAGCCAGGAAAGAAAAGAAGAGGCTGGAAGGAAAGAATGATGATTAGCAGCTAGAAAGTATGGAAGGATGAAAACAGGCAGACAAAAAGGAAGGTAGGATGGTCTGAAGGTAGGAAAGATAATTATTGCCAATAGTTCCATTCTCAACGACACTTTCATAATCATTATTATCAAATATAAATAGACCTTACACATGAGGGGTGCTAAATGATAAATAGATAAATAAAAACTGATTTCTCTAAATATATTCGCCAAGTACTACCAGGTTACACGGCCAACAGTACCAGAGTACAACCTCTCACGTGAATGTCTCTTGTTTAATCGGAACCTAAAATACCTTCCAAGTAGATGAGGTTCAATAGGATAAACATCTCACAATGCCAGGCTCCGTCTATTCTCATAGGACTGAACACACTAAACATTACCGAAATCGTTGCAAAGTAGACTGGAATGTCAAGAAACCAATAACTTTTCATTGTTCTTTTTTTTTTTTTTAGTAATTACCCACTAGAGAATGCTGAGAAAAAAGGCACCGCATGCACTTGTTGACATAGCCTACCTTGATAAAATAGGGTTCTGATTTGGTCATAATGCATCTGGGCCAATTCATTCAGTTCTGTTGTATTTATTTAAGCCAACCAGTATTGACTCGTTATCTTTAAAAATCGCGAAGTTGAAATTCGGGTAAGGACTTCCCCAATGGGCTTTAATTGGTTTGATACGAAGCAGGCTTGAGTTTACCCTTACATAAAGACAGATTAATCTGCGCCTGTAATGTTACTAAAAAATCATTCCAAATCACACACACACACATACACACACACACACACACACACACACACACACACACACACACACACACACACACACGGATACATCTTCTAGTTCAATTCAGTTCAGTTCAGTAGTTGTATTCAACGCCTCTTTATCACAGATGATATCAGACGATAAACATTTATATACACTTCTCAATATTTCTCACACATATACACAGAGCTTATAATATAGACCCTAGCACTCAAGTTTTGTGATCCTCATAATAATCTCGCTATTTCAGATTGACAAATTATAATTGTGCTATGAGCAATACATGGATCATGCAACAGAGTTCTGTAAACACTGGACGATCTAATGATAAATGATGAACTGAAACAGGTCTCACACAGATACACGTTAACATCAAAAGAAGACGTTGTGCTATATGTGTTCAGTAATAACTTTGTAGTTATCTTAGCTAAATGGTGTGGGCAACTGGGCAATGTGTACAACTTGTCATAAAAAAAAGTCTTTTACAAATGTCGTTTTTCAAACCTATTAATATTTTTGGAGGGATTATTGCACTGAAAGAATTGAACTGTTTATTCCTGTGCTCCGAATTTTGCAAGACTATCTGCTATTTCATCCCACTTTAGACCACAATGTGATGAAATCAAACACAAATGTACACTTATACCTTGAGACATTATACAATGTATTAAGGTTCATAGAGTAAATCTGTCGTGATTCTAAAATCCCAGATTTGCAAAGACTGCAAAAGAGACTTGGAGCCAATAAAAAGTAGCACATGAAAGCAGGACATTAGTGCATGATATAATGTAAGTTAAGGTCATCAGTATTGTATTTAATTCTGCCTTACATACTGAAAACCCTTTACCAGTATCCTCCTTTCCACATATGTATTACAACGCCTCACCAAGACGGGCTTCTTCTTCATCTCCTCTCTCTCTCTCTCTCTCTTCCCTCTCTCTCTCTCTCTCTGTATGAGTGTGTGTGTGTGTGTGTGTGTGTGTGTGTGTGTGTGTGTGTGTGTGTGTAGTGTAGTGTAGTGTAGTGTAGTGTAGTGTAGTGTAGTGTAGTGTAGTGTGTGTGTGTGTGTGTGTGTGTGTGTGTGTGTGTGTGTGTGTGTGTGTGTGTAGTGTAGTGTAGTGTGGTGTAATGTGTGTAGTGAGTGTGTTTAGTGTGTGTGTGTGTGTGTGTGTGTGTGTGTGTGTGTGTGTGTGTGTGTGTGTGTGTGTGTGTGCGCGCGGCGCGGCGCATGCAACCGCAGGTCAGTTTAAGTCTGTTAACAGAACATAAAATGAAAGCGCACTTCACACACACACACACACACACACACACACACACACACACACGCACGCACGCGCACTCTTATCCTCTCTCCATGGCAACAGAAAGTTCTTCCTGCCTCCCTACACCCCTTCATCATGACGTCACCTCATTGCTGGTGACTCCATGTCGCCCGGCAGTAATGTATCCTAGAGCGCGCCGAACGAGCGGTTCCCCATGCTCTCTCTCCAGTCTAGCAAAGCGGTGCACAGCCAGTTTCTTTACGCCGTCTGCCAGTTTGCACGTCTCAAGGTTTGTATACGACCTCCATTCCAACGTCTCGTTGTAGGCGATCTGTCAGGGTGAAAAGACGGCTGGAGATGATTGTGCTGACAATACAGCATTGGTGTCACTTTCTTCATGAAACCAATTACAAACTATACATCTGATCTTTAATGACATTCTGCAAGAAGGTTCTATCTTTTCCCACACCGGCATGTTTAGCAAAATTAAGCAAATCTTACTAAACAGATTTGAACAAAACTTTATGGGAAGTTAAATTTGGTGTGTGTCTACATCAAAAGGTGGATAAAGAAGGATCCATTCAGCATGATTACAACCAGTTTTCCTGTAGACATGTTCAATGTGAAGTAACATATTTCCATGGAATATGAAACTTTTTTTCACGATAAGAAGATGGACATTTTGTATTGTCCATATCCTGTCGCAAAAAGCATCTGGAAACTAACTCTTTCAGGCCCTTGACTATACTGTTCAAAAAAAGAAACGCAACAGCAGCAATTGGTCACCTGCCTTTACTATTTTCAAAACATTGTACATTTTCAGGTAACTGCAAAACACGGTTAAAGTGGAGATGATTGAAACATAATGGCTTATCTGATTTTGCGTTGAAAAAAACAGTGCCAAAGAGTCATTACAGAAGAGCTCACACCTTTCGAACGTCAGTAGCGTGTGTGTCCTCCCTGTGCAGCAGTCACACCTTGAAGTCGCCTGGGCAGGGATCGCAGCAGACTGCGGATGACGCGCAGTGGAATGGTGTCCCACTCCTCCTGAAGAGCCTGGAACAACTCTTGTTCATTTGTAGGGGCATTAACCCGGGCACGGACTCGGCGATCCAACTCATCCCAAAAGTGCTCTATTGGGTTTAAATCCGGTGACACAGAGGGCCAGGGAAGGAGATTGACGTTGTTGGCAGCCAGGAAATGTCGTGTTAAGTGGGCTGAGTGTGGCCGAGCATTGTCATGCATAAATATGGAACCAGGAGCAGCCAGGAGTTGAAGAACGTGAGGCTGGAAGATTTCTGCAATGTAGCGCTGAGCATTATGTCGTCCCTGGACCAGTACTAGGGGGCTTCTGCCACTGAAATTGATGGCTCCCCATACCATTCCCCCTCCACCACCATGGGGAGGTGCCTGATCAAAACAGTTCTGTGCATAGCGTTCATTCATTCTGCGATAGACCCTCCTCCTCTGGTCGTGGCGTTGCAGCAGGAAATGTGATTCGTTGCTGAATGAAACCTGTCTCCATTCACGATGAACAGCCCAGGGAAAATGTTGCATGCACCATTGAAGTCGTGCCTGGCGATGACGCTGAGTCATAACGGGTCCTCGGATAGGTCTTCGAGCCCTCATTCCAACAGCATGTAGACGATTGCGTACGGTTTGCCCGCTTACACGTCTGTGGCCAGGGATGGCCTGGGCTGTAGAGGAGGCACACAGGGAACGATCCCGAACATGGCGGAGCGTAATGTAGCGATCTTGGGCTCGGGTTGTGCACCTTGGCCGTCCTGAACGAGGTCGATCTGCTGTTGACCCCGTCGTTCCAAACCGGTTTCAAAGCCTACTGATGGTGCTTCTGGCCACATTGAAATGTCTGGCAACAGCCGCTTGACTCTGTCCGGCCTGCAACCGGCCTATCGCATTTTCTCGTTGTTGGCTATCAGATTTGGCATTCTTTCCTTTCGTTTCTGGTTTCATTTTTCAATGAAGCCAAACCCCTTTTATACCCTGCTATTGAGGTGTTGTGAGTATTGTATTCTGTGCTTTGCATGTGAATTTCCCGTCTGCAAATCCGTCGACAGTCGAACGTTTACAGCGCTAGATTTTAGCCCACCACACGTGTTTATCGCACGGCATGCGCTGAACTTGTACACTGACATGGCAGAGGAACGCGTGAATCAATTCTGCTATTTGTCAACATCATTCATGTTGGGAATATGTAAATATTGCATCATATTCCAAAATATTATTTGTTGCGTTTCTTTTTTTGAACAGTATACCATTGTTTTGCCGGATTATCTTTTTTCCTCTTCCTCCTCTCTTCTTTTATTGAGGCTGATAGTTGCCAGTGCTGTCCTTTTTAAACGACCCAATGCCGATGTCAAAATAATGTTTACTGATTTATTCAGCATTTGTTCTCTAGTGTGCCCAACAGAATTCCATTTCTACCTTTCGGTTATCAGAAAGATATCTGCATTTGCTTACAGAAAAAGAGACCTTCATTTAACCTCCTATGCGCATGCGCACGAATCGTCCGATTCCTTGAGGAGAGTGCGAGAGTTAAAAATTGTCTTATGAATATCGGTTTGTAATGGGCAATTATTTCTTTTTTTCTTCTGCATAAGACTCGTAATGTAGACCCTTAGAAGTGACATATCCATAACAAAAAATAAATTCAGTTTTCCACACACGTTAGCTAATCGTTAGTTTCAGCAATAGCACGCATGTACGTGTTTGTGTCCAGGAGTGCGTAATGACGACTGCCATTTATTGCATTAGTGGGATTGCTGGAGCATTTCAGATGGGACATCTGATTAAAAACTGTGAGTCGTAGCAACTCGTTAACAAGTCGAGTCAACGAATTGATTTATTTTGTGACATTTTAGTTACTGCTGTGGAGATTCGCTGGAGCCTAGTTAGTTTAAGGCAAGGTGTCACTCTCCAGTAAAACAGAGCGATCTGAAGGTTGTGAGTTCGATCCACACTAGCGGCAGTTTTTCTTACTCGAGTATTTTTATTTTGATATGTTATGATAAAATATGTTATGATATTAATCAAACAATCTACTTTTCTGTCTTAAACCATGGTTTATTGTATATGCCATCCATGTACGAAGAAACTCTTGGGAGACCTTGATGGCAGAAGGTCTTCAAAAAGTGTTTTCGACCTTGAATCATTACCCTCTATTGGTGCCCGGTCGCATCCAGGCCATGACTAAAACTGAGTCAACAGTTTATTAAAGTCTTTAGTTAAAAACGAGGTAACGCAGTGTGAGTTCCCCACACAACCCATTAGAACCAGCTGCCTTACCATTTTCAGCACTTTGATGGCCTGTTCAACTTCCTACTGCTGCATGGCACTTTGATGACATTTTCAACCGTTCATCAGGAGTAACTCAATTTTGCGCAGAGATCAGACCAACTTCAGACTCCACACCACCAGAATAACAGTTTGTGTCAAGATCTCTTTACATCCAGCAGACCTTTACGCTGCCTACTTAAATCTATGTAAATATACTCGCAAAAAGAATTGGAGGTTGACTGCAGCATGTTGACACAACAGGTGAAACAGCAAAAAGGTAAAATGTCAACTTACAGGTGGAAAAAAAGTTTGGACGTTTCGACACTTAGTGTCTTCATCATCAGAATGAGTTGGTGACAGACAGAAACAAAAAAGAAGAAGAAGAAGAAGAAGAAGAAGAAGAAGAAGATAGCAACAACAAAAAAGTTCACACACACACACATACACACACACAAAACAGGTAAGGTGAGCACAGCTAGCAAGGATATGGGAAGAGAGGAGAGAGGAGAAGAGAGAGAGAGAGAGAGAGAGATGAGAGAGAGAGAGAGAGAGAGAGAGAGAGAGAGAGGAAGACGACAGACAGACAGAAGACAGAGAGTGAAAGAGAGGGAGAGAGAGAGAGAGGGTGTGTGTGTGGGGGGGGGGGGGGGGAGGGACAAGGAGGGGGGGGGGGAGGGGGTGGAAAGATGCCTGCTGTAAACACACATCCTTCAAATGCATCCTTCACACACACTGATAAGGGTGACACACATACTGACAAACAAACAAACAAAAATTGTTAGGATAAGGCTGGAAGACACTGCAGTCACTCCTTGGTGTTCAGTCCATTTGGGACGAGGGTGCCGAGGCGGGCGATGACTGTAGACTCCATGAACAGTCTGTAAGGGCCACTTGCATGGTTCTGCCAGACCACAGCAACCCTTGAGTGACTGAAGCTGTGTTGAGGGCTGTTGAAGTGAACGCCTACAGGGTCACTGTATCCCAGGCGCACTGACCGCAGGTGCTCCGAGAAGCGACGGTATGTCTCACCAGTGTATTTCTTGTTGCACAGTGTGCACGTAAGGACATACACTATGTTCTGGCAGTTGAACGGCGCCTTGACAGTGAACTTTCCCTTGGGGCCGATGATGGTCCTTGATTGGTCGATGAATGGGCATGTTTTGCAGCCTTTTATACCACAAGGACTGGTGCCTGGAGGGATGGTCTGTCTCTGGGGATAGCAGCTCCCACCAGGTGGTCCCGAAGGTTGGTGTCACGTTTGAACGCAATTAGTGGCGGGCGGGGAAAAAACGTCTTGTTGGAAAGGATCAGACTGTACGATGTGGAAGTTGCGGAGCAAGATGTTTTTTACAGGAAGGTTGTGGGGGTGAAACGTGAGGACAGCAACAGGGCGCTCGTCTTGCTTACAACGATGTTGAGGAGTCAGGGCCTGAGAGCGAGGGATAGAACGAGCTGACTCAAGACCCTTGTAACCAAGTCCTCTGGATACTGTCTAGTACGAAATAAATCCACCATCTTGCGTGCTTGATGTTCAAAGTCTTGATCCTCACTGCAGATGCGACGGAGCCATTGGAACTGAGCCTGTGGAATACTATCTTTGCAGGGTTTTGGGTGCTGGAGGTGTACAGAAGGTAAGAATGGGAGTCTGTGTCCTTGTAGTAGATGCTGGTGGTCAGTCTTGGGTAGTTGGGCTCAGGCTGGATGGTGACAGTGATGTCAAGGAAAGAGAGGGAGAGTGTCAGAGATGCTGTAGGTGAACTTCAAAGCAGGGTGGAAGGTGGACAGAAAGTTGATGAAGGTCTGGGGGGACTGTTTGCTACATGTTGCCACTCCCAGGATGTCATCGATGTAGCGCCTGAACAGCGTTGGAGTGTATCCTGTGTACTGGCTGAAGGCTTGCTCCTCAATGTAGCCGAAGAAGAGGCAGGCAAAACTGGGACCCATTTTCGTGCCCATGGCCACACCACTGCACTGTTGGAAGTGATCCTCGTTGAAGGAAAAAGAGTTGAGGGTCAGGACAAGTTCTGTCAAGCGGAGGACAGTGGGAGCATGGAGGTTGAGGGAGCTTTTCTGAAGGAATTGTTTAATTGCTGGGAGACCCTCCTGGTGCGGAATGTTCGTGTACAGGGAGACAATGTCCATGATGAACAGCAGCTCGTCGGTACAGTCATCAGGGAAGGAGAAGTTGTTAAGCAGATTGAGAGCATGGTTGGTGTCCTTGACATAGGTGGGTAGGACAGCCACCAGCGGTTGGAAGACAGAGTCAAAGAAAGCTGAGATGAGAGCAGTGGGGCAGGCGCAAGCTGAGACAATTGGTCGTCCTGGATTATGGTCTTGTGAATCTTCGGGAGAAGGTAGAAGAGGGACTCACGTGGTTCTTTCATGACAGCGTTGAGAGCTTCTGGGGGAAGATGGCCCTGTTCGATGGCAGTCTTGAGAGTATTTCGGATGAGAGCATTGTCAGTCTTTGTAGTTTTCTTGGAGATAGGGCTGTAGAAGCTAGCATTTGACAGCTGTGGCTCGGCTTCTTGGATGTACAAGTCTTTCTGCCATACAACCACTGCGCCACCCTTGTCCGCTGGTTTGATGATAATGTCTTTCCTTTCTTTGAGCTCCTGTAGAGCTATTTCTTCTCCAGGTGTCATGTTGGAGTGACGAAAGGGTTTGGAGAGTAGCTGGCTAATTTCATTGGTACAAGTCTGTATGTAAAAGTCTAAAGCAGGGAAAGCTCCAGACTTGGGAGTCCAGGTGCTGGGAGGGCGTGGGAACAGAGCAGCGATGTCTCTGCCACCTCTCTGCTGAGGGGGTGATGATGATGCAGTGTTGGAGAAGTAGGCTGCCAGGCGAAGTCTTCGAAAGAAGCGCTGGCAGTGGAAGGCTGTGGTGGATTGGTTGGCAGTAGGCTTGAGGGGCACAAACTTCAGGCCCCTAGACAACACATGACGCTGATCCTGTGTTAAATGAAGGTCATCAGGAATGGTTACCACCAGGTGGGGATCAAAGTCAGACGCAAGACTTCTGGAATGCGTTTCTCTGGTGGAAAGCAGAGTCTCCATTTTTTACTTTTTGTGTCTGTCATGATGGCATAGAGATGTAAATATACCTGAGATAGATCACTTGTAACTTTTCACAACCATAATCAGTGTTATTATTTATTTTATAGTTGCTTACTCTATGCAGGGCTCACCGTGCTCTACGAACCTCACGACTTCTAGCAACACATTTTCTGACAGACCACGTCTTCTGTCCAAAACTATCAACCTTTAAAGTCTATAACGTGAATTTTCCTGCCATCTTGAGACCTTCATAAAAAGTTACCTAGTTAAAGCTGCACCAGTATCAAAGTCTATCAAATCTAAAACTTCCTGCATTAGTTTCTGAACATCACTCATGACATATTGCACAACAATCACCTATTAGTTCATTATTCCACAAAAGCGTAGTAACTTATTTTAGAATGGGTTGGCAAGTTTCAGTTCTAAGGCGTTTGGTACTTCAAGAAACATTTATACAGGCGCACGGTTTAAGTCGATTCTAAGAACAGCTTTTCAGTATGAACCTGTAGGAAATACACATTTGAATATCATAAAGTAGTTAAGCACACTGTCGACACTATAAGCAGTATAGGTACAATTTTCCTACCTCATCCTCTAAAACAAATCCATTTGTAATCTAGATCATACTTATTATAAATCTGAAATAAAATGTTTACCAAAATCACTTATAAGACAATCTTAAGACTTTTAACGGTGTGTAGAGGTGACAAATAGACGGACAGAGACAGACAGAAAAAGACAGAGACAGAAATTGAGGCAAAAAGAGAGACAATGAGAGAGAGAGAGAGAGAGAGAGAGAGAGAGAGAGAGAGAGAGAGAGAGAGAGGGAGAGAGAGGAGTCAGACAGACAGAAAGAGACAGACAGACAGACAGACGGACGGACGGACGGACCGATGGACAGACAGGCAGGCAGGGAGACAGAGTAAGATAAAGAGAGACAGTCAGAGAGACAGAGAGTGAGACAGCCACAGAGATAGGGACTGAGACAAAGAGACCGAGGAGAGAGAGAGAGAGAGAGAGAGAGAGAGAGAGAGAGAGAGAGAGAGAGAGAGAGAGAGAGAGAGAGAAGAGAGAAAGAGACAGAGACAGAGATCGAGACCGAGAGAGAGAAACAGATAGAGTGAAGAGAGGGTAAGAGAATCCGATAGAAACAGGTAGAATGAGAGAGATTTGGAAGATGAACAGAGGCAGACAAACAGAAGGAAAGACTGACAGAGGTTGACTGAGAAACAAACAGAAAAAATATAATGCTGAACAATTAAAACAAACAGAAAAAGACAGAAAACAGAGGGTGAATGAGAAGGGAAGTATAAATTTCAAGAATAAATTTTTTAGGAAGTAAAATTCTTGTGCTACATCGGTCAAGGTTAAAAATTCGGTCAAGATTAAAAAGTGAAACAACTAAATGGTCTGATGGGATTCGAACCAATGACCTTCCAACCCGGAATCTGTGACGCCCACCACTATGCCATGGTAGGCCACATAATCATCATCATCACTGTTGTTGTTCTTCTGCTTCTTGTAAAAATTATCATTGTTGTTGCCGTTATCTTCATTGTATTTGCCATTGTTTTTGCCACTGCAAGTGTTACTCTTCAAACATGCCAATGCAACTTGTGAAAATAAAAACATACCAAAAAACTGTACTTAAAAGCTCCTCATTCCACATGTCTTGTTCATGTGTATGAATTCTACAGACCTCAGTAGAAGACGTTGTTTCAACTCTTGTTTTTCAGACTTTTCTTTTGTTCCTTCCACTCCCATCTTCATTCTACGACCCCCACATAAGCAAACATAAACGCCCTTCTCACCCTCTCGAAACGAAACAACAAATGAAGTTTACTATGTGCACTTTTTTCATTAAAGTTATTTAAGTACCCAAAGGTGTGTTTTTTGATGTGTCAACCCGACAAAACTCCATTAATGGACATGTGACAAAGGCATAACTGTAAAGTCAATATTTCTGAAGTAGTATGTTCGCGGTAGGATGTGGTGGTGGTATTTGTGTGTATGCGTGTGTGAAAGGAGAAACAGGAACAAAAAATAAACGTTACTGGAATTTTGCTCATCTATTATTTTCTGCTGCCAAGTTGATAGATGATAGGAGAAAAGCGCAACAACATTTGCACTGGCACCACGCAGTGAAATTTATAGACTGATCTACTTTTATCACACTATTGATGTTTTGCTATCCCCCCCCCCCCCCCTCGCCGCCCTCCCTCCCCCAAAGGAACGAAATCTCCATAGCTGTCCATTTTGACCAAAGCGTAATTCCAACTAAAACGCCTCTCATTCCAGTTTATTGGGAATTAGCAGCCCTGTTATTTCCCATAAACACGAAGACATCACCTTGAGAAAAAGAGGCTCTGGACACTTGGCGAAGGCGGTCATGAGCACATCCAACTGATGTGGGGTCAGACTGCGGCCTCCAGTGTGCAACCAGTGAGATACAATCGCTGCTGCGTCCACCGTTGGCAGTTCTGGTACCTCCAGAAAACAGCTCTCTTTGCCATCCAACACCTGACACACAAGAGAGACGTTCAGTGCACCACAAACATCTCAAATTTTTTTCACGAAACAGCGCTCCTGAACACTCATGACAGATATTACAATACGGATAAACATCTCTGATGACTGACATTACAATACGGACAAACAAGGACAGACATCTATGGTGACAGACATTACAATACGGACAAACATCTCCGATGACTGAGATTACAATACGGACAAACAAGGACAAACATCTCTGATGACTGACATTACAACACGGACAAACATCTCCGATGACTGACATTACAATACGGACAAACAAGGACAAACATCTCTGATGACAGACACTACAATACGGACAAACAAGGATGACTGACATTACAATACGGACAAACAAGGACAAACATCTCCGATGACTGATATGACAATACAGGCAAACATCTCCGATGCCTCCAGGAAACAGCGCTCCTGAACACTCATGACATACGTACAATACGGACAAGCAGCTAGTATCCCCAGGAAGCAGTTATATATGCTGTCAAACATCTGGCACATAGAGGAGGCATACACCTCCGCCGTGGAGCTGTAGTAACTCCAGGAAACCGTCACATCGTACAGCACGCCAGTGAACATAGTTCCTAAAGCGGACCATCACGCAACTCCAGGAAAGAAATCTGTCTACCACTTATTAATTCTCAACAGTTTTGAGTTTTTCACACATTTGCAGTGTCTATGCAGCAGTACTAAAATGCTCATAGAATTAGAAATTGTGGACCAAAGTTCATATGTATATGTCATTGTGTTCAGAATAAACTAAATTTTCTAAACATTTTTCTTTAAATTCTTGTGGAATGTAGTTGTTGCTGTGACCTTTGACCCCCGTTGCTCAAAATTGAATTTTTGAGCATTTTATCACACATTATCACTGAACAACAAAAATCCAAGATATGAGTTGAAGTTCACAATTTTAACTTTTATTGACAAAGCAATCATTTTCCTTCCATTTGAAACAGATTTCATTGTACTGTGTTAAAAAGTGCATGTGTAGTGCTCTGAATATATACATAAGCACCTATGCTACAGGAGAACACAAGTTTTATATAGTAAACACTAATGTAGTATCCCAAGGATACAAGTATGCAAATATATTCACAAATTCGATCAAATTTCTTTTTCAGCAATATATTTGTTGATATTGTATTTAAAATAGACTGGTTCCTCCAATCCGCGCACGTGACCTGTTTTAACAATAGTACAGTTCTTTTTTTTCCTTGGGATACACATGGATTATGAAAAGAAAAAACATGTATGACAAAAGAAACCATTCTGTTTTTAGGGATCTTCTGTTTATTAAAAAAACCGTACAAAAACCATCCTGAATAAGAACCATAAGGGACAACCAAACCCATACATTTTTAAAGTCATTATCTTACCTAATGTAACACTACTGACGATAACCGAATTAAAACACATGTTTCAGAATTTAGCATTGAATGGTAGAGGGAAAAAAATCAGACCCCACCCCCACCCAATCCCCCTTGCATCACAGACCCACGCGTATGAATGCATGACGTAGCCTTCATGAGAACTCGGAAAACAGTTCCTACCATCTACAAAGCACAGGTGGCTTTGACACGTAACACACGTCATATTGTCAAGGGAGCGAAACCTCTCACAACAGGCTTTAAAGCCATTTTGACGACAAGAATTCCGCACAGAGAGGAGAAATAGGTAATCGGCCAGTTAGCAGTAGCACCCCCACCTAGCGCAGATGCACAGAATGAAGACAGTGCGCGGAGATAACGCCAGTCCAACCACTTCCGAAGAAAACGCTGATGACCCGGGACAAACCACGGCAAAGCAGCAACGATGGTGCAGAAACTGACCACCGGAGGCTTCCGCAATCCGACAGAACAGCCCTGGCACGTTAGACAGTCCTGAATGGGACTACAGCCAGCAGCGCCAGGCCACCATCACCACAAGGCCACGGCAACAAGATGAAGACCGTCCCGCACAAGACGCAAAACGAAAGACCTAAAAGAAACGATGCAATGGATATCAAAACGCCCCTTCCATCGGTCAGGCACTACACAAACCAGGCAGGTCCACAACTTTTAGATGGAGACATGGAACAAAAAACTCTGCGCACACACCACCAAGATTTGTCTTCGGTTGATAGGAAATGACGTATCACACACACACACACACACACACACACACACACACACACACACACACACACACACCACCACCACCACCACCACCATAACCCAGAACAATTATCATTAACTAAAAAATACATGTTTGCATGTGCGCACGCGCGCGTACACACACACACACACACACACACACACACACACACACACACACAACACACCATGATATTGTCATGTTAATAATTGCAAAAACCATGGACACACGATAACAACCAGCATAACATCGTCACAGTTCATGCGTGACTGCGCAGTTTAACTGAATACCCATTGCGAAGCACTTCTCCTCTGCCAGCAGAAAGTGGGTCAGAATGCCAACTGCAGCATGTAATTAATATATAATAATAATAATAATAATAATAATAATGAGTATTTCTATAGCACAAATCCTAGATTAGCTCTAAGCGCTTTACAATACAAGGACTAACGAAAACACGCACGCACACACGCACACACACACGCGCGCACGCACACACACACACACACACACACACACACACACACACACACACACACCACACACACACCGCACACATACACACACCACACACACACGCGCACACACACACACACACACACACACACACACACACACACACACACAACACACACATACACACACACACACTAACACATACACACACACAACATACACACACACGCGCGCGCGCGCACAAACCGCATACTCAGGCACGGGGAAGCAGATACGCACAGCACACACGGGAAAGCAGACACGCACAACCACTCACGCGCACCTTCGCACACACGCACTAACACAAACTGACATCTGTGTATGACCGGGACTTTTGAATTATCAGCCGAAATAGACGGTAAAAAGATGAGTTTTTACTTTCGTTTTAAAACTGGAAAAGAGTCACAGTGCCTGATGTCGTGTGGAAGAGAATTCCAAGTTTTAGGAGCCAGGAAGGAGAATGAACGACCCCCCTTCTTTTGCATTTGAATCTGGGAGGAACCAGGAGCAACGAATCAGAAGACGAGCGAAGGGTTCTAGCTCGGCAGTATGAGTTTAGAAGGTCAGACAGATAGGCTGGAGATCCAGATTTAACAGCATTGAAACAGAGGCATGCGATTTTATATGTCACCCTGGCTTTGACCGGCAACCAGTGAAGTCTGCGTAGTAATAGTTGAGGGTGTTCTTTGAAGGGAGCTTTGAGGATTAGTCTAGCTGCACAGTTTTGAACGTGCTGAAGTTTTTTTGGTGAGGTAGTCGGGAAGGCCTGCTAGTAGAGAATTACAGTAATCGAGACGCGAAAGCACGAGAGAAGTGGTGAGAGTTTTGGTTGCTTCAGTGGTAAGGAGATGTCGGATGCACCTATACGTCTAATTTCCATAAAGCATATTTTACAGACATGGTTCACCTGTGCCTTCATATCAAGATTGCTGTCGATAAAGACACCAAGGTTTTTAACCTTTTCTGAGAAGGGAATAACAGTACTGCAGATCAGAAGTGAAGAATTTACAGAAAGAGCGGGTGTTTTTGCTCCTGGTAAGCTGAACAGTAAGGCTTCAGTTTTGTCATGGTTTAGCTGAAGTTTGTTTTCAGCCATCCAGTCCCGAACGACGGACACACATTCAGACAATTCGCCCTTCATTTGGTCGAGATCAGAGGCATTCCCCGAGCGTCTTAGCTGGGTGTCGTCGGCAAACATCTGGTGAGGACAGGAGTGAGTTTCAAGGATCTGAGAGAGAGGATGCGTGTACATTACAAAGAGTACAGGTCCAAGGACGGAGCCCTGTGGAACCCCAGATTCCAGCTTGGTTAAACGAGATCTGACGTTGTTGACAACGACTGACTGGTGTCTATCTGACAGGTATGACTTAAACCATTGAAGGGCTATTCCTGTAACGCCGAAATAGTGCTGCAGACGTTGCACAAGAATGGAGTGATCAATTGTGTCGAAAGCAGCGGATAGATCGAGTAGAGCAAGGATAGAGACCGTTTGTTCATCGGCAGCGACAAGGAGATCATTTACAACGCGAAGAAGAGCAGTTTCGGTACTGTGACCAGCACGATAGGCAGATTGAAATGGATTTTGAAGACAGTTAATCTCGAGATGGGATAGGAGCTGGAAACATGAGTTTGGAAACAAAGAGAAGATTTGAGACTGGACGGTAGTTTTTCAGCTGATTTGGGTCCATACCAGCCTTTTTCAGTTGAGGCCTGACAAGAGCGAGCTTGTGTTCCTTTGGAAACGCACCAGACTGAACAGACTCATTGACAAGGCGGGTAAGAACGGGAATAAAGAGATCCGAGTTCTCAAACAGAAGTGACGTGAGTATCGGATCCAGTTCACAAGTTTTGTGGGGATCTTACTCACTGTGTCTTCAGACACTGGTGAAAAGAAAGCAAAGGGTGTTTCAACATCAGGACAGGTTTGTGGGAACATGAGAAGTCTGCATGCTGTCAATGTTCTGTCTGATTAATTGGATTTTGCTGTCGAAAAAAGTCGCTGAACGATTGGGCAAGTTCGGTATGAGGAATGTTGCTAGGGAGGGGGACGTGTTGATCTTTCCCAGCAGAGAGTTAGTTATCGCAAACAGTTCTCTACAAGTCTGACTTTCATTGATTTTGGAAGAAGAGAAATCTTGTTTTGCTTCAAGAAGTAAACAGTTTACCTCATCCTTCTTATGAGTGAAAATCTGCTTGTGTACTGTGAGACCAGTCTTCCGCCAGGCACGCTCCGCACATCGACGAGCACGCTTGGCTTCATGCAGCACTGGAGTGAACCACGGTTTAGCTTTCTTGTTGGTGGGCACATGTTTAGGGGTCTTTGGGGCATGTCTATCAAGCAATGCCCTGAGACGTGTGTTATAATCACTGACTGTAATGTCACGGGTGGCGGACAGAGTATTCTCAAGATCAGACCTAAACGATGATCTGTCAATGGCACGAATATTCCTGCGCTGAACTACTGTGGAGGGGAATACAGGCTTTTTAATATTAAGTTCACAAACAACTGACATGTGATCAGATGTGAGGTAGTGGGAGACACTAGTCGACTGAACAAGGGGGTCAGACTGACTGTCAACAACCCAGTCAATGATATGACCTGACCTGTGTGTGGGTTCAGTCACAAGCTGTACCAGATCGAACTGTGTAAACATGTCTTCCAACCTGGCTACCTGTTGCTCTACGTCGTAATGAAAATTAAAATCCCCTAGGATTACCGACTTTCCCCTGCTCACGTTGCAATAGGCGAGAAAGCATGTGGTGTATCGAAGCAAAATTCTCTGTTTGGATGTTACTGACTGTCAAATTATCAATGAAGCACAGCATCAAATATGTGGACAAATAAGTTCCAAATACCATTTTTTATCATCTGTCATTCACAACAGTGATATTTTTAGTTAACTGAGATCAAAGGATGTAAACAAACACCTACGTTTGGCGTCGTCTGCTACGCCTTGCAAACTGCGTTGGGAAATTAGGGTTTTCGTCCGTATCACTGTCAGACATGGTGTCCTCTAGCTCCCAGGTCTCTTCATCGGAGTTGTCAAAGGTTTCGTTTTCAGTAAAAGAGTCACTGGAGCTCATGATTACAAGAAAAGTTGGCGAGCACTTGCTGTGTAAACGTGCCGAATTCAAGATGGCGTCGGAAGGGTATGCACGTGTTGACGTTCTTTGTTGCGTAGCGTTGAGCCGATAATTTTACATTATTGGCTAATATTTTTTTTCGTGATAAATGTGTCTTTTTATATTTCTTTTTGTATTTAAAGACGATGCTTTTGAGCGCCTGAGATGAAATTACCACCTCTCTCTCTCCCTCTCTCTATTTCATTTCACTGCTTTAGTCCTACTCAGGGCGGGGACTGGATGCGAAAAAGCACATCGGTGCTTATCTATTATCCTTGTAAATAAAGGAGAATTATCTTTTGTCTCTCTCTGTTGCACGCGCATGTGTATTATGTGTATGTGCAGGTGCGTATTTTAGAGAGAGGGGGCTTGGGGTGGGAGGCGAGAGGTAAGTGAAAGGTGGTGAAATAAGGCGGAAAGTTCCATGAAATCATATTTGAATATTCAGACAGTTTCTCTCTCTCTGTCTCTCTTTCTCACGCTCTCTCTCTCTCTCTTTTCAGGCTCTCTCTCTCTCTCTCTCTCTCTCCACCCACCACACACACACACACACACACACACACACACACACACAGGGACAACAGAAAACAATCGAAACACATAACAGGGGAAAGACAAATTCAGACAGAGACCACACTACCAGAACACACATAACACACGCCGCACTCACCACGCTCAGCACCACCCACCACACACACACACACCACACACACACACACACCACACCACACACACACACACACACACCACACACGCACACACACACACACACACACCACAGACGGAGGCAGACACACAGCAACTGAGCAGGCACACGACAGGCACGAAACATCACCATCAGCACAAGAGCAGGCACTCATACTTCCTTCCATACGATGGCAATCGATGACGACGTTTCATGCCGCACACGTACCACGCACTGCGACTCATGATCATTGAAACCTGAACATCATCACACCAGACAGGCACTATCTTTGGATCTAGGCAACAGTCGCAACAAACTAGTGACTTTCAATCCTTGTAACAGTGACATGGACAGTGACAGGACCTTTGAATCTTGACATCAGATGCAGTAGGACAGTGAACAGAGCAAAACTAATCTAAGTAGACTGCTCATAGGGCAACTAGTACATACATAGAGCATAGAACGAGACCTATGATATCTTAAATCGCCATGACAGAAAAGACTATTGAATCTACATAATGAATGAACAGAGGCATGAAACAGACCTATGATATCTTACATTAGAGCCATAGACAAGAACAAGACCTATTGATATTACATAGTAGCATAGACAAAACAGACCTATGATATCTTACATTAGAGCAATAGACAATGAACAGACCTATGATATCTACATTAGGCATAGACAATGAACAGACCTATGATATTTACATCAGGCATTAGACAATGAACAGACCTATGATATCTTACATTAGAGCAATAGACAATGAACAGACCTATGATATTCTTACATCAGTGCCATTGACAATGAACAGACCTATGATATCTTACATCAGTGCCCTTGACAATGAACAGACCTATGATATCTTACATCAGTGCCATTGACAATGAACAGACCTATGATATCTTACATCAGTGCCATTGACAATGAACAGACCTATGATATCTTACATCAGTGCCATTGACAATGAACAGACCTATGATATCTTACATCAGTGCCATTGACAATGAACAGACCTATGATATCTTACATCAGTGCCATTGACAATGAACAGACCTATGATATCTTACATCAGTGCCATTGACAATGAACAGACCTATGATACCTTACATCAGTGCCATTGACAATGAACAGACCTATGATATCTTACATCAGTGCCATAGACAATGAACAGACCTATGATACCTTACATCAGTGTCATAGAGAGTGAACATACCTATGATATCTGACATCAGTGTCATAGAGAGTGACGAGACCTGATATCAATCTTGCGTCAGTGCCATAAAGAGTGAACAGACCAAGATATCTTGCGTCAGTACCATAGACAATACATTGACCTATGATATCTTACATCAGTGCCATAGAGAGTGAACAGACCAAGATATCTTGCGTCAGTACCATAGACAATACATTGACCTATGATATCTTACATCAGTGCCATAAAGAGTGAACAGACCAAGATATCTTGCGTCAGTACCATAGACAATACATTGACCTATGATATCTTACATCAGTGCCATAGAGAGTGAACAGACCAAGATATTGCATCAGTCCCATAGAGAATGAACAGATATATGATATCTTACATCAGTCCCATAGAGAATGAACAGACCTATGATATCTTAATCAGTGCCATAGTGAGTGAACAGACCTATGATATCTTACAGACCATGATATCTTGCATCGGTGCCATAGAGGGTGAACAGACCTTTGATATCTTACGTCAGTGCATTGACAGTGCCAGTAACAGTGAATATATCTTTGTATCCTACAACTATGCCGTAGAGAGTAAGCAAACATCTTACATCAGTGCCATAGAGAGTGAACAGACCTATGATACCTTACATCAGTGCCACAGACAGTAAACAGACATATATCTTACATCAGAGCCACTGACAGTGGACTGACCACGATATCTTACGTAAGTGCCATAGACAGTGATCAGACCTTTGGTATCCTACAACAGTGCCACAGAGAGCAAGTAAACCTTTGATATCTTGCAGCAGTGCCCTAGACATTGAGCAGACTTTTGGAAGTCTGCAACAACGCCATAGACAGATCTTTGAAATCCCACGATAGTATCGTGAACAGATAGCAGACCTTTGAAATCCCACAACTGTACCTTGATAGTGATCGAACATGTGCTCTAGATATGGATCTTTAAAATCCTACAACAATGCATGGAAACCGAGCAAATATAGTCTATATTTGTACCTAAGTACTTTGCTGGCATCCAATCCTCTGGCATAGATGAAACGATGAGGGTTCACAGTGGAGATGTTTTCAACGTCTGGCTGTAGCCAGCTCAAATTTGAAAGTCTCGGAGGTATCTGAGTGAATGATGTCGTGCAGTGGTTCTAGTCCGTGCTTTTTCTTGGAGAGAAGGATTCTTACATTGTTCTGTTTTACAGGACGGAGCAGCAAATCGTCTGTCGTTACCCTGGACGTAATTCTCCTCAGATTACTGGCTTCGAAGTCTGATGATACTTGTCGGACATCTCCAAGGAAGCTTCACACACGAAGTATACATCTTTAATCCGTAACAACGCCACAGAAATAGCAGCATCTTTGAATTCCCGAAACAAATGCAACAGACAGCAGATCTTTGGAATTCTGTAACATTGTCATTGACAGTGAGTGAGAGGTTTGAAACCTGCAACAGCGTCACTGGCCACGAGGAGACCTTTGGCACCCTGAAAGTGCCACAGACATTGTAATCCCGCAGCTTGTCAAAAATTGAAATTGCAATGAGACGCGCCGAATTGCCCTGGGTGATAGCCACGAAATGTCGCAATAGTGACAAAAACGTGGACTGTGGCAAGTTGCCACATTCCGTGGCAAGACCGCCCACATGATCAGTTTTCTGTTCTTTCTTCCCTTTCAGGAGGGACATATTGATTCATCATCATCATCCCCCCTCCCTCTCTCTCTCTCTCTCTCTCTCTCTCTCTCTCTCTCTCTCTCTCTCAAGTAAATGTATTGAAAGAAGAAGCGGAACGCTTAGGTTTATCAGTTCACTTGGATAAGACCAATATAGTGGTCTTTAGAATGGGTGGCAACCTATCAGTGCATGAAAAATGATCTTATGGAAATGCAGATGTTCAAGTAGTTAATCCATATAAATATCTCGGAATGATATTTTCAACCAAATCAACTTTCCGTTACGCATGGGAAGAATCTCTGAGAAAAGGGAAAAAAGTTACTACTGAAATTCTGACATCCCTGAGAAAACTGAATCGTACAGGCTATGGTATATTTTGGAAAATGTTTGATGCACAGATAAAACCTCTTCTTAGCAGCTGAAATTTGGGGCTTACATGAAAATTCGCAGATGGAAAAAGTGCATACGTATGCTATGAAGCGTTTCTCCTTCAAGTACCTTTCATTCATCCAACACCGTTTTATATGGAGAGATGGGCAGAAACCCTTTGTATATAGGTACATTTGTGAAATGTTTTAAGTACTGATTGAAGATCTTGGAGCTACCCAGTCCCGTTTGAGCAGGCAAGCCTATGATATGATGCTTTTAGAAATGGAAAAAGGTAAAGAAAACTGGGCTCATAAAATAAAGAAAGTCCTTTCAGAACAGGGTTTTGGAATCGTGTGGATGACCCAGGAAGTAGGAAATGAGCAACAGTTCACTGCGGAATTTAGAGACAGGCTTTTTTGTTCTTTTAAACAGAATTGGCACTCAGATTTTTTTTTAATTACACAAAACATGAATAACATACAGAAACGAAAGAATAAAGGCGTCATCATTAAGTCTAAGCATGATCATATCAACAAATACATACTCATCTGCCATTGAATCGTATACATTGGAAAAGAAAGACAAAAAAAAGTAAATAAGAACAACCAACAGTTCCAAGTCAAACAAAATATGAGCACTATGCACACACGCACGCGCGCGCGCGCGCACACACACACACACACACATACACACACAACACACTCTCTCTCTCTCTCTCTCTCTCTCTCTCACACGCACACACACACACTACGAGAGAGAGAGAGAGAGAGAGAGAGGAGAGAGAGAGAGAGAGAGAGAGAGAGAGAGAGAGAGAGAGAGAGAGGGAGGGAGGGAGGGAGGGAGGGAGGGAGAAGAGAAGATGCATATGTGACATGAAAAAAACAACAAGAAGAAAACACACACACACACACACACACACACACACACACACACACACACACCACACACACACACACCAACACCACACACACACACACACACACACACACACACCACACACACACACACACACACACACACCACCACCACCACCACCAAACAAAAAGAGACGAACAAACAAAAAGAAAACATCATATGTTACTATGTTAAACCAAACAACCGCCACTTTGACAGAAATGTGGCTTTCTTTGATGTGTAACATGTACAGCATAGGCTATAGGTTAGAAGATGAAGTTTTCATGTCACACAACATTAAAAAAAGACATACAGACATGATCTTTCATTTTTAGAGTGCAATTTCAAATTGAAAAAGTACAGAATAATACAAAGATGTTCATAGTACATGTAGCATTCTCCACTGGAGTCAATTGTTTTCATTGATAAGAGGTTCATAGCATTTCCACCTAGAAAGAAAATTGGCATAATCCATGTTGACATAAGCTAAGTGTTTCTCTATTTTGTATCGATAGTGGAGTTGCACTATATACGGTCAATCAAACTGGACAGTATCAGGCAAATCAAGACTGTAATTAAATCCTGAACCAAACCCTCACACTCCTCACTTGTTTTCCCCTCAGTTGTCTCCATACCATTAACAATGAGGTTATTTCTTCTGAACCTGCCTCTAATCATTACAATTTTTTTTCAAGGCATTTACTCTGGGAGTTTGGTCACTATTCTTTTGTTTCAACAAATCATTTGTACGTCGAAGATCATTCACCTCGTCCTTCAGTCCACTCACAAGAGCCACGAACGGCACCATGTTCAGAATGTTCTGTAAAAGAATACAAATCTCCTTCTTGACACTATCCCGCTTGCTCTGAACAGAGCTCTCCGCATCTTGCAATTTTGACGTCAGGTCAGCCATAGAAGGTTCCTTCCCTGGTCCTGACTGGTAGGAAGAAAGATGGGTCTGTTGTGCTTTCCCGATGAGCCAGAAATATTTGTGTCAGGTTTGGGGCGGCTGTAGTTCGATTCAATATTACCACAGGGGGCCGAATAGCTCAGTTGGTAGAGTGCCGGACTCGCGATCCTGGGGTTGCGGGTTCGAATTTCGGTACAGGGGATTTTTACATCGGAGTTAACATCGGTTCTGACTCCAGTCCTTCGAATGAGACTATAAACCGAGGTTCCGTGTGTGAACGCACGCACAACATCTTGCACACACGTAAAATCCCATCACCAACTTTCGGAAGAGAAGGCCAGTTTGGCCGTTGGTATGGATGACACGTTACACATAGCATGCACCTTCCCCGAAGATGGATTGTGGCTGCCTTAATGGCGGGATAAAAAAACGGTCATACACACACAACTCCATTGCCTGTCTATACAGGCAGTGTCCGCAGGAGTCTCAACCTGCGTACGCAGAAAGAAAGAAAGAATATAACCACAGCGCAGGAGCAGTGCACCATTGCCACGACGCTTTAACAAATTGCCCCCATCCCTCCCCTCCCCCGAACAAAACACCCGAGCATTAGTCCAAACAGAACACCGTTTCGCCGTGAACGAAGTGCCAACATGGAGAAACGTACCTATCCTTTAAATACGGTCCTTTTCCACATGAATAAATGAAAAATTGGTTGAAAAAAAGTACCACCACAGAAATTAACTAAAGAGTGGAGATAATGTAACAAACATTTCAGATCTTCCAGCATGTTCGAAGCACCCCGAGAGAGAGAGAGAGAGAGAGAGAGAGAGAGAGAGAGAGAGAGAGAGAGAGAGAGAGAGAGAGAGAGAGAGAGAGAGAGAGAGAGAGAGAGAAGACAAGACAAGACAAAAATGTTTATTCGTAAAGGCCTTGGCCCCTTAGAACGTTGCATAATCCATTACGAAAGATAGTCTTGCACAATACATTACCAATCGGGAAGGTTAACAAGCTAAAATATTACAGAGCTTCTTCGTTTAAATCCTCTGTATAAATACGCAGCCAGCTGTTTCACTGTTTTATCATTTGTCGACGTCATTAACACAATCAATTTGAAGAATGAGGGATGTCTAAAGTATTTAGCTGAAATACACTGTTGTCTAAGATCACTTAATTCAGGACAGTAAAGGACAAAATGAACTTCATTTTCTTGTGATTCCTTACAAAATGGACAAGTACTTTACACGATCGTTTGAATTGCTATAACGCTGAGAATGTGCATAGACATCCGAAAGAGAGAGAGAGAGAGAGAGAGAAGAGAGAGAGAGAGAGAGGAGAGAGAGAGGAGAGAGAGAGAGAGAGAGAGAGGAGTCACACAAAGAAAAGAGAATCACGCAGGTGAACTAACACCCACCCACCCACCCACCCACACACACACACGCGCGCGCAAATGGTCATAGAGAGAGAGAGAGAGGGATTTGTATTTAAACAGAAAATTGCACTTTCCAGTCCCATGTAGTCCATACAGATCCATGATGACATTCATTGATTTCCCATTTTATCACTGACGAACGAAAACACTGCAAAAAAGAGTTTTAGTTACTTTTGTTAAATCTAGATAGAGAAGACTGAGAGAGAGAGAGAGAGAGAGAGAGAGAAAGTGGGAGTGGGGGGGGGGGGGGGCACCGAGATAAAGACATACTGGGAAACATATGCAGAGAGACAGACAGACACAAATGCAGCGAGCGGGCGAGGAAAAACATCTAAAGGCACTGACCTGCAACCATTCCAGATAAATACACATATACATATACAGACTGACCAAAAGACGGAACCAGGGACCGACAGACAGTTATGCAGACCAACAGAATCACAGAGCGACAGCCACACAGATAGACACAGAGCAGCTGACAGCTACACAAACCAACAGAGCCACAGGCAGTTACACAGACCAAGAGAGGGACATACATTCACAGACATGCCAACAGCTGAAGACACAGTATAGTTTATCTTACAAATGGCACTTCTGATTGGCTGTTGCTGAAGACTTGGCACATTTGAATACACAGACTGCGTAGAAGTGTGCGAATGTTGCTGGACTCCTCTGTAATCCCCACCATCCTCACCAGCACACGGATGTCTTTGTCGTATCTGTTGAGACACACACCAACATGACATAAAGTATTATATTGTGTTGTGTTGAACTGTGCTGAGCTGAGTCGTATCCTGTCTTGTTGCTTTGTATTGTGTGTAAGGATGTCTTGGCTGTGCTTGGTGCAACACACATTATCATGACAGTGAACTGATGTGTTCCGTTAGAATGTGCCGTGTTGTGGTATGGTGTATGTGGCGAGGTTTGTGTGACGAAAGCTGGGTGTGGATCGGTGTTGTCCTCTAGGGGAAGGACTTGGAATATTTTCTCTAAGAGAGTTATATCAAAATTTCACCCCCACGCACTCTCTTACTAGTTATGGAAGGAGCGAATTTTAAGTACTAGTCATCGAGAGAATTTTTCATTTTTCTCGGGACTGTTCAGACCACTCAAGAGTGGCTCAGGAATAATTCTATTTAGGCTTGTACACTTATAAGTGCTTGTAGCTCAGAGAGACTGAATTAGAGATAAGTTCACACATTCAGTACTGGATGAACAACAAAGAACTGACACGAGTTAAGTGTACTTTCACACTTCAGCTTTACTTGTTTATACAAGGGTGAGACATTAAAATCAATTTCACAAATTCAGTTCCGACTGACTGTGTTCCCCCACTTTTAATCATCATTAAGAGAGGAAAGTTCTGGATGAACTGAGTTGGAGTCCACTTGGAATATAAGAACTTATCTGATGTTGGAGAGGAGTGTTGATCTCTCTCTAGTTGCTGGCGACTGCTGTGTTGCCGAAACAACACGATGAGGCCCGTCCCCAATACAACAGAGCTAACTGGCCAGCCCTCCGGGACGCAGTGGTGGAACTCTCCAACTCCAATGTCACCACCTTCGGCACTTCGAGCAATACTGAGGAGATATGGAGAAGGTTCAAGGAAAGATTGCTAGCCATCATTAAATACCACATTCTGCACACCACTCCCAGGCCTAAGAACAACAAGCCGTGGGTAAACTACCCATCTAAGAGGCTTATTTGGCGGAGAGGCAGGGCCTACAAAAAATGGAAGAAATCTGGCAACTCAGGACACCTATCAGTGCTCAAGAAGCTCAAACGCCAAGTCCAGCGCCAGCTCCGAAGGAATTACTGGGCCTATACTGCGGGGCTAATTGAGGACAGAGGTGACGGGAATGTGAATATGGACAAGAACTTCTGGACTTACATCAAGTCAAAGCGGCAAGAACCGGCAAATGTCTCCCCCCTCAAGGTCGATGGTAAACTGATCTTTGAGGCAAAGGACCAGGCAGAGACTCTAAACCGACAGTTCCAGTCCGCCTTTAGTAAAAGCTTCCCTTGCTCTTCTACTGACTTCACTGCAAGAACAGGTCTCAGCACTAACGCATCCAGGCCATGTTGCGACATCATCTCTATCACAAAGAAGGAGTGCGCAAACTGCTGAAGAACCTTGACCCCCGGAAAGCACCTGGACCCGACAACATCAGTCCTCGCTTACTCAAGGAACTTGCAGATGAAATCTCGCCCGCTCCCACCCTGCTCTGCCAGTCATCCATCGATACAGGAATTGTTCCTCCAGACAGCGTATGTCTCACAAATTTTCAAGAAGGGGGAGCGCTACAGGCCAGAGAACTACCGTCCAATTTAATTGACGAGCGTACCTGAAAAAAACCTAGAGCACATACTGGTCCACAAAGTGATGAACTTTGCTGAGAAACACATCATCTGCAGACAACAGCACGGGTTTTGCCGGGGTCGTTCTTGTGTCAGCCAGCTGCTCGGACTTATGGATGAAATCACTCTCGACCGAGAGAAGGGCTGACAGCACGACGTCGTGGTGTTGGATTCCTCCAAAGCCTTCGACAAGGTCTGCCATTCACTTTTAGTCCATAAGCTCCAACACTATGGTATTAGGGGTCATCTAACCGATGAATACAGAATTTCCTGACGGATAGACAACAGGCAGTGGTGGTGAACGTCGGAGTTTGTTGGGGTAGAGTTAGGTGTCCCCCAGGACTCTATCTTGGGCCCCTGCCTCTTCCTGTTCTACATAAATGACATCGCGACAGGTCTCTCCTCAACCGTGTAACTTTTTGCAGACAACACTGCCTGCCACAAGACTATCAGGATGGCTTGCGATCATCCTCCAGAAGACCTGGATATGCTGGAAGCATGAGAGGAGACTCCCGATGGGTGGATCCATGCTCAGACGCAGCTATAGACTGTCTCTCTTCCTGATCGGGCAAGTCTGCTTGTTGGACCAGTTCTGCCCATAGTCTCTCCCTTTCCTTCTCCAACCGAGTTTCGAACTCCAATTCTTTCTTCTGTGCTTCTCTTTCCTCTTGCTCTCTCCGTTCCCTTGACTCTCTCTCTCCAGTCTCCTTATCTCCATCTCTAACTTCCACTGTCTTTCCTTCTCCTCTCTCTCCAATTTCTTTCTTCTCTCTCCAATCTCTTCTCCTCCATTTCCAACCGCCACCGTCTCTCCTCTTTGGCTTCTCTCTCTTCTTTCTCCCTTTTCTCTTTGACGTCTCTCTCTTCTTTCTCCCTTTTCTCTTTGGTCTCTTTCTCTTCTCTCTCCATCCTCCATAATAAGAAAGGATCCTTAGCTGCCAGACCAGGAGGAGGAGGTATGGAGGATTGCCGAAAGCGAAAATCCTCACGGCAGAAGAGGTCGGAGTTCTAGAGCGGGAGTGGGGAATGGACGCCTAGGTGGAGAAGATGACCCAGCGCCGAAGTAGAATAGGTCGTGACGAGTTCCCCCAGACGAGTACACAGTCTGAGTAGTGGGACCCGTTGTTGCCATCCCTTTGCTACGAGATTGAGAGCGAGTGACACGACGACTGTCCTCGAAGGCTCCATATTTCTTTGCACATAAACTAAGTCCTTCGAATTGTCAGATCTTCCCCTGGTCAAGGATGCTCCTATAGCCCTGCCTAAACTACGGATGCCGGTGTATAGCGCCACTGACAGCATTGAAACCTACTTTGAGCACTTCGAAGCGGTGGCTGCTGCATATCAGCTGAGTGACCAGAGGAAGGCTTTTTATCTGGTAAGCAACCTGACAGGGAAAGCCAAGGAAGCATTTATGGACACGGCACCTGGAGCTTCGTACACTGAACTAAAGGCCACCCTTCGCCAAAGGCTGCATTTGATCTTTGAGTCATACAGGAAACGTTTCCGAACCATGAAAAAAACTGCTGAGGAAACCTTCCACTAGTCTGGAGAGTGCCTTCGCCGTTCCATGGACTACTGGGTCCAGGCCTCTGAGATGGAAATCTAGGACTGCTTTCTCCTCGAACAGCTGATGAACACTGTTTCTCAGGATTTACAGCACAAGTTGGGTGAGGAGAAGCCCAAGACCTTTGTCAAGGCAATTCAAATTGCTGAAGCCTTCGCTGACGCGCAGCGTCACTACCAAATACCCATCACTGGACAGTCAAAGAAGGTTGGTGACCGTGAGACAAGTGACACTAAGCCGTCATGGCCACCAAGACCTAAAAAGCTGCCTCTTCTGGGAACACCGGAGCACGGCCTAAGACATGTTTTGTGTGTGGAGGAAAGGGACACTTCGTCAGGGACTGTCCTAAGCGGAAGACCAATGCCAGAGCCGGTGAGTCCAGGTGAAGGTCGCATACGGTGAGGATGAGGTCACCACTCCGTTATGTCCCACCTTCCCATCAATAGTGAGTGGCAAAACAGTGAGGGCAGTCAGGGACACCGGAGCTACAGCCGTCTTTATCGACGAGCATCTAGTACCCAAGGATGCGCCCTGAGGTGAAGATTTCCTAGTCTCTGGAATTGAGTCTGATTTCCGGGCTACACGATCGACTGTGCTTGTAGACATTTTCTACTCCCTACTTCAAAGGAAAAGTGTGGGCAATCGCTCTTCAGTGTGCAGCATGCTCACTTCTGATTGGCAATTCTGTTCGATTTGAGGATGGACGATGTTGTGAAATGTCTTCTGAAGTGTTTCTAGCTGCCAAAACACAATCCCTAGTGCAGAGGGAAAAAGAAGCACTGAAACCCCTCCTGAAACCATTATCACAGCATGACACAGTGACCATGGACCTCACAACCGTCTGCAACCTGCAGGTAAACGATCCCACCCTTAACAACCTTAGGTCACTGGTAGGAAAACCAGCAAGGACCACCCGAAAGAGTACCGTGCAGTTTGTGAGGTGCAAGGGACTCCTGTACCGACGTTTCACCACTCCATCCTCTTCTGCTACCCAAATTGTTGTGCCAGAAGCCCTCCGAGGAACCGTCATGCGGTTGGGACATGACACCGCAATGGCTGGACACTTGGGAATTCGCCGAACTTTGGAGAGAATCCAACAAGAATTTTATTCGCCAGGAGTGGGAAGAGATGTGAAGAGACATTGCCGCAGCTGTGATGTGTGCCAGTGGACTACTTCTAAAGGCCGAAACAAATGGGTACCCTTAGTACCGTTCCCTTGATCGGCACACCTTTCAGTAAGGTGGGTGTCGACCTGATAAGGCCCATCTTTCCCGCGTCTATCGCGGTCACATTTTCGTCCTCATAATGGTGGACTATGCAACACGTTACCCCGAAGCCACCCCTTTGAAGAGGATTGATGCAGTGACCATAGCAGGAGCCTTATGGGAGATGTGGACGATAACCGGTGTTATCAGATCAGGGAACACAGTTTCTCTCGGATATGATGTTGAGGTATACAAACTGCTTCAAAACCACCGAGAGAAGACCACACCCTACCATGTTCTGGCCAACGGTGTGACTGACCGTTTCCCGTCCAGTCACAAATTTGTATGCAACCGGGCTAACCGGAAGGTAGTCGTCCAGAAGCCGGTTGAAAAAGTTTACTTGACTGCTGCTCACCTGCGCACTGTTAAAAGCCGGGTGAGCTGAACCGGTTAGACAGTCTCTGCAGTGATTCCGGCAACGCAACTACCCAGAAAGCCGAAGAGGGACTCCAACTTGTTTTTGGTGGCAGTCAGGTATTTATCACCACAATGTTTATTTATTAGCAAACCGAAACCGTATTCCCGTTTAGGAGCGACTGAAACTTCCTCAGCGCACTGTGAAGGATTTGTTTAGAAAAGGAAAATATTTGTTGTGTTCTGTTATCCTATGACTTGATAGGGTAGCAAAATGAAATGCTGTCGGAAAACATAAATAGATGAAGTGTGTTAAAGGAAGTGGTCTTCAGAATTTTTTTTTAATTCTGTGACTTAACTAGTTATGAACTTCATGATGAAAAAAAAGAAGTTAATTATTCAAATGTGGTTTAGCTAGACTTTGCGAGAAGAGGGAGAGTTTTGATGCTATGGATAATAAGCTCCCAGAGTGAGTGACAGAGACTTTATATATTGGTTTATATGTTGGGTTTGAATTTTGATGTGGATGAGTATTTAACTCACTCTTGATATGAATATTGAATAATTGTGTGTTGGTAAACAAGAGTGTTGTGGAAATCTTTCCCTTACATATATTGAAGTAGATGAATCGTTTGAAAAAAGAAACCTTTTAAGATCTGGTGATTATATGAAACGAAATGAACATTCTTGCCATGTTACAAGAAAAAAAATGAAATGAACATTTGTGACAGGACGAAAGACATTCATAGTTTGATGGAAAGCAATCATTAATTGTGTGTAATGAATTGCATTCATGGTTTATTGAGGAGGGTCTAGGTGGAAATCCTTTCCCCAATTTGGAAAACTAGTTTCTGAAAGGTTTATATGGAAATCCTTTCCTGTGTAGTGTGTGATTCCGGAAAAAAAGGAATGTTGTAGTGTTATGATTCCGGAAAAGGGAATGTTGTAGTGTTGAAGAAAGAATATGCTCATGTTTGTCTCAAGTTCTTGTGAAATAGGATGTGGCTAATGAATATGAATGTAGTCGTGATTGTAATGAATAGTGGCCATGATAATCAAGGTAGGTGATCAGTTTTCCCCAGGTAAAAGTGTCCCCTGGACTGTAGGGGACTGGCTGCCACTTTACGAGGGTCGGGGCTGTAGCCGAGTTCTACCCCCTTGTTCTCCACCCTGTGTCAGTGTTGAGAGGCCGGCCGGAGCGCCGAAAACCACCCTACCTGCCACTACGCCCGGGACCGACTACCCACTGAGCCAGTTGGGCCGGAGACGCCGCTGCTGCCAAGCCAGAGCGCCGCTCCCGAGTTTTGAACCAGCGACCTGTTGGCTAGGCCGTCGCTGCGTTCTGTATTTCGTTTGTGAGCCACAGCTCCTGTGTGAAACTGTCGCCGTGTGGCCGGCAGAGACGCCGTGAGTGTGATAGTGGTTTGTTGTTTTTTTTCTTTTGAGCCACAGCTCTGAAGTCCTGTAGGTCCTGTGTCGGACTTGACTTGATGCTGTAGTCGTCATCTTCATCCTCTTCGTCGTCTTCGTCCTCTTCATCATCTCGTCGTCTTCATCGTCTCGTCATCGTCGACGTCGTCGCTGGAACCACCAGCGCTATATATAGATATATTTTGTGTGTACGCCTTATGGTTGGCGTGCCGACCTATTGATGTTCTTGTATTTATTATATATGTTTGTCTGATGGCTTGGGCAGCATAAAACAAAAAAAAAGTGTTGTTCTGTTGCCTGGCTGTCAATGTTCGGGTGAGTGGGTGTGTGTATGTGCATTTGAAAAGTCGTGCATGCATCCGTAATTTCTGAGTGAGAGTCAGATTGTCAGACACCTGCAGACACTACCTATTCTATCCGTAACAAACAGGCTAAGTGAAAGATTCAACAGGACACTGAAGCAGATGATCCGGAAACTGGCTCAAGAGCAACCGAAGGACTGGGACCGTTTTCTGCCACAAGTGTTGTTTGCATACAGGGAGGTGCCACAAGAAAGTATGGGGTTTTTCCCTTTTGAGCTCCTCTACGGCTGGACCGTCAAAGGATCCATGGGCGATCTTGAGGGACCAGTGGGCCCATGAGGAGACAGAGGAACAGCCAAGGACGCAGGCAGAGTATGCTCTTGAACTTAAAGAGCGAATCACAACTACGTGTGACCTGGCTCAACGCAACCTCTCCCAAGCTCAGAAGCGATACAAAGCATTCTTTGACAGAAAGGCCCGTCAGAAATGGTTTGAACCAGGTGATGAGGTGTTGTTGCTGCTGCCTTTACATCACAACAAGTTGCAACTGTCCTGGCAAGGACCCTTCGAGGTGATCAGACGTGTCGGGGATTGGGGCTATGCCATCCAAGTGAGAGGAAAGAATAAATTCGTCCATGCGAATCTGCTGAAGAAATATGAAAGAAGAGAGGTGTGTGATGCTGGTTTTACCCCTGTGGTCGTAGATGAAGGGACAGAGACACCACCGATCGTCTTCAATATCCCCTGTGTTGCCCTATAGCCCAAAGAGACTTGGAAGGATGTAAAGATCGCACACAGTCTCACGCCAGAACAGAGCGATTCAGTCTGTGCAGTGAATTTCAGGACGTTCTATCGGACATACCTCTGCGATGTAATCTGGGGACAAGCCCTTTAAAACTGACTCGGGATGAGCCAGTACGGGTAAAACAGTACCCATTGCCCTATTCCCAGATGGAAACAATTAATACAGAGGTCCAAACAATGCTCCACATGGACGTGACAGATAGCTGCAGCTCTCCATATTCCTCACCAATCCTGTTTGTGAAGAAGCCTGACGGCAAAATGAGATTTTGTGTGGATTTTCGCTGGTGAACAAAGTCCTGAAATTTGACGCCGAACCAGTGCCAGATGTTGACAAAATCCTCGTCCAGCTGGCCAGGGCGTGGTTCTTTTCCAAACTGGACTTAGCCAAGGGATATTGGTAGATCCCTATGGACCCTACCGACAGGGAAAAAACTGCCTTCATGACGCCGGAGGGTCAGTTCCAGTTTAAGGTGATGCTATTTGGACTTAAAACGGCGGGAGCTGTCTTTAGTAGAATCACGAGACTCGTACTGGAACCCGTGAACTTGGAGGAAGCACACAATTTCATTGATGACCTCCTGTTGGCCACCAAGATACGTATCAAGAGACTCAGATATGATAGCTGAGGTCCTGATTTGGCTCCTAGTAGTCCGCTGGACCCTATAAACACTAACTAACTAACTAACTAACTAACCAAGATACGGGAAAGACACCTCCAAGCCATACGCATCATCTTTACCCGTCTTCGTCTGGTGCACCTGGTAGCGCGGCCTACCAAATGCCAGATTGGGGAACCCGAGATTTCCTTTTTAGGCCACGTGGTGGGCAGAGGATACATGTTGCCTGAACAAGATAAAGTCCAGAAAATTGAGGACGCCCAGCCACCAAAAACCAAGAGGGAACTACGGTTATTCCTCGGACTGGCAGGCTACTACCGCAAGTTCATACCCCATTTCGCGGAGTTAGCCAAACCATTGACCAACAAGACTGGAGCCAGGAAACCGGAAACCCTCGTTTGAGACCACCAGGACGCCGAAGCTTTCCGGGGGTTGAAAAATGCCATTACTTCTCAACCCGTCCTGCAGCTGGCTGACCCAAGCAAGCCATTCGTCCTCAGGACTGACGCCTCGAGCACTGGCTTAGGAGCCGTGCTGTTGCAGGATCAAGGGAAGGGTCTGCTGCCCGTCGCCTATGCAAGCAAGAAACTGGTAGGAGCTGAGCTGAACTACCATACCACTGAGCAGGAGTGTCTGGCAGTAGTCTAGGCCACCAGACGATTCTACCCTTACCTCTACGGGCGAGAGTTCGTGCTGGAGACAGACCATGATCCCTTTACATATCTGCATCGGATTCGTCCTGTGAGGTGTCGCCTAACGGGATAGGCCATTGAACTGCAAAGCTTGGCGTTCACCTTTCGACACATTCCAGGAAAATGCAACGTTGAGGCTGACTTCCTCAGCCGCATGGCATGAGGATTACATGTTCCAGGGGACTCGCCATTCCGCACGGGGCTTAGTATTTTTTATGACCGTGGTTGTGTACATAACATTGTTGGAGGCTGTGATTGGCTGTGCCTCAGCGGCACGAGCCTCTTTTGTTGGAGGGTGTCGTCACGGACGAACATTTGTTTGGGGGGCAAATGGAATTTTGTTCTCTTGCCCAGGTTACATGTCAGTTCTGCAAGCATGTTAAGACACAAGAAGCGTGTGTCACCCGTGACTTTTTCCTTCTCCCATCCTCCAACAGTTCGCTTTAAAGCTTTCGTGGTTTTTTTCTTCTTTTTTCTTTCTTTTTCCATCACCTTCCATGAGCAAGGCCACCTCCTGTAGATCCACTGAGTGTGTTTTTGCACGTGGTGCAGCGGCTAGTATCATGTGTCACATTCTAATGGGTCAGTTGTGTTACCTGGCATGGTACTGGGAAAAGAGTCACTTGAACCTTGGCTGCCGAGTGTGGAGAACTCTTTTCTCCGCCAGCTGGTATCTTCCCTGAGGTCTCCCAGACCTGGTCTTCATTTGTTGAGAGACGCCCGAGTCGTGGTCGGTGCCGTTCACCGTTCGTTGGGCCGGAACGACGACTAAGTTTTTCATGCTCAGTCCACAAGCCGTTAAGGTAACTACTTTATCTATTTCTTTATTCACGATTTAAATTAGTAAATTGTGGCTTCTTTCCCTGTTTCAACAGGCGGTTCAAAAGTCATATTTATCTAAACTGCACTTAGACAGGTGTTTGTTATTGAGGTTACAAATTTTCGTTGTCATTGCGAACATATCGAAGGTGTGACATTTTTTTGCGAAATAATTTATTCGTCGGCATCGAGAATTCAAATTATCATTGCTCAATATCTATATTAGCTACCCTGGGCGGCTATTTTCGCGCTTTGCATATGACAGAAAGCAGGGTAGTCGGAAATTAAACTCGCCATTTTAAGCAAGTTTTCGAATGGATACAACTAGGTTTTTTTTATGGCTGCTGGGTCGTACTTGTCTCCTTTTTTAAGCCGCTGATATTGTGCATTTGGTTCTCTGTCATCGAGTCGAGTCGCGGAACGTGGGTAGCGTGTGTACGACACACTATTTACGCCGGTAGTGAGGAGTCTATAACCACTACATCAGTCCCAACGCACAACACCACACTGTACGTCGCCATTTTGCTCTGTTCTTTGAATATTTTGATGCAGATCAAAATGTAAATATGACCACTGCAATCGCCATATCAACTGTAATAATAAGTCATATGTACCAGGGAATATGGAAAAGAAATCTTCAACTTAAAAATATCACACACACACACACACACACACACACACACACACACACACACACACACACACACACACACACACACTCACACACACGCGCACTCACGCATTCATCCCCACGTACGCTTGCATGCACCCATGCACATGAATATATAACGTTATGATAGTTACTGTCTTCGGATGAAATGACTATTATTAAACTACACTAGCAAAGAAAAGAATTGATAAGCTAATAATTTAATAAAACCACACTATTAGCATCAAGCCAGCCAGTGACTGCATCACAGAAACTATGAGTTCAACCTTAAGAATATAAACGCAGCTATAACTTGGTAGGAAAAGACGGAACAAAATCACACTGAGGTCATGACACATTACCCTCTACACCATCTGTTCGCTTCTTTGGCAGTTTTGGACAAGATGGCTGATTTCCCACTTCCTGATTTCCCATACAGGACCAAAGGAAACCGAGAACCAGAACGGATGTAGGATTTGATCAAGGTCAGAATGTCCTTCCTTCCGTGAAATTTTGAGGCCCTGCAAAACACAAGTCTGTCAAAAATAATGGTTTCAAATATACAGTTACTTACGGTGACAAGCAAACACGATGAATAACACTCATCTCATGCTGAAGTTAAATGTTAACTGTGTTCAACAATTAGACATGCAAGGAAAGAACTTTGTTTAATAACAAAAATGTAGAAAATAACCTGATATAAACAGAGTACAAGCTTACTGGGAAAGAAATCAACTAACAAGGGAACAAACTATTAAACAATGATTACAAAAATCTACCTGTCATGACAAAAGCGAACATGGTGCGCTACTTCTCGATAGAGGTAAGCTTTCCAGGAGTTGTCCTCGCTGTCTTTCATAGCCTCGACTAGGCGACGCTTCGAGCTCTCCAGCACATATTTGCATAAACGTTCCAAGTAGACCACGTGATCGCGAACTCCGTGATCCTGAATTCCAGAGGGATTCCATTCCACAGCAAATTCGTTGACAGAGGACAGAGGAATCTGGAACCAGGTGTGTGAAGCCAAAGAGGTCTTTTTCAATGCTTGACTTTAGTTTACAGAAGACATGCAAAATTTTTCAATGAAGTATGTGTGTGTGCGTGTATGTGTGTGCGTGCGTGCGTGAGTGTCTGTCTGTCTGTCTGTCTGTGCGTTTCACTCATGTTTTTATTCAAGGTAACACTGTCCGCAAAGAACTACTGCAAACAATCACAGAATAAACACGCAGCAATATTGTCATTATTCTCCTTCTCTCTCTCTCTCTCTCTCTCTCCTCTCTCTCTCTCTCTCTCTCTCTCTTCACACACACACACACACACACACACACACACACACACACACACACACACACACACACACACGCACACACACACACACCCATCACAACAATAACTATGACTGCCGTTAAAAAAGAAGAAATGAAAACAACAATCAGCATTAGACAAATTTTGCATTCTTTACAGGCATCATCATCAGCATGAGCATCTTCATCAGCAGCTGCAACTTCAGCAAGAGCAAGAAAAAGCAATTCGTCATTATCACTCTCGCTCGCGCAACCTCGTCAAGCGAACAGAAGCGAGTTCCTTCCCTTAATAAATAACTAAATTTCATTGAAAATGAAATGGTAAGGTAAGGTAATGTTGCTTATAGCCAAGCCGACCGCAAAGGGCCACATCACGGCTGTCACCACGTTAAAATCAACTCACAAGTCATTTAAAAAAAAAAAAACAAAAAAAAAAACTTTCACACATCTCTTTAACTTATATCTTCTAGAAACGCACCAGAACTTCGTTAAAAATGAAATGAAAATGAAATGAGGCAGGGAACAGTAAACAATAAACAATAAACAAGCACGGTAACTCTTGCTCCCATAAGAAAACCTAACTCAGAGTAACTTTTATTCAAGACTGGCACAGCCTTTTGCTTGAATAAAGTCAGGCAAATACAAAGACAAACAATCTAATAGGGGTAAAGACAAGCGCAGGCCAACAACCCTTCCGTCATCACAGTATCTTTGCCAAGTCATACTGTGATGTAGAGCTTTACATCGTACAATGGTGAGTTCGTCTGCTTCACAGCGCTCTGCTCGGAGTCTCTTAGCTTCATTCTGTATTGCTGTGAGTTTGTATGCTTTACTTCGTGCAGAAGTGAGTCAGCATGCGTTACACTGAGCACCAATGAGTTTGCGTCATACTGTATAGTAATGCGTTTGTCTTCACAATGTGCAGGGGTGAATTCATCTGCTGAACGCTGTACACGTCCGAGTCCGTCTACTTCACTGCATTCTGTTGACTGTGTCTGCCACACATTTTACGGTGGCGAGTCTGCATCACTTGTGAATCCGCTTTACACGGTGCTGCAGTGAGTATGTTTGGTGATACTGTCTACATCACACCACACGGCGTGTCTGCATCACACCGCACAACGGTGTGTCTGTCTGCATCACACCGCACAACGGTGTGTCTGTCTGTTCACACCGCACAACGGTGTGTCTGTCTGCATCACACCGCACAACGGTGTGTCTGTCTGTTCACACGGCACAACGGTGTGTCTGTCTGTTCACACCGCACAATGGTGTGTCTGTCTACATCACACCGCACAACGGCGTGTCTGTCTGTTCACACGGCACAACGGTGTGTCTGTCTACATACACACGCACAACGGTGTGTCTGTCTACATCACACCGCACAACGGCGTGTCTGTCTGTTCACACGGCACAACGGTGTGTCTGTCTACATCACACCGCACAACGGTGTGTCTGTCTACATCACACCGCACAACGGCGTGTCTGTCTGTTCACACCGCACAACGGTGTGTCTGTCTACATCACACCGCACAACGGTGTGTCTGTCTGCTTCACACCGCACAACGGCGTGTCTGTCTACATCACACCGCACAACAGCGTGTCTGTCTGTTCACACCGCACAACGGTGTGTCTGTCTACATCACACCGCACAACGGTGTGTCTGTCTGTTCACACCGCACAACGGTGTGTCTGTCTACATCACACCGCATGGTGTGTCTGTCTGCTTCACACCACACAACGGTGTGTCTGTCTACATCACAACGCACAACGGTGTGTCTGTCTACATCACAACGCACAATGGTGTGTCTATCTACATCACACCGCACAACGGTGTGTCTGTCTACATCACATCGCACAACGGTGTGTCTGTCTGTTCACACCGCACAACGGTGTGTCTGTCTGCATCACACCACACAACGGTGTGTCTGTCTGTTCACACGGCACAACGGCGTGTCTGTCTGTTCACACCGCACAACGGTGTGTCTGCCTACATCACACTGCACAACGGTGTGTCTGTCTGTTCACACCGCACAACGGTGTGTCTGTCTGTTCACACCGCACAACGGTGTGTCTGTCTACATCACAACGCACAACGGCGTGTCTGTCTGCATCACACCGCACAACAGCGTGGGCTGTCTGTTAACACCGCACAACGGCGTGTCTGTCTACATCACACTGCATGGTGTGTCTGTCTACATTACACCGCACAACGGTGTGGTCTGTCTACATCACAACGCACAAAGGTGTGTCTGTCTACATCACACCGCACAACGGTGTGTCTGTCTACATCACATCGCACAACGGTGTGTCTGTCTGTTCACACCGCACAACGGTGTGTCTGTCTACATCACATCGCACAACGGTGTGTCTGTCTGTTCACACCGCACAACGGTGCGTCTGTCTACATCACACCGCACAACGGTGTGTCTGTCTACATCACACCGCACAATGGTGTGTCTGTCTACATCACATCGCACAATGGTGTGTCTGTCTGTTCACACCGCACAACGGTGTGTCTGTCTACATCACACCGCACAACGGTGTGTCTGTCTACATCACATCGCACAACGGTGTGTCTGTCTACATCACATCGCACAACGGTGTGTTTGTCTGTTCACACCGCACAACGGTGTGTCTGTCTACATCACACCGCACAGTGTGTCTGTCTACATCACACCGCACAATGGTGTGTCTGTCTACATCACACCGCACAATGGTGTGTCTGTCTACATCACACCGCACAACGGCGTGTCTGTCTACATCACACCGCACAACGGTGTGTCTGTCTGTTCACACCGCACAACGGCTTGTCTGTCTACATCACACCGCACAACAGTGTGTCTGTCTACGTCACACCGCACAACGGTGTGTCTGTCTACATCACACCACATAACGGTGTGTCTGTCTACATCACATCGCACAACGGTGTGTCTGTCTGTTCACACCGCACAACGGTGTGTCTGTGTACATCACACCGCACAACGGTGTGTCTGTCTACATCACATGATGGTGTATCTGTCTGCTCACACCGCACAGCGGTGTGTCTGTCTACATCACACCGCACAGTGTGTCTGTCTACATCACACCGCACAACGGTGTGTCTGTCTACATCACAACGCACAACGGCGTGTCTGTCTGCATCACACCGCACAACGGCGTGTCTGTCTGTTAACACCACACAACGGCGTGTCTGTCTACATCACACCGCATGGTGTGTCTGTCTACATTACACCGCACAACGGTGTGTCTGTCTACATCACAACGCACAAAGGTGTGTCTGTCTACATCACACCGCACAACGGTGTGTCTGTCTACATCACATCGCAAAACGGTGTGTCTGTCTGTTCACACCGCACAACGGTGTGTCTGTCTACATCACATCGCACAACGGTGTGTCTGTCTGTTCACACCGCACAACGGTGTGTCTGTCTACATCACACCGCACAACGGTGTGTCTGTCTACATCACACCGCACAACGGTGTGTCTGTCTACATCACATCGCACAACGGTGTGTCTGTCTGTTCACACCGTACAACGGTGTGTCTGTCTACATCACACCGCACAACGGTGTGTCTGTCTACATCACACCGCACAACGGTGTGTCTGTCTACATCACATCGCACAACGGTGTGTCTGTCTGTTCACACCGCACAACGGTGTGTCTGTCTACATCACACCGCACAGTGTGTCTGTCTACATCACACCGCACAATGGTGTGTCTGTCTACATCACACCGCACAACGGTGTGTCTGTCTACATCACATGATGGTGTATCTGTCTGCTCACACCGCACAACGGTGTGTCTGTCTACATCACACCGCACGGTGTGTCTGTCTACATCACACCGCACAACGGTGTGTCTGTCTGTTCACACCGCACAACGGCGTGTCTGTCTGCTTCACACCGCACAACGGCGTGTCTGTCTACATCACACCGCACAACGGCGTGTCTGTCTGTTCACACCGCACAATGGTGTGTCTGTCTACATCACACCGCACAACGGCGTGTCCGTCTGCTTCACACCGCACAACGGTGTGTCTGTCTGTTCACACCGCACAATGGTGTGTCTGTCTGTTCACACCGCACAACGGTGTGTCTGTCTGCTTCACACCGCACAACGGTGTGTCTGTCTGTTCACACCGCACAATGGTGTGTCTGTCTACATCACACCGCACAACAGTGTGTCTGTCTACATCACACCGCACAATGGTGTGTCTGTCTACATCACACCGCACAACGGTGTGTCTGTCTACATCACACCGCACAACGGCGTGTCTGTCTACATCACACCGCACAACGGCGTGTCTGTCTGCTTCACACGGCACAACGGTGTGTCTGTCTACATCACACCGCACAATGGTGTGTCTGTCTACATCACACCGCACAACGGCGTGTCTGTCTGTTCACACCGCACAACGGCGTGTCTGTCTACATCACACCGCACAATGGCGTGTCTGTCTGTTCACACCGCACAACGGTGTGTCTGTCTGTTCACACCGCACAACGGTGTGTCTGTCTGTTCACACCGCACAATGGTGTGTCTGTCTGTTCACACCGCACAACGGTGTGTCTGTCTGTTCACACCGCACAACGGTGTGTCTGTCTGTTCACACCGCACAACGGTGTGTCTGTCTGTTCACACCGCACAACGGTGTGTGTGTCTGTTCACACCGCACAACGGTGCGTCTGTCTGCTTCACACCGCACAACGGTGTGTCTGTCTGTTCACACCGCACAACGGTGTGTCTGTCTGTTCACACCGCAGACAGACACGCCGTTGTGCGGTGTGATGTAGACAGCTACATACACCGCACAACGGCGTGTCTGTCTGCTTCACACCGCACAACGGTGCGTCTGTCTGCTTCACACCGCACAACGGTGTGTCTGTCTGTTCACACCGCACAACGGTGTGTCTGTCTGTTCACACCGCACAACGGTGTGTCTGTCTGTTCACACCGCACAATGGCTTGTCTCTCTACATCACACCGCACAACGGCGTGTCTGTCTGCTTCACACCGACAACGGTGTGTCTGTCTGTTCACAGTGTGCAGTGGTAAGTTTGTCTTCTTCCAACTGTATACAATGAATATGAGCAGCTTTTCTCATCAGATCATATTATCAGATCATATTATTTTCCACAGTAGGTGATGCTTTTGGAACTCAGACCGACCAGCCCCCGAGAGATTTCATGAGCTGATAGTCAAGGGCTAATCACCAGCTGCTGTGGAGCAGTGGTTAGCATCAGAGATTTCGGGCTGCGAGGTGGTGCGATTGATTCTCGTCAAAACCATTTATCTGTAGACTTTTTCTGTCCGACTGGCTCCTACCGAGATTTGAGTCTGCAATGGGCTTAACTTGAAAGTCTTGAACAGTACAGGTGAGTTTCATGGATGCGTCTCTGAGTGTTGCTCAAATTTCCTGACCAGTACAAGAATACCGCCCTATTGTACGGCTCGGACCAGAATAGAACAACACAGCGTCATCATCCTCATTTCATCCTCATCGATCAATCGATCAATAAAAAAAGATAAACAAAAATAAAATATAAAAAACCCCTCAAATTCTGTGGCCCTGCCCCGTGGCGACCTTAGTTTCGATTTCTTCCCTAAATCTATGCTGATGGTGAGTTCATATCGAGGTCGCCAGTACTGGCAAGTTCATGTGGACTGTTTTTGGACAGATGTGATGTCATCCTTTATAGGGTAAGGGGGACGCTTCCTCACACATGCTCTCTTACTAATTGTTGTCGTCATCAGGGATCTAAGTGGGTGGTGACCTGTGTACAACGGATCACAGCATGCACCACTGAATATCACCTAAGTGACACAGCAGCAGTGCAGTATTTTCTCAGATGGGTTTCCTCAAGACACCAGGATGTGGCAATGGACGGGGAAGCCAGAATAAGCAGAATGCGGATAATGCCACTGAACTGGCATGGAAGATGGGGCAGATTTAAAAATGCGTTAAATACCTTCACCACCAAGTCTTTCTATCCCCGGCCCCACTTCCCTTTGCGTCTACCTCCTACCATTACCCTCCGTCTCTCCTTCCGCTTTCATTTGTTTAATTAAACTGGGGTCTTGCCTAAACTATGGTTGTAAATAATACTACAGATATTCGATACGAGCTGACGGTCTTCATCTCCTTTCTGTCCCATCCACTAGCCTCTCTCCCTACCGCCTCTTTTTCCTAAATGGTAAAGAACATACTTTTTGTACAGAAAAGTTTAAATTTCTTTGCACCTCCCAAGCGGAGGTTTTCTTCTTGTATAGCACAATCACCACGACCCTTGTACCCTAATCACTCTCGTCTTAACACCCCCATCCCATCCCTAAATTAACTTTATGCCCCCACTCCCATCCCACCCCTTCGTCTTACAACAGCCCCTCCCACTAGAAGAGCCCCTTTTCTCATTTTATTAAAGATCTTAGCTATTACAATATCCACCAATCTGTGCAAGAGAGTTAAACAATATTCAGTCAGCATGTATTTTCTATCAAATGTACACATTTCTTTACGGGAGTCTACTGAAGTCTGGAACCCTGTATCGGAAATGAAGTAAAGAAACCAGCTGTCTTTCTATCCCGGCCCCACTAACTTTGCGTCAAGGACACTTGTAAATAAAGTATAAAGTCCATCTCCGTCGGCACTAACACCTAGGAGACAGCTGCCAGAGATAGTGACACCTTGAACGAAAACTTCTGTCACGGACTTGGGTAGTTTGGAATGGCTGTGTTGAGTCAACAAGAAACGTAATGCCAGAGAACTGCATATCGCCAACCAACATCTAGCATAGTGGGCAGGGACAGCTTCTTCTGGACAGGCTTCTTCCACAGCATTGAACGCCACACCGCCGGACCTTACACATTGCCTACAAATTCCGTAGTCTCATGAGACTTTCAGATACCATTAATATTCACAGGAAGAACATTTTCATGGTGGACGTGGTCATCACATGAACAGCAGGTCGTGTTCTATCACTTCATGGAAGACATAAAACTGAAAAGGGACTTGAGAAAGTGACAGAGTTAAAATGTGCTGCAAAAGGAAGTTTTTCACATCAGAGCTGGAAGAACTCAAAAGATTTTGTTAAACAAAAGAAACTGCAGGAAAAAAAAAAACAGTATTGATACCACACTTAGTACCGGCAGATTAAATTAAAAGCACCGGCAGATTAAATTAAAAGCAATTAATGTGACTAGTTGAAATCTTGGTTTGCCACATATGACTTTCAAATACTAGAACATGCCAGAAAATAGCGTAGGATTGTTTCGTGCTTTGTAAATGTTTCTCTTTTCGTATTTCTTTCTCTTTGCATGTTAACAGATAAATAACTATACATGCTATCAATACCCATAACAATAGTACCATTAAGAGACTTTCGGAAAGTTGATGAGTGTTCCCTTTATGTTCATTCCCATAAAAAAATCGTGAAGCTTGTTGTAGCCTGGTAGTACTCAGCCATCAGTGGGAAACGACAGTATACCCTCCAAGCTATAAAACAGGTCCGAGCAAAAGAGGCCCTTCGGCTTGTTACGTCGTCGGAATTGACATATGAAGCGCGTATTTAATAATAATAATAATAATAATAATAATAATAAATAATAATAATATAATATAAAAATAATAATAATAATGAATACTTATATAGCGCCTATTCTCGGCTAGAGACCAAGCTCTAAGCGCTTTACAATCAACACTCGTTTACACAACGGGCTGCCTACCTGGGTAGTGCCGACTGAAGAGCTGCCAGCCGGCGCTTCATTCAGTCGTTTCCCGTGTCATCCAGTCAGTATCGTTCAATATCGATCACTCATTTTCCTTACTTCCTTCATTCTTTCCATTTCTCACGCAGGATGCATGCTATGTGTAACGTGTCATCCATACCAACGGCCAAACTGGCCTACTCTTCCGAAAGTTGGTGATGGGATTTTACGTGTGTGCAAGATGTTATGCGTGCGTTCACACACGGAGCCTCGGTTTACAGTCTCATTCGAAGGACTGTATGGGAAATGGAGTCAGAACCAATGTTAACTCCGAGGGAAGAATCCCCCTGTACCGAAACGCCCCGGCGGAGGTTCGAACCCGCAACCCCAGGATCACCAAGATTACGAGTCCGACGCTCTACCAACTGAGCTATTCCGGCTCCATCTTTTCGTTTGTGTTCAAAGAGTCCCCTACTTGAAGAAAAGGCTCGAAATTGATAATGATTCTTACATTAAAAAATGAAGACATAATCAAGCAGTTTATCATCTGTTTGTACAAAGCGCTCAGACTTCAAGATACAATTGTTAACTGGTTTGAATATTGAATCAAAGACTCATTCAGTGCACGAATCAAAATTCTTATACAGTCACATTTTTGTTCTTTTAAAATGTGGCCAAGGCACTTTGAATAAAACATTCGCATTTGCACTCTGTCTGTCTGTCTGTCTGTTTGTATGTCTGTCTCTCCGCTTGTTTCTGTGTCTGTCTTTCTCTGCTTATCTATTCATCTGTTTCTGTCTTTTTTTCTGTCTGTTTGCCTGCATGCCGGTCTCTCTAACGGTCTCTCACTCTCTTTGTCGTTCTCTGTCTACATATATCTCTCTCATTGCTTGTCTGTCTGTCTATCTGCCTGCCTGCCTGCCTGTCTGTCTATCTGCCTGCCTGTCTGTCTGTCTGTCTTCTCTTCACGTGTCTTAGTCTTTTTCTCTGTCTTTCAGCCTCTCTTTCTCTGTCTTTCAGTTTCTCTGCCTGTCTGACGGACTCTGTGTGTGTGTGTGTGTGTGTGTGTGTGTGTGTGTGTGTGTGTGTGTGTGTGTGTGTGTGTGTGTGTGTGTGTGTGGAGAGAGAGAGAGAGAGAGAGAGAGAGAGAGAGAGAGAGAGAGAGAGAGAGAGAGAGAGAGAGAGAGAGAGAGTCTGTATCTCTTTCTGTGTCTTTGTCTCCGTTTCTGACTCTGTCTCTGTCCCCGACATGCTACTTTAACATCACGGAAAAAATCAACAGGCATGTGATCAATTATGGTTGCCTTCAGAATACATATTAATCTGAACCCCCACTTACCGCACATGAACAACAGATTCAGATGACACAACATGGTATAGATCCACGATAAGAGACAACATTCTATGTTGAAAAGTGTGGTAAGAAACAGAATCAGACAACTTTTGCAATATAACAAGTGTCGACGATGAAACGGTCAACAACTGCAAACCATTGTGAGCTGAGTGGCAGATCGAAAAGTGATTTATCAAATAGCGCTGAACGTTAATACAAACGACAAAATTGGAGTGACTGTTGATAAGTAAAATCTCGGGATCCACCTTGACAGTACCTGTTGATTATATCGCCGAGGCAATGATCAATGACAATGTGGATTGTCTGAATATATTTGTGGCATTTCATAATAAATACTGGCATTGGTGTGGGGATGGGAAAGGGGGGGGCGGAAGAGAAGGAGGAATGGGAGCGGGCGCATGTTGAATGGTTTTGGACTGTCAGTATTTGCATTCTTTCTTTTCCTGACTTCTTCTTTCCACCAATCGATTGACTGACTCAGCTCTTCGAAGATTCCTTCCTTCTTTGGACGTTCCTTGGCTGTCAATATGTGTTACTCCACCCTTATAGAGAGATGAGTCAATCTGCAGAGTGGTGAGGTGAGAGAATTTACCCGATGACTGACAGATTCCTAACATGTGTGTGGTGGGGTAAAAAATCAGTCATTGGAAGGATACAGCTTTTTCTTGGCCAGCTGCAAATTGGAACCAATCAATGGATCTGTGTTCTATTCAAACTGTATCTCTTTTGATCCTAAACCAATCAATGGATCTGTGTTCTATTTAACCCGTATCTCTTTTTATCCTAAACCAATCAATGGATCTGTGTTCTATTGTTGTTGTCTCGTTCGTCATTTCTACAGATGGATTTCCCCGTCTCCTCGACAAAGGTGGCAGTACGTCGCAGGTCCTCCAGTCCTCCGTAGAGCTTCCGGGCCACTGGTATTGGGTCGGGCCAGGTTTTCTCTCGAAGCGCTTGGTGGAGTGTGTTCTTTTTAACCCGTATCTCTTTTGATCCTAAACCAATCAACGGATCTGTGTTCTATTTAACCTGTATCTCTTTTGATCCTAAACCAATCAACGGATCTGTGTTCTATTTAACTCGTATCTCTTTTGATCCTAAACCAATCAACGGATCTGTGTTCTATTTAACCTGTATCTCTTTTGATCCTAAACCAATCAACGGATCTGTGTTCTATTTAACTCGTATCTCTTTTGATCCTAAACCAATCAACGGATCTGTGTTCTATTTAACCTGTATCTCTTTTGATCCTAAACCAATCAACGGATCTGTGTTCTATTTAACTCGTATCTCTTTTGATCCTAAACCAATCAACGGATCTGTGTTCTATTTAACCTGTATCTCTTTTCATCCTAAACCAATCAACGGATCTGTGTTCTATTTAACTCGTATCTCTTTTGATCCTGTCAGCATTACAAGTTCTGTCAGTCATCAGCTGCATTTTCTTTTCGGTGGTGGAGGGGCTGAAGGGGGGGATGGAAATGCGCACTATCTTCAGACTGTAAATCACACACAAATGTGCGTCTTTGTTTTAGATGGAAAATGTAAATACGCACGGTTCTCTGTATGAATGTTGAAAATATATACCTGAGTGTTCTTGTGTAGCTGCCAAGTCTTTTGTATGACTGTAATTTTTCATTGTCAATATACACCTGTGTGCCTGCAGTTGGACTGTAATGTAAGGAATCAATAATTTTAATGAGATCATAAAATACTATTGATATTTGGAATGAAGAGAGGCAGCTGATAGGGAATCTGTTTTCTAATTTGTTCTGAACCAATTGGGAAGAGAGTCAGCAAAGTGGGGTGTGCGATGGTAGTCCTCAGAACTACCAAATACAAACCTGTGTGCGTGCGTACGTGCGTGTGTCCCCTTTTGAGCGTCCCTTTTTGTGATGTTCAGCCGGGGAGTATTGACGGCTGTGCTTGATGGACATGTTGTGAAGTAACTTATTATTTGTCCTTTACTGCTTTTATCATTTGTTCTGAGTCAGCAGAGCGCAAACATACGCATTAAAAGGTAAAAAGTGTATATCTTAAAGGAAGACTTGGAACATGCGCCAGATGCGCCGATCGATGTTATTTCTTTTAGTAAAGGCACCGATTGATATTCCTCTCTCTTTGTTGAGGGAGAACTTTTAAGCGAGTAACTGTAAAATTGTTGTTTACATCTAGAGTAAGAAACATTTTCACCTACAAAAGTCTAAGGTTTTGATGACATGTCTTTGTCTCCTTTGGACAAACAACAATCTTGAGTTGAGAGGTTAAGAGAGGTTAACTGCTGATCTAGATTATAATGCTCGTGATAAGACGGCCTGCGCCGGACATTTGTCCTCTAACATTTTTTCTTTTCTCCTTGAAAAACGACTGGTAATCGCATGTTTACTGTGGAGTTGTTTATTGTGAAGCACATCGAAGATTATTTTGCAAATCCTTCGTGGACACCTTTTAGCTGCAGTTGCTGAGGCAGTTGAAATAATCATTTTGAAATTCAGTGCGAGTTTGTTTAAAGTGTGCGAACTGCTGGTGAATGTTGCGTTTGTCTTCAAGTTGAAACTTTGAAAACAATAGTTTACTTGGCTGTTATGCGCCACTTCGTTGTGGTGTCTGTCAGTATATCTGTAATGTCTGTCAGTACACTGTTTTCGTATTTCTTCGAACTCGGCCTTCATGCTTAGTTTGCGTAACCCATCGCACTCAAGGTTACTGATTTCGTGATAGATGACAAAAACAAACAACGATATGACTACACCTACAAAGACAAACAGGAATACTACTATTCATCATCATCATATGGAGCACCAACAAAAACATCGACAACAGACAAACAGTAACAAACAAGGATACAACCATTCAGCATTATCATCGGTTTTTGATGTAGTGCTAGCAATGAAGAACATGGATACAACAATCTACTATCATCAGCAGTGACAACAACAAGAACATCGATGACACTACCAATAATGATAAATAAGTGTAATACAATTCATCATCATTATTAGCAGTAACTTTAAGAATAACACAAATGACAGCACCAACAATGACAAAGAGGAATGCAACCATTTATTGATAGCAACAACTACCAACTGAACTACCAACCAACTCAAACCAAGCAATTAACCACTGAGCTAAAATTCGTCAAACTTCAAAAGCAACAAATGCCAATAGAGTCAGCAAAATAAGCGGCCAGTTGCTATAAACAACAAAAAAAGAAATTAAACGACTACATCCGTCGGCAAAAAAGAACGTCTGGCATTTATCAAACGCAGTAGCCGTCCCCGGCACGGGCATGTATTCTGCCTTGACTGAGATCTTTCCACTGGGTGCTAGGGAGGACGAACACATCTGAACTGGTCCGAAGTCTTGAATAGACAACTGGCTGTGCATGACGAAGGACAAAGAGTTACGGAGATCTATGAGCCCGAATCTCCGTACGGAACTCTACGATCTGCTATCATGGGAAAATTATCAAAGAAAACCGATAGCAACAGTGAAAATATCCCTATCAACAAACAAACCTACAAACGGACAAAGAACAACAAACAGAGAAAAAAAGACCACAAACAAACAATTTCGACGGTCCAAGACCTACCCTACCTTCCTTAGTATCACGTCTCTCAGAATATCCACGCGCTTTAAGGAAGTGGCATCGAGTGTGCGGGTTTTGATTCCGCCCTCCACGTCCAGATAGTCTGGGACGCTGCATCTGCCAGGCGATGACGCCCTCCATTGAACGAGCGCATGATGCACAGCGTGTGTGACGTCATGTACTCCGATTCCATTGCGTGCTCCAGTTCCATCTCCAAGTCTGGAATAAAGTGGCAAACTAGTCAGCTTTCTCTCTTACTCTTCCACCCCCCTCCCCCTTCTCACACCTGCCTTCGTTCCCGTCCTCTCTCTCTCTCTCTCTCTCTCTCTCCTCTCTCTCTCTCTCTCTCTCTCTCTCTCTCTCTCTCTCTCTGGAATATAAAAGTTTTGTTTCAAAACTTTTTGATTCTGATTTCATTTCATCTATTTGTGAATTTGCTTTTGTCTGCTCAATTGAAACATTCATGGATGAATGTAGACCAGATGCGTTTGTAGGGTATTCCGTATTTCACAAGCCAGCTGTGAAATTTCCAAAGTATGGCAGACGATCAGGAGGGGTGATTTGCTTGATAAACAAAAAGAACTATGTCCCTATGTTACGACAATCAAAACACGACACCATAATCTTTGTGTATTTTTGCTTGATAAAAGATTGTTTGGACTGAATAAAGATGTTCTGTATTTTTGTTTGTATGTACCGCCTGAAAGTTCACCCTTTTATGCTTATTTTGATGTCGATAATGGAATTTCTTCCCTTGAAGAGCGCCTGACCGCCTGTTATCACATGATGCATATCTTATTTGAAACGGTGATCTGAACAGTAGAACTTAAAACATTTTTAAAAATTGTTCTGTTCAAGATATTTTCGATATGCAATATAGCAGTTCTTCTCCTAACTCTACCAGGTGTTTTCAAGATCGTGCCACGAGTGATTATGGAAAACTGTTGCTAAATGTATACACTACATTAGATTTGAGTATTTTAAATGGTAGCCTATAAATGAGAGCGACCTTGATGGTTGCTACACACACACACACACACACACACACACACACACACACACACACACACCACACACACACACACACACACACACACACACCACACACACACACACACACACACACACACACACACACACACACAAAATAATAGTCTAAAAATCGCTGGCACCGCACACATCCGGAGTCTACTCCTTTAAGTTTTGTTTGTGCGTGCAAAGATTTGGCAGCTTGAGCCAAACGTACTTTAATTTGTATGATGAAAAGGTTAAATAATCTCAACATCACTTCTTTTGAGTTATTTGTCAAGCTATTTGACACGCGAGTACAGCCAATTGTTCAGTATAGTTCTGAACTGTGGGGATTAGACAAAGCCGCGATAAACTGCGACTCTGTTCATACATGTGCCCTAAAGAAATTCTTGGGTGTTAACAGACGAACTCTTAACGACCTCGTTTATGGTGAGATAAAACAATACCCAGTATATCTTGCTTCTGCTGTTAGATGCATTCGTTATTGGTTGAAGTTAGTGCAGATGGATAACGACAGAATATCTCGCAAATCATAATATACGTTGTTTGATTTTTTATTTAAGGAAAACTAGGTAACCAAAATAAGACTCCGTCTGTTTGAATATGGTTTTGGTTTTGTTTGGCTCAGCCAAAGTATTGGTAATATTGTTGATTTCATCCGTACCTTCCGGCTGAGATTAGCAGATTGCAGCTGGCAGAAGTGATGTGATCACATTCAAAATAGTGAACGATTTAGGTTTTACAGGCATTTTGTAGTAATCCTGATCTTCAACCTTATCTAAAGCTTGATATGGATAAACATTTGAAATACGTAACAACGAGATTTAGACTTGGTGTATTGAAATTAGCAGTCCATCATTACAGTTATAGATCCTGAAAAGAAAATAACTTGATTTGTCCATTATGTCAAAATTCACATGAAAATGCGACAGGACACCTCTCAAAACCATTCATGGAATTTTTATTTGTTCTAAATACTACATAGAATCTTCTTTATTCAAATTGTGCTTGTTGATGTCTTCAACCTTCACTAAAGCTATTCAAAAATTTTCGCTGTTTCTAGACAAAGCGTTTAAACTAAGAAAAACAGCCATATCATGAAAAGAACAGTACTGTGCATTCTGATCCAGGTTGTAGTTTTTATTTAGGTAGTTGTAACACTGTATTCATGTGCCCCTTCGTAAGGGGCCCATGCCTATATATGGATGAAATATCTGAATCTGAAACTCTCTCTTTCATTATGATTGCAATATCGACAGATACTATGCCATGTTGTTATTGCAATGGCCTTTTTACAAGATTGAACAGCTCTTCTGGTTCAAAGAAATTCCTTCTCCCCTACCCACGCATTGATAATACAAAACAAGCCTAGCTTACTCTGTACCATGTATCTGGAACTCACTTCCACTGAGTCTACAAAATACGAATACGTTAAAACTTTTCAAGAACGATTTACGTAAACATTTTATGTCTCAATAATTTGATTATTCGATTCAAATCGTTAACGTCCATTTGCAAAGTCTTCTGTAAACTACATTTTGAATACATCGTCTAAACATGTAATCTACTCCATTAAATCACTCACTTTCCCTGCCACTATGTCTGCCATCCCGCTTCTCCTCCCATACTCCTCCCTAGCTACCGTACTCTCCCCAACTCCTCCGACCTCTTTCTCTGTGCTTTTGTTTGTTTGCTTGTTTGTTTGTTTCTTTCTTTCCTTCTGTTTGACCATGTCATTATCACGTTTATGAATAGTCTGCTTGTCATGGTAAAATAAGATTACAGTGTTGCTATTTTGAATTGTCAGTATGAATGATACGTGTTGAAATAATATATGCATGACAAGTACAGATTGTAAGACTAGGCGTTAGCCTAAAATTTTCATCCTTGCGTATAAAAGATCAATGAATCAATCAATCAACCAATCTCTCCACATCTCTGAAATGCTGCTCGTTTTGACGCATATGTACTAAAACTCACCGGAAACAAAATACTTTTTTCTCTCGGCTGGTGAGGACACAGCTTCTGTGGCAAATGTCTGAAGCACCTTCCGAATCCGGCTGACAACATGAAGCCAGTTGGCTTTTGCCACGTTCCTCTTCTTCCCGTCCTTTCCCAGGATGTCTTTGAATTCGGAGCTGAAAAATGGACACTTACGGTTTTTCTTTTTTACTTCAAGAGTAGCCATAGGTATGAAACTTTAACTCCCAGGGCCGGACCAGTTAAAAGTGTTAAAGGGAGTGGGGGGGGGGGGGGGGAGGGGGGCAAAGTGGGGTCTAGGTAGTCCTACTCCAGTGGGTGAAGGGAGAACCTGCAAAAAATACAATATTTGCCAGCCGATGGAGAGATGAGAGAGGTGCTAAGAGACCCCCCCCCCCCCCCCCCCTCTTTCCCCTCTCGCCCGGTCCTGACCTTCGAATTTAAAAACAAAGCAGCTTACGGAATCTGTATGGTCCTTTTTCGATCACAATCAATAATGAAATATTTTTGCCCCATTTTAGTAACGACCAATTATGGATTCTGTAATTTCTATTATCTTTTCAGTCACAATGATTCTTTACGGTAAACCAGAGCTTTGGTGTGCTTAGAAGAATTTTACACCTAATTGTCTTTGGTTAATGAGGAAATGACGTTTAATTAACCAATTTCATTACAACAAGCCTCCGTATTCTAAATGCGTTTTCAAATTTTAAAACACGTTGAGGTTAGTTTCATATCAAAACAACCCAGCTGACCACACAGGGCCTTTTCAGGGCTGGCAAACTCCTATGACATCCTGAACAGACCGGATCCAGAATAACGTAGCATTCTGAAGAAAACGCACAATTTACGACATGGTTCCTAAAATTGATAATTTTAAAGCCGATAAGACTTGACCCTGCTGAAAGCGCCAGATATTCTTTGCAATTTATCAAACCTGGATTTCAAAAATTGTACAAGAAATAAATCAAAACGCCAAAGAAATACATGTACATAAATAGTATGGATAAATAGGTCATGCAGAATGTACAGCTATTGTCCACTCTAAACAGTGTGTACATTTTTCATGATGTGATCACCAAATTACAACAAAAACCAATGATTTTGATTAAAGACGATCAAAGACAGATCTGGAGAATGAACGCGTGCTTTCAGACGTCCTATAAGACCATTAACGTTATGAATTACACCATAGAATGTACATATTTTTAGTCTGGTTTAGTCCTCTGTGAAATTCTTCTTTCTCTTCCCGAGAAAAGTGCTTTGCGATGCTGGACATCACTTCTTCTTTTCTATATATATGAAAATGGATTCTCCTACAAAATTTCGCCAGGCACAAGTATCTTGTTGCCCCGATTATATTCATTTGTTCTTGTATGAGTTAGGCGCATTCTGTCTATGGGAGCACATCTATTGTGCAGTTGAAAATACTACTGGACAGGGAATGAGGTGAAGGACGGTGAAAGCAGCAGGGGTAAGGGAGAGGGTAGCAAGTTGGATGGGAGGGTGAAGGGGGCGATGAGAATAGAGAGGAAGAATGAGAAGTGCCCATTTTCAAGACTTGATCTAAGAATCCGTGATGTTCTTCTTTGTCGTGTTAGCGGGGGTTTGACCACCACTTTCTAAACCAGGTCAGAGGCTGTCATCGGTTAAGCCAGGTGTTTTCAGCTTACCGATCGAGTGGTGACTTCACATTCAAATAAAGTATACAAAATATCCGCTGTCTGGAATGCTTGACAAGCTTGGGTTACCAGTGAAGAATAGACGATACCGTTCACTGAAATTTCCAGGACAAACATATGGGTATCTTGACCTCAATATTTCAACAAAATACAGGATATCATGAAAGGAACACAAGGAAGTTTTGAATCTGTGAGCAATTAGTCAAGTCATCATCATTGACATGAAAGAAATCAGCCACAAGTGGTGCTTCCAGGAAGAATGTTCTGAATCCGTGACTTAGTGTGTCATGACTCTGAGATCTACTTTTAGCTAAATTTCGAGCGTTTAATAGTGACCCTATCAACTGCAAATTCCTACTAGTCAATTTTTCTTTTTGTATTGCATCTTTGCTTTCAAATCACCACCATGCTGAGACATGAACAAGACTGAATTTTGGCCCTTCCCTGTTCAGAAATCAGCACAAAAACAGTGTTCATCAACATGAATAATTATGGTAAATTTCTATGAAATGACAAAACCAACCTTAACATTCGACTGACACAATTTTTGTTCCTGCAATCTATGTGGAACAAAAAATCGCCGGAATCCATAATAATAAAACATGGAAACGGCAGACTGTTTTCTGTAGGAACTGATTACCTGATATTGTTGAGGCGGAAGACTGGTGGGTTGCAGTTGACATCCAGGGAGTACCAGTGCTCCAGGGCCATGACGTCAGGGATGTCATCCTCACTCTCCTTCAGGGTACGAATGGCCGCTTGCTCCTTCTTTGCCTCCGTGTTGTTCTGCCTGACCTTCACCGGCGATATGTCCCCTGGTGGGGATGGCTCCACCTGATGTCAGTCCAGCACTCACTCACTCGTTCAATTAGCGTTCACAAATCGGCCCATCATTCAATGAATGAATGTGAAGAAATGAGAAATAAGTAATGCTAATCCTAGTAACATCATTTTATGACGTCGGAACTACTGTTGCTGTGTGTCATGGGCCCCATGGGGAAAAAAAAGAGAAACAAAAGACAGAAAAAAATGCTAGGGTGCACTTTGAACTCTCATTGAAAACTTACCTTTACAGATGCTTGCTCCTCACTGGTCCTTTTTTGTAGTGATTTGTGCTCTTGGGAAAAAAGAGAGAGATTGCCTGGTACTTATGGCGGAGGCAGCGGACGAGAAAGAGAAAGAAATGAAGAGAAAAAAGTTTTAAAAAATTGATAGTTGATTCTTGGTGGCAAGCACCCTGTATTTGGCAGCCCTGGCAGCTCCTTCTCGGCCCTTGGCGTGATGGCCGCTGCCCAAGAACATTTTGATTTTCTTTAAAAAAAAAGAAAAAAGAATTGATGAGAAGAACCCAAAGTAATTCAGTGAATGAGAGTTGGGGCTTGTGAACGCATAGTGATTTGTTTGCGTGGGGTGGGTTCAGTATCTGTGTAACCTAGAAAAAAAAAGAGAAGTTAAATGAATGTATGTACCAAAAACAACGTTTGACGTAAATTTTTTGTGGAGTATTGTGTAACTAATTATGTATATATTTTGGCCAAAGACGAACAGAGAGAGAGAGAGAGAGAGAGAGAGAGAGAGAGAGAGAGAGAGAGAGAGAGAGAGAGAGAGAGAGAGAGAGAGAGATTAAAATTGCCGAGCGCCAAAAGAAATTAGGCGCAGAAGGAAAGAAAGATACAATTTTTGATATTTTTTCTTCTGGGGGAAGAACTTGAAAATGATATTCTGATTTGTTTTACTGAAAGAAAGGGAGTCAGATGTGTGGTTGCGTTCGGAGCGCATGACTGTCTTTGCAGATGAGTGTGTATGTAGAGACCATCGTGTGATAGAAGTGACCCCGACGTTTGATCCTGTTCACATTCATTTAAAGTCGTAGTGTGGGATAGATTTTATGGACGCGACAAGTTTAGAAGAAATTTCTTAAGAAAGAAATTGTTTTTGGTATTTTTGTGCTGTGATCACCACTTACGACATTTAAGAATGAAATACTAAGTATACTTGTACTTTTGCGCTTTGACTGGGGGCCTAGTAGAAAAGGTTTTGTTTCTCTCCCCTCTCCATAAAATATTCTAAGAAGGAATTCCTTTTCTTCCCTCTTCTCTCTTTAGTGTGTTTTAGGTAGGCTGGGGTTCTTTCTCTTAGTTTTGTTTGTTTCATGTGACTGGTGATTTCATCACTCGATTTGTGCTTTGCCCCTTTTATTTATTTGGATTTACTTAGGTTTCTTTTTCATTTCCCAACCCGGAACGACTGGCTTCCACCTCCTCTTCCTAAGTCACAGGAAAGAGATGCAAGAGTTGGAGACAGTTGTCCCTCTTTTCTATTGTCTAGTCCTTTATTTATTTTTGATCAGTTTGGTTCTTTTCATTTCCGAACCCCGGGATAATTGGCTTCCTCCTCCTCTTGCTAAGTCGCAGGAAGGAGAAGCAAGACTGAAGAGGAATGTCCGTCCTTTTCTTACTATTTAGTTCATCTTAGGTTTATTATGATATTATAATGAATACTTATATAGCGCCTATTCTCGGCTAGAGACCAATATCTAAGCGCTTTACAAGCCACACTCGTTTACACAACGGACTGCCTACCTGGGTAGTGCCGACTGAAGCGCTGCCAGCTGGAGCTTCATTCAGTCGTTTCCCGTGTCATCCAGTCCATATCATTCAATATCGTTCACTCAATTTCCTTACTTCCTTCATTCTTTCCATTTCTTACGCAGGGTGCATGCTATGTGTAACGTGTCATCCATACCAACGGCCAAATTGGCCTTCTATTTCGAAAGTTGGTGATGGGATTTAACGTGTGTGCAAGATGTTATTCGCGCGTTCACACACGGAACCTCGGTTGTATAGTCTCATTCGAAGGACTGTATGGGAAATGGAGTCAGAACCAATGTTAACTCCGAGGGAAAAGTCCCCCTGTACCGAAACGGCCCGGCGGAGATTCGAACCCTCAACCCCAGGATCACCAAGATTACAAGTCGGGCGCTCTACCAACTGAGCTATTCCGGCCCCCAGGTTTTGCTTTCCCCCCAAGTCTGCTCCTCTCTCTCTCTCTCTCTCTCTCTCTCTCTCCTCTCTCTCTCTCTCTCTCTCTTGTGTGTGTGTGTGTGTGTGTGTGTGTGTGTGTGTGTGTGTGTGTGTGTGTGTGTGTGTGTTCCTTCATTTAACGTCTATCCACTATTCGTGATATCAGACACAAGCTATTGACCACAATAGAGAAACATAAATGTAAGTAAAGTATTGAAGGATTGTTTCCCCATTTTGTTTTATTTGCTGGTTTGAATCAGCATCCTGATATTGTGAGCTCCACTCACCTACGCATTTGGTTGCTTTCGTGTGTGTGTGTGTGTGTGTGTGTGTTTCTTAGTTCAGTTTGTTAGGTAGGTTCCCCGTCTCCAGCGTACGGGTGGTAGTAGCCACTAGGGTTTTACCAGGGGGCCTCTTTCACTGCTCCACCTGTCTCCTTGCTATATTGGTGCTGACCTCCCTTGGTCTCCTTCTTCCCCTTTGAAACTTCTCCGTACCTTCTTCATCATAAGTACTCTCTAGTTGTATATATTCATTTTCATATTTTACTTCGGATGATTTCTGCACAGTGTGTGTTTTCTTCCTCATTTTAGACGTTTGTCTATTCATTGCCTTCATTTTCTCTATGTGATGACTTAGGCCTACATGTAAACATGTTTGATTGATTTTGCTTTCCCGCTACATCTTTCGGTTTTGCCGCAAAATTATCCATTTGTTTCCCCCTTTTTTTATTTGCTGGTTTGAATCAGCATCTTGATATTGTGAGCTCTACTCACCAACTTATTTGGTTGCTTTCGTTTACCATTCTGCTTCTTTACCCTTGAATCATTTACCGCTGAATCGTTCAATACTTTTCTTAATTTTATCTTTCTCTATTGTGGTCAATAGCTTGTGCTATTGCCAACTTTGGTTTTGAAACAAAAATCTCCGTGTTTATCCCCGTCTTCTTTACAAATGTTCATGTTCCATACTCCATAATATTGTTTTAAGACCACTTTTATCTAGCATGTGTTGTTTTCTGGATATTTGTTTCTTCTTTTCTTCAAGGGTTCTTGCTTAATCATGGAGTATTTAATGTGCACTTGGCGCAAGGCGAGCAACTTGGTTTGGACGGCAAAAAACTCGCCAATTACATTACTCAGTGTGAAGAACGAGCGGCACGTGCTCTCGAAAAAGAAAGTCCGGAAAAAGAAAAAGAAAGACAGGAAAAAGGAAAGAGAGACAGGAGAAAGAAAAAGAGCGACAACATGCTCTTGCATAAAAGAAAGAGGAAACTTGATAAATTATTAGATTAAAACGGTTGGATATGGTAACGGAGGAAAAAGCACAGGAAAGAGAATTTCAGCGTCTCCAGGTGCAGGCTGAGACTGACCTTAAGAAAGCCCAGGCTCAGTCTCTGTTGGATTCTGAAGAGTCTAAATCTGACCTCCGTTTCGCCAAAGACCCTTCTGTTAAAAATACTTAATCCCCAAGCTCCCCGTTTTTGACGAATCAAAGGATGAGACTGATGCTTTTCTCAATCGTTTTGTATCCCGTGCCAATACGTTTGGCTGGTCCAAAGAAAAATGGGCCTTGTACATTGCGTCACTTTTCAAAGGAAATGTCCCTACTCTCAACCATTCTCTGGCCCCTAAAGAATCTTTCACCTGGAAAACTATAAAATTAGAACTTTTGAAAAGATTTTAATGCAGGCAACTGCTGAAGGACTCCGAGAAAAATTCAGATACGTGCGTCCGGAGAAAAATGAATCTTTTTCCGCCTTTCTGATTCGCACTTCTCTCTTTTTTTCTTTTTCTCCCCCCTATCATTGGGTCCAATTGTCCGATACCGACAAGGATTTCCATTCCCTTCATGACCTTGTTCTCCGGGAACAAATTTTACAGAGCGTCTCCAAAGACCTAGCTGTCTTTCTCAAGGAGCGTTCCGTAGAAAGTGCTGAAGAAAAGTGTCGTCTGGCCGATCAGTACAAAACCACACACCTTTAAAAGCAGTGCGGTAAAAAAGAAAAATTGTAGATTTCGTTTTTGAGGCAAGCGTGTCTGCCGACTATACCCAGCAACTTGGTTTTAATCAAAATCGGAACTTTCAAAATTCTATGGTCAGTCATCTTCCAATCGTGGCTTTCCTTACACGGGTTACTCATGTCTGCAGCATACATCGCCTGCTAACATTATGCAATAAAGGTATCAGCAGAGAGGCGCTTCGTCTTTTCAGAGTTCAGGCTGTCCCAAACGTGATCGTGGTTTTGGTCGTAGTCAAAGGTCTGAGAATGTCAACAACAATTTTCGTTGTTGGTTTTCTGGCTTTAAATTCTACTATTCTAATGAGTGTCCGTGCAGTGCTAAACTTCCAGCTGTTTCTCAAGCTTCTGAGACCCTTCCTAAAAGAGAGGAAGCTCATTGTAGGGTCTCTCATGTTCTCACGGATGGTCTCTTTGCTGAGCCTTGTTCTCTCAATGGCTTTCAGGCCACTCTCCTCAGGGACACAGGCTGTACGACTGCTGGAAGTAGGCAGGTCTTGTTCGTAAAGACCAGTTCACTGGTGAGACCTAAGAAGTGTTGTTCTTTTGGTAGTCAGATCGAAGTCTTTCTCCTTGCCTTGGTGGAGGTTTCTACTCACTGGTTTTGGGGTCGGGTTAAGGCTTGTGTCATTGATGATCCTGTCACTGACTTTATTCTTGGTAACTTGCCTAGTGTAAGTTCTTCTTGTTCAAGATCAGATGGCTCTTCTATTCCTTGTCGTATCAGCACTCGCCAACAGTCTAAGTTGGACAGACTATCCCTCAAACCCTTACCTGTTCCAGACTTGACTTTGTTGGACGTAATTTCCAAAGACCTTGCTGCTATGCAAAAAGTGATGATTCATTGACACACTTGTTTGCTGCAGTTGTTGGTAACTTACCTACACCCCCCACCCCCCCACCCCCACCCCACTCCCCCGTCCCCTCACCTCTCCCACCTACATCATCGACAACTCATTCTTTTTTTATCGTCATCCCAAAGATTGTGATGTTGTGAAACAAGTTGCTGCTGTTCCAAAGGATTCGCGGGATATTATTCTTCATCCCGCGCATGATTCGATTTTCGCTGGTCATTGTGATGTCAAACGTACACTTCAGTCATTCTTGCGTCATTTTCCTGGCCTTCCATTTTTCGTTCCTTCTTCTTCTTTCTTCTTTTGAGTGTCCACAATCAACAATTTGATTTTTATGACACTTTTCAGGTTGAGGTTCGCCCGGCGAAGAAGAAGAAAAAAAAATCAGAACAGCAGTTGCACTCTTGACTGGAAGGTGTTAAGAGTCCACAGTCCACAGTCTCTGCTGGCAACTCATTCCAGTCTCTGATTGTTCTGGCGAAGAATGAGTTCTGCCGGTACTGTGTGCGGCACTGGATAGCACAGTACTGTTGGTCATATCCTCTTCTTTGGCAGACTGGAGCTGGATGAAGTTTATTGTGGCTGACTGCGACCATGTTGTTCCGAATCTTGTTCCATGTCGCATCTGTCAAAAGACAGTCGCTCAGAATCGTGTTCCCTGTGCACCCTTGCACAGAATGCCTCCGTTCGAAAATGGTCGCTGCAGATATTGTTGGGCCTGTGGAACCTTCGTCTTCGGGCCATCAATACGTCCTTACTATCGTAGATACGGCTATTGTTATTTATCAATAGCTAGGCAATCACGCATTAATTATGATTATGAGATCCTTCCAGTTGACACACAGTCATTTAGCTATTGTGTAGGGTCTTGAAAATTTTGCACGGTTTTTGACCGACAGGAAATTTAATTTGCAAACAGATCGTAGGCCTTTAACTTTTCTGCAAGCACTCAAGGCTAAAAACAGTCGCCTAGCCTGCGCAGATGGGCTTTGTCTAACCAAGGGTTCAAATTTAGTGTTGAACCAATTTTGGCCGATTTGCTGTCCCGTGTCTGATTTAAAAAAAAAATGTACCCCATGCTGTTTTCTTTTCTTTGTCGACTTTGATCCTGCTCCATGTCAGTCGACATGTATAATATATTGCATAAAGCGCTGGGAACCACAGCTTTCAGAGCGTTCCACGACGTCCTCTCGACCATTTGGGAGGAAGAGGACATGCCAGCAGACCTCCATGATGCCACTATCGTGGCACTTAATAAGAACAAAGGACCAAAATCAGACTGTGGCAACTACAGAGGAATTTCTCTTCTCTCCATTGCTGGAAATATATTTGCCCGCATCCTCCTCAACAGGCTCATCAATAACATCTCTGAAGGTAACCTTCCTGAAGCCTAGTGTGGTTTCCGCCCTGGCCGCGCTGTACCATAGACATGGTGTTTGCTGTGCGACAAGTCCAGGAGAAGTGCATCGAGCAGCAGATCAACTTGTACGCAGTGTTCATAGACTTGACCAAAGCTTTTGACACTGTCAACAGAGAAGCTTTGTGGACCATCCTAATGAAGCTGGGCTGTCCACAAAAGTTCACCGCCTTGCTAAGACTCTTCCACGACAACATGACTGGACATGTCCTTTTTAATGATGACTGCACAAAACTCCTTCAACATATCTTAAATAAATGTTAGCGAACCGCCCAGAGAACGTGGACAAACGGTCACAAGACAAAACACAACGCGTTTCGACCTCTTAGGTCTTCGTCAGGTGAAGTATAAACGAATAAAACAACGAGAATTCACTTAGCTTTGATCGCATCAGATCGCTCAGGGTTCAGCGCTTCCTTGCGCTGAACCCTGAGCGATCTGATGCGATCAAAGCTAAGTGAATTCCTCGTTGTTTTATTCGTTTATACTTCACCTGACGAAGACCTAAGAGGTCGAAACGCGTTGTGTTTTGTCTTGTGACTCGTTTGTCCACGTTCTCTGGGCGTTCGCTAACATTTATTTAAGATTTGTTTAGATTTCCGCCTGCAGTCGTCTCGCTTGCAACTAGATCCTTCAACATGTCAAACGGAGTGAAACAGGCTGTGTTCTCGCCCCCATGTTGTTCAACTTGTTCTTACGCAGTCCTGCTTCAGCTGTGAAAGATCTGGGCTTGGGCGTATATTATCAAGTACTGCTCAGATGACCCGGGTTCGACCTCCGTCGTCTTGCTGTTGGTACCAACACCCTGGAGAAACTCATCATTGAAGCCCTTTTTGCGGATGACTGCTCTCATGGCACACAAGGAAAAACACAGCCAAGCCCCAACCAGCCATTACCATTGATGGAGTCCAACTGAAGTGCGTGGAGAGCTTTAAGTATCTGGGCAGCGTTATCTCTGCAGACGGTTCACTGGACAAAGAGATCATGTTCAGGATCCAAAAAGCCAGCCAGGTCCTCGGAAGATTAAGAATGAAGGTTCTCCAACAGAGTTTCAGTTTCATCAAGGAGGTGTCACTGCATGCGGACTTGTTCTTATACGCTACACCACATCCACTAAGTTTTGAGACCACACTACGCACAATTTAAAAGCTGATGGATAAATGAATTGATGACTAAGATGTGAGAATTTAAGAAGAGGGTCTCATGGCTACGACTTAGCATATGTGTGACCTACGCACTTGCTCAACGGGCTTGTCAGACCTTGAGTACCTAAATAGCATTGGTTGTGCCATTGTTATCATTGTATGTGAATGTGGTGAGTGTACACATGTGCGTATATGGGTGTCATGGACACGTGGCGAACGCAATAGTGTGTGTGTGTGTGTGTGTGTGTGTGTGTGTGTGGGGGTGATGTGTGAGTATGCGTGTGCATGTGTTGCGCGCGCACTCGCCAACACATAGATTCCTCCTCTATCCACTCACCTTCCACCTAATGCACAAATGATAGGCGTGATCAGGGGAATGAGTGGACCAGGGTAGTGAGCAAGTGAGACAATGCATTTGTGTGTTTGAAAAAAAGTTACATGGGTGCTTCTTGCATTTGCAAACTATTTTAAGATTTTAGACAGCGCTATGAAAATATCCTATCATTACTATTATTATAGCCTTACCTCCAGCAGAAAGGCATAAGACTGTCTACAAAGCTTAAGATCTAAAAGGCTGTAATTCTTTCTTCACTACTGTATGGATGTGAAACGTGGACCCTGTATCGAAAGCATATCAAGCAGCTAGAACAGTTCCATACACAATAGCTGCGCTTGATTATGGGCATTTGCTGGCAGGACAAAGTCACAAACCAAGAGGTGTTGGACAAAGCAATCTCAGATAGTGCGGCATCCGGCCTCGTGAGCTTGACACCCTTGCTGCTGACAGATCGTCTTGGAGGTCCCTAACTTTCAAAGCAACAGCTGCCTTCGAAGAGGACAGAACATTGCGTCTCACTGTTGCTGCAAGATACAGACGACACTCGTCTCACTGTTGCTGCAAGATACAGACGACACAGGGCCTCGTCCTCCTCAGTCCCAAACTCAGACCATCGATGTGACACCTGTGGGCGCCTGTGTGCTTCCAGCTTCGGAGTCACGTGCGCTGTCATCGTCATCCCTGATTACACAGACCATCGTCTTCGTCGGCTCCCGACTGACTATAATGACCACTATTTGCACAGATGGTTGTGATAAACTGGTACCGATTACACAGACTGTCGTGTTAAATTGGTCCTAATCATACATTTTATCCCATTAAACTAATACTGGTCACATAGACTGTCGTGTTAAACTAATACTAGTCACACAGACTGTCTTTTAAACTAATACTGGTTACATAAACTGTCGTGCTAAACTAATACTGGTCACATGGACTGTCGTGTTAAACTAATACTAGTCACACAGACTGTCGTGTTAAACTAATACTGGTCACACAGACTGTCGTGTTAAACTAATACTGGTCACACAGACTGTCGTGTTAAACTAATACTGGCCACACAGACTGCCGTGTTAAACTAATACTGGTCACACAGACTGTCGTGTTAAACTAATACTGGTCAAATGGACTGCAGTGTTAAACTAATACTGGTCACACAGACTGTTGTGTTTAATTATCCCTGATCACAGAAACTGCCGTGTTAAACTAATACTGGTCACACAGACTGACGTGTTAAACTAATACTGGTCATACAGACTGTTGTGTTTAATTATCCCTGATCACACAGACTGTTGTGTTTAATTATTCCTGATCACACAGACTGTTGTGTTTAATTATCCCTGATCACACAGACTGTTGTGTTTAATTATCCCTGATCACACAGACTGTTGTGTTAAATTAGCACTCATCACACAGACTGTCGTGTTAAACTAATAGTGATCACACAGACTGTCGTGTTAAATTGGTATTCATCACACAGACTGTTGTGTTAATTTGGCATTCATCACACAAACTGTTGTGTTAAATTTGTATTCATCACACAGACTGTCGTGTTAAATTGGTATTCATCACACAGACTGTCGTGTTAAATTGGTAGTTTACACAGACTGTAGTGTTAAATTGGTACTGTTTACACAGACTGTCGTGTTAAATTGGTACTGTTTACACAGACTGTCGTGCTAAATTGGTACTGTTTACACAGACTGTCGTGTTAAATTGGTACTGTTTACACAGACTGTCGTGTTAAATTGGTACTTTTTACACAGACTGTCGTGCTAAATTGGTACTGTTTACACAGACTGTCGTTTTAAATTGGTACTGTTCACACATACTGTCGTGCTAAATTGGTACTGTTTACACAGGCTGTTGTGCTAAATTGGTATTGTTCATACAGACTGTCGTGCTAAATTGGTACTGTTCACACAGACTGTCGTGCTAAATTGGTACTGTTCACACAGGCTGTCGTGCTAAATTGGTACTGTTCACACAGACTGTCATGCTAAATTGGTACTGTTCAAACAGACTCTCGTGCTAAATTGGTACTGTTCACACAGACTGTCGTGCTAAATTGGTACTGTTCAAACAGACTCTCGTGCTAAATTGGTACTGTTCACACAGACTGTCGTGCACAGAAGTGTGTCCCTATAGCCTATTGGCCATAGGAACGGTGAACTGTTGGAGGTTCACAGTTCACAGTGGCTAGGGTATGGCACAATGGAAGGCGGACCTCATTCCGCTCCTTCTGCTACCTTTAACCCCCTCTGAACTGAATCAGTACCAATTACCGCTGGATGGACAGAGAGGGTTTTCCAAACAAACAAAAACTACCGTACGCGTAGATTAAACTCATAAACGTCAGCTTCGCAGGCCAATTGGTCGGTCAGACCAACTGACCGACCAAGGGGCCCATGACAGTCGTGTTAAATTGGTACTGTTCACACAGACTGTCGTGTTAACTTGGTACAGATCACACTGACTGATGTGATATATTGGTACAGACCGCACAGACTGTCGTGATATATTGGCACAGACCGCACAGACTGTCGTAATACATTGGTACAGATCGCTCAAGACTGTCGTGATATATTGGTGCAGATCGCACCGACTGTCGTGATGAATTGGTACAGACAGCACAGACTGTCGTGATGGAGTGGTACAGATCGCACAAACTGTCATAATGAATTGGTACAGATAGCACAGACTGTCGTTTTGATTTGGTGCAGATCGCAGAGACTGTCGTGATATGTTGGTACAGATCCCACAGACTGTCGTGATATGTTGGTACAGATCCCACAGACTGTCGTGATAAATTGGTACAGATAGCACAGACTCTCGTTTTGATTTGGTACAGATCGCACCGACTGTCGTGATATATTGGTACAGATCGCACAGACTGTCGTTTTGATTTGGTGCAGATCGCAGAGACTGTCGTGATGAATAGGTACAGTTTGCACAGACTGTTGTGATGAATTGGTACAGATCGCACAGACTGTCGTGGTATATTGGTACAAATTGCAAAGACTGTCGTGATGGTACAGATCGCACAAATTGTCACGATGAACTGGTACAGATCGCGCAAACTGTTGTAATATATTGGTACAGATTGCACACACTGTTGTAATATATTGGTACAGATCGCACAAACTGTTGTAATATATTGGTACAGATCGCACATATTGGTACAGATCGCACAAACTGTTGTAATATATTGGTACAGATCGCACAGACTGTCGTAATGCATCAGTACAGATAGCAGAGACTGTCGTGATGAATTGGTACTGATCACACAGGCTGTCGTGATGAATTGGTACAGATCGCACAGACTGTCGTGATGAATTGGTACAGATCGCACAGACTGTCATAATGAATTGGTACAGATCGCACAGACTGTTGTGATGAATCGGTACAGATTGCACAGACTGTCGTAATGAATTGGTACAGATCGCACAGACTGTCGTAATGAATTGGTACAGATCGCACAGACTGGCATAATGAATTGGTACTGATCGCACAGACTGTCATAATGAATTGGTCTAGATCGCACAGACTGTCATAATGAATTGGTACAGATCGCACAGGCTGTTGTGATGAATTGGTACAGATCGCACAGACTGTCGTAATGAATTGGTATAGATCGCACAGACTGTCGTAATGAATTGGTACAGATCGCACAGACTGTCGTAATGAATTGGTACAGATCGCACAGACTGTCGTGATGAATTGGTACAGATCGCACAGACTGTCGTAATGAATTGGTACAGATCGCACAGACTGTCGTAATGAATTGGTACAGATCGCACAGTATTGTGACAAACTGGTACTGATCACACAGGCTGTTGTGATCAGTTGGTACTGATCAGACAGACTGTCGTGATCAATTGGTATTGATTACACGGTGTCGTACTTAACAGGTTCTGTTCACACATACCGTCCTGCTGCAAGGACAGAGAACAGCCTAACTAATTAAATTCATTTTGCGGACAGATAAAGATGCATCAGCTCAACGATCATCTCTTTCGCACAGGGCCAAAAAATCAAGCGCGCGCGCGCGCCGCGCACACACACACACACACACACACACACACACACACACACACACACACACACACACACACACACACACTCACTCACCCATACACAAACATCCATGAACAAATGAACACACACACACACACACACACACACACACACACACACACACACACACACACACGTACTAACATACGCATGCACGCGCACTCACCAATCCTTCCACCCACCCCCTATCCCACCCCACTTCTCTTCACACACACTCCTTGGCTGAAGCATGGTCAGAGTTTGATACAAACTGGAAAGAAATTTATGTGAGACTGTTCGCGGTGCAATGCAATTCAGTGAGGGTACTGCATTTAGTCATACTAATTCCTAGCATAGTTCCTATGCTATTAGAATACTACCCTCAACCATGTTAATTCTGAGCACAGAAATCTTCATTCAGTGCAATCAGAATACTGTCCTGAACAATGGTAATTCCCAACATAAAATTGTTCCTTCCATGCTATCAGTATATTGCCTTGAACCATGATGATTCCTAGCATGGGACTTCATTTTTGCGATTAGAATACAACCTTGAACCGCGGTAATGCCTAGCATAAAATCTTCATTCTTTGCTCCTACAATACTGCTTTGAACCATGGTAATTCCTAGCATAGGACTCTTCATTTTATGCGATTACAATACTACCTTGAACCGTAGGATCCTTTTTGCATAGTACTCATTATTTTATGCCATCAGAATGCTGCCTTGAACCATAGTAATTGCTAGAAAAGCACTCTTCATTAAATGCTTTTATCATACTGCATTGAACCAGGTAATTCTTGGCCTAGTACTCTTCATTCCATGGTATGGAAGTACTGCCTCGAACCATGATAATTCCTTGCAAAATACTCTTCATTTTATGCCATGAGAATACTATACTCAACCGTAATAATCTCCTGGCATCGTATCCTTCATTCTACGTTCGGAAGATATTGCTCTGCCAGCATAGCACACGTCATTCAATGTTACGACGCAAATGATATTGCCTTCAACCACGGTAACCTAGCATGTACCCTTACTCTATGTTATGAGGATACTTTTGTGAACGATGAGTTTTCGGCTAGCACAGCACTCTTTAATTTATGTCATTAGGATATTGCCTTCAGCTACGGTATCCTAGCACTGTGCTCTTTATTCTATATTATGAGGATATTGCGTTGAACCATGGGAACTTCCTTGCATAGAACTCTTCATTCTATATTTGAGTATACTATTTTGAACATGGTAATCTGTCAGCATAGCACTCTTCTTTCTTTGGTACAAGAATACTGCTTTGAACTATGGTAACCTCCTAGCACAGCACTCTTATTCTATATTATGATACAGACGGTTTTGCCTTAAACCCTGGTAACTCCTAGCAGAGTACTCTTCATTCTATATTATGATACAGACGGTTTTGCCTTAAACCCTGGTAACTCCTAGCAGAGTACTCTTCATTCTATATTATGATACAGACGGTTTTGCCTTAAACCCTGGTAACTCCTAGCAGAGTACTCTTCATTCTATTACATGAGGATATTGCTCAGAATTGTGGTAGCCTCCTAAATTAGTGTTCTACATTTAATGTTATAAGGATATTGCTCTCAACCACTCGTCCGCATAAAAAAAAAATCTCATGACTTTTCCTTGGGACCCATTCCATTTTCCCTCCGTTTCGTTAAAATTGGTTTAATGGGTTGGTTGGTTTGCGCAATTTTGCAGAGCGGATCCTTGATCTGCCCTGTGATTCCAACCCGCAATACGGACTCACTATCACTGAATGGATCTCTACTGTCCACAAGTTTTCTCCAAAACAATACTGTATTTTTGCCTAAAACTAACTGAAAACAAACCAACAGGTGTGTGAAGACATAGGCACCATTGCGTAGGTCTTGGCGATTTATATAGAAAAAAGTAGCTGAACATCAAAAGCGAAATAATAATGATAAAGATAGCCATGATGCTGATGACAACAAAAACAATATAGATTGATGACGGTCACAATAATATAATAATATTGATTACTGCAGTAACGGCCGTTTTTACCTCTTCTGCATCTTCTCGTTGAGACACGGCGCTTGCGTCGTCGCTCTGTGCTACCATCGTCGCCTCTGTCACTGTTGTCGTAATGACGGTCTCTGTTGTGGCTACTGACGCTGTCTCTACCTCCAATTGACGTAATCGCTCGCGCTCGGCTCGTGTTGCCTCGATCTGGGCAATGCTTGTGCGGATGAACTTGATCTGTTTCTCTTTGTATAACCTTCCAGCCAGAACAAGATTCTCAAACTCTTCTGTCGGGATCTCTCTGGGCAGTACAGAAGGGCCGTATTTCTCTCCAATGAGTACCTGGCGAATAAATAAACGAATTAACAAATCAAGCAAACAAAAGAATGAATTGTACTTTCTTGCCGTAAAATTCTATCTTATTTCTGTACTTGTTAAAAATTACATATTGAATAATTCATCAAGAAAACATATATAAATAGACTACCAGGTTTCAAATGAATCTACCGAGTAGCTTACAATATTGTGCAAAACACAACTTAAGCTAAAGGCAAAGTAAGGAAATAGGAAGCTAGGTAAATGTCAACACGATGTAGGACTGATTCATCAATAGTTTTAATTCACTGAACAACTAAGACTAGACAGACATCGGGGAGATCGAAGACCTCTGCAAAGGTCGTTTGGGTTTGAGCCCTTTCATCCTACCTTCATCAATATTTCACGCACAAAATGGTGTATAAACTGGAACTTGGAAGGAAAAAAGGGCTTGGTATAAGATATTTATTTATTTATTTTTCATTCTCTTAAAAATTCTCTAAGCAATTCATGACTGAAAGCAACCAAATAAATTCCTCCAGTAAACACAGGTGGTACGTCCTGAAAAAAAAAGAAAACATTTCTCTTGCACTATAAGAAATACATGATACTGAAAAGTTATATTCAGAGTCGTGTTTTTTTTTTTAAAATACAGTTTTGATATTCTGCCACAGTTATCTGGGCTACCTGGCCAGTGATTAATTTTACATCAGTGTTGGTGTTCAGAGACAAACTAATCACCATCCAGCTGGACGGGGCCTGGTCCGTTCCGTAATCCCCATCCTCATCAACATTTAATCGGTATTGTCCATCTTTCACGAGGTTTCGTTAAAAACTTGCTCAGTTCACACACACACACACACACACACACATGAACACACACACACACACACACACACACACACACACACACACACACACACACACAGTTAGTTTCTTTCTTGTTTATGAGGGCAGGATGTTAAAAAACTGGAAAGACTATTCTTTAACCTTCAATAATGATAATTTTGACTTGACTTGACTTAACTTCACAGACACACACACACACACACCACACACACACACACACAACACACATATATATATATATATATATAAAAAAATAAATCAGAGTTAAGCCACCAGAACGCTAAAAGTGCTCAACCATGTAGGGAGCGACATACCAGTTTTAAAACAGGATTTTAAAATGGAAAAAATTAAAAACCTACAAGCTTGTTTTCAAGCTATATAAAGCTATATACCCTGAGGAGAGTTTTATATAGCTTGAAACAAGCTTGTAGGTTTTTAATTTTTTCCATTTTAAAATCCTGTTTTAAACTGGTATATATATATATTATATATATATATATATAATATATATATTATATATATATTATATATATATATATATATATATTATATATACCAGTTTAAAATAGGATTTTAAAATGAAGAGGTTAAAAACCTACAAGCTTGTTTCAAGCTAAAAGCGCTCTCCTCAGGGTATACAATATTGTATACCCTGAGGAGAGCGCTTTTAGCTTGAAACAAGCTTGTAGGTTTTAACCTCTTCATTTTAAAATCCTATTTTAAACTGGCATGTCGCTCCCTACATGGTTGAGCACTTTTTACGTCCTGAGTGGCTTTTAAACTCTGATTTTATATATATATATATATATATATATATATATATATATATATATATATATATATATATATATATATATATTATAATATGCATCATCGATGTCCGTCGTGGTCGACTAAGACGTCAGTGACTCCGCATGTGTGAGCGCAAGCCAAAGCTGGACACACAGATACGTCCACACTCTGGGCATGCGACAGCTGTCATTGGGTCAGGTCTCCTCTCTTTGCGGGCTTGGCGCTTCTGGTCCAATTCCTGCAAACGCTTCTCTTCGAAGCTGTTTACTCCTTGTGGACAGCAAGTCGCCAGGCACTGCGGTCCGTGGCAAGCGTTTCCCAGCCCTGAAGCGGGATGCCACAGACTGCCAGTGATACTTTCAGGCAACCTTTGAAACGTTTGAGTGGCCGCCCAGTGTTTCTTGTTCCAGCTGCCAGCTCAGAGAAGACCATTTTTGGGAGTCGCGTGTCGTCCATTCGTATACCACATGCCCAGCCCACCTCAACTGCGCTTTCATGATCAGCGCCTCGATACCAGGCATCTTTGCTCCGCGAAGCACTTTTGTGTTGGAAATCCTGTCCTCCCAGGAAATACCCATGATCTTACGCAAGCAGCGGAGGTGGAACTGATCCAGAGTCTTCAGTTGTCTCCTGTACAGTGTCCAGGTCTCACAGCCGTAGTGCAGCGAGGTGACAACGACTGCTCTGTAGACTGCCAGCTTGGTACTTAAGAGTGACGCTACGCTCTCCCCACACTCTGTTCCAAAGCCTGCCGAAGGAAGCTCCTGCTTTTGCCAGTCTGTTCGACACTGTTTTATCCAAGCCACACGATGAAGACAAGCAGCTCCCGAAGTAGTTGAAGCTGTCAACATTGTTCAGTGTCGTGTCCTCGATCACGATCTTTGGTTCTGGAGGAGAGAGGCCGGGTGCTGGTTGGAGCATCACTTCTGTCTTCCGCAGGCTGATCGTCAAGCCAAAGGCCTTTTCTGCTGCAGACAGGCAACTGGCAAGCTCTTGCAGGTCTCGTTCGTTGAGTGCTGCGAGTGCACAGTCATCGGCAAACAGGAAGTCACTCACAAGGGCCTTTTGTACTGGCCTTCAAGCGCCTTAAGTCGAAAAAGTGGTCATCACATCTGTAGCGGACAGTGACCCCTGCGTTGGTCCTGGAGAGAGCAGAGAACAGCATTGTGGCGATCATGAGCTGAACAGGGTTGCTGCCAGGACACATCCTTGCTTCACTCCGTTGGACACGGGGAAGAGGTCAGACACAGTGCCGTTTACCACTATGCGAGCCATCATACGGTCATGCCATCGAGCCGTCATGGAAGGATCGTATAATCTTGACAAACTTCGGTGGCAGCCAAGTTTGGACAGTATAGTCCACAGACCCTCGCGACTGACGGTACTGAAAGCCTTTGTCAGGTCCACAAAGAGGATGCAGAGATTCTGATTCTGTTCCCGGCACTTCTCTTGCAGCTGGCGAACAGCAAAGATCATGTCGGTTGTCCCCCTGTTGCTCCTGAAGCCACACTGGCTCTCGGAGACGACATCGTCCAGCAAGTGGTGTATGATGCGATTCAGGATGACCCGGGCCATAATCTTTCCTGCTATTTTTCAATAGTGTGATGCCTCTGTGGTTGTCGCACGATGCTCTGTCGCCCTTGTTCTTGTACAGGTGAATAATGTTGGCATCCTTAAAGTCTTGTGGTACTGCTCCCTCACCCCAGAACTGCTACATCAGCTCAGTTAGCTTGTTGACCATGACCTCTCCACCAACCTTCAAGATCTCAGGGGGAAAGCCATCAGGGCCCGGTGCTTTTCCAATTTGGAGCTGCTTGATCGCCTTCTGGAGTTCCTCCTTAGTCGGTGGGTCGTCAAGCGATGTCAAAACTGGACGTTGGGGCATGTCCCGGATCGCTTGCTGATCGATCTGAGATGGTCTATTCAGAAGCTGGCTGAAGTGATCACACCAACGATCACACTGGCGTCTATGGGTGCTAGCGATGGAGAAGGAGAGCTTGCACCTCAGCAGCAGGTGGACAGTCCAGCAATCCGCTCCCCTCATTGCTCTTGTGATGTGGACATCCTGGATGTCACGCCGCCTAGTGATCACATAGTCGATCAAGTGCCAGTGTCTGGAGCGAAGGTGCATCCAGGTGGCCTTGTGGATGTCTGGCAGCTGGAACAGTGTGTTGGTAATGGTCAAACCAAATATAGCGCAGAGTGTAAGAAGCAGCTGGCAATTTGAGTTTTCCTGTCCCACTTCATGCGGTCCGATGATATTCGGCCAAGACTGGGAGTCCCTGCCCACACGAGCGTTGAAGTCCCCAGCTTGTCATCCTTTGGGATACTGCGTAGCAAGCTTGACAGGCTCTGGTAGAACATTTCCTTCTGTTCTTGGGTGTAGGTCTTGGTGGGGGCGTACACACTTATGAGTGTCAGGTGCTGCTTTCCTTGGAGAGGCTATCTCATAGTCATCAGACGATCACCAATTCCCTTTGGGGGAGACTCTAGATTCTTGTCCAGCGAAGTGCGGATGGCAAAGCCCACTCCTGCTTCTCTTTTATCCTCCAGGGGCCTTCCTGTCCAGAAGAAGGTGTATCCAGCGCCTTCTTCTGTTATTTCTCCAGTGTCTGCCAGGCGCGTTTCGTTAAGTGCAGCAATATCAACTTTGTCTGTCGCTCTTCCTGTTGCCCATTAGAGTCGGGATGTTCCAGGCTCCAACGCATAAAGTGCGTTTGTTCTTTGTGGTAGATCTTTTGAATCATTTCGACTGCGTTGTTAGATGTCCGGTCAGCTGCGGTATGCTGACAGGAAGGAATGAGGGAAGCTTTCTTTAGGCCACCTTTTCTAGGTCCTTCCCCATGAGAGGGGAGCAATGCTATCCCTGAATAGGGCTGCTCAGTCGCCAAGGTGGCTGCCGAAACCTACTGTTGCCCCGGTGAGTAGAGTGACGACCATCCTGCCCTGACCGCCTGAGTGCAGGTCCGTGGCTAGCAGGTACCAGTGCCATCTCTCACCTGCCACCGTCGCCACTCGCCTGTCGTCCCAAGATTTGGGAAAGCAGAAAGGAGAGGTGGAGTCAATGAATCCTGGGCAAAGAAGTATATGGAGGCCGTGGGTTGCCCAAGCACCACGACCCCCCTCTCGGTCCGAGCCGTTATTGCCAAGAGGGATGCAGGGCATAACATCTTGATGACTGGACTGCAGGAGCTGCCAGGATGATGATGGAGTTCACCACCATCTTAGGGGCTTAGGGGCTCCACTCTGGATTTTTCGTTAGGGGTTTACTCCCGTAGCTTTTGCCTTTCCCAAGGAAGCCTGCAAGGCAGCAGGACCCATTTTACCCATGGTTGGGAGACTCATGAAGGGTGGGTCGCATATCTACCAGTGCAGGTCTGAAGACCTGCCCACTGCTCCTATAAATACACATAGCATATATGTATACATATAAGAGAGAGAGAGAAACAATCGGATGCAAACGACATATCCTCCCTGATGGGGGTCTTAGGCGGCCGCCGTAGTGCGCCGTGGTTTTGACGGCCGTGTCCCTCCCGGCAGAAGTGATCCGTGAAAACGGCCATAGACAATCCGTGCCAGATCTATCGCTATTCTTCATATGAAAATGTCATTCCTGCCACCTACATAAAATCAATCTTTCCTTAAAATTATGCAAAAAAGCAATAATTTCTTCAACACCTTGATTTGTCCAAACAAAATCATATCCTAACATAAACAGTTTACAGCGGATATTTGAAGCTCAGTTTCTTTTGTCGCGTGAATCTAGATCTAGCAGCATCCTATAGGCTGAGAGAGAGAGAGAGAGAGAGAGAGAGAGGAGAGAGCAATTCGTCAATGAAAATTCAAGAGCGCAGTTCTTTCCCTTTACCCGGAGAGCCGTGAAACGGACGGTTTGCACGACCGGCGGAACGGACAGGATTTTCCAACCGGGCCGTCTTGCGCACAGGTTTACAATGGCCGCCGCCTACCTCAATGACCCGGGCTGGAAACGGCCAGCTATAGCCGAAAGTTTGTTACATTTTGCGTGCGCGATCCATACAAATGTAACAGTAGATACAACTTGCGCACGTGATTGCACGCAAAATATGACGACTTTACATTTAAAGGGTCCATTAAGAACAAAAAGGGTAGTTTACTCTGTGTGTGTGTGTGTGTGTGTGTGTGTGTGTGTGTGTGTGTGTGTGTGTGTGTGTGTGTGTGCGTGCGTGCGCGCGCGTGCGTGCATGTGTGTTGTGTATGTGGGTGTCTCTCTGCCTGTCTGTATGTATGTCTATTGTTTCCTTATGCTGACGGGCTGCCTGTCTGGGCTCAGGGGTTGGAGCACTTGGCTATGAAACTCGTTGTCCAAGTCACATCCAGGCTGGTGGGTTCCTACAAACCCCATCTTTGTTGTTCTTTTGAATGACATGGGTGTTAATGGGTGAAATGTTCTCTGTAGAAATAAGCGTGAACTGACTGTAATGCAAATTGTTTGTACTATTGATTAGTACATGGTCTCGTAATCTGTTTTTACCCAACGACATCCGTCCTATGCTGTACGCGAGCTCTGACAGTTTACTTCACTTGCAGATTTCCGAGCATTGTCTTTTCTCTGTGTTATGAAGGACTCACTGCTTGCTTGCAGCGTTGAGGTCGTCATACCATGCCTTCTTGACCAGCGTTGAGGTCGTCATACCATGCCTTCTTGACCAGCGTTGAGGTCGTCATACCATGCCTTCTTGACCAGAACACTGCTGATCTGCCATGTGTCAGTCTGCATCCTGATTGATTGCGTTATCCTGGATGGTGTCTGTATCCTGGCTGGTCATAACGATGATTTATGTATCCTGGCTGGTTGTTACTGATGGATTCTGGCCGGTACGCGGTTGCACCGATAATTTTTCTGTCCTGGCCGGTTGTACTGAAGCTTTGTGTCCTTACCCAGTGTGGAAAGACAGCGCAAAGAGCGGAAGAGAGAGAACAAAAGCTGAAGTTACAGTCAGCAAAAGGATGGGAAAGAATTACGAATATAGTTGAAAAAAGAAGAGAAACAGAGGCAACATGAATTCGCAATTTGAACTTGAATACTGGCAAAAGACTGTTGATGTTGATGCTGGTGATGATAATCAACATGGTGTTTTTTCCACTCTCAAAGCCCAACATGTTTCAAAACTTCCTCCTCTTGATGAGTCATGTGATAAAATTAACTCTTTTTTTGTACAGATTTGAAACTCGTGCCATTTCTTGTTCATGGCCCACGGAAAAATGGTCTCTGTATGTCTCTTCCCTTTTCCGTGGCAATGTCTTATTCACTTGAACACGATTTGAAAGGAGTGTAACCCGCCGATTTGTAAGCAGCGCCGATTTGTAAGCGCTTATAAATCGGCGCACATTGCATGACTTGTAAAACCGCCGATTTGTAAGCAGCGCCGATTTGTAGAGCGCTTACAAATCGGCGGGCTAGCACTGCTTAGAAATCGGCGGGTGCTTTACAAATCGGCGGGTTAAGCACCCGCCGTTTTGTAAAGCGCTTTACGAAACGGCAGGCGCTTTTTTTTAATCCTGCTTCTTTGGATTAAAACGATAAACTATTATTACGCTTTCATGGATTATTCCTGCAATTTTGATGACTTTCTATTTCATCAAAACGGCGGATTGAAATGCGGTGTGAGTGTGTATGTGTGTGTGTGTGTGTGTTCATGTGTGTGTGAGAGTATCTGAGTATGTATATCAGTTTGTGTATGTAAGCCTGTGCATATGTGTGTGTTGGGGGGTGGGGGTGGGGAGTAAACGGTCTATTTCTTTTGCCCTGACTCACTCACACAATCAAATTTCGAAGTCGAAAGCAGAGGACATTGTTGGTATGTTTTTATTCATATTTGTTCATTTCTGTAAACGTTACATGAACGACAAAGTGAACTAGAATTGTTTGTTTTTAAACGCAATTTTAAGCACATTTTACAGTCAATTTGTAAGCGCTTACAAATCAGCGCTGCTTACAAATCGGCGGGTTACACGTGGCTCTCTCTGACTGAGCTGGACCACAGGTGGTTTCAAATAGACGATATTCGTTTGAACTGACGCTGCACACACAAATGAGCTTGAAAGCAGTGTATGTGTTGTTCATTTTGTTGTAACGTCAGTTCAAACGGATAACGACTATTTGGACTATCTTGTTGCGGGGGATGTTCACTATCCTTAACGATCGGTGTGCCAACTAAAAAATAAGTCAGATTCAACTGAAAATTCAACCTCATTGCAAGTAACCTTTCACCCAATTGTGTGTAAACTTTCAGCTTCATCAAAGAAATACTTAGTTCTCAGTCGCACGCTGATATGTATAAGTAGGGGTCTAAATTGTGGATTTCCTCGTTTTATCCACGATACTCCTGAAGCAAATGATACTCGTTTGAGGAATTTATACACAGCAGGGAAAATAGAATATAACAGAGTAATAAGCAGGATTTCGTGTAATACATGCGTCAGTCTTGAGTCATGTGATCTATTCGATACAGCTGAATGACCCTAACCTCTCACACACGCTCTTTATCTAGAAGACAAAAAGACTGTGCAGTTCATTGAAATGGATGTCCAGCTAAATCCGTTAGTTATATTCTGGAAGTTTTCAGAAATTATAAGAGATGAAATAAGACCCAGTTTGATCAAAATGAAGGACGTTATTCATTTCGAATGTGAGAAATTCAAAATAATCTTGTCAAAAATTTCTGAGTTGAGCTAAGATGTAGTTTTATGCTGGTTATCAACAGAGGCAGAAAATTCATTAGAGGATGTGTTCCTATTCCTTTGAAGTACAACACATATTACCTCATGGGTGGAGCTTTCAAACAAGGAATTTCATTTGTTTGAGACAAGAAAGCAGATGAAATCCAACCAACACTCTTCTGCATGTTTTTTCTATACTCTACTGAAGAAAACGTGTAGTATATTTTAAAACGATGTTTTGCAGGTGACGATCATTAACTTGTCCAAGCATTCAACATGTTTAGAACTGAAAATAGGTTACTTATCACTGTCACGACCGACCCTGGAGGTCTGCCCTGACAGGATCAGTTTAGATGGGAGTGAAGGGAGTGACTGACCTCACACGCCTCGCAAGAGCCCACACAAGAAAATTACGATACAACACCCCATTTATTCACATCGACACACACAATCGCAAATAAATATTTCAACACACGCACCATGCACAATCACAATCAAGCATCCCAACACACACAACATGCACAATCACAATCAAGCATTCCAACACACTCAACATGCACAATCACGATCAAGCATTTCACTATACGACATATACACATAAATAAACATGTATAAATAAACATTTCCAGCACCCATCCCTTCCCATGTCATGTAGCGCCCCCACACCCCTGCCTCTCCCCAGTCTACTGGGAGCACCCTGTCGCACTAGGTGCTCCAAACCGGGTCGGTTCTTGAAGAGAGTCGTTCAAGGCCGACACCCTTGACACACACAAACAGACGGCGGAGAGCGCGTCCCGGGGGGGGCGTGGCGTTGTTACTGGAGGTCCTGGACGGGGATCAGGACCGGCCAGTCAAGCCCACGGGCTTTTCCACCAGTACGTGGCCTCAACCAGTGCGTGGTCCCAACCAGTGCGTGACACCAACCAGTGCGCAGTACCAACCAGTGCGCGGTCCCAACCAGTGCGTGGCCCCAACCAGTGCGTGGCACCAACCAGTGCGCGGCACCAACCAGTGCGCGGTCCCAACCAGTGCGTGGCCCCAACCAGTGCGTGGCCCCAACCAGTGCATGGCACCAACCAGTCCAAGCTCCGGGTGAAGCCCCCGGGAGGAGGGAAAAGGTAACAGCTAGGAAAGAAGAGAGGAGGGAAGGGCACTGGAACCCCGCAGTCAGTACAGTCTGACCCATGCTGTTAAATCCTAACAGCCACTCGCATGATGGGCGAGGGGAGGTCTACTAAATACACCAACAACACCAGCTCAACACAGACCTGAGCATAACACAGTAAACCAATCAAATCAGGAATGTTCGTTAAAGTCTTCTCACACGAAGCAGGTAAGAGACTGCATTAAATTAACAAGCTATAAAACAAATATGAATTATCTTCATCCTTCTCTCACTCACGTTTAACATTTTCCTTTCTTAGGAACTGAACTAATTGCTTTACATCTGCCACCACATTTGCCAATAATAATAATTCAATGGCACAATTATCCCCACATTTTATATCAATATTTCAATGCATAAACAAATCTCCAACCACACATCTAAACGACTAGTCATGCGTACGCACGCTCGCAAACATAAAACTCGTTCTCCTTGCACACACAAACAGACGGTGGGGGAAGAATAAGAGTCCGGCGAATGTGACAGGGGCGGACGAGCGAGACCAAGCAAGTACCAACCCCGAATCACCAGGTTCTCTCCCATCCCCACCGACTACCGCATCACCAGATGCATAAACAGGAGAAAGAATTTTGGATATAATTTAGAATGGCCAGGTTAAAGATTGAATTAACCAGAGAAAAGGTCTCAAACAATATTTCTTTTACAATTTTGAAAACAAAAGAAAATTGCGCAAAAGAGAAGAATAAGCCGGCTAACAACAAAAAAACAAAACAAACAAACCACGAAACTGATGCTTACCAGCTACCCGTGGGTGACCCAGAAGAGGCGGGTCAAACGACTCTCTCTGCCCTCTGTCCAGTCGAGAGGACAGAAGCGCAGATGCGGAAAAAGAAGAAGTGATGTCTCTCCCCTACAGGCCGACTGTAGGAAATGAAGGTACCGACTGTACCTTCGACGCAATGGTGAAGAACCAGGACCGGAGCAGGCGCTCCCAGAGACATCTTCCGCTCGAGTGAAGAGAAAACCTGCCTAAGCGATGGCGGCCAACATGCCACGCTACGTCACAGAGTAAGCATACCTCAAGCTAAAAGAAATGAAGCACGTGCGACAGGTAAAAAGACAGGCGAGAGGCCGATAGACAGCAAGTTCGAGAGAAAGGTACCAGCCACCCGTGAACCTACAGGATGAATTGCACGGGCAGTGGAATTAGAGAGAGAGAGAGAGAGAAAGCAAACCTAACCTGAGCTGAACTACATTAAGGTGCAACCGCACCACAAGCCACACTAAGGGACGGACACGCGACAACAACAACGACAATAAACAAATGAACAATTCCACCACCCTAGATGGGTCAATCGTCGTAGGCCTCGTGACAAACTCGTGACAATCACATTTATGTTCAGTGGTCTAGAATTTGTCCGTTACAACTTGTAAAATTAAACAAATTATGCTCGTTTCAAGTCCAGTTTATGCATCAAAATGGGCAACTATCGTAGTGCGGCCATAAAAGATAACAAAGATGAGTAATTATGATTTAACTTTGTGTGCATGAGCACACAATTCCATGAGGGAGGAAGCGTATGATTTTGTTGTCGTTTCATTTTCATCTGTCCACCACTAAATTTTGATTAAACATGCAAACGGCTGTTTCTTTTTATTTTTTTCATTTGTTTTTACAAATAACATTTTCAGCATCTGCGAATAATTTTCCTGCATTGTCTTTTGATTGATTGTGTCTGGCAATCATACCTATTCTTTTAGTGAAATATTCTGGTGAAAGTATGGAACTGCACACTAAATTAACTTTTCCCTGTTCTCTTGCACCATTCTCTTCACTCAGTATAAGCTGAGTTACGATTTCGTTTTCATTTGAGTGTGGAAATTTGTGTTTATATTATCGACTGTAAAATGTGCTTAAAATTGCGTTTAAAAACAAACAATTCTAGTTCACTTTGTCTTCATGTAACATTTACAGAAATGAACAAATATGAATAAAAACATGTCAACAATGTCTTCTGCTTTCGACTTCGAAATTTGATTGTGTGAGCGAGTCAGTGCAAAAGAAATAGACTGTTTATCCCCCCCCCCCCCCCAACACACACATTTGCACAGGCTTACATACACAAACTGATATACATACACATATACTCACACGCACACATGAACACATACACACACATACACACTCACACCGTATTTCAGTCCGCCGTTTTGATGAAATAGAAAGTCATCAAAATTGCAGGAATAATCCCTGAAAGCGTAATAATAGTTAATAGTTTTAATCCAAAGAAACAGGATATAAAGCGCCCGCCGTTTCGTAAAGCGCTTTACAAAACGGCGGGTGCTTAACCCGCTGATTTGTAAAGCACCCGCTGATTTCTAAGCAGCGCTTACAAATCGGCGGGGCCTAGTCCGCCGATTTGTAAACGCTCTACAAATCGGTGCTGCATGTAAAATCGGCGGTTTTACAAGTCATGCAATGTGCGCCGATTTATAAGCGCTTACAAATCGGCGCTGCTTACAAATTGTCGGGTTACAAGAATTATTTTTTAAATTCAATATGCTGAGGAAGGTTTCCGTGAGAAATTCGCGCTGTTCGGCCTGACGCGAACTAGTGATTTCTTGTATTTTTGTTCTTACAGGTCACTCTCTTGCCATGATTGATCTTTCGGGGATTACCCATGATTTTGAAAGTTTGCGTAAATTGCGCAAGCAAATATTACAAAGCGTTTCGAAAGATTCAGCAATTTTTTCTTCGCAAAAGAAGTTGGAAAACTGCTGAGGACATGTTTAAACTAGACGATCAGTACAAGAGTGCACATCCTGGGAAACCTTTGCAAGGAAACCACATTTTAAACTGTTGAAACGAACGTCATTTCTTTTTCTTCTCCGCTTCCGTATCAAACAGAACAGCCAAGGAACTACCGTGTGTATTGCTCTAATGTATTTCGAAGTTCTTTCTCTTGTTTGACTTTTTTCTCCAGATGATCGACTTCATCCATTAATTCAGATCTCTTCTCCAGTAGTTCTGTCCTTTTCCTCAGAAATGAATTTTCTTTTCTAATCTGAAACATCTCCGACAATACCTTTTCTATTTGTGTATTAATTTTTTTGTATGTCTTCTCCCATCTTCCATACCACTTTCCAGACGACGTAGAGCGGCGGTAACTACGCTGTCACTGTTTTCTAGGATTTCCTTTTGAGCACCCTCCCCTGCCCTTTCGTCGCTGTTGGCCACACTGCTGGCAAACTTTATCATTTTGCGCTGTTGTTGATCCGCAGTTTTTCGTTTATCACTTGTCGAGCGTTCTCGGCTAAATACTTCCTCCTGAACATGTTCCTCTTCTGTGCGAGGGTGAATCGACTTTCCTGTGGTATGACTTTCACTGACTTGACTTGAAACATTGTTGGATCTTTTTGTTCTGGTTCGATCCCCTGGTGTTGTCTTTTTGGGGGCCCATAGTCATGAAAGAGTGACTAACTTAAACACAATCACCGAGCGAAAGACGTTGCAGTTGGCGGAAGTTCGCAGATACACCTTCTGCACACTATGTCACTGGTGAAATAGTCGTCTCTCCATTTTTGAACTGACTGAAATAATATTTTTCTTTGGTAAGAAAAGTTCTTCTTTTCAAGGTAAAAAAAATATTAAAAAAACAAAACAAAACCGCGGCGATGGATATCTTTCACTCAGATTCACGCGTAGATGAACCGTGGCACATCTTTTCTCTCAGCTGTGCGAAGTTCGGAAAAGTGCACTCAGGCCATTTCGTGCGGAGCGCCGACAAAACACGTCTTACTCTGACGGTGATCAGCTGTCAAGTCCAAATGTCTAGATTTCATGTGAAGAAGTTTACGATTAAAGATAGAAATGTTGTAACACATCAGAAGAAAAAGAAACACCCGAAGGTGCTGGGGAGGACCCAGAGAAGCACTGTCTTCACCTGCCTTTAGAGCAGTCCTGTACCACCCTTGGAGGCCTGCGCTGTGTTGACGATGGGTACAGGCACGCGCAGGACACTCAATTAAGATATCAAGGGACATAACTGCTCCTGAACAGAGGTAAATCAGACTACAGGATGCAGCTCATAACAGCCTTAAAGTAGCATCCCCATGGGTGTACCAGCCCGTATTTCATGACTGCAGAGCCCACCGGCGAAAAACACCACCCTCCAGCTGCCGAGCACACCCCACAGACCCAACCACCACTGCCCACGGATAGATGAAGACAGTGCCACTCCAGACACAGCCAAGCTTTCGCCATACGGTCTTATGTGCCCTCAAGAGAGAATCCAAAGTTGTAGTCTTTCCCACTGTCAACAGGACTTTCCCTGTAACATATCAGCATGTTATCACTCCCTTTGTCCCCGGTTCATACACATGTGGATTCATACTCTTTAGCAAAACAAAAAGCGAAAATGTCAATGGTCTTGATTTTGTGATAACTTTTGATGTGTTGCTCTTTTTTGTATGTCAACAAATACTGCCTATTTTGTGATTTTTGCTGCCCTTTCAGTATTCTTGATCGTCTTTATAGTCTGAGTGATCTCATTAACATAGGCCAGTAAAAACAAATCACCTGAACGGCGAGTGTCAGCAATATTTCCAGCAGAACCAGCGGAGCTACCCGCTTGAAGCGAGACGTTATCGTGTTAACCGGCTTCTGCTGCACTTGGAGCGCTTCTTCGAGACAGCGGAATGTCCTTTTCCGCCTCGAGGTCCCCGGGCGCGGGACGTTCATGTATTCAGCGGCGTAACTCTACAATTCAACGTTAGTGTGTCGTCTTCGTTTGTGGACTTCAATTTTTTTTCTTCTCCAGAAACCTAGTTGGACAGCTCAATTTTAGTGCCTTCCCAACGTTTGTGAACACACACACACACACACACTTACACACTTTTGCGTGCACCAAAAACAAAGACGAACCAACCCGTGACTTCTGTGTGTGTGGACTATTTTGACCATGGACTATTCAGTAACATCTTGGAGTCATAGAAATGGAAGGAGACATTTTTTGCGACCGCACCTTGGACTTTCCTGAACAAAAAATAGTGCTACAAATGCTGAACATTAAACTCGTTTCTTTTTCCTGTAACTCGTAAACCTATGTTTTTTCCCCCCTTACCTTTACTTTTTAGTGTGTTTGACTATCATGTGTATGTGATTGATAGGACTTTATATTCTCTAATCTATAATATGTTTGAAAAGTTAGACACGATTTTGAGGTATTGTGCACTGATGTCATGAACTGGTGTTATATAAAAATGACTGATATTGTTGACATTGTTTGCTTACCATGTATTCCCCTCACTAAAAAAAAAAACAACTGCTTGCTGCAGTGTTAATACTTTTTGCCCTAACATAATTGTTGGAGATTTCCCTGTCACCCCGCTTTGGATAACATTTTTGGAGAAATTTTTTTTTTTTCTCAGAGAAAGGGGTTGTCAGGGTGCACATGTTCCTGCTGGTTTCAAGTATGTTTATTTGTGAAAAGACTATGTCGACGCAAACATAGATTGCCTGTTCAAGCTTTCGGGAAAAAAAAGGAAGGATGTTGAAGTATTGTGCCTTGGCCCGCCTACCATGAAAATCGTATAGCGTGCATGCAATGGCATGTATGAACTGACAGCACAAGGCAACTGGTTTGTCACCTGCAGGATGGGCATCTGGATCAGAGTCGATGATGTCAACATACCGCAAGGTTCTGGTGGGGGCGCATGAGCCGGAATAGCTCAGTTGGTAGAGCGCCGGACTCGTAATCTTGGTGATCCTGGGGCTGAGGTTTCGAGTTTTCGCCGGGCCGTTCGGTACAGGGGGATTTTTCCCTCGAAGTTAACATTGGTTCTGACTCCATTTCCCATACAGTCCTTCGAATGAGACTATAAACCGAGGTTCCGTTTGTGAACGCACGCACAACATCTTGCACACACGTAAAATCCCATCACCAACTTTCGGAAAAGAAGGCCAGTTTGGCCGTTGGTATGGATGACACGTTACACATAGCATGCACCCTGCGTAAGAAATGCAAAAAATGAAGGAAGTAAGGAAATTGAGTGAACGATATTGAATGATATGGACTGGATGACACGGGAAACGACTGAATGAAGCGCCAGCTGGCAGCTCTTCAGTCGGCACTACCCAGGTAGGCAGCCCGTTGTGTAAACGAGTGTGGATTGTAAAGCGCTTAGAGCTTGGTCTCTAGCCGAGAATAGGTGCTATACAAGTATTCATTATAATATGATAATACATTTTTTTTCGAACGACACCGGAATTGTCTTGAGTAAATCTGAACTAAGGACAACGACTGGTCTATGTTCGGCTCGGCAAACCTTCAGGCCAGATATGGCGAAGAGAAAGGACAAGAGAGGGGGAACATGATAAAGATTAATGTTCTTTAGATAAAGACTAATTTGATTTTAAAAAAAAAAGGATTGTTGTTTTCTTTTCAGGCCTTTTTCCCGGATAGAGGAGGTGCGTGCAGTCTGTTATCGTTTTGAAACGGGCAGAGGCACAGTTTGCGTGTTTGTAAGTCAGCGTGAGGTCGCAGAGTCTGAAAATACTTTGTAGTTGGCTGAGGCCAAAACTGGAAAGGAAACTGTCACAGGTATGTGAGGACCAAGGAACTTTGTAAAAACGGTTTTGTTTTGTGTGAAACTGTTCCGTGCCAGACTTGAAATCCGTGCGAGCCTGTTAATATATCAAATTGAAAATATGTCTTTGCAATGTTGTAACATCATAGCTGACATAATTTTATGTTAGTTTAGTTTTTCATTAAATAGGAACCTTTTTGTATTAAGTCCGACTGATTGTCGACGTATCGTTAGCAGAGACTGACAGTGTCTATATGTGTCCTTTGCCCATGAGTGGGAAGATTTAATAGCCTATATTAATAAACAATAGATCTATTGATTTATCTGTTTATCTATCTATATTCAATGGGTGATGCTATGCTTTGAAGGAAATATGAATTGAGGTACAATTTCAGAATCATGGGGATCTCATCTTGGTAATCGTGAGTTTTTAATGCCTGTGGGTGTGCAGGTGCGGACGGAAGAATAAGGTGGTTGTTTTGTGCCCGATCCACAAGCACCTGTGAATATTATCATTATCATTATTGTTATTGTTTTTTTTTTTCTTCTACATTTGTATTTACTTTTATTGTTGTTCAACATTAAAAAAAAAACCAACAAAACACACACACACACACAAAGCAAAACAGATTAAAAAAAAGAATTAACAGCAACAGAAATTAGGTATAAAGCAAGCAGAAACAACACACACACACACACACACACACACACACACACACATGGAAAAAATATTTTTAAAAATGAAAAAAAGGAGAGAGCTTCAGCACAGCATCGTTTATGTATAAAAAGCATGGTTACTTACTGACAAACATAACACAATGCTTTAAGAAATATACATAAACCTGTATACATCACATTATTGTAATACTACTACCCGAAAGAGATGTATATAAGCGTTTGATGAAAATAAACATTGCAAGATAAATCAGCATGCATACACAAATAGTATAGGAAAGACAGACGGTTAGACAGACAGACAGACAGACGAACAGACAAGCAAAGAAACAAGAAGACAGAACGGGCTGTGTCACAGCAAGTGAAGATATGTTATTATCATAAGGTACATTATCTCTTGAATACCAATATACAGAAATATTTCAGCAGCATACAAGTGCCACAAAACGTATCCTCAGCAAAAGATCACAACAAAACAGAAAAAAAGAAAAAGAAAAGACATTAATTAGTTTAGTAATTGTTGTTATATAATTATGCGCATTTATATATATCAATGCAGAAAAGACATTGTCCAGAGACGTTAACTAAAGCAACTAGGTATTAGATATTAAAGAATCATATTCATATATTATCATCATTGTTGTTGCTGTTTGTTGTCGTTGTTATTGTTAGCATTTGTTTTTATCCCAGCCATTATCATATTCATCACCATTCCATTTTCACCACCATAATCATCATTATTATCATCATAATCATCATCATTACTATAAATATTGTTATTATCATCATCATCATCGTTAAAATCATCATCATTATCCATAGCAGTAGTAGTAGTAGTATCGTCATTATTATTATTATTGTTGTTGTTACTATGATGATGATGATGATGATGATGATGACGATGATGATTACTGTTCGAAGTCATTATCCACAAATAACCAAATGCGTACACACACGCGCGCGCGAACGCGCGCGCACACACACACACACACACACACACACACACACACACACACACACACGCACGCACGCGCGCGCGCGCGCGCGCGCGCGCACACACACACACAAACACACACACTGACACGCAATCAAGAGCAGGTTTCTTAGGTACTGAGAACAGGTTCGAACGATAACTGAATGCGTCTTTTAGCCTACGGTTGGCGAAAGATAGTTCCCCAGCCACAGCGTACAGACTGTGCACAGTGTTGGTTGGGAACGTCTCCATAATAAGTCCAATCAGTTGATGATGTATTGATTCAGGGCTCACCAACAAATATAATGAAACAACCAGCAAATAGATGAAAGTAAAATGTTAGTGAGTAAAACATAGACCTAGGTCAAAATATTCTTGGATCTGCCCTTTGAGTCACCTTACGAGTTTTAAAGAATCGCGTCAAGGGAAGCTGGTTCAGACTTACAGAGCTATTTCTCATACCTGTACCGTATTGATTTATTTCTCATACCTGTACCGTAATGGTTTATTTCTCATACCTGTACCGTCTTGCTTTATTTCTCATACCTGTACCGTATTGCTTTATTTCTCATACCTGTACCGTCTTGCTTTATTTCTCATACCTGTACCGTATTGCTTTATTTCTCATACCTGTACCGCATTGGTTTATTTCTCAGACCTGTACCGTATTGCTTTATTTCTCATACCTGTACCGTATTGCTTTATTTCTCATACCTGTACCGTATTGCTTTATTTCTCATACCTGTACCGTATTGCTTTATTTCTCATACCTGTACCGTCTTGCTTTATTTCTCATGCATGTATCGTATTGCTTTATTTCTCATACCTGTACCGTATTGCTTTATTTCTCATACCTGTACTGTCTTGCTTTATTTCTCATACCTGTACCGTATTGCTTTATTTCTCATACCTGTACCGTCTTGCTTTATTTCTCATACCTGTACCGTCTTGCTTTATTTCTCATACCTGTTCCGTCTTGATTTATTTCTCATACCTGTTCCGTCTTGATTTATTTCTCATACTTGTACCGTCTTGCTTTATTTCTCATACCTGTACCGTCTTGATTTATTTCTCATACCTGTTCCGTCTTGATTTATTTCTCATACCTGTACCCTACTGATTTCTTTATGTGCATGAACACAAACAAATCCTCGTTTATATCACTAGTAAGCTATTTCTCATACCTGTACCGTATTGCTTTTTTATGTGCATGAACACAAACAAATCCTCGTTTATATCACTAGTAAGCTATTTCTCATACCTGTACTTGATTTCTTTAATGTGTCATGAAGAACACAAAATACATTCGTTTATATCACCAGTAAGGTTTAATATTCCACGAAAACACATTAAAGTCGCAAAGAGTTATCGACAGGTAAAAGTAACCTCACAGTTTGATATTCATTTAATCAATATTGGGAACAGATTAATCCACCTTCTGACCCTTAGGCCTGTCCCAACTACGGACAGGCAGTGGGCCTATCCTCGATTTGTCGCTGTGCAACTTTCGATCCTTTCGTCAAGATGTAATAAAATGCCTTACCAACAAAGTTGTAGATTCTGATCAATTCGTGACAATAACCTTGCTGAGCTCATCTTCTCAACAATGTAAGCAGATCCACCGTTTGATCTGAATCTTCATCAAACTTCAATAAATTCTGAATCTCCATAAAAGTTCAATGGATTCTGAATCCCCATAAAACTTCAATACATTCTGAATCACCACCAAACTTTAATAGATTCGTAAGTAGCCCACATTCCCCATGTTTTAACAGCTTTCGTTAAAATGGTTTTGTTGTTTTGCGTGTTCTTGCTCAGCAATCAGACAAACAAACAAACAAACAAACAAACAAACAAAAACACAGCCTTACTGGCAAAGGTATTCCTAAACATACGGGGCTTACGAAAACCAGTCCAGCGCAGTTCCACAGTTGAGGTTACTAGGCTAGGCCTACTCACCAACAGCGCAGTTCCACAGTTGAGGCTACTAGGCTAGGCCTACTCACCAACAGCGCAGTTCCAAAGTTGAGGTTACTAGGCTAGGCCTACTCACCAACAGCGCAGTTCCACAGTTGAGGCTACTAGGCTAGGCCTACTCACCAACAGCGCAGTTCCACAGTTGAGGTTACTAAGCTAGGCGTACTCACCAACAGCGCAGTTCCACAGTTGAGGCTACTAGGCTAGTCCTACTCACCAACAGCGCAGTTCCACAGTTGAGGCTACTAGGCTAGTCCTACTCACCAACAGCGCAGTTCCACAGTTGAGGCTACTAGGCTAGGCCTACTCACCAACAGATTCAATCCCTGTGTGGTTTCCTGACACTTTGCCATGACTCGACCAATTATTTCTGGAACGCTGTGATCGTCCGACACGCTGTCTGTAACTCCCCAGTGAAGGTCGTAGATCTCCAGCTCACGACCGTGCAGGTTGCAGAGCTGGCGTAACGCCGGAAAGACATGTTCCATCAGCACCGTACGCTCTGTTATTGTGTCTGAGAAGAAGAGATCATGCCATCAGTGAGACAAGAGGTTGCATAATTTCTGATAGCTTTGTGTGTGAGTGAGTGAGTGAGTGTGTGTGTGTGTGTGTGTGTGTGTGTGTGTGTGTGTGTGTGTGTGTGTGTGTGTGTGTGAGTGAGTGAGTGAGTGAGTGAGTGCGTGCGTGCGTGCGTGCGTGCGTGCGTGCGTGCGTGCGTGCGTGCGTGCGCGCGAGCGAGCGAGCGAGCGAGTGTGCGTGCGTGCGTGCGTGCGTGCGTGCGTGCGTGCGTGCGTGCGTGCGAGCGAGTGTGTGTGTGTGTGTGTGGTGCGTGTGGTGCGTGCGTGCGTGCGTGCGTGTGCGTGCGTGCGTCGTGCGTGCGTGCGTGCGTGTGTGTGTGTGTGTGTGTGTGGTGGTGCGCGCGCGCACGTGTGTCTGTGGATACCAGCGTGTTGTGTGTGTGTGTGTGTGTGTGTGTGGTGTGTGTGTGTGTGTGTGCGTGCGTGGTGTGTGTGTGTGTGTGTGTGTTGTGTGTGTGTGTGTGTGTGTGTGTGTGTGTGTGTGTGTATGTGTGTGTGGTGTGTGTGTGTGTGTGAGCGCGCGCGTATCCGTGTGTGTGTGTGTGTGTGTGTGTGTGTGTGTGTGTTGTGTGTTTAAAAAAATCATGATTTCCTTCTATTTGGCGAGGAATAGCGTAAATAAAAGCGTCTATTCTTGCGAATAAAATGTTACGCACCGCAACACATCGCAACTCTCCTCTCCCTCTCTCTCTACCTCTGTGTGTGTGTGTGTGTGTGTGTGTGTGTGTGTGTGTGTGTGTGTGTGTGTGTGTGTGTGTGTGTGTGTATGTGTGTGTGTGTGTGTGTGTGCGCGCGCGCGCATCCGTGTGTGTGTGTGTGCGCGTGCGCGCGTATGCGTATGTGTGTGTGTGTGTGTGTGTGTGTGTTGTGTGTGTGTGTGTGTGTGTCCGACCCATGATCACTTCTCTCTTAAATGAATCTGTGAATTCGTTGTTTCTGTTAGTGTAAGACAATGACAATGATTAAAAGAAAATATATCGGTAAAAGTACTGGTTTAAAAGTTTGCTATTGTCTTCCTGCTATTTGAGTCCACTTTGCTATCATTTAGTACAACAGCACACACTTGACAATACATCATGCATGAGGAGACATTCAAGACAAATTATTTTGTTAGTCACTTCATGGAACAGGATTACAGTAAAAAGCTAAGGTAGATTTAATCTCTCTCTCTCTCTCTCTCTCTCTCTCTCTCTCTCTCTCTAGTGACCGAACACGTTATATATATATACGTGTGTGTGTGTGTGTGTGTGTGTGTGTGTGTGCAAATATAAGAAAATAAACGAAATGAATGTGAGGTGGGGAGATACCTGTCTTACACACACACACACACACACACACACACACACACACACACGCACACGCCCAGAGGAAGAGAGAGAGAGAGAGAGAGAGAGAGAGAGAGAGAGAGAGAGAGAGAGAAGAGAGAGAGAGAGAGAGAGCGAGCTTACCAGTGTATCCACCCATGACGAACAAGCGGATAATCTTGTTGTCTGGCGGGCACCGTCGATGCACATAGCCGTTAAGCACTTGCCCCATATGATCAGCCAGACTTTGACGCGTCATCTCCCGAGTTTGTGGTCGTACAGAACAGGTGTTGGCACAGGGGAAATGACAAGAGACCGGAAATTGACCTCAGCGTCCTCCTCTTCCTCTTCCTGTGTGGCAACATTTGGCTGAGACGGTAAAAGCGAAGGCTCCGAGTCGGATTCTCCTCCCACTGTCTTTGCTTGGGATTCGACAGTAGAATTGCTGCTTTCACTTTCACTGTTGGAACAATGCTTTGACACCTCTCCTGTTGTGACAGAAGGTTCCGACATCGATACCCTTCGTTTCTCTTTCTTTGATTTTCGGCGACCACTGGCTGTGATATCTGGTAAAGGCGTGTTGTTAGCTGTGGCGTCTTCTGACCGACCACTGGACCGGTGTGTAATGTCATCTTTGGCTGGTTCTGTTGCCTGAGGTGATTTTACTGGCTCCTTGCCGTGTTCGGTCACTAACGGAATACTGTCACTTGATTTTAAAATGCTCTTTTTTCGGAGTCGGCTTCTCCTGTCGCTGGTGACTTTGTCCCCAGTCTCTGAATACTTGTCAAAGATCGTTGGTTTCCTGTCGTGTGTGGACTGAAAATCAAAACACAATAATGTAAATAGCGGTAACTTCTACGTGAAATAGTCATGTTACCACTCTTCAATAAGATTAAATTAAAAAGATTTTCCCCCGTTGTCACGAACGTTACTGTTCCATGAGCAGCAACCCATTTTACAAACAATTTGAGGAAGAAATCCAAGCTAGATATACATGTAAAAGACAAATCAAGTGTGATGGAGAATATTCTAAGTAAATTGGACACAACAAAAATGATATCAGCCTGTTCAATATATGTATAAAAACAATTTTAACTTACAAATGCAATTCATGGCAATGTCAATTGTCAGTGAAGCCAAATATTTATCATTCAGGTTTTATTCTTGGCTTTTGATGACAGTGCCTATGCAACTAGGAAAAACAAACAAGGAGCACCATTTGAACTGGTGATTAGCCAAAGACAGACTGAGCAGTCATCATTATGACGGCAAACTGTTGGTTTTATCTAAATACAGACATTTGGTTATGAATATTGGCATGCTATTGATCAATTTATGTTGCATCTTTGGTTGCGCTCGGCTCCCGCTCTTTATTACCCATGCCTTCCTGGTATGTGACAAACTTCTTCTGTTTCCTTTGAAACGCACTTTGAAACTAGAATTTTAAAGCATACTACGTGTTGATTTCCCCCAAACAAATCATTTTCGCACCTTTCTCCAACTTTTATAGACTACTTCTTAATCAACTGGTGTATGCAGCTTATTTTGCCGATGACGAAACCCGTTTGTACTTAGTATTTCAAACATTACACACTGCAGAGCAAATTATTACATCGTTTTAGTTCTTTTACGTTCATGTAATGTGCAGCACTAATATGTTTTTGTTATCTTTGCCTTCAATGTTATGTTCATTTTAGCGTTTTCTCCGACTGATTTCATGGAGCTGAGATAAGCAAAGTAGTCTACCATAATCTGTTTTCCCTCCACAAAATCGTGTTCACAAATGCTTCTTTTCCTGGTCAAGTTTCGAATCGAAAAGAATTAATTGTCACCGACCCTAAACTTTTTATTGAGAAAGATAAGTTTGGTTGCAACGCCTTTATGTTATCCAGTTCAATATCTACTAGAATTGTAAATTGCCAGGAATACATCCCCAGACCGATCAAACTGTTTGTTTCCGAAAGTGTTTGAAACAACCTTATTCCAGCTGTCTGTATCTCAACAAACAATTTGAACTTTCTTCCGCTTAAATCTTCCAGGAGCAATTTCCTTCACCATGAGTGTCAGTGCCGGCGCATTTGTCCTTCCTACACTTCCATTTTCATGGATTGATTATGCTGTCTTATCTCGTCTGGATTTCCGTCTCAAACATATTCAAAACACATATTTCTGTGGTTCTTAATGTCGCCATTGATTTAATTTGTATCCATGTAGAAAGAAACTCGTGGAGAGCGTGGCAGCAGAGAGTCCTCAGAAGAGAAGCCCCCTTCAAGCAAGTGTTTCGGCCCTTATCTCCTGACACTCTAGGGGGGTTGGGCCACACCCGGTTCATGACTCCGGATGTCCCTCTGCTGCCCCTTTTTTTTTTTCCCCATCTTGGGACGAGCCATGGCTGGGATTCGAACCCATGACCCTCTGGACATGCTCATTTTCTACTTAATGACTCGCGCTTTAACCACTGAGCCACAGGGACACCTGATTTTTGTAGGGAAATTAAGCCTTATGAAGTTCACTTTTGTTCCTCCTTGACCAGATCCAGCTTGAACACCTCTCTGCCGCTTCTGCCATTGCTTTCAGGGCTCTGGTTTTTTCCTTCCCTGCAACTGAGAGCTGTTTCATGAGGCTGTATGCAGACGTTCCTACAAATCCCCTAGCTCCAATTTCTGCAGTGAGGACTTTGACCTGATAGCCTTCTCTCCTCAGGCTGTTTGCCAGATCAGCATACTTTTCAGTCTTGTAGATTTGAGCTGCCTCCATTCTGTTCTCATATGGCACTGTGAGCTCGATCATGATCAGCTGCTTGGTTGACTTAGAGTGGACTACTATGTCTGGTCTCATGCCACTCTTGCTGATGATCTCTGGGTGACTCTTCCATTCTGGGAGGTCTGCAGTGCACTCCCAGTCATCTGCCCCATCCAGCAGACTCTGCCTGCATGTTTGGAGTGGCACTGTTGTTCTTGGCCATGATTTGCTGCCTCCTGCCGTGAAGAATGTTGCGGGTGCTTTTGGAGTCCTGATTCTCCCTTGGTTGTGCCTCCATGTGTACCTTCCTTGAGACAGGGCTACTTTACATGAGCTTAGAACATGCTCCACTGTTTGTTTTTCATGGCAGAGGGGGCATGCAGGATCGTCTGTTTTCCCCCACTTCACCAGGTTTGCATTTGAGGGCAGAAGGTCATATGCAGATCTGAGAATGAAGCTGATCCTGAGAGGGGCCATGTGCCAAATGTCATTCCAAGTTAGACTTCTTTGGAGTGCATTCTCCCACGTTGTCCATTGCCCTTGCTGGCTCTGCTGGACTGCTTTTTGGAGTCTTTTTTTGGTCTTCTTCTTTTCTCATCTCCTGAATCATCATGTCTCTTTTGGCTTTTCCTTTGGCCTTTGACCACCATTCAGTTTTGGTCACCCCCAGTCCTTGTCTGTTGGTCTGTGTGTGTCCTGTTATTTCTCTGATCTTGAGACTTTCTTTTGCAGAATCCATCGCCTCGTGAACTTTCCATTTTCTGCCTGTCTTTAGCTGGGGCTTGATTGCTTCTACCACCTTGTCTCCTGAGTCCTCCAGCATGCTTTGAAGTCTGATCTTCCCTGCTTTGTATTCCTCCAGGATGGATTTCAGTGGTAGTTTGAACTTTGCTTGGCGACAGTACAGCGCGATGTCAGTCAGACAGGGTGGGACACCAAGCCATTTCCTTGTGAACTTGTTGATTTTGGCTTCCATTGCCTCCACTGTGCTGGTGCAGATGTCGTATATCATCAGAGGCCATAGGAGCTTTGGTATCAGCATGAACTGCAGACACCAGACCTTGTATTTGCCAGGGAGCCCACACTGGTCAATGGTCTCCAAGCCTTCTTCCGCCATCTGCTTGGTTTCTTTTGCTCTTTGTGTGTCTTTCAGCGTATCATCATACCATCTTCCAAGGCTCTTGACTGGTTCTTCTGTGACTGTTGGAATGGCCTGGTTGGCAACACTGAAGACCACAGATTCGGCCACTTTTCCTTTCCTCAGTGAGAGACTCCGTGATTTCTTTGGCTTGAACTTCATTCTGGATGAGGCAACTATGTCGTCCAGCCTCTCCAGCACATGACGTGTCTCGTCTTCTCTGGATGAAATCACTGTAGTGTCATCCCTGAAGGCCTTGAGAGGAGGCATCTTGTATCCATCGCCAAGGTCTGTTTGTCTCGCGTTGTTTGTTGCGCTTTCAAATGATTCCTTCGACAAGCAGTACGGGGAAATTGCACCCCATTGCAATGCCCACTTCCAATTTCCAATCTTGTGTACCCCTTGGGTGAGAACCCATTGAGAAGCCATTGAAGTCTTCTTGACATGTCGCGGATGTTCTTTGGCACTGAACATTCAAGACCAACTGTACATCTCTGGGGCACAGTCCTAGCGTTTGCCGACAAGCCACACTACGTCCGGTCCCTCTTTCTGTTTTTGTTTTTTGGATTGCGTCCCAGATCATTGTGGCGTGTTTACACACCCAGCCACGCCTGGGGAGCCCCTTTTGGGACTGAACATCCAATACCTTTTTTTCCCATCGGGTACGGGTCAGCCTTGTGCCAGACAGAGAAGAAGTTTTTTCCCTTCGACTTTCGTAGTAAATTTTTGGCCTGAACTGGCTGATGTCACTTAGTTTGCTCTTGGGATGACACACCTCCCGTCTCCACTGGGCCCCTGATCTTCTGTTTCTCCAAGCCGATCGCAGCGTCGTGGAGCCACTCCCGCACCTTGGGGCATTCTTGTAAAATGGGAAGGGTTTTTCCCTTTGCCCTTGATGATTTGCTTGGCTTTTTCGACCACCTTCTTTATTTCCCCCAACGTTGGAGCTTTCCATTGAACTGTTCCCCGGGGCTGGCCACACCCGACCTTGAATGTCGATGGGCTTTGCTTGTGAGTCAGGTATGTTTTTCCCAGATGCTGTCAAGAATCCTTGTCCACACTTTGGGCCCAAAATTTGGCTGTCAAAAAGTGTTCGGCAAACGGAAGGGGTCTCTGAAAAAGCGCTCTTGTGTCTTCTTTTTTCTCTTTTCCCCTTTCCTCGCAGATTCCGCTTTGCTGAGGCGCTGTTTTTTCTTTCGGTTTTTCCCACAGTTTTTTTAAGCCTTGTTTTTAGCTGGCAGTGCGGTCTTTATTTTCTTCTTGAGTTGTTCTTTTGGGCTCTGATCTTTTCCATCTTTTCTTGCCTGGATTTTTTTTGGAGGGTTTTTTTTTGGGGAGTTTTACTCCCTTGGCGTCTCTACATGGGCTACACAAAGTCCCCCCATTGGGTATTTGTGTTCCAGGGTGCTTTTTCCCTATCAGTGCAGAGTCTTTGGAATTTTTGCATCCAGTTTCTCCCAAATTTTAGTTTCTTTTTCGTGGCAGGTTGAGTTTCGGCGCCTGGCATCGAGGGGCCCGTGCAAATTTCCCCATCCGAACCAAAAGCGTGGGTGCCTTGGCACTTGGTTTAAATCCTGGGCCCTTTTTTCCGACCGTCTTACTGCGATGCGTGCGGTGCTGCTCAACAGTGGTTTTTTCCACATCCCCCTTTTGTTCTGGGATTTCTCCACGGGGTGGGAGCAAACGATTTCCCCAGACCATGGTATTCCTTTGGTCCATGTTCATACCCCTTTGGGTTTTGCGTCGGATTGGTTGAGCCCGATGATTCATCATTCTCCCCCTTTCGGGGAATCCCGGGGGCATCTTTTCCCTTTTTTCTTTGTAGCCACATGTTTAAGGCAAGTGGGGAGCCGCCACAGAGCCCTTGGTTTCTGGTCCTTTCCCAGTGTCCCCGTCTTCCCGGGCGTCCCCGGCCCATTCCCGGAATCAATGGTTTTTTCCCATGCATCATAGAAAAAAACTCGGGAGAGCGTGGGAGCGAGAGCCCAGAGGAAGCCCCCCTTTAACAAGTTTTCGGCCCTTTCTCCTACATCAGGGGGGGTTGGCCCCACCCGGTTTATGACTCCGGATGTCCCTCCTTTCCCCTTTTTTTTTTTCCCCCTCTTGGGACGGCCAAGGCTGGGGTTCGAACCCCTGACCCTCTTGACAAGCTCATTTTCTACTTAATGACTCGCGCTTTAACCACTGAGCCACAGGGACACCTGATTTTTGAATAAATAGTATTAACAGTATCATACACTTTGATGTTGCCACCCTTCCTAAGCGGGTGATTCCTTACGTGACCAAACTGTGAACAGATTCTGTTAGATTCGATAAGTGTTCGTCAATCATAGTCCAAGGATTTTGATTTTGAGGAATGCAATTGTATGTGTCTGTTTGCTCAGTACACTACTTTTCAGTTTATTCCAAAACACAATCACATTTGATCGCTTCTTTTTTCCAGAGTGAGATTTCGGACCTAAGATTTCTTCACCCGCCTCAAGCGTCTTGTCTTCTAACATAGTGATATGCTGATTCATTTTACATTCAAACCAGACTGTGATTATCTCCAGAACTTGTGCATGCTGATATATATATGCGCATTGTTCAAACAGACAGATCGATTCAACACCACCCTGCCAAAACCCTCTACATAACGTAAACCTGTGATATTTAGACTTCTTTTTTCATATTGATAACAATATAGCATTTAACATTATGGTACAAAGCATTAATCAGTCCACCTAATCCAAACCAGACACTTGAAGAAATGTTTGCATATAACTTCAGTCGGTGAATCACCGGCTTAAAATTCGGACAGACAGACAGACAGACAGGTGTAAAGAGAAACAGAAGAACTGTATAATGGTCTTTTATCTTGACAGACAGGGAGACACCAGACAAACAGTCCGTCCGTTCACAAAAAGACATGCCACGGTCTAACAGGGAAACGACCAGTGTTCTCACATGTTTGCGTGGTCTGGGCTGTCTGCGTACAGCATCTTCCGCCTCATCATCAGCATCAGCAAAACGAGGATCATACATCAACTTGATGCGTCTCTCAAGACGCCGTGCTAGATTCCTCTGTAACACACACACACACACACACACACACACACACACACACACACACACACACACAACACACTCGCACGCACGCACGCACGCACGTATGCACGCGCGCGCGCGCGCGCACACACACACAACACACACACACACACACACACACACACACACACACACACACACGTACGCACGCACGCACGCACGCACGCACGCACGCACGCACGCACCACACACACACACACACACACAACACACACACACACACACACACACACACACAACACACACACACACACGGGACCGAAAGCTATCAGAACCTAATGATTGGAAATCATGTTTTCTGTATGACCATAAAATAAAATGTAAAGTTAAAAATGGTTTCAGTAGAAATTATTACATTGATGTCTTGGCACAAATGTTATCACAACGCTTCAAATTTTTGCAATGGCCGCAGGAATGTGAAAAACAACACTGATCATTTTTGTAAAGAAATTTAATAATCAGAGGGAAATTACGGTTTGTTTTGTTAAGATATGTAGCAATTGGATAAAACAACAATGATCATCTGATAAAAAAATACTGATTATTTTGTTAAGAGATATCCAAAGAGATTAAATGATACTGGTCATTTTGTTACAAGATCTATATATTTCAAGAAAAATAAACTGGACTGTGTTGGAAGATATAATCTGATAAAACGATACAGGTCATTTTCTCTTGTCAGGAGATACAGGAACCTGACTGACGATACAGGTCATTTTCTCTTGTCAGGAGATATAGGAACCTGACAGACGATACAGGTCATTTTCTCTTGTCAGGAGAGATAGGAACCTGACAGACAATGTAAGTCTTTTTTTTTTATCAAAAGATGAACAAATCGCATGTAACTGTGCAATAATTTTGTTAGATATGTAACAATCTGATATAACAATGGTGGTCATTTTGTTTAGAGACATGATAACCTCATGTAACAATACAGGTAATCTTATAAGGAGATTCGATACTTTGAGGAAACAATACCGGTCATTCGTTCAGACGTATTGGAATCTTATAACACAATGCTGGTCACTATAACAAGAGATGCATGAATCTGATTACAACATTGGTCATCTCTCTCTCTCTCTCTCTCTCTCTCTCTCTCTCTCTCTCTCTCTCTCTCTCTCTCTCTCCTTCTAAAATCCCTTCCCTACTAATTCATGACTACAAATCATTACATATTCTTCCGTTTCAATTGAGATGTCAATTCAATAAAGCAGTATTTTTCTACAAAATAGTTAATGGACTTGCTCCATCATATCTCTACGAAAAACTCCAAAAGACTAAACTACGAGACAAAGAGAGAATACAACTTCCCCGTCCTAGAACTGATCTGTATATGACTTCTCTTATATACTCAGGCGGTAAACAATGGAACGAAATTCCTGATGGCATTAAAACAAAGAATTCCTTGGCATCATTCAAAAGCTGCTACCATGATTACTTATTTAAGCTATTATAATAATTATTCCATTTGCTTACTGTTCATGTAATGGTATATGTCTGCAATGTATTCAGTTACCCTGATGATGACCCCTCTCTCTCTCATCTTTCTTTCTCTTTCTCTCTCTCTCTCACTCTCTCTCTCTCGTCTCTCTGTCTGTCTGTCTGTCTGTCTGTCTTTCTCTCTCTCTCTCTGTTTCTCTCTGGTCTCTCTCTCTCTCTCTCTCTCTCTCTCTCTCTCTCTCTCTCTCTCTCTCTCTCTCTCTCTCTCTCTCTTTCAGTTGTACTTATATGTACAAGTAGGTAAGTGTACATGTATATATTTGTGTATATATGTATATATATGTGTTGTGTGTATGTATATATATATATATGTATATATATATATTTTATGTGTATATGTGTGTATATATATATAGATATTATGTCCTGATTATATAATGTACTCTGCCCCTTTGTTTTTATTTTGTTGATTGCATCCCGATCCTTTCTTTATTAATATTATTTATTGCATTGTCATAGTTGATATTATTGTTAACATACTCTTACTGCTCTTTCTTGGCCTTTGTTTAATTTGTGATGTGGTTTGCTTTGTTTTTGAGGACCTGATGAAAAAAAAGTATTGAAATGCTTATTCAGTTATCCTCATTAAAAGATTTCAGATTTCAGATTTCAGATTTTCTCTCTCTCTCCTTAAGTGGCAATAAACAACATCTCTCTCCCTCCCCCTCTCTCTTTCTCTCTCTCTTTCTCCCCAACGTAATCAGTATACATACCTTCAGGTGGTTGACAATCTTTTCTGTCCACATCCACACTGACTTTTTTGTAGCGTCTGCCTCCATCCCTCTGTCCCACAGATAAAATGACGTGTAGGCCTATCTTACTGTCTGCAGGTTTGTGCATGTGCGCGCCTGAATGTCAGTCAGTTTGTTCCACCCTCTCCCTCCTTCCCTTCGCCCATCCCTCTCTATTTCATGTTCCAAGCTCGCCTATTTACCATATACCTGACATAAGTACACGGCAACAACAACTAGAGAAAAGAACAAAATCAAAATTTATAGTAAAGACTGGATAGCACTTCTGATCTCGTATATAGTCGTACACGACACACAAACAGAATACAGGCAACCACGCGGAAGGAAATCTTAAATGAGACAAGGAACAGTAAATAGCAAACAAGTAGGATAAATCGTACTCCCATAATGAGATAATCACATGCACTTAACTCTAAACGATTTCTGCATACAACTCCAAATGAATGGTGTTTACGACACCGATTCTCGTCTGCTGCGGCTTCCCACCGCTCGCCTGAAAACTTCAGGCCGACGATCTTTCTCTTACCAGGCACCTGCTCTGTGGAATGGTCTGCCTTCTTCTCTGCGTAACACGGACTCTTCAGAGACTTTTAAAACCTCCCTAAAGACACATCTTTTCCCTCGGACTGATTAACGATATTCACTTACCACTGTGCGCGTGTTTGCTGGTGTTGACTCGCTTGTGTATCTGTCTGCGTGTGTGAGTTTTTCTTGTGTGTGTGTGTGTGTGTGTGTGTGTGTGTGTGTGTGGTGTGTGTGTGTGTGTGTGTGTGTGTGTGTGTGTGAGCGCGCGCGCGCGCGTGCGCGCATGTGTGTGTGTGTATGTGTGTGTGTGTGCGTGCGTGCGTGCGTGCGTGCGTGCGTGCATGCGTGCGTGCGTGCGTGTGTGTGTGTGTGCTTTGAATTTGAATTAGTTTTTTTTTTGTTTGTGGTAATATGCGCTCTGGGCTCTTGCGAGGTAAAGCGTTCTATAAATATACTTTCAAATTACATTACATTACATTACCTGATCGCCTACCAGAATTGCCAATACAGAGCAAACGAACAAACAAGGAGTTATCTTCTAATAAGGATGTGTCAAGTATGCCTATATAGAATATAATTGGCCTCTGTACACAGCAACAATAACTTAAGAATGAACAAACATAAATTAACATTTATTCAAGACTGGCATAGTGAATATAGTCAGAGAGGACACACAAATGAATGAAAACGAATATAGATAACCTCCAATTCATAGCTATGAAAGGAAATATCAAATGCGGCAGACGACGATAAATGGTAAACAACGAACAAGCAGAGTACCCCTTGCTCCCATGATGAAATAATTACACGCCCGTACCTCCAAACGAATGTTGTTTCTGAGAGCAAATAGCCTAGCAGACAACAAACAAATAGCCTAGCAGACAACAAACGGCACAACAACAAATAATGAGACATTCCTCAAAAAAGGATGATCCAAAGTTGCCCAAATAGCCTACGCTACGCCAGGCAACATAGCAACAAGAACTAGAGAAATGAACGAACATAATAAATTCACATGTATTCAAGACTAGCGCAGCCTTTCTGGTCTTGAAAAAGGTCAGCATAAACTGACAAACGAGAAAAAATACAGGTAACCTTGGTTTGATTAATACGACAGGAAATATTCAATGCGACAGGATTCAGTAAAGAGTATGTAACGAACAAATAGTGTAACTTCCTTCCCTGGTGAGATAAAAACGCCCATAACTCCAAACTACGGCTGTTTATAACACCAGATCGCCTGGAAGAAATGCCATCAGACAGCACCCAGAATAAACGAGGAGACATCCTTGGAAAAGAATGTTTCAGTCTCGCCTGTATACCCTGTACCTGACATAGCGTACAGCAACAACATAGCTGGAGAAATGTACAAACACAAAATAACATTTATTCAAGATTGACACAGCTTTTCAGACCTTGAATATAGTCAAGCAGGGCACACAGACAAAAAAGGTAATCCCGCTTTGACACGTATGAAAGGATATCTTGCATCAGCAGGGTACAGTAGACCATAAATAACGAATAAGAAGTCATGCTCCCATAATGTCACGAATACTTCTTGTGGCACCAAAGCGCCTAGAAGAAGTGCCAGCACAGAGCACATGGAACAAACAAGGAATATCCCATCAAAAGGATGTTCCAAGCTCGCCTAAATACCCTATGCCCAACATAAGTACATGCAACAACAACTAGAAAAATGAACGAACAATTAACATGTGTTAAAGAATGTTACAGCTTTTTGATTTTGAATATAGTGAAACCGGACACAAAGACGAACTTAACAAGTACAGGCTATCTCCGTTTCGTTAGAATAAAAGGACATTTTAAATGAGGTAGCGAAAAGTAAAAGAGTAAACAATATTCGAGTAAGGTAGCTCTTGCTCCCATTAAGAGATAATTAAAAGCCCATCACTTCGAACGAATGGTATTTACGACACCAAGTCGCTTAGCAGAAATGCCAACACACAGAAGAAACAAGGACACACACACACACACACACACACACACACACACACACACACACACACACACACACAACACACCAGTTCAAAGGTCGTCCACATACGCTATGTACCCACAAAAACAATTGAAGAACTGAACGAACATATCCTAACATGTATTTCAGACTGGTACAGCCTCTTGACCTTGAATACAGAACAAACAGACGAACATAAACAAAGACAGGAAATCAGGCAGGAAACAATAGAAAGTAAATAGTACGGTAATGTTTCCTCTTACAATGGGATGATTACATGCCCATAAATCCAGACGAATATTGTGTAAGATCCCACATCGCCTTGCAGAAATGCCAAAACAGAGCGCACAGAACAAACAGGGAGACATCCCTAGAAGAGGGTGTTCCCAGCGCGCCTGTTTACCATGCACCTGATACATGTTTACAGCAACAACAGATGGAGAAGTAAACACACACACGCGCACGCACACAAGCACCCACATCCACCCACCCACCCGTCCACACGCACACACACATACACGCACACACACACGCCTTAACATTTATTCAAGAATGGCCCAGCCAATCAGATATTGAATATTGTGAAACAGGAACAGAAACAAACACGGATAACCTCGGTTTGATTGCTACGACAGGAAGAGTCGATTTAGTTAGGGAGCAGCAAAATAGTAAATAACGAACAAGAAGGGGAACTCTTGCTCCCAAGATTAGATAATTACACGCCCATTACTCCAAACGAATGTTGTTTACGACACCAAATCGCCAAGCAGAGATGCCAACATAGAGCACACTGGATAAACAAGGAGACCTACTGCTTACGACACCAAATCGCCAACCAGAAATGACAACACAGAGCAAGTAGAGCATACAATGAGATGCCTCCCTCCCCCCCCCCCCCCTTCCCAAAACAAATGGATTTTCCAAGCCCGCCCATACATCATGCACCTGTCATATGAAAACAGCAACAAGAATTGGACTTACACTACCATTCATTCAAGACCATCACAGCTTAAAAAAAATTATCTTGAATATATTCAAACAGGATACATAGACGGAATAGAAACAAATACAAGCAACCTAAGTGTGAATGGTAAATCATATGATGCAGGGAACAGTAAACCATAGGAAACGATCAAGTACGGTAACTCTTGTTCCCGTTGTAAGAAAATTGCAAGGTAATTATTCCAAACAAATGTTGCTTATAACAACATATCAACTAGCAAAAATAACAACACAGAGCACATAGAGCAAAGGTCACATCTCCTAAAAAGGATGTTCAAAGCTCGCTTGGCAAATATACACAGTAACAACAACTTTTTTCTATCTTGAATACGGTCACACGGGACACACAGACGAACAGATTGATTTGAAAGAAATTTTGAATGAGGCAGCGAACAGAAAGCAGTAAATAACGAACAAGTAGGGTAAGCCCTGCTCCCATGATGACCTGTCCATAACTCTGAACAATGTTGTCTACTACACTTGGTCGCCAAGCAGAAATGCCAACACTAAGCACACGGAACAAACAAGCAGACATCCCAAAGGATGTTTTAAGCTCGCCCATATACCATGCACAGCTCGCCCATATACCATGCACAGCTCGCCATATACCATGCACAGCTCGCCATATACCATGCACATGACATAAAAACACTTGGAGAAAGGAAGAAATAAACGTTATCATTTATTCAAGATTGTCACAGGCCTTTTTTTTAAATCTTAAATATGGTCAGACAGAACACACAGACAAAAACAATCACAGGGAACCTCCCGTCTGATTGATGTGACAGGAAATTTTGAATGTAGCAGGGAACAGTAAACAATAAGTAATGAGCAAATAGCAGAAGACTTGCTCCCATGATGAGACATTTACACACCCATTAGCTCTAGACAAATGCTGCCCCTAGCAGAAATGACATCACAGAGCACTCAGAACAAAATAGATGACATCCCTAAGAAAGGATGCTTCAAATACGCCCTGTAAGTGGGTATAGCAACTTTAAGTGAAGTACTGAAGAAATACAAATTAACATTTATTCAAGACTGATGCAGCCTTTTTGATTTTCAATACAGTCAAACAGGACACACAGACGAATAGAAACAAATACGGGTAACCTCCGTTTCAGTGGTATGAAAAAATTCTTAAATGAAGCATGAAACAGTCAACAGTAAATAACGAACAAGTAGGATACATCCTGCTCCAAAGATGCGATAATTACACACGCACATGAGTTCAAATAAATACAGTTTACGACACCAAGTCGCCTAGCAGAAATGCCAACACAGAACAGACAGAACGAACAAGGAGACATCCCAAAAAGATAATTTTCCAACTTCGCCCACACAGTAAGAATAACTGGAGTAATGTACGAACATAAATTAATATCAATCAGAGAATGGTACAGCCATTTTGCTCTTGAATGAAGTGTAGCCGCATACACAGACAGACACAACTACTGGTAACCAATGTGTGCGTGCGGGCGCATGCTAATTAAACTATCCTGTTCAAGTTGAAAAATCTAACACATTCTTGTGAAACGTTATTACTTTGACAGACAGGAATTTGTAGTATAGCCTTGGTTTCTTGCACTATCATAGAAGGAGATGCCACTTGAACCCGTGGTTCAGACAAGTTGGACACTAGGTGTTAGTGGATGAATTTCTGAGAGTACAGGACAAACGAATTTGGGTATCATCGACAAATAGGTGGAAGTTGTTGTCTCTTTCGTCATTTCTTCAGATGGATTCCCCCGTCTCCTTGACAAAGGTCGCAGTACGTCGCAGGTCCTCCAGTCCTCCGTAGAGCTTCCGGGCCACTGGTATTGGGTCGGGCCAGGTTTTCTCTCGAAGCGCTTGGTGGAGCGGGCAGGACTGCAACAGATGTTCTGTTGTCTGGCTGCCTGCTCTGCAGGGGCACTGCTCTGTGTTGCCGATGCGGAGTTTAAAGAATAGGTGGTGTTTCAGGTGGTTGTGGCCTGTCCTGAGCATGAAGATGACTACCTGCTCTCGTCGAGTCAGCAGGCAGTACGGGTCTGCTCTGTTGTGGCGTGGATGCTGTTGCTTCCACTTGTTCTGCAGCTTGGCCTTAATGATGGTCCTGGATTCGGGGTAGCTGGTAGATCTGTCCATCTGCTCCTGCGTAGTGCCTTCCTTTGCCAGGGAGTCAGCAGTCTCATTGCCGAGCACGTTGTAGTGGGAGGGAATCCACTGCAGGGTGACTGTGTGACTTGTGCAGAGGGAGGCGAGAGATGAGGACAGATCGTTGAGCTCTGGATCTCTGTTGGACTAAAGGGCCTGCAAGATGGACATGGCGTCGGTCAGGAAGACAACGTTGTGGCTGGCGTAGGGGCTGACCTCGATGTGAGCTGCTGGTGTTTTTAGGGCTTCTGCTTCAGCTCTGTAATTTGTGGAGTACAGGCCGGTAGCGAGGCAGATCTTTTCTTCTCTGCCTCCTGGATATTGGACATAGACTCCTGCCCCTCCATTTCGAATGGCATCTGCTGCAGAGCCGTCGGTGTAGACATGAGTCCAGGACTCTTTGGGGAACTGGGTATGGAGGTGCTCAAGGGTGAGGGACTTTCTTTCAGGGCCGCTTTGGAAATCTTTAGGGCCAACACCAGGGATGCTGCACTGGATGAGGGGAGGGATTCCTTCGCTCCAGGGAGGGACGGCAAGACACCGGGGTATCACTTTGGGGTCATGATCAAGGATATCTTGATGTTGCCGTTCTAGGATCTTGCTCCGGTGTACGAAGCTCCCTCTCTTCAGCCGTCCTTTTGTTGGCTGGGACAGTTTGTCTTTCATGGGGTGGCCTTGCAGCCTCTTGAACATGGCAGTCTACGTCATGGATGGACATATGTGGAAATCAACTGCGCGCTGCTTGACGGCTGAAAAGAGTTGCACAGTTCTCAATACGATAAAATAGGGCCAAAACCCGAACACTGCGGAACCTCTCTTACATTCCTTTGTTTGATTTTCAGAATACCAAAGGAAAATCACAGCTATGATGACCTGATCTTTTTCATTTCGTGTTGTGAGCAGCATTCCTCGTGCGTGTAATTAATTTTGTCATGGAGAAAGTGTTATCTTACTTGTTCGTTATTTACTGTTGACCGTTGCCTGCCTCATTTCAGATTCATTTTCATACCACTCAAACCGAGGTTAGCTGTATTTGTTACTGTTTGCCCCCCCCCCCCCCCCCCATCCCCCCTCTCCTTTTTTTGACTATATTCAAGATAAAAAAGGCCATGTAAGTCTTAAATAGATATTGGTTATTACGTTTGTTCTTTTCTAAGTTGTTGTTCTGTGTATATGTCGGGTACAGGGTATGTGAACAAGCCTGGGACATCCTTTTTCGTGAATGTCTTTATGATTGTTTTCAGTTCTCAGATTTGGCGTTTCTACCAGGCGATCTGGTGTCTTAAGCAGCATTCGTTTAGAGATATGAGTGTGTAATTCATTTCATTACGGAGAAAGAGTTACCCTAGTGGTTCGTTATATACTATTTACAATTCCCTGCTTTATTTAAGGTTTTCTTTCATAACAAATTTTAAATGTAATTTATAGCGAACCGCCAAGAATACGTAGACAAACGAATCACAAGACAAAACACGACGCGAATTGACCTCTTAGGTCTTCTTCAGGCAACGTACAAAACACCTAGGACAACGAAAACGAACGAGCAATCAATTATCTTCATTCACTTCAGCGCAAGATGGGCGTTGAATCTTTCATACCAATGAAACCGATGTTATCTGCGTTTGTTATTGTTCGCCCCTTGTTTGACTAGTCTCAAGATAAAAAAAAAGGCTGTGCCAGTCTTGAATAAATGTTATCATTTTTGTTCTTCATTTCTCCAGTTGTTGCTGTATGAATGTGCCAGGAACAGGGTATATGTGCAAGCGTGGAACATCCGTGTTTGGGGATGTCTTCTTGTTCATTCTGTGTGCTCTGTGTTGTCACTTCTGCAAGGCAATTTGGTGTTGTAAGTAGAGTTCGTTTGCAGTTATGGGCGTGTACTTGATTTCATTATGAGAGAAAGAGTTACCCAACTTGTTGGTTATTTACTTTTTATTGTTCGCTGCCTCATTTACGTTTTCCTTTTATACTAATCAAACTGAGGCTACCTGTGTTTGTCAATGTTCATCCCTGAGTTTTGTTTGAGTATATTCAATATAAAAAACCGTGCCAGTCTTGAATAAATGTTCATTTGTTTTTAATTTCTCCAGTTGTTGTTCCCATGCGTATTTGTCAAGTACAAAATGTATGGGTCACCTTCGTACGTCCTTTTTTGGGGGGAATGACTCCTCGTTTGTTCTGTCTCCTCTGTGTTGGCATTTTTGCTATGCCATTTGATGGCATGTAATTAATGAAACTGAGGTTGCCTGTCTTTGTTACTGTTCTTCCCTGTGTTTCTTTGGCTATATTCAAGATAACAAAGGCTGAACCAGCCCTAAATCAATGTTAATTTGTCTTTCTTTGTTTTTCCACTTGTTGTTGTGTGTATTTGTCATGTACAGGGTATTTGGGTGAACGTGGAACATCTTTTTTTTAATGTCTTCTTTCTTCTGTGTGCTTTGCGTTGCCATTTCTGCTGGGCGATTTGGTGCCGTAAGCAGCATTCCTTTGGAATTATGGTCGTGTAAATAATTTTATAATGGAAGAAAGAGTTACCCTATTTGTTCGTCGTTTACTGTTTACTGTACCCTGCCTCATTTGAGATTAATTTTCATACCATGGCCACCGAGCTTACCAGTTTTTATCACTGTTTGCCCTGCGTTTGACTTTTTTCCGGGATCAAGAAGGCTGTGGCAGTCCTGGATAAATGTTAATCCGCGTTCGTTCATTTCTCCAGTTGTTGCTGTTCATGTGTCACGTGGAGGACGTATGGGAAGCTTGGAACATCCTCTTTCGGGAATGTCTCCTTGTTTGTTCTGTGTCCTCTGTGATGGCATTTCTGTACGGCGATTTGGTATTGTCAGTAGCACTCCTCTGGTAGACGACTTACCCTACTTGTTCGTTTTTTTAATATTTACTATTCCCTGCCTGATTCATTTCATACCAATCAAACCAAGGTACCTGCTTTAGTTACGTTTTGGCCTTGTGCTTGTTGGACTAAACAGAAGATAAAAAGGCGATGTCAGTCTTGAATAAGTGTTAATTTGTGTTTGTTCATTTCTTCAGTTGCTGTTGCTGTGTGAGTAGTGAAGAGTATATTCAGATGAGTTTTACATATCATTTCATTTTTGGAATGTCTTATTTGTTATGTGCGCTGTGTTGTCATTTCTGCAGGGTGATTTGGTGTCGGAAATAGCATTCGTTTGGAGTTATGGGCGTGTAATTAATTTCAAAATGGGAGAAAGAGTCGTCCTACTTGATGGTTATTTACTGTTTAATATTCCCCGCCTCGTTTAGGATTTACCTGTACACCAGTGAAACCGAAGCTACCTGTATTTGTTACTGTTCGCCCTGTGTTTGTTTCACCACATTGAAGATCAAAAGGGCTGTACAAGTTATCTCTGTGTTTGTTCATTTTTCAGGTTCGTGTTCTTGTGAGTATGTGTCACGTACACGGTATTTGGGCAAGCTTTGAACATCCTTTGGGGTAGGGGATGTTTACTTGTTTGTTATGTGGCATTTCTGAAAGGCAATTTGTTTCCAGTTATGGACGTGTAATATATTTCATCATGGGAGAAAAAGTTACCCTACTTATACTTTATTTAATATTTACTTTTCCATGGCTCATTTGAGATTTTCTATTATATTGATTTGGGGTCACCTGTAATAATGACTGTCCATGCCTGTGTTTTTGACTATATTCAAGATTTAAAAAAAAACTGTGTAAGTCTTAGATAAATGTTAGTTTGTGTTTGTTAATTTCTCCAGTTGTTGTTGCTGTATGTATTTGTCAGGTACAGGGTATTTGGGTATACTTGGAACATCCCCTTTTGGGAATGTCTCATTCTTTCATCTGCATGGTCCGCGTTGGCATTTCTGCTAGGCGATTTTGTATCGTAAGCAGCAATTGTTTGAAGTTTAGGGCGTGTAATGAATTTCATGATGGGAGAAAGAGTAGCCCTACTTCTTTATTATTTATTATTAATTGTTCCCTGCCTTATCTTAGATTTCTTTTAATACCAGTGAAACGAGTGACCTGTGTATGGTTTTGTTCGTCCCTGTGTTTGACTGCATTCAAGAACAAAAATGCTGTGCAAGTCTTGGATAAATGTTAATTTTCAATTATCCATTTCTCCGGTTCTTGTTGCTGTGTATATTTGTCAGGTACAAAGAATTAGGGCAGGCTTGGAACGTCCTTTTATTTTGTTGTTTACTTATTTATTCTGTATGCTCCGTGTTCGTACTTCTGCAAGGCGATTTGGTATCGTAAACAGCTTTCATTTGGAATTATGGGCATGTAATTAATTTCATATCTCCGCCAGGAGACCCTTTTTGGGAATCATGCCGGTCCCAAGCCCGGATGAAGGAGGAGGGTTGGGCGTGGGGCCAGCTATCCCACCCCGTAAAACAAAACACTGCTAAAGAAACGCCAGCCAAGAATCAAATGGACACCTCAGCCCTGGGAAGGGATGGGTCTTCGACAAGAAGATGTATGAAGCCATGTGGTGAAAGCCTGGAGGCCAACCGCCTTTCTTTCAACCAGGGCAGCCAACATCGGAACATAGAACGTCAGAACGATGCATGAGACACGAAAGACATTCTAAGTAGCGGCAGAAATGAAGAACCACAACCTAACCCTGCTTGGAGTCAGTCAGACACGCTGGACACAGTCCGGACAGAAACGATTGACCTCGGGAGAGATGCTGCTGCACTCAGGACATGAAGAGGACAATGCCCCAAATACTCAACTGATGTTGTCTAAAACAGCTCAGAGTGCGCTCATTGGGTGGGAAGCCCCACGAATCATTACAGCATCCTTCAGAACCAAGAAGAAGATCAACATGGACGTGGTACAGTGCTATGCTCCTACAAATGAAAGTGAGGAAACTGACAAGGACCAGTTCTATGATAGATTGCAGTCCGTCATTGAAAAATACCACAGAGAGATATCATCACCATTCTGACTGGGGACTCTAACGCCAAGATAGGAAAGGACAACACACTGGATACGAAACCATCATGGGAAGCCATGGATTTGGGGACATGAACGAGAACGGTGAACGACTGCAGCTTGTGCACTCAACAACTTTGTCATCGGTGGCAGCGTTTTCCCCCAAGAACATCAACAAGGCCACCTGGGTTTCACTAGATTACATAACGGAAAATCAGATTGACCAAATCTGCATCAGCAAGAAATTCAGAAGATCCATGCAGGATGTGAGGGTAAAGAGAGGAGCAGACGTGGCTTCAGACAACCACCTCATTGTGACCAGGCTTAAGTTGAAGTTGAAGAAGAACTGGATGGGGCACGCACAGTACGACACAAGTACAACAACTCTCCTGAGAGATTCTAACAAGATCCAAGAATATAGAACGACTCTTGGCAACAAGGTTCAAGTACTTCAAGAACTACTGGAAGAGGAAGACGGTACACTAGAGGACAAGTGGAAGGAGATCAAGGAGGCAGTAACATCAACATGCCAGGAATTGCTAGGTCACAAGCACCAACACAAGGAATGGATCTCGGCAGACAGCCTATGCAAGATCCAACAGAGGCAAGAGAAGAAGTCGGCAATCAACAATAGCCGAACAAGAGCAGGGAAGGCCAAAGCACAAGCAGAGCACACTGAAGCAAACAAGCAAGCAAAGAAGAGCATCAGAACAGACAAGAGGAAGTGTGTAGATAACTTAGCAACAGACGTCGAACAAGCAGCAAAACAGGGAAACATGAAAGGAGTGTATGACACCACTAAGAAGCTGGCAGGAAAATACAGGAAGCCAGAACGACCAATAAAAGACAGAGAGGGAAGACAACTCACAGGAGAAGAGCAGCAGAACAGATGGGCTGAGCACTTCGATGAGCTTTTGAACAGGCCATCGTCAGAGAACCCTCCAGACATCGAAGAGGCTGACTCAGACCTGCCCATAGACTGGACTGTGGTGCACCAACCAAAGAAGAAATTAGAAAGGCCATCAAACAGTTGAAGAACAGAAGGTGGCAGGACCTGACAACATCCCCGCAGAGGCGCTGAAGACAGACATAGAGACCATGGTAGAGATGTTTTGTCGTCTCTTCAAGAAGATCTAGGAAGAGGAGCAAGTGCCAGCAGACTGGAAGGAGGGATACCTTATCAAGATTCCCAAGAAAAGCGACCTTAGCAACTGCGCAAACTACAGAGGAATCACATTGTTGTCTGTGCCAGGAAAGGTTTTCAACAGAGTTCTTTTGAACAGGTTAAAGGATCCTGTTGATGCTCAACTTCGCGACCAGCAGGCTGGCTTTCGCAAGGATTGATCCTGCACAGACTCGATTGCAACGCTTCGCATCATCGCTGAGAAATCCAATGAGTGGAACTCGTCCCTGTATGTCAACTTTATCGACTACGAAAAAGCCTTTGACAGCGTAGAACGAGACACCCTGTGGAAGCTTCTCCGACATTGCGATGTGCCGGCCAAGATCACCACCATCATCAGAAACTCGTACGAGGATCTGACCTGCAGAATCATCCATGGTGGGCAGCTTACGAAGGCATTCAAAGTAAGGACAGGCGTCAGACAAGGTCTCACCTGAAGAAGACCTAAGAGGTCGAAATGCGTTGTGTTTTGTCTTGTGACTCATTTGTCCACGTTCTCTGGGCGGTTCGCTAACATTTATTTAAGATTTGGTTAGATCAGAAAAAGTTATCCTACTTCTTCGTTATCTAATATATGCTATTCCCCGCCTTATTCAAGATTTCCTTTCACACCAATCAAACCGAGGTTACCTGTATTTATTTTTGTTTGGCCCTGTCTTCGCTGGAGTATACTAAAGGTCAAAAAGACTATGCCAGTCTTGAATAGATGATGATATGTATTTGTTCATTTCTGCAGTGGTTATTGCTGTGTTAGTTACAGGGACGGGCTTGGAATATCCTTTTTCATGTGTCCTTTACCGGTATTTGTTACTGTTTGTCCCTGTGTTTGTTTGACTATACTCAATTTGTTAATTTGTGTGCTCCATGTTGGCACCTCTGATAGACAATCTTGTGACGTAGGCAGCGTCCGTTTGGAGTTATGGGCGTGTAAATAATTTCATCATGGGAGAAATATTTACCCTACCTTTTCGTCATTTACTGGTGTTTTTCAGTTTATTTACAGAAATACATGTGTGATCCTCCTTGAATTCACGCTAACCTACCACCAGTATTATTATTATTATTGTCATTATCATCATTACTATTGTTATTATGAGTACTTATATAGCGCCTTGTTAGAGACCAAGCTCTAAGCGCTTTACCATCCACATTCTCGGTTACACAACGAGCTGCCCACCTGGGTAGTGCCGACTGAAGAACTGCCTGCTGGCGCTTCATTCCGTCGTTTCCCGCGTTCTTCAGTCGATATCGTTCATCCAATTTAACAATTCTTTGATTCTTTCGATTTTTCATGCAGAGTGCATGCAATGTGTAACGTGTCATCCATACCAACGGCCAGACTGGCCTTCTATAATTGATACTGAATAATTTATTCACGGATAAAAATATCTGATTGACCTACTATCGCACTAACAAGTACATATGTGGTTGACTAGTGTGATCTATTTCATTCATGGGTATTATAACATTTCACACCTCGAAAAAGCAATGACGAGTAAGCCTCTTACATCTATTTCATTCATGAGTAAGAATATATCATTTCACTCCTTGGAACAGCAATGGCGACTATAGCCTCTTACGCCTTGCCTTGTTGCGGCCGAGATAGGTGATCTTCCCACAAACATTCGTCATAATTTAGCTACCTAAAATCAACACGAATGATAAGAACTCACATATTTCCACTGCATTGCAGAGGCTCTAAGATTTGACAGAATGAAGTAATAAGCATGTTTTCCCAGGGAGCAGGGGACCTCTTAACTCTATATTCCCTGGAATTCATCACCGGTACAGCTTACTGCACGTAAAAAAGTACTTTGCTCAACTCTAGATCATCATCAAAGTAACAAACATACGAGCATGCAAATATACCGACTAACAAATCAAAGTGTCTTCACTTACCACGTCAACAAATGAGCTACTGGCAGCGCCTACTCTGGGGGTTCTCAGAAAACTTGGTTCGGAATCGAGGGGAGGTAATGTACTCCGCTTCCGTCCTTCCTCAGCAAGCTGCAGACAGACACCACAAGACCATCATGATTGAATTTAGCTTTACCATCACCACCATACTTGAAAATAACGCTCTAACAAGACCAGCATGAGTGAACATGGTTTTCCAACCAGGCCGCCATGATTGATCATAGCTTTCCAACCAGACACCCATCACTGAACATAGCTTTCCAACCAGACCACCATGATTGAACATAGCTTTCCAACCAGGCCGCCATGATTGAACATAGCTTTCCAACCAGGCCGCCATGATCGAACATAGCTTTTCAACCAGACCACCATGACTGAACATAGCTTTCCACCAGACCACCATGATTGAACATAGCTTTCCAACCAGACCACCATGACTGAACATAGCTTTCCAACCAGACCACCATGATTGAACATAGCTTTTCAACCAGACCACCATGATTGAACATAGCTTTCCAACCAGACCACCACGATTGAACATAGCTTTTCAACCAGACCACCATGATTGAACATAGCTTTCTAACCAGACCACCATGACTGAACATAGCTTTCTAACCAGACCACCATGACTGAACATAGCTTTCTAACAAGACCACCATGATTGAACATAGCTTCCCACCAGACCACCATGACTGAACATAGCTTTCCAACCAGACACCCATCACTGAACATAGCTTTCCAACCAGGCCGCCATGATTGAACATAGCTTTCCAACCAGACCACCATGACTGAACATAGCTTTCTAACCAGACACCCATCACTGAACATAGCTTTCCAACCAGACCACCATGACTGACCATAGCTTTCCAACCAGGCCGCCCTGATTGAACATAGCTTCCCACCAGACCACCATGATTGAACATAGCTTTCTAACAAGACCACCGTGATTGAACATAGCTTTCCAACCAGACCACCATGACTGACCATAGCTTTCCAACCAGACCACCATGATTGAACATAGCTTTCCACCAGACCACCATGACTGAACATAGCTTTCTTACCAGACCACCATGACTGACCATAGCTTTCCAACCAGACCACCATGACTGAACATAGCTTTCCAACCAGACCACCATGATTGAACATAGCTTTCCACCAGACCACCATGATTGAACATAACTTTCCAACCAGACCACCTTGACTGAACATAGCATTCCAACCAGACCACCATGATTGAACATAGCTTTCTAACCAGACCACCATGACTGAACATAGCATTCCAACCAGACCACCATGACTGAACATAGCTTTCTGACAAGACCACCATGACTGACCATAGCTTTCCAACCAGACCACCATGATTGAACATAGCTTTCTAACAAAACCACCATGATTGAACATAGCTTTCCAACCAGACCACCATGATTGAACATAGCTTTCTAACAAAACCACCATGATTGAACATAGCTTTCCAACCAGACCACCATGACTGAACATAGCTTTCTAACAAGACCACCATGACTGACTATAGCTTTCCAACCAGACCACCATGATTGAACATAGCTTTCCAACCAGACCACCATGATTGAACATAGCTTTCTAACAAGACCACCATGACTGAACATAGCTTTCCAACCAGACCACCATGATTGAACATAGCTTTCCAACCAGACCACCATGACTGACCATAGCTTTCCAACCAGACACCCATCACTGAACATAGCTTTCCAACCAGACCACCATGACTGACCATAGCTTTCCAACCAGACACCCATCACTGAACATAGCTTTCCAACCAGACCACCATGACTGAACATACTAGCTTTCTAACCAGACCACCATGACTGAACATAGCTTTCTAACCAGACCACCATGACTGAACATAGCTTTCCAACCAGACCACCATGATTGAACATAGCTTTCTAACAAGACCACCATGATTGAACATAGCTTTCCAACCAGACCACCATGACTGAACATAGCTTTCCAACCAGACCACCATGACTGAACATAGCTTTCCAACCAGACCACCATGACTGAACATAGCTTTCCAACCAGACCACCATGATTGAACATAGCTTTCCAACCAGACCACCATGACTGAACATAGCTTTCCAACCAGACCACCATGACTGAACATAGCTTTCTAACAAGACCACCATGATTGAACATAGCTTTCTAATCAGACCACCATGATTGAACATAGCTTTCCAACCAGACCACCATGACTGAACATAGCTTTCCAACCAGACCACCATGATTGAACATAGCTTTCTAACAAGACCACCATGATTGAACATAGCTTTCCAACCAGACCGCCATGACTGAACATAGCTTTCTAACAAGACCACCATGATTGAACATAGCTTTCCAACCAGACCACCATGACTGAACATAGCTTTCTAACAAGACCGCCATGATTGAACATAGCTTTCCAACCAGACCACCATGACTGAACATAGCTTTCTAACAAGACCACCATGATTGAACATAGCTTTCCACCAGACCACCATGACTGAACATAGCTTTCTAACAAGACCGCCATGATTGAACATAGCTTTCCAACCAGACCACCATGATTGAACATAGCTTTCTAACAAGACCACCATGACAGAACATAGCTTTCCAACCAGACCACCATGACTGAACATAGCTTTCCAACCAGACCACCATGACTGAACATAGCTTTCCAACCAGACCACCATGATTGAACATAGCTTTCCAACCAGACCACCATGACTGAACATAGCTTTCCAACCAGACCACCATGACTGAACATAGCTTTCCACCAGACCACCATGACTGAACATAGCTTTCCACCAGACCACCATGACTGAACATAGCTTTCCAACCAGACCACCATGACTGAACATAGCTTTCCAACCAGACCACCATGACTGAACATAGCTTTCCAACCAGACCACCATGATTGAACATAGCTTTTCAACCAGACCACCATGATTGAACATAGCTTTCTAACCAGACCACCATGACTGAACATAGCTTTCCACCAGACCACCATGACTGAACATAGCTTTCAACCAGACCACCATGACTGAACATAGCTTTCCACCAGACCACCATGACTGAACATAGCTTTCCCAACAAACCATAATATCTTAACACACATTCTCCCGTACTCTGAGTTGTCATAGTTTAAGGCTAGTATGAGAGTTAGATTCTGAAGACTTCCTTTTCGTTTAAGGTTGGTATTGAGAGTTAGATTCTGTGACGTTTCCCTTTTCTCATGTCACCTACTTGTCTTTCCAGATTATCAATATAAAACCTCTCTCTCTCATTTGCACGTAAAGACACACACACACACACACACACACACACACACACACACACACACACACACACACACACACACACACACCACACACACACACATACGCGCGCGCGCGCCTTAACATGCACACACTCGAATCCACATGAATAGTTGCACAAGAAGCGAAAGACACAGAGCACTCTAATGAGGATGGGTACCTGAATCAAAAGTTGCACGCGATCCACAGGGCGCTGCGCTGTCACGTCGGGGACAGACACGCGTGTCTTAGACAAATCCCGATTCCGTGACCAAGACTTACTCCTCTTCCGACCCACTCTTCCGTCAACGTCAAATGAGTGTCTAATGGGAGGCAGTTTACGAGATCGACGAATTTGCACTGCTGCTGGCATCTCCTTTACGACTTATTAGATGCAAGCTAAACAAGTGCTGTGATTAGATCATTCTTTTGATATCTTCATTATGACTGGTGTGATTCTGACTGAGAGAAGCCCTACGACTGGATTATTCCGAGTGAACTGTCATGAACAGACCAAAAATTTGAGTCTTTCAATCAATAAAGTAAACAAATAAATACACAACCCCACCCAATCCTCACCTCTCAAAATGACAAACCGATGGAAAGTGCTATGATGTATAAACCTGAAAGGATTTGTCCCATATACTTTTTTAAGGTCAATCTAAATGCATCGTGTTTGTTTTCTTTATTTGCAGACATCTTCATTGATTATTTGTTGTTTTCCTTGTTGTACGTGTTGCCAACTGAGTTATGCTGATTTGAATTCTGAATGTGTATTCATAATAATGATAATAACAATAACAATAATAATGAGAAGAAGAAGAAGAAGAAGAAGAAGAAGAAGAAGAAGAAGAAGAAGAAGAAGAAGATGATGATGATGATGATGATGATGATGATGATGATGATGACGACGGCGACGACGTTAATGATGATGATACTGCTGCTACTTCTCCAGCTACTGCTACCACCACTATTATTATTACCGTCGAGTTTGTTTCCTTGTTCCTTTCTTCTCTTATAATTCAACAAATGATGACGCCACTACAAAGATAGGCCTCATCGCCCTAAATGCAATTTCTTTTTTAAGTGAAGGGCGCAGATTTGTTTTATTCACAAAATCAGGCACCCTAATTCAACGTGTTTAGACGAATGAAAAAATGCTGACATAATCTTACAGCGGATTCACAGTGATCATAAACATCTGTTTTACTTGCACTTGGATTTTGTTTGCTTAATCTGAAGTTAGATAAAGCCCCCTGTAACCCCCCCCCTCTCTCTCTCTCTCTCTCTCTCTCTCTCTCTCTCTCTCTCTGTGTGTGTGTGTGTGTGTGTGTGTGTGTGTGTGTGTGTGTGTGTGTTGGTGTGTGCGTGCGTGCGTGCGTGCGTGCGTGTGCGCGCGCGCGCGCGCGCGCGCGTGTGTGTGTGTGTGTGTGTGTGTGTGTGTGTGTGTGTGTGTGTGTGTGTGTGTGTGTGTGTGTGTGAATGCAATGTCTCCGTATCAATGACTTGTTTACTTCCTTACATGCACAGAACCATATAATCATTACGAACATATATTCAGAGTTTATGACGCTTTTGTGGTTAAGTCATGTGCTTCTTACACAGCTATTGCCATAATTTGTTCCAGTCTTTACTGTTCACACTGACAGGTTATCTTTATGCCATGGTCGAAAAACACCCCACTCCTGATTACTATGTTTTCTTTGGTACGTATTTACATGCTCTTCTTTTAGGTAGAAAACAAAGAAATGAAGAATGAATGAAGAAATGAATACATAATTAATGGACAAATGAATGAATGCATGAATGAATGAATGAATGAATGAAGGAAGGAAGGAAGGAAGGAAGGAAGAAAGGAAGGAAGAAGGAAGGAAGGAGGAAGAAGGAAGGAAGGAAGGAAGGAAGGAAGGAATAAGTGAATGAATGATTGAATGTATGAGTGAAGGAATGAATAGGTAACGAATAAATAAATAGATGAAAATAAAGAAATAACACAACAGAGCGTAGACAATGTTGAAAACTTGTCAATGTTTATGATCGGGTCACAAGATCAGAAATAAAAATTCACATCTCTAAACAATATCAGCGAAGACTTGTTAACAAATCATGTAGGCCTAAAGCATGGTGAGAAAACGAAATTTTTGTTCTCGTGTTTTTTTTTTAGTCATCGGTACACACCTACCTTTCCGAATCATATTAATGGTGTCAAATTGAGTACTTATCCATAGCTGATGCCAACAACTGAAAAACCAACGGAAATCACACAGCAACACTTCTTTAAAAAAAACTTTCCTTTTCTCAAACTAGCACAATGATGGCGAAGATAAACAATCAGCGTGGGTTCTCTACTTTTCACGTTGACAACACCACGGACTTCGCGCCAATACGTTAATATCGACGTCTCTACCGTCGAGGTGAACTTGAAAAGCAAACAACATTCTCCAACGCCGCCACGTTGTTTTGGACAGCAAACTTCTCCTCGCCAATGGAGACAGCCTACTCTTAACGGGCTTGTTCCTATGGTTCAAAGATCGGACAGTAACTGCTAACATGACCGTCACACCCTTTCTGAGCTTAGCGAGGAGAGCAGTGAGTAAAATGGATCAGAGAAAAAAAGGAAAGGGGAAGGGAAAGGCGGAGAAACAGGGTGGAGTACGATGAATGGGAATTAAGAAGAGTAGGGGGACAAGGACACAAACATATAAATGCAGACCTGTACCTTTTTATTGTCAGCCACTGCTGTTTATGGGTGAGGAAGAATGAGTGCCAAGGGCTGTTAAACTGAATGGAAACAAAACGTATGCAGGCATGCTTGCTACTCACTGACCCTTCCTCCTGAATCCCCCTCGTCTATTGTCCCCTCTCTCCCCCCTCCGTTCACATAGAATTTACAGCAAATATTAGTATACCGTGTTGCAGCCAAGGCTTTCCCGTTAAGCACTAACCGTTAGTTTCGGTGTGAAAATACCTAACACTCAATACAGACCATTATCAGATGGAATATACCAATATAATGCACAGTTAGTCGCCACTTTTACTTCATACAATTATCAAAATAAACAACAGGTAATTGCTTTTGTTTTGTTTGTTTTTAAACGTGTAGGAATGTCACTAGTTCATAGATTTATGTTTTTAGAAAAACATGAAAATACGAACACTTTTCAATAGAACAATACAGAAATCGGTTCAGCACACTTTGACATCACAGTCTGTAATGGCACAGCCGACAAACAGCGGACATGCACACATGTTGCATACACAATGTAATGTTATGTACAATTACTTTTAGGAAGGATTCCCCTTTATTTCCCACCCTTTAGTAAGAGAACCCACACCTATCTCCATCGATGTCAGGACATAGCAAAGAAGGGGGCGGGGGGGGGGGGGGGAGTGGAAATGTCCAGTTATAAAAAGAAAGTGTATGTACAGAGACACGTGAGTATAAATGAAAATAATACCTTCAAATTATTGAAGGAACACATCAGCTGGGTTTCACACTTCATTATGTCCACCAGATTCAAAAGAAGAGAATAGACTAAATCAACCAATATGCATTGTATAAACATGTATAAAAGGATCACATGAAAATCATCACATCACCATCATCATCATCATCATCACATAAAACAAATTTTAAAAAACATGGGGAGTGGGTCTCCCAGCAGTGCCTCTACATTCTGAAAGTTTCTCCAATGGTCTAACACTGTCAGTTAATTCTGGGTAGTACATTTCAATCCGTCTTTACTGCACTGTCTTCTGTAGCCTCTTCATGACATTACTCCCTTTCCACTCTACCGCATCACTCCTTTCCACTCTACCATATCACTCCCTTTCCGCTCTACCATATCACTCCTTTTCCACTCTACAATATCACTCCTTTCCACTCTACATATCACTCCCTTTCCACTTACCATATCACTCCTTTTCCACTCTACCATATCACTCCCTTTCCACTCTACCATATCACTCCCTTTCCGCTCTACCATATCACTCCCTTTCAACTCTACCATATCACTCCTTTCCACTCTACCATATCACTCCTTTCCACTCTACATATACCATCCACTACCATACACTCCCTTTCCACTCTACCATATCACTCCCTTTCCGCTCTACCATGTCACTCCCTTGCCACTCTACCATATCACTCTTTTCCACTCTACCATATCACTCCCTTTCCACTCTACCATATCATCCTTCCACTCTACCGCATCATCCTTTCCACTCTACCATATCACTCCTTTCCGCTCTACCATATCACTCCTTTTCCACTCTACCATATCACTCCTATCCACTCTACCATATCACTCCTTTCCACTTACATATCATCCTATCCAATCTAAAATATCACTCCCTTGCCACTCTACCATATCACTCCTTTCCA